>QNUK01000272.1:290000-921297 GCA_013621035.1 Clarias magur | reverse complement strand
CACGAGCGCTCCACCACGTTCCTGGGTTTTGTCATCTCGCCCCAGGGTGTGGCCATGGACCCGCAGAAATTGGAAGTTGAGAGTCATTGGCCCCTACCCAAGACTCTTAAACAGCTCCAGAGATTTCTCGGGTTTGCCAATTTTTATCGCCGCTTTATCCGGGACTACAGTGCCGTTGCAGCGCCACTAACCGCTCTGACCCGCCCATCATCTCACCCTTTCAATCTCACCCCAACTGCTGTCTCCGCCTTCCATGAGCTCTGTCGCCGCTTCACCACTGCTCCCATCCTCCTTCACCCGGATGCTGATAAACCATTATTCGTTGTGGAGGTGGGCAGCCAGATGTGATGGCGGTTCATTCTCTCCCAGCGAGGTCCAGACCAAAACTGCACCCCTGCAGTTTTTTCTCCAAGAAATTTGACGCCACTCAGCAGCGATACGGAGTAGGGGACCGCGAGCTGCTGGCCATAAAGTGGGCCTTGGAGGAATGGCGACACTGGCTCCAGGGCGCCAGAGAGCCATTCATCGTCTGGACCGACCACCAAAACCTCATCACAATCCGCACTTTAAAACAGCTGAACCCCAGACAGGCGCGATGGGCACTATTCTTCGAAAATTACAATTTCCACCTGTCATACCGCCCGGGGTCCAAGAACACCAAAGCCGACGCCCTCTCCCGACAACACGAGGAAGACGTCCCCCGGGCGGACCCCGCGCCTGTACTGCCAGCCACCAAGATCCTCGCACCGCTCAGGTGGGACCTGGAAACGAGGGTTCGCCAGGCACAAGCTACGGAGACCGCACCAGCAGGTGTGCCGCCTGGCCGACTCTACGTCCCCAACGCCATCAGGGCAGAAGTACTCCAGTGGGGACCTCTCCCCCCTTCCAGGACACGGAGGCGGCCGGACCCTGTTGGCCTGGCGTGCTTTCTGGTGGCCAGTGAAAAAAGAATATGAAATGGATTCGTCGGCGTGCCCAGTGTGCAGAGTCAAGGACAACAGACATCGCAGAACTTCAATATCGGTTCCCCGCCGACCCTGGACACACATTGCCGCTGACTTCGTCACGGGCCTGCCGGTTTCTGAAGGAAGGGACACCATCCTCCCCATCGTCGACCGGTTCTCCAAAGCTGTTCACCTGGTGGCCCTCTCCGGCCTCCCGTCAGCTAAAAGGACAGCCGAGCTGATATTAGAGCACGTAGTCCGCCTGCATGGGTTCCCAAAGGACATCGTCTCGGACAGGGGGCCCCAGTTCACGTCCCGGTTCTGGAAGGCCTTCTGCCGTCTGATCAATTCCACCTGCAGTCTGTCCTCCGGTTACCATCCACAGACTAACGGTCAGACGGAGCGAACCAACCAACAACTGGAGCGCTACCTGAGATGCTTCATTGCTGATCGCCAGTGCTCCTGGGCCCGCTACCTCATTTGGGCTGAACTGTCCCACAACCTCCACCTATCTTCTGCCACCAACCTAAGCCCATTTGAGGTATGCTACGGCTTCCAACCTCCGATGTTCGATCATCAGGAACCGGAGGTGGAAGTGCCGTCGGCCCAACAGTTGGTTCGCCGGTGTCGACGGCTTTGGAGACAAGCAAACCACGCCATTCAAAAGGCCAATCGCCGTTACACCCTGCAACATCGCCGTCGACACCCACCGGGACGAATGTACCAAGTAGGTGATAAGGTATGGCTATCAACAAAAAACCTACACCTGCAGACTGAGTCAAGGAAACTGTCACCCAGATTCATCGGACCATACCGCATCAACCTCCGGATTAACCCTGTCACCTACCGGCTCCAGCTGCCTGCGGCGCTCCGGATCCATCCGGTATTCCACACTTCCCAGCTCAAACCCTTCACCACCTCACCTATGGTTCCACCCACCCACCCTGCTCCTCCTCCCCGTATGATTGAGGGTGGTCCCGCCTACACCGTTCGCCGGATCCTTGACTCACGTCCTCGGGGCAGAGGGCTCCAGTACCTGGTGGATTGGGAAGGTTACGGTCCCGAGGAGCGATCTTGGATTCCGGCTCGGTTCGTCTTAGACCCCGAACTCATCCGGGACTACCGTCGTCGGGTATCCTCCACCCCAGGACCGTCGAGAGTCGGTCCTGGACTGGGCATCATGCCACTCATAACACGACCGGCACTAGGACCCGGAATAATACGGTCGGGTTTCAGGAAGCATAAAAGGAAACAAGATGACATCACATGCTCAGTCATTGAGTTATGCCCATGCTATCGCCGACGCCTCGCTCGTCAAACGTGAGTACTCACTTTCTTGGGTTATCGCTTCTGATTGGGTGTGTGTATTTAGAACGCGGGTTTATTTGTGTAAACTCTTGCTCTCGCTTCGGGAGAGTTCTAAGAATAACTTGCGTGGTTATCCTGCCTACTCGCGCTACTTCCGCGTTTGGGTTTACCATCCACGATACAGGGCTAACTGCTAAGTCTTCTGCTTCATCTCCGGTTAGTCCGTGACAATATGAGAGTTGGGATCACTGACGGCGCGAATGCATTGCTTTGTAATGGAGACTATGCTGAGTAGTACCTTTGTACAAAGGAAGAATTACTCTACCAACATGTGCGATTTAAACGACTTATGTCAGTTAATAAAAACGTTCTGCCCACTTATTACTTTCGGTATAGCCCTCGTATTATGAAGCCTTATTAAACAGTTTAACAGCTCACTAAAACATTTAATGTTGGTTTGTCCTTTATCGCCCATCTGCATTAAATACCCCAAACTTTTCAAACAGTGGACAAATTATGACATGTTCAGTAAAGCAGAACACTGATTAAGTTCCTGCGGTGAGGCTGGGGCACTGGTTAGGAAAGTGCTTGCTATAAAATAGGTGACAATAAATCAAGCTGAAATCAATTACAAATTACAGGAAACTGCAGAGAAGTATAAAGTATGCTAAGTTCTCTGTAAAAGGTACCCACTCGACCCTACTGGGCCACTAGTGCGTTTGCTTGCTTGAACTATCCCAGGATTAAGGTTGTACAACAAAATAACCAGGGGAGGTTGTACCAACCAGAGCAAAAAGTACCATTCACAATGAATATTACAAATAATGCCATTAATATACCAACTATCAAGCTGAAAAGAAATCAGAGAGCTTAATATAGAAAAGACACTGAGACAACTGCTGTTTCTTGTTCTGCATTCTGCTTCGGAAAAGAATGAGAGCAGAGAGAGAGAGAGAGAGAGAGAGAGAGAGAGAGAGAGAGAGAGAGAGACCTTTCGTAAAATGTTGCAGTCAAAGCCTCTGCCTCAACAATATGCCACATAAGTGAAGATCCCAAGAAAAAGAAGTGTTCAGTTTTCAACACTGTTAAAAACTTCCAGGTCTCCTATTCCCATTCATACCAGAGAGACAGGAGGGGAGACAGGAGGATGGAGGGAGGGGGGGAATAGAAGGATGGCAGAGCCAGAAGGAAATTCATGCCAGGGAAACCCTTACACAGATGGACAGTGGGCATGAGAAGAGAGAGCGAGTGTGACAGAAAGTGAAGGACAGAAAGAAGAGGGCATGACGCCCGGAGGATAAGGCTGTCAGGTAGAGTTATGGCACAGGTGTGCCTGTTAAACGTGCCTTTGTTCAGATCGGTTTTCCTGCAGTGTGGAAAACACCGCCTAGAGCATGAACACATGGCCGCAACCCAGTCTGGCTATGGCTGGTCCCCTGATTATAAACTGACAATGACAAAATGGTTGACTGATTTCTCCAACTCCACCCAGTGTAAACGGACCACTTTCGATTTCTACTTTTACGCATGAAGCAATGGTACTGGAGAACACATAAAAATGTGAAAGTCTGATTTTGGAAGCACAATGTGCACAAGCAGACAATGAAATCCGATGGCAATAAGGTCTTACAAAGATCTCTCTCTCTCTCTCTCTCTCTCTCTCTCTCTCTCTCTCTATTACAGCACGAGTGTCATAACAGAATAAAAATGTAATGCTCCCTGACCAGAAAGCTCTGTACTTGGAAGGCAAGACAGACACTAATACCAAAAATGCTTCTGCCTAAAGACACAAAGACTACACTACACTGGAAACTGGGATGGGAACAGCTGCATGATTAACTTCAAGATACTTGGACAGAATCTACAGTCCTACAATAAAAACAAGCACCAGGGAGATCCCAGTAATTCTTACATGTCTTTCAACTTGGAAATCACTAGTTCTTTTTCAGTCTTACCATAATCATTTCTTTCATAATATTTGAACTTGAATGTACATCTCACATCCAAAGAACAAAGATTCTGCCTCTGACTTTATTGCTCGCTTTTTAAATTGAAATCAGCTTACTGGTTTTAAAAAAATGTATTTAGGCACATAGATTATCATAGTTAAGGACGAGGAGAACATCATTCAAAATAAACTGAATTGTACCCTACCAAACGTTCCACTTTTCTACAGTATAAATGCTAGGGATGGGAATCACCAGGGACCACCTGATACAATATCACTGTGATACCCAGGAGCCGATACAATTTGTATTGGGATTCTATAAGCATCACAATTTTATAAATATGATGATCCAATATAATTTTTTAGATTTTTTTTTCCTATTTTAAACAAACTTATTAACCACTGATTCAAGTTCTGAAACCAACACATGACTATTTTGTAAACCAGTCAAAGGTTTCAAAACCATATTTTAACACTATCAAAAAGCTTGGTGTTTCACACAGTGAATAAAACCGAATTACGTCACCAGACATATGGTGTAGCACATACAGTATGTACCTCCTTTTCCCCCAAATGGGTTTGCCTGATAGAAGCAGAAACCACCACGCAGATGACTCACACAACCTGGAGAAGCCTCTTTTTCCCAGTATAAAGCACCCATCTGTCTCCTTACCATTAATCAAAGTGTTGATGGATTATAAGTTTGAAGCTCTCTTTGTGGAAAAAAAAAATGAAATGGCTTTATTTAAACTCTGCTCATTTCCTCCTTGGGAATCAGAACATCCCACAATTTGCATCCCACAGCCTTTGGCATGCTGGTCAATGCTTAGCTCTAGCTCACTCTGCTATTTGCACTGGGCAGATGTGGGACTGGTAATGCCACAAGACGCTTGTAGGAATTTAGAATTGTGAAAGAAAGAAAATTGTGTTACACATGTATGGTATGAACATATCTACAAGAAAAAAGAGATTCAAGACACTAAAGATTATATACAGTATCTGTAATTTAGCTAGCTACAGTATATACAGTACATAGATACACATACTGTGGCTAGATAGATATACAGTAGATAGATGGATAGTTTGTGTTTTTCTTCGAAATGCCGTCCTTTATTGTCACATTTGCCAAAAGTGTGTACGCTTAAAGCTTCTAAAGCAAGGACATTTAATGATGTCCAAATAAATTGTTTCGTTATAGTCTAATAATAGAAAGGATGAACAAAGGAGAAGGTATTGCATACAACAAAAAAGTTTGTTTCTTTATGGATATACAGATGTATGCTTGATGCCCAATTGTATATGAGCAAATAAGGGTGAAGGACCTTGCTCAAGGGCCAAACAATGGCAGCCGGCAGTACACAAACAAGGGACCCTCCGATCAGCAGTCCAACACCTTAACCACCAGGCTACCCCTGCCCCCACTAATACATCAACATCATTCATTTCATTAATGAGTTAAATGTGGCCACATTCTCTCCACCGGACATTTCTTTCTGCATTTACACATGAAATTTATTTTGGTGCCAGACAAAAGGCAGCATTTAGGCGATCTGTTTTCACTGCCTAAAATTGGACTAATGACTATTGTGCCACAGAATTGCAGTTGGTGCTTAATGTAATGTGTTGAAGTCCCTGCTGGCTGGAACAAATTGAGCATGTATTGTATACAATGGGAGATATTCCATGGACATGCTTATCTGGCAAAAAAATAAATGAAAGATTAATTACCCTGAAAAAAGTTCATATGACATGTTTCCACATCATCCGCTCTACATCAGGGTGACTTTACTTCCTTCACATTTCCTTCATACTGTACTTCCCACATTATAGGGAATGATAAAGCTTTTTGGCGGATTCTTACTATAAAAGTCTGTCAATTTTCAGTGAAGATGTTTAAACCCAGTAAAGCAACAGTTCCTGAATTTACACAATATACTCTGCTTGCTGCAATCGTCCCAACAGTCAAAATAAGACAAGCTACTGTACTGTACCTGGGGTTTACATCAAGGTGCCCCTTATAAAATAATGGTTATAAAAACTAAGCGATAAGAACTACGGTTGCTACTCCCCCTAAGAAAATGAGTTATGCTGTAGTGCTGAAGGAAAAGCAAAGGAAACGAGAACAGAAATATCCTTCAAACTATTTGAAAAATTCTCTGTCAAATAAAACGTCTGTCTAAACAGCATGCAATTAAATGTACTGATAACGAAACACCACAGTATATTAGTGATCGAATACAGAGTACGACCTCAGGTCATAGCCATTATGAAACGCATAACTAAACAATCCAAATTTCTTATCGTAGAACTTTGTTTTCAAACCGTTTAATGACAAAAACAGTGATAGTGGGACCTTAGGCAGCTGTGCATGTTGCTTACTAGATAGAGGCAGCCAATGCTAAGATATTTTAAAACGGTTTGGATGGCCAAAGCAAATTTTTCTAAGCTTGCCAAAGTCAATTTATTCTAATATTTTGAGTAAGAATGCCAAAATCGAATTAGTTAGTTATCAGTGACCATAACTCACTGAGAACTGGAATGGTTTACCTGTGAAAAGACCGAATAGTGCAGAATCAACCTGGGACAGTTCAATTAAAACATAAAAACACAGTATCAAAACAGATCCCTGACAAAGACAAAGACATCATCTTCCAGCTGCCTAACACACAGTATGACTGCAAAACAATTCCTGCTACCCGTCATCACCCAAATGAGGATGGGTTCCCTGTTGAGCCTGGTTCCTCTTAAGGTTTCTTCCAACTGATATCTCAGAAAGGTTTTTCCTTGTCACCGTCACCCTCGACTTGCTCATCAGGGACAATCTGATCACTTTGATTCATACAGTACACTCACATTTCATACACATTTCCATGATTTTCTTTGAGAAATTGACCATTGTTAAAAGCGCTATACAAATAAAATCGAGGTTGAATTAAATCCTTATGGAATTACATATCTAGCCAACTTCAACAAGGCAATTAATCTACAAAAGACAAAAGTGTTCATGATTTCATTGGATTTCCAGGATGAATAGTGTATTCAACAAATTAGATGCAATTTATTGTGAAAGTTTAACATTTGAGATTAAGCGACAATGTTTGCGACAATTATTTGTCATTCCAAGTAGCCTACCTTTTACACTGGAAGAGCACAAACAATTCCCTTGGCACTTATCTACATTTTGCCTAAAATAAACATGATTTCACTGGAAATACAAAAGTAACTGGGGGCAAGGTTATTTGATTTAATAAGTATGAAGTCATGAGAATCAGAGCTCATATGTATGAGTCATGCAGAAGACACCATGCAGTCTAATGACGGACATCCTGAAAGTGTACAGTAGGAAGTAACGGTGTGTATGTGTGTGTCAGTGGAAGTAAAGCTGTGATAAATCTGGCTGGGACGGAGACAAAAAAAAAAAAAGTCTAAAAAACAAAAAGAGGTTATATGAACAGGCGAGGGGCGAAAAACCACATTGACATCGATGGCGAGGCCTCCGAGAGTTGACATGCAAGAAAAACAATGCAGACGTAGGCAACATAGTTTTGAAGTTTCACACACTCCGTTCCAGTTCATCCCAAAGGTGCTCGATTGGGTTGAGGTCAGGGCTCTGTCAAGTTCTTCCACACCAAACTAAATAGTAAAGACAGTTTATTTTGCTTTGTGCACTGGGGCTCAGTCATGTTAGAATAGAAAAGTGCCTTCCCCAAACTGTTGCCACAAAGTTGAAAGCATAGCATTGTCCAAGATGTCTTGGTATGCTGAAGCATTAAGATTGCCCCTGACCGGGGAAAAGGGGCCTGCTTGAACCACCTGAATTCAATAATTAACAGGTTTGGTTAGCTTCTCTTTTTAGTTTGCCAAGATATATTGTTGTTATGATGTCAGCTACAGCAGCAGGAGGGTTAGAATGAGATGTCTGAATATTGTATGCTGGATCTCATCCTCACATACTGTATTAGCTTTGCAGCAGCAAATGAAGTGACACTTTGCTACTGTACCTCACTACTTACTTGCTGTGGGCTCCCTAAAGAGAGTGAGGAATCTTTTTTCCTGTTTCCTTTACTCCCTATTTAAATCCCTTTTAAAGTATTCTAACATGGTTTAGACATGGTTATTTCATATAAACACTGCATTTCCATTCTGGAAGTGAGGAAGATCAATAACTCACGCTTACAATTCATTCAGACTTACTGTAGACAGAAGCAGGATTTCTTACCTGCAGTATTGTACATGTATGCTACCTGAAAGCTTTGTTTATCCTCCCGGCAGACTGGCTTTACTCAGTCTAAAGTCATACTGCTGACAGCGGCATGCAGCTCAAACCTCCGGAGGCTGCTTTTCACACATTAGCTGTCACAATAAAAATCACAATAGTGCACGAGAAAATAGTTGATATTTTTAAATTATTATTAAATATTATTCACTAAAGTTGAATTTGATCACTTTATTCTCAGCTTTGCCATTTACACATCCTCTATCAACATGAAACTGGAGACAATTCCTGGACAAATCGTGAAGTACGGGCAAGTTCCTAGGTTGAACATTGAAAACAGCCAACTTGTAGGGGGCGTGGTTTGATCTGGAGGTCTTAGCAACGCCTTTGCCTGCATGACTGTGTCACACGCTAAGAATGTAACCCGTCACCAGAGTGAAGCATGAATGTGAAAATACGTTTTTTGCCAGGTCCAAAACAATCCTTGATAGCTCCTAAACTGTTTGACCTAGTTTCATCATTTAAAGTTTCCACAAGGTATGAGACCTGGCTCACGGGTTTAATCAAAGTTTTTTTGGGGTTGAGAGAGGGATATTGGTCGTTTTTTTTGCTGAATCAGATTGTGTTCACTGTCAGATCCTCATTATAGTCATGTAAGTTCTGCAGAGCCATTTTTGAAGGACTTAATCATTTTTGATTGACATGATTTTGAAGAAGGTAGTAAAGTTTTCAAAGTGCCGTGTCTATTTTTTTCCAAGAGTTTAGGAGATAGGGAAGCAAAGTGGTTTGGCACGGGTACCATATACTATAAAAAAACGGTGTGTTTGGTTGAGCTCATTCCATTGCACTCAGAAAACCCAGCTGAACATTATGATGTATATATTATATAACTTGTGTGATATAAGTTATATTTACATATGTTTTGTGGGGGCTTGTGCAAAATTGAACGTGGTGGGGCCGCCTAGTACCGAATCAGAAAAATGTGAATTTTGGAAAACCATTGCTTAACTTCCTTAGAAAAGTAATCGCATAAGTCACACAGGGAGGATTGGTACAATCGGTTAATTGCCAAAGTTTTTGTGATTAGAAAAGAGTGCGCCCCTACTAATAATAATAATACAAAGTCTCAAAGACATGGCTACTTAAAATATATTCGAATCGTGATTTTTGCGTCAGAGAAGAATTTTAAAAAATCAACTTTGATTATTAAATTTCAGGCAGTTATGAAAGCATTTCCTTTTCCTTCCAACATATTCCAGATGCAGAGTCCGTTGTCTCCTTTCTCTTTCCTCTCCCAAATTTTATGATTGCACTTGTTGATGGATGATGTGTGTTCTTCAAAGGAGTTCTCTATTTTTGATTACAGATATGAATCTTAGCCAAGCTGTACAACTCATTCTGCCTTTATCTAATCAGTAAGAAGTGTTAACTTCCTGCATGGCAATCTCTAACGAGAGGAAGTCGTTACTCAACTGTAGATGATGTAATCTACCTTAAATTCATAATCCCATACACCACCACATGATTCTACAAGCAGTGGAGATGGAGAGACAATGCAATCCATAATCTGTCATTAAGACCTGCTTCAAACATTTTTTACACTCTTAGAAGAAACAATAACTAAAAAGTACATTTACTTCATTAAGGTGGATATTTTATTGCATATTAGTGAATATCGTATTTTATTTAATTTTTTTTATCTAGAAAGGTGGATATAATGTACTGTATCTTTATAGCATTATTTGAATACCAATGTAAACACCTGAGTAAGATTACTGACTATTTCTCCTCTCTCAATCACGGTGATACTGGCTATGCTCACAAGAGGCAGGGACATGAGTGCAGTCGAAGGAGGTTTATTATTCACCAAACACAAGCAATCAAAGCTAACACAGGTATTCCAGAATCAGCATCACTATGCAACACATGCAAAGGGTCAGGCGTTCTACTATAGGAACAAACTGCGCTAGACAGAAAATCAAAATCGGAACAAACAAACGAGGTCAAACACTTAAAGTCAATCACTAGCATAAGGTTTGGTAATGTCGGGATTAAATCAGACATTATACTTCGCAACAGTCTTGTACAAAGTTCCTTTTATACTGATAGAAGATTGTTCGCAGGTGTGTGTAGCAATCAGTATTGCAGTGAACCTGAATCTATCCATTGGGAGTTGTAGCCCTTATCTGCCATGTTTGGAGGTTCTGTGGATTCAAGTGCTGCTGGAGGCATACTGTAGCTCTGACAATACTAACCAATGGTGAGTCCCTTTGAGAGCACACACAACTGTTTTATTGTGTGTGTTACACCGTGCAAAAGCAGCAGTAAAAAGAAAAAATGTAGCTGGCTTCATGTGTCTTGGAAAAAGCAACCCTGGTTGATAGATGTTGTATGAGGAGAGCTGGCTGATGGATGAGAATTGTCATGAAATATTCTAACGTTCACCCCAAAACTGCTGCCAACTTCCACTTTGAAGGAATGAAAATATAACTGTACAAATATGCCTGTGAAAATATCTGCACAGTAGGCAAATTAATCACTTGTTCATATTCTTACAGCAGCCATGTTAACCTTTGGCTGTCACCTAATATTGTAGGCCCCTCTCTGTGTCCTTTGTGTCTCTTGACCCGCGTGGTGTTTTTCATATATAATCCAAATTCATTATATATCCATATTTACAGCATCCAGAGGCATTTAAATGCAAAGTGGGTCACTTTAATGCCAACACTACGGGAACACTAAGATGTGTCCTAGAAAAAGTTTAGAAAGGCTTCTGATGTCTAATAAGAGAGGCGAGTCAAACCTAATTAATTATGTCTTAATTAATACTTGATGCTTGATATGTGACCCATCACATCAAATCAGACAGGTAATAAGTCAAACATTGTAATCTGTGCGACTTAATACCAGATTTGATTTGATGGGTCACATACAGTATGAAGGTCTGATATGACAGTTTGATGTATAGCATACAAGAAGAACCAGAGATATACACTAATAGTTTTACAACTGCAGACATGTCAGCGCTGTTATAAATTTGTTTTATACCAGAGTGCTGTTGCTTGATTCCAATTGGCCAGAATGTGTTGACTGATTTTCCAGAACAGTCCTGTTCTGACAACAGTTCCAGATGCGATGCTTATATTAATGCACTCTTTGCATGAGAACATGTATGAAGGATGCTCCCTATAAATAGGTTAATGTATGAAATAAGAAGACACTTTGGGATGGACTGTGAAGGTCTGGTTCACATCGGGACACACAAAAGTGTATCATATAATTACATTTAGAGTTTACAGTACTGTATGTTTCAGTGTTGGTACTGATGCTGAGGTATAGACAGCTGAACATATGGTATTAAATGCAATCAATCATGCAGCATTTCTGGTTGATCCAGAACACATAGCTTGCTAATGCATTCAAAATGGGTTTGACATGGAAAATAAAACCGGGTTTAAATTCCCCCACTTTGGTTCGACCCATTTGATCATTATCAGTGCAGACAAAAAGGTTTGTATAAAAACACATTAGCGTTCTGACAAGGGTGTGGGATTTGAAAGGACTGTGTAGTTTGGCTCAGAGGACGACTGGCAACTCAATTTTGCTGATTACAGAAAATAAAGTCAGCACGAACTGGCACACGTGCTCCGAGTCTCATAGCTGGGAGCGTTTCTGTGATTTTCTCCTCTGTGTGTGTGTGTGTGTGTGTGTGTGTGTGTGTCAAACATCTTATTTATTAGTTTCTTGTTTCTACTGTAGATAATAGTTAACATTTGTGAGGAAGTAAGCACACTTGAGCTCATAGAAAGATAAAATGCTGCTGAGTATGACCCCCCATATTTTTTGGGGTGAAAAATGGCTTTGTGAGTTTTAAAGCTGTATATACTGTACAATAGACCTATATTGGGATTACTCACTAGTGCAATTCATTCTCACAGAAAAACCCTTCTTTTAGGTCATGGGTGGTTGTTTAAGCATTTTATTGCATATCATACCGTGTGTGGCGGCGGTTGTGACAATTAAAAATTAAATAGGAATTTGAGTAATCCATGACCAAAATGCCAGAATACTATTTGCTGGTGAGTAAGAGTAATGTGCTGATGTGCTGGGAATCACACCATGACATACCATACCAACGCAGTTTTAATAAATGTGTACAGTATGTGTCGTATAATTCACTTCAAGTTTTACTGTCCAAAAAGGCCGAAAAGCAGATCAAATTTAAAGTCACCTGTTTCATTTATTTTGAATGATGAATTTTAATTCATTACTAATTCTCCAACAATGACAAGAAGAGGTGGAGGTACAGTACGAGCCTAAAAAAGCACAAATCTAGACTCGACCCATTACGTTACACCATTTGTCTGTCTATTCCTGCATCTTTCACCTCTAAAGCCATCACCAAGGGAACCGGTTACCATGGTCACCTGATGTCTGAGCATAGCTAAAAGCCTTCTTATTATCAGGTTGGGGGATGGCAGACATTTTATCCCAGACACTATGCTCCAGCGCTCAGACACATTACAGACACTGATAATTGTCATCACAAATCTAGTGATAATGAGATGATGAGAGACGATGGGAGGAAAAGACGGACTGGGTTGTAAGGTTGGAGGGGTCATGTCTTTAAATATATATTTTTTTTATATAAATAATTTTAAAATAAATGTAATAATTAATAAATAAATAAATAAATAAAGCAGTAATGGGGTTAACCAGTCTATTTGTTTCTCCTTAAGTTTGAAATTGTAATAAAATCATTACAGTATTACTCGTACATTCTAACACGCATTGATTTAGTTTTATTGTAGCATTTAAAAAACAATATATTCAACATAATACAACCAAATCATTAAAAACCACTAACAATTTGCAGTTTGTTAGTTTTCAATAAAAAGGAGCCGTTTTTAAAAGTCAGTCCTGTTATTTCATCTTAATTTTTATAGATTATTACATCCCATCGGACTGGGCTTTAAAATAATTTTCCTAACAGCAGCAGGAAAAGTGCTCCATTAGCTAGTCCCATTAGTAGCAACGCAGTCCATCATGTTAAACTCAAAGACGAAACAGACTGTTTCTCTACTTCCCTTCGCCAGACGAACACAAACCTTCCACTGCCTTTTCATTTAACCTTGAAAAAGGATAGAATACATTAATTTCTTGAATAGAGGTAGTGTGTGTGCATGTGTGTGTGTAGGTGCGTATCAGTGTGTATCGGTGCGTGGTCGGCTGGCTGGGTTGATGATGAATGGTCGAAGCGAATGTCAAGGAAGTCTACTGTAAGCCAAAGCTACTGTCCGCGAGGAAAGAACAGGATTTTAAAATTTCTCCCAATTTCCTTTACATGTATTAATATGACAATAGTCACAATAGCCTATTCACTGCGCTTACCATCAATTACAGAATTCTCCGTAATCAAGAACAATATTTACGTTTCGTAGTTATGGGATACATTACATCCTCTGCTGTGTTCATATTTCTCTTGGAAATCAATTCTGTGTGAAGGGGGAAAAAAACATGAAATGTGGGTGTGTCCTTACTTTAGTTCTGACCTTTTTTTTCTGGCCTGATTCCATTCCAACCCAACCTGAAGGCAAATAAGAGGCAAAATCCAGAGAGAAGAACAACGAACCCTTAGCGTGTGTTCAAAGCTCACATAGTATCAACCTTGCTGATGTCACTGTGTGTAATCTCAAATTAAAATCAGATATTCCTGAGATCAAAACTGATATTAGTATCCTAGTATATTAATCACTGTCCTCGTTTCTAATAACATTTCTCTGGGCTATTAGAGCGATCAGCTGAGAGATGACTGGTAGAGTAATTAAGGATATAACTGGAAGAGATAGATTTATTGAAAAAATGTCAAATTAAATTTAATTGTTTTGTAAAGAGATAATTAAGGCCAGGAGCAACTTATTAAATTATAATGCAAATTAGCTCACACTAACCAAGTAAGCATTTTGGACAAAATATACTTTTCAGTGTTAATAGGAAGGGTGAATTGTATAATGGAGAAGTTCTTGTTTGAGTCCAAAGCTGATTGTCGAGGCAACAAGATAAGACGAGGAGCCATATTCTTTTAAGGCGCTCATGTTTGATGCGACCTTGTAGTTCGTAATCTTAAGTAGTGTTGTTAGGCGCACAAGCACAATACGCAGCCAGACATGCCAACAAGGACACACAACATTCCATACACCCCCTTTCACTATTTTTTCCCCTACCGTTTCCTCTGTAACCATGGTAACAAGCACATTTCATTGCTGACACCCCATACTGCGTACACATGTCTCCATATTGCTGTGGCATTCCCTATCCATCTAACTTGAATGAATATCCATCTTTCTGTCTACCCTCTTGTCTCTTACTTACTGCAACACATATAAATGTACACAGCCAGTTTGTTCAAAGGCAGTGTATTCCAGAGAGACGTATGCAAAGTTGCAAGTTTTGGACTGTAAGAGCAAAAGGAACAAAATTGATTTATATGTCAGCAGCACTCAGATCATAAACAGCTTTGGTAGTTCTCCAGTAGCATGCATCACACAGAAGCTTCTAGGGCTCTAATGAGGCATAAATGCCTACTGGCATTTATAACACTAGTACTCAACATAATCTAAAATCTGCATGTGCCACACACCTAGGAGTCGAATTTGAACAGCATGAGAATGGATTCTTTATGCATTATTTAACATGCTTGGTATTAGGCCCTTATGTAAGCATTCCAACCACCATCATACTGCAAAGCACTTAGCATCAGCCAGAAGGCCAGATATCTAATCAGATGCGTTCTTTGTTTGATCAGTACAAGCACATCTGCATAGTGTTTGAAGACTGTTTGTAGATAAGGTTTGCTAGTAAGGAGGTAATCATTTGCAGCTCATCAGGTGTGTCAAGGTTCCATTCAATAGCAGCATGGGTTTGCTCCTGGATGGCTGGATGAACTACCTGCACATCTGCTTCTTTCAACTGAATACAACAAGCTTAGTTCAAGATATTTGTCCCAAAGGCAGTATACATTTATAAACAGACGCATATGAAAACTAGAGAACAAGTTTGAAGATTTATGGAAACCTGCAAGTGCACGAGTCCAGGATAAGAATAGTTAGTCGGATGGTAAAGTGCTTAGCTGAAGATATATGACAGGGTTGGCATGGAACGTTATTCAAAGCATCCTATTTTGGATTCAAATTGGATTTAAATGAGACTGTGGTATGTAGACTCTTATACCACAGTACTTATAAATTATTATGTTTTTGTAAAATATGCAAAAAGTATTACAAACTGACTTTGTGCTTGTTTTCTTTGAGTCTTTATGCACAAATGCCAAAATATTCTGCCAAATTTGCTTTGATCATGTCTGGAAGGCCTTTGTATTATTTTGCAAAATGCAAAAGTCTATAACTCCACTGACCACAGTTTAGTCAAAATTGGTAAATCAGACTGTAAATTTGTTTATAGCCATGGAAATATGCAATTTATTGCATATTTTATTACACTTTTGTGGTAATACAATACCAGCAATTTGCAACAATGAAAAAAGATTTATAGTTTTGTCAAACATAAAACCTTTTGATTAGGTGGAAGACCAATGATGATGACAATGCATCATCAGCAATCCTATCTTCAGCACCTCTACCAGGCACTCATTGAGTCCATGACTGTTAGAGTAACTACAATAGCAGATCACAGACTGTAAGTGAATTTCATTTTCATTTCTTTTTCCTTTTTAGATAATTTGCTAGTTTGTCCAACCAGTAGTTTCTGTGCACTGATCATCACAACTGCGATCTACACTTGTGAGACATGGGAGGTGGCAAAGAACATTATGTGCAGGGAAAAAAAACCTTCTAGCAACAATGCGTCGAATAGTCTGCATTTTGTAGCAAGACTACTTCACAAACCAAGAAGTCCTTTGACGAACATCCACGTGATCACTGTCCGCAAGTGACATTGCCAATTCTCGGGTCATATCCTAAGGCCAACCACCAATCCAGCTCCCAAGGACAGCCATGAACTAGATTCCACATTAGGGGAAGAGAAAGCAAGGCTTCCCAAAGATTATATGGAAAAAGACCTTCATTGAAGATCTAACGGCCATTTACCTGCCCAGACTGCCTTTTTTGATATGTTGAATTTTGTTATGAAATGTGCCCTTTAAGGGCCTTTTTTTTTTTTTTTTACTTTTTTTTTGTTTGTTAAAGTTCAAAGGTTTTAAAAGAAGGGTGTATTACAATAAAATTGACTACAAAAATTAATTAGGCAGATTAGTTGAAAGAAATGGTGTTTATCATGCAAATTTAAATTAAATTCAGTTTCATTTTTATAGTGCTTTTAACAATTGTCATTGTCGCAAAGCAGCTTTACAATCAAGCTGAATTAAAAGAATTATTTAAGTTTGTATGTAATGTGAATGCATATGAATCAAAATGGTCAGATAGTCCCTGATGAGCAAGCCGAGGACGACAATGGCAAGGAAAAACTCCCTGAGACAGCAATAGGAAGAAACCTTGAGTGGAACCAAATGCACAGAAACCCTTAAAATTTTTCACAGCATTAACTCAGCCCATGTAACTACAGACAGATGAAACAGTTATTGGCAAATAATCCTGATCCTGCTGATCAGGGAAAAGTGGTTGCTGAAAGTGATTGAGCGTTACTAAGCACCTGGACAAAATGAAAACGCTGAGGTTGTTCTTATAAAGAATGGGTCATACTTTCCATTGTGCATACTGGTTATATGCTTAAATGTTCAAGAACCAAATGACTGTTAAATTATTACTTTTTACATACCCTGGCCAGATCTAAGGGAGGAGTAGTGGAGCTGAATGGAACAATGTTTAACAGTGGACCATTGAGAATTCACATAACTCATAGGAGACTACAGACTACAGCTTAAACACCCAAAAGTTTGGAACTGTCGGGCATGTCGTGCAATCTAAAGAGCTGCCATTGAAATCCGAGGGAAAAAAATTGCTTTAAAGGAAATAATGAGCGTGTATTAAACTTCCCTTTCTTTTCAGGTTGGCAGTAAGCAGTGTCAGTCATTGTGCCAAATATATGCAGTCCAAGACCAGCCACTTGAACTATTTCTTCTTCTTTTCAGCATCTCTTACTTATTTGATCTGCCTGAGGAGACATGAGGTCAACATGCCCCTTTTTCCAGTTTCTGGAAATATATGAGGGAAAAGAGAGGACCAAGCCAACACAGGGATATAAAGCCTACTGTGTTGTACTTCCCCGTAAACCTGACTGTAGTCACGAAAAGGCAATGCTAAAAGCTTGTAAGACCGTGGGACCCCATTGAGAGACATTTTGCAAGCTTTTGTTTAAAGTTCGGCTTACAATGAATAATGGTCTAGTACAATTTTCAGACTATCTAAGGCAAAATTTTATTGTCGCGCTTACATTTTTTTACGTCGTGGCTAAATCACACATGAGTGAGTAAACAAAGCCCAAAAATCGCAATTGAATGATGTGTTTTTGCATATTTTTTAGATCAGTACAAACTAGGGCTGTACTATTAACTCAAGTTTAGTTACAAATAAAAACCTTGGCTTTTAACAATTATGAAAATAAGATAATTGTGATTAAACGATTATTCTGTTCCACAATTACGTTTTTGTTTTGTGTTATAAATCAGACGCATTCATCCGTTTTACAGTGAAACACATTCGTGCCCCCCTAAAAGACCAAACTCACTTACACAGTTCAAGATGCTGCAGTTCACTTATGAGCAAAACCTATTAGCATCCCAAATCTGTGGCGATTTTTTAGCTCGGCAGCTTGCAAATAAACCATTTTATTTTATGGAATTTCTGGTTTGGCTTGAAAAAAAAGCTGGCAGAAAGAGAGTCTCTTGTCACAAGAAAGGTAAATTCATTTCAGATGTTTAAAAACACTTTGGAGGAGGTTTTTCAAGAAGGTTGACGAAGAACAGCACGGCACATTCACTGATTGATGAGGCATAAAGAAATAACAGATGCCATCACATTTTTCTTAACAAAAGAGACATTTGCCCAATAATCGTCATGATCTCAACATTGACCTTAATCATTCTGATTATAATTTTATACATTATTGTGACTCCATTACACACTTTGTATTATAAGTGGTGTCACAGTCTCATTACACCTTATACATATACAGTACATGTCAGGGGTATAATTAACACTACGAGTAAAAGTTTATCTGTGACTATGGGGTCAGTGTGAACTGCTTGGTCTTTAGCCATAATTCCATGCTGTAGGCCACATTGGCCAGCTTGTTTCATTAATCCAACAGCAAACTACATTAATTCTATTGTATTAAGTTTTATATTACTTACAGTAAATTAATATCCACTATTATTGTAACAACAGGAGTTATTTTATTATACTTGGTCAATGACAAAAGTAATTGTTTTCTACTCTATCTTATTTTATTTCTGAGGCTCTAAAGAAAAAAACATGTGCATTATCAATGCGGCACTTTTGAAAACCTTATATACTAGTAGCAGTTTCTGACTAGTGCAATCCTGTGACATATAGCTGTACTGTACAGTTTGTGCACATCTGCCATATGGGTTTTTACTGTCACACAGAGATTGAGTTGTGTAGTGTTAGCAGGCATCAGATGACAAGATCGGTCTCAAAGTACAGTGTAAGCTTTAAGAGTTTTTCTTGGAACAATTTCTTAAAGGTAAACGCTGCTGCCGTCTGTATTTTAAATACAAACTTTAAGGCGTCACACAAAGAGATCACAGAAAGTTGTAAAACTCATTCAATCCGCTTTCGCCATATTCACCTGTACTTTGTGCAGATACTGTGCTGTCATGAATCAAAGCTGACATGATCATTGATGGGACGGACCTTTTCACTGCACTTATACACTTGCTGTTTGCTCTCTTAACCTGCTTGGATTTTTAGACCAAAATGACTGGAGTTCAGTAATGGGAAGTGTGTGCTCACAGTTACATCTAAGAGCCACTCAGAGATGCCAACACAACCAAGCTGACCTCAACCAGGTCAAGAAGCTATTAATCAACTCAGCATATGGTTTGGAAAAAGGCAGCAGGGTTGTCTTCCCATAACAGAGACTTCAACCTTGTAGGTCCTTTTGACTTAAAACAAACCACACAGATCAGCGTTGGGTATTCGGTGGCAAGATTGGAGAATATGTGGTGTTTTTCATGAGGGCCAGTAATATGGTGATGGGCAGAAGACATCAATGAGGTTGGCTGAGAGTTGGCAGAGCGCGCATGTGTGTGTGTGTGTGTGTGTGTGTGTGTGTGTGTGTGTGTGTGTGTGTGTGTTGGAAGGATGAATGTAAGAAAACGGACCACCAGAGAGACGTTGGAATTACTGTCTGTGCTGGACAGGGCATGATAGGAATACTCTGGCTGCCTGACAGTCTACAGACGGTGGATCGGTTAGGCAAACCACAGTTTATGGAAAACTTTGTGTGTCAGAATGAGAAAGATAAAGAAAGTGCAAAGACCAGGATAGATCAAAAGAAAAGCATGTTAAAAAAAAATGTAGGAGTATGTGATTCCTTTTTTTTACATTTGTGTGCATAAGAAAAGTACAACTCAGCTAATGAACGTAAGGGACTGTGACTATAAGGTAGAAAAAAATTAAAGCATTAGGAAGTAGCATGAAAACGGTAAGTGTAATCCAAAAACCAAAGCTTGGGCGTAGCATTTTTTATTAAAGCAAATGGCTCAAGATGTTCATTAAATCAGTGCATTTCTTATTATTGCTGACTACTGTACATCTGCAGTAAGCAGTAGCCTTGTAATTAAATTTCATTTACTTAAGCTCATTGAAGGAAAAAAAGGCTTAGCGTATGTTAAAGTAACAGGCACGAGAAAAACGAAGAGATCGAAAACATTTAGTGATCTTTCCTTTTATATACTGTACTGTATACACAGTATGTACAGAATTAAGCAGTTATCAAATGTGTCAAATCAAAGCATTATTGTTGATGCCACACAAACACACAAACTAGTCTGAGCTATTTCTGAAACTGCTGATCTACAGTACTGGCACTTTGGGGCACAAGGTTGGCCAGACAGACAGGAAGGAAAGCGCAACTCCCACTAGCCACTCTTCATGCCCGTGGTGAGCAGAAAAGAATCTCAGAACACACAAAACACTAAACATTGAGGAGGGTGGACAGTAAAAGACCAGCTCAGGTTCCACTTTTGTGAGCCAAGAAGATTAATCTAAGGTACAGTACAGTGGGCACAGGTTCATTTAGGGTGGGAGGAAGTGCAGAAACCAAATTTCCATGTGTCTCATTTGGTTGAAGTTTAAGAAAAATGATTAGGACTGTATGTTGAGGAAGAAGAAATATGTTTAAATTTCCTGATTTCTGATAGCATTTTATTTCATACTACTTTAGATTACTGTCGGATGTTGGCCAGTTTTTCTGGGTTCAGCCTACCATCCTGGTCATTCTTCGTTTCTCTGGGCAAAGGATTTAGATTATAGAGGTTGGCAACCCAAAAGGAAGTGTGTTTGTTAAAGAGAATTTGCCCTCGCTCCACGCTTGTACTCTCTCACACTGTTAAAAGCAAACCTTCGCAGCCATAAACAATGTCAGCTGAATATGGGTATAGTCCAAGAGCAGCGGCTGTGTTATTGATGCTCGTGAGAAGATAGGGATGAAAAAATTGCTTAATTCTTGTTTATATAATGTCAAATGATCTTACTTGATTAGAATCTATGGTTGCATGTACTGTATATGAAAATGCAATGCAGTGTGTATAAAAATGGGGTTGCAGGTTTTGGCACTTGGTCACTGTACAGTAATTGGTGATTTAGAACTTGGACTGGAGACAGACAAGCAGCTGGAATAACAAACAGGATTATGACCAATACATCTCCAACTGGTATCAGTCACCTGAAGTTTTTCAGATCAACTGAAAATGCATGTGAGAATTTAGCCTGAAGAAAAAAAAAAAAAATGAAAAACAATACATCATGGTGACAGTGAGTCTGTATAAAAAGCAAAATAAGTACACACAGCGTACTTGGAACTCCTGCTGACCTTCAGGAACATAAACAGCTTGGAACAAACATTTAGGTTGAGACAAAACAATGTAAAATTGAACTTAAACAGATTTCAGCGTAAGGAAGAATTCCCATGGTATTAGTCTCTGCCATAAAAAGTAATGTGTAAAAGAATAGTGTATTCATTCTGTTAATTAGCTTTGTATTTGGCAGTTACATTGTTTTTGTTAATTAATGACATGAATAGCCAAAACTTTCTGTAATGTCTTTCTTTCTGTCCTTCAAGCACTAAAACTCGAGGTCGGATTAAGCCACATGCTGTCAGGACAGAGTGTCATGCTGTTCATGCCATTATCTGTGTTTACCCAAGAAGATATTGACTAAATCTGACACTGTGGGAAAGTTATTGCCTCAGAAACGTGTTACCCTTAAAGACACACCCCGAGACGACCTGCCGTCCCACGTTACCAGGCCTCTACCATCTGTCTCTGAGACCAAAGAATGTTGAAAATCCATACAATTCTACCCTAACACATCATGAAATTTGACCACCGTGACCCAGTAGACTTTCTCATCCTTGATCGGTAAGGAATACTTTAGCAGATGCAAATTCAGGAGGCAAGATTTAATATGACAAACAAAGGGGAACGAAAAAAATGGAAATGATTCCAATTGCCATCAGTATGTTAAATACATAAACAGGCTCACCCTCGAAAAACATGTTATAACCAAATGTAACAAGAGCAAAAAAGGGAATTATTTTGCATATCAAGTAATTGGGATTTTTCACCACTGGACTCTTGAATTCTCCTTTCTTAGTAATCTCTAGTCCCTGATCTTCATAAAAGAAAAGAAAACAAGAAATCCTTATGAACAAAAAAAAAAAAAATAAAGGAAAATCATCACGAACCACTATGAAACAGTATTTACATTACCGTTCAAAACTTTGGACACAGCAAGCTTTTTGATTCATGATTTTTATTCATTTCTACGTAAGTAGAATTTCTAGTAAGTTCTACATAAATGTAAGGCATTGCTGAAGGCATTAAAAATATGCAATAATCCTCTTTGAACAGTCTTTGAGCTTTGTCTGCTACTTCTCCTCTATAAAGCCTTTATATCGACTCTAATCTGAGGTGCTGTAAATTGGTGATTTTTGAGGCTGGTAACGCTAAATTAAGTTTTCGTCTCACTTTCCTGGAACGGTCTTCAGTTTCATCATGGTGCTTGATGGGTTTTACAAATGCACTCGACAATATTGTTCTTGCAAGAACTACTCCAGAAAATCTGAGTTTCGTGTCTTAAAAAATTGATGGGCTGTTGTTGTTATTATTGTTACTTAATTAGCGTATGCCATATGTGTTATTTCATAGTTTGTAATCTCCAGTATTGTTCTAGGATGTAGAAAAATTCATACAAACTTGTGTTAAAATTTCTGAGTGGTGTGTCCAAACCTTTGGCCCATTACTGTACAGTCTGGCCAATGAAACAGAAGACAATTGCTCTCTAAAGAAACCATTTTAATTGCATTCTAACACGTGCTACAGTACTTGTACAAAAGAATATCATCTTTTGTACGGTTGTCCACAGAACCTTTAATTTCTACAGAGGAACAAAGGAAATATTTCAAACCCAAAATGGTTTTCTTTTTGACTCCTTGCATAAGTAAGAATGGCTGACTAGGCAAAGAACCATAGAAGAATATTTTTTTTCTTTCTAAAAGAATACATTTGTTACAAGTTTAAATTAGTTGAATTAAATTAAGAGTCTAAACAGTATGTACAAGCATGACAGTTTTATTAAATCTCTTAAATGCCTTCTAAGTCAATGCCTACTTGACTTGACTTAAATGCTGCCAATATAAATGTAAACATTGAGACGTTGCATATTTAGTAAGCTTTTATAAGAAATTACCAGATTAAATTAGTTTTGCACAGTATACTGATGCTAAGAAGTACCACAGTATTAGTACTAGTTTTGAAAATGGTACTATACTGTACCAGAACTTAATGGTACTATACTGTACCAGAACTTAATGGTACTATACTGTACCAGAAATAATCAAGACTTTTACAATGCTGATGTCTGTTTGATTTGCCTAACGGGAATATGTCTCTTTAAACACAATCCTGACAGCAGTGACATACAGTATGAGAGGTACAGTAGCAGGGGAAAAAAAACCTCGAGAGCAAAGGAAGAAAGACTGAAGAATTAATTTCTTAGACTAGAAGAGATTATCACAGTAAGAATAATCTGAAGTGGTCAAGTACAACTGAATATATTTTATACATTTTCTCCCATTAAAATGTGTTTATTCTAATCTTTCATTAACGGTGATCACCAGCACTTCACAGTAATTGAGTGTGTTCATGACATGGGTAATTTTGTATGACTCTACCTGAAATTAAGGTCATCTACTCCTCAGGAAGTAAACCAAAAATAGTTTCAACCTTAGTTTTAGAATACAGTTTGGATACAAGATGGAGATCCTAATACGGTCATAAAATGGGAATAAATACAATGGTAATCACCACTGGGCCCTGCAGTCGGACTACAGAGGTTTCTAGATGGATGGATATCTTATTTAAAATGAATAATGATACATATTTTTAAATGAATGATTACACATATACAGTAAACTTATTGTGCCTCTAAAACCCAGGGATGGTCTTCCTATCTTAAAAACACAACTCAATTTAAAAAATAATCTGAAAATGACACCGGAAAGTATCAAAATTCATGACACTATCGCTATCAAAACAAATATTTTGGTATCATGAAAACAGCAAATTAAATTAAATTAGAAATACTCCACAACATTTCTACGAGCCAACACCTCTATTACACATACAGTACAGCTTGTTTTTGGACATACACTGTACCCTTTACTTAACTTTAATAAAAAGAGCTTTGTTCTCTCCAGTCTCTCTCTATGCCATAGTCCGTGAGAACAGGTAGCCAATGTCTGGCTCATATTTTCAGTGGGGCACGTTTCAACATGACCCTACCATGGGCCAGATCTTATATTACAGGAAACTGTCCCGGGTAGCTTCCTTCACTAACAACAGCCCAGATGTGTTCAAACACATGGATTTATTAAATCTGATTAGTCTTTCCAAGTGGATTCAGCAAAAAATATTACTTAACACCATAGCGTGTATGATTGCTGAGACAGGTGGAAAAAATTACTGCGGTTTTATGCACTGTTACCCCACCTGCGCTCGCATGCACATACATACTGCACAGGCATAATAAACGTCCTGCATCACACAAGCTGCGGAGTGATGAAATACTATAGATAAAATGGCCCCAGAGTGCTCCTGAACATCTCCGTGTCTAATGTATAACACACGTAAAAATTCCACAGTGTGATATTGATATGGTGCGTTTTCAAGCACAGCTGGGTAGATTATAGTTTGGGGTGGAAAAAAACAATGTATGATTCATATATGAAACAGCTACTCCTCAGGTCAGTACAAATCTGATAAACACAAAATCTCCTGTCTCAAATGTAATAAAAGTCAAAGTATGCTTTGAACAATCCTCCAGATATGTCAAGTAAATCATTCTAGACAATAATGTGAAGGCATTCACTGTAGTTTGGGATAAACTACATTCAGACTTCCATTCATTCTGGCAAATTATTTTTCTCAGACACATTAGTTTGGCTATAATATTTAGAAGCACTATAATTTTTTTAAGCGCCACAATTTAACCCTTTTGATTTGAATTTAACCAGACAAACCTATGTAGCCCAGTTGAATGAAACTGGAGCCATCGGTACAAGAAACTTAGTCAGCTTATACTACCATAATAAATGTTAAATTAATCTCTTCTCTTGTTTAGCAATTAATTTCACCAATTGCTTATCAGCATCCAAGTACATTAATCGTGGACAGAACATGAGAGTACAGGACTGAATGTGATAATACAGCAGGGCTGCGTTCAATAACGAGAGCATTTGCTAAACGTCCGCAAATATACAATAGCTACTGTAAATGGTCTGATGAATTAGACAGTAATGCTTGCCAGTGCTCTTGAACACAGCCCTGATATACCATTATGTGCTCCACTGTACTCTCATGCTGGGCAGACAGACACAGAAAAGAAGATTAGAAATCACTGCATGTCTCTTCAGTTTGTTTGATCGTGGTCGGTCGCCACTGGTGAGAGTTCTGGTAAAAAACAGTCAAACAATAAAAACATTAGGCGCATTGGTGACAATTTTAGTTGCCCTCTGGAGCCCTGCAGCACTGTGACTCAAAGAGACTATGCACAAAATATTTCCTATCAGTTGGTAGTACTTTTTTTCTCTCAAAACTACTGGAATTGATTTATCTTATTTTGAGGTGAACCCTTTCATTTGTAAACTGAAATTGATTCATTTTTAATGCTGTGGAGGAAAAAACAGGAGCTGTGAAAAGCATTATCGCTAACTATAACAGACCTAACCTTGTGAGAAGGAAGGAACAAAACCATAACGCTAAAACCAGAGTAAAGGAACAACCCTGAGCATCTCGAACCTGGAAAATCGTTCTCAACCTAATTTTTTTACTTAAAATTTTTTCTTTTTACCAAACTATATCAAGAGAAAGACAAAAGGATTAGCTCCACTAACAACACACATGGGGTGGAGGATTCCTTGAATACAATCTGGTTAACTAAACTTCCAGTAACCAACGATCTAACCATGGTGAATTTTATAAGGTAACATTCTTAGATCGAGAGGAAAAAAAAATAAAAACAACTATTGTCCCTATTATTATACTTATTTAGGTAGACTAAAGACTATAGAAATTAACTCCTCTTTCAAAAGTATCCATCAATTAAATGAACAGGATGGTTCAAGAATACTCAGTAAATGTAACAAGCCCATACTTACAGTAACATAAAAACATGCACTGCTTAGATTTTGACCCATTACATGCTCATTTTCAGAACACTCCAGATTAAACATTTCCAGGAAACAAAAAGATTGTAAAAATACAACACTATGTTTTATGTAATAAGAAACTCATGTCACATATCTGAATCAGACTTGCTGAGAGAGGAACCTACCACAAAGACCCATTTCTATGTCTGTGTGGATCAGAAGCTGGAGCCACAGCCGGTTTGGAGTTATGCATGCCCATGTGTGCGGTATGGAGAGGCTGGAACCGTATGGGCTTTGCAGTGGTGCTACAGCTAAAACAATCTCACCCTGTGGACCGTCCAAGTATTCTGTTTGGTATAGTGGGGCTTTGAGGAATGCGGTGGAATAAATAAAAGGACATTCTAAAAACAGTGAAAAGCCAACACTGGTGCTGTGTGGCATGAAATGAAATCTAAAGATGGTGTCTGATAATAATAACTGCCAAGAAACACAGAGAACAAAACTATATTTAATCCAAAGCATTTATCATTAATGCCTAACAATCAATGATTTTGGTATATAAAAAAAAAAAGCTCGGTCAGATCTGTTGTTTTTTCCTTTACCAGCCAAATCCGTTCTCTACTCTTTTTTCTTTGACTACTATTTTCTTTTCTCTTTTATTTCTTTCACATTCCCTATGTCACGGCGTTGAACTACTCCTGTTATGATGTCTTTCCTTTCCTTTCCTTTCCTTTTCCTTTTCTTTTCCTTTCTGCTCTTCCCCTTTACACGGAACCCACATTCCAATTTCTCTGATCACAGACAACTGCCATCTTCAAATATTAAAAGTTAAATGAAGCGGCAACAACGTGGAATTCCAGTATTTATCTTAACTGTTTTTTCTGGAAGCAGTTTTTAGCACAGATGCTTCTTTGAAAGCATACAATCTTGCAGGCCTTTGAAGTCCAAGAAGTTCATGTATGCAGAGAAGAAGGAAAAACAGAAAACAATTTCTTTTGCACAGAGGCAAAACTAGCTTGAGAAGATGAATGGCCTAAGTTATTAATGTTTGCTAAGTTGATCATGCTGGCCTTAAGGCAGATCAAGACATAATCAGCATAATACATAGTTCTATTTTGTTATCAGAAAGGATTGCCAATTAAACATTGTTAACAGTCTAACTAAAGTCTAAATATAGACATGGTAGCTCTGACTGCCTCTGTGTTTACTCTGTACAAGTTTCAGCCAGATTTTACAGCAGGAATTCTTTGTTTCCTAGTTAAGATCAGTAGTCTCAGAACACATAATGTGCCCACTGGCAGGCACTTTACAGCCATGGCAGGCTACCTGCTAGAGCGTAATAATAGGTCACCAATAAGAGGATGGCAGGGGATGATGAGAAATCTCAAAGGACATTTAGAAATGTGGTAGAGGCAAGGGCAAACCATACATGAAACCTATTGATGGCAAACCCAGATTAAAACTGCAGAAGATCCTAATGATTTTTTCAAGCTGCAGGTCGAGAGGATCTTCACCATTTCAGACATGGACAACATACTGCGAAGGTCAATTAAGCAATACTGCTTAATTTTTTTCCCGTATCAATGAAAATATACAGTTGTAGTTACGAAATAAGCCACAGCTGGATAGAGTGTTGTGTGTTGCCAAGAAATGTACAGACTAGATGGTAGCCCATAATGGGTCTAGCAATGGGCATTGGTGGCTCAAACGCTTGAGGCTCTGAATTACGAATTGGAAGCTCAGGGGTTCAAGCCCCAGCACAACCAAGCTGCCACTGTTGTGCCCATGAGTAAATCCCTTAACTCTGCAGTATCTGCTCCACAGGTTTTGTATCCTGGCTACCCTGCACTCTGCTTCCGAACTGAGATACGCAACAAAAAGGTTGGACTTTGAAGCATTGGAAAAGGTCATGTGGTCTAGCGCAGGCAAAATATTTGAAATATCAGCAATTGCACTAAATATCCGCATTCAATTGGGACACACCTCTTTCGATTTTAATCACGTTAGTTGACTTAAGCTAATTGTTGTATAATATTTTTCTAGAAGCTTTTCCAATTTTTATGAGACTTTAAAGTGAAATAGAAACGAAGTGAAATTCTATTAATTGATTAGCTTTTTTGAGACATGGCCTGGTTACATACAGCTTGTGAAGTACAAAAAATTCTACTCTGTATGGAATTCCCTAAATGCATCTCTTAGGTAAAGGAGGTAGATCAATTCTATCCTTAAATCTGGCAGAACAAAATGTCTAGATGTACTGTGCATAGATAACACTAGTGGTGATTTGATAAAATAGTTGGCATAGCACCATTATCGAAATCATTTTTAATAATTACTTATTATTATTGAAAAAGAATAGTCTCAATAATTTCCTACCTCAAGAAAACAGGTCCCTGCAGCTGTGTTCTCCTTGATGGATGCATTATAGGAGCTGCTCCCAAAGACTGGCTTGTTGTCATTAATATCCTGTAGACTGATTTCCACCAGGGCAGTAGAGGATAAAGGGGGCTTTCCACCATCTGTAGCCACTACCTTGACACTTGCTTTTGGATCGGTCTCATAATCCAGCTCAGTAGCTGTCGTGATGATACCTGTCACAGCATCAATGGTGAACCAATTCGAATGTGTCCCCTTGTTGGGCAGAATGCTGTAGCGGACATCGCCATTTGGACCTTGGTCTTTGTCTCGTGCTGTTACTTGTAGAACAAAGCTACCTGGGTAAACCACTTCTGGAATAGTCTGTTTGTATGCCTGCTGATCAAACAGTGGGGGATTATCATTGATATCCGTGACTTGGATTGTAAAAGAGGATTCAGCTCGTAGTGGTGGGGTGCCAGAATCTGTAGCCATGACCCGGAGCTCGTACGAGTCTCTCTCTTCACGATCCAAAACCTGGTCAACACAGATAAGGTAGATGATGCTGTCCTTAGTAGTGAGGGCAAACTTACCATCCCCACCTTCTAGAGAGACATTGACATTTGAATATTCCCCATAATCAGGGTCGGAGACTGAAATACGGGCAACATATTGCCCAGGCTGGGCGCCCTCAGATATTCGTGGTGACCCATCCTCACTCAGGAAGATGATGGTCATGGTGGGCTGATTATCATTGTAATCACGAACATGGATAGTGACAAATGCATTTGTGACCTCTGGGTGGCTGGCATTGTCTTTGGCTTGTACAACAAGCTCATGGACCTTTCTGACTTCATAGTCCAAAGGCTTGTTAAGTGTGATGATTCCAGAATGGGGGTCAATGACAAAATATCGATCAGGGTCACTTTGTCTGCGGTTTATTTCATAAAGCACAAGGCCATTGTCACCTTCATCTGCATCTGAGGCAAACACTTGTAGGATATTGCTACCTTGGGGGAGACTTTCCGAGATGATGGCATGATATCTGCTTTGATTAAAAACAGGAGCATGGTCGTTAATGTCCTGCACTGTCACATCCAGAGTCATTTGACCTGTTTTTTTAGGAGATCCCCCGTCAAAGGCCTCCAAAACCAAAGAGTACAAAGCCCTCTTTTCTCTGTCAAGAACACCATTGACAACTAGGTCTAAGTAAAGAACCTTATTTGCCGCCCTCTTAGTTTCCAGTCTAAACACCTGCCCCACATTTCCATCTTTGATGACATAACCCTGGGTGGTGAGTTGATCTTTGTCTGCATCGGTGGCTGGCTCCAGGGAAAACCTTGTCCCCACTGCAGTCTGCTCAGGGATCTTTAAATTGGCCTTATTCTTGGGGAACATTGGAGCATGATCATTTATATCATTCACTATGATGGACACCTTAACCGTGAGACCGGTCATGGTAACTGCTATAAAGCTATAATGGTCTCTCTCTTCCCGATCCAGACGCCGAGCAGTCTTGATTATACCTGTGGTCTCATCTATGTTGAGGTCAGTTCCCACGCTAGTGCCCTCATGATCAGAGATGAAGTAAAGGGTGGCTGTTTCTCCATGTGGTAAGCCAGCACTGATGTCACCCACTATCGTCCCTGCAGGCTGTTCTTCATCCAACTGTAACTCCAGAATGCTTGCTGTTGCATCCGCGTTGACCACTTTAGTTATCGACTGCACAGTTAAAAAAACAAGTAGAAACATCCTTGGTCTCCAGCTATTGTCCCCAAAGCCTCTGAATAAATTCATCACAGCACGGTTCTCCTACACCTGCAAAAAAGAAAAAGGAAACAGATCACAGCCTGGAATCACACTAATAAAATGCATTCCCACACCAGACACATGCCAAATTCCACCATTGTTGTATAAGGCACTGGAATGCATAAAGAGCCTGGTGTGGATCACTGGTGCAGAGTACATTTGTGTTAGAGAACAGCTCTCTGTCAATGTTCTACACAGTGTTCTTCTAAAAGCATAACAATTCTTACACGCTGCCAGTTTTTTAAAAATTTGCCAGGGATAATAAAGGTTAGCCTTTAAAGCAATGGAAAAGGTCATGGGTCTGGTGCAGGCAAAAGACTAATACGCATCAACTGAAATGGTTATAATGCGACTACCGTATCTCCGTATGGCATGTGTAGAATCATCACAGGGTTTGAAAGGCACACTGATCACGACTCACTCATCATCTATGAAGTTTTACAGAGTTGCAGGGGCCTGGAGCCTATCCCAGGAGACTTAGGGCATGAGGTGGGGTACACCCTCGATGGAGTGCCAATCCATCGCAAGACACACACACAAATGCTCATTCACACACTATGGGCAATCTGAAAACACCAATTTGCCTAATCTGCATCTTTGAACTATAGGAGCATATTAGGAGTATCCAGAAGAAACCCACCAAGCAAGTGGAGATGCAAACTCCATGCACACAGACCCAAGGTTGGAATAGAACTCGGACCCTGGAGGTGCAAATCACCGAGCCACGGTGCCGTTGAAATGTATACACTTACGCAACGATGTTTGTCATCTAGCAAGCTATAGCTATTGAACAATGTAAGGTGAGACCACACCCAAGACGTCTCTGGATTATTTAGTTATTACTATTATAATAAATATTATTATTATTATATTATTATTTATTGTTACTGTGACTGGATCTGGATACAAAACAACCCTAAACTGCATAAATGAGTGCATAAGTATGTCCTTCACTTCTATGTCACGAGTCTCAGATGGATAGCGTTGCTTCACTTCAGGGAGGGGCTGTCTGTGCCTGACCACCCCTAAGGTCCTCCCATGGTCCAATATACACACCTAAATAGTTTTACCATAAATAGATTTTTAATAGCTTAAATGTAAATCTGCTTTAATAGGATTTATATCATGACATAATTGCAACATATAGTAGGTTCTTAGAAGTAGTTTCAGGACTAGTTTGTTTACCTAATTCCCCAAGCTACCATTAATTCAGGAATTAATAATGTTCTCTGAATATGGGACAAGTAATAAAAATTTTAAAAAATTTACAGCCTCAAAAATACCTTAATTCCTAAAAATGTATTCAAAACGGAGATGTAAGTAACAGTAAACTACAGTATGTAAGAGAGAGAGAGAGAGAGCAGGCTGAAGGCAAGATTGTGTGTTGAAGCTGACAGCTCCACTCCTGTCACATATGGGAATGCAGACCACTGAGGGCCACAGGTGGCCAGACTTACAGATGCTATTTCATCTAGCACTAAAAAAACATTACAGAGATTAGGCAGTTTCCAGTTTTGGCTGAAACTGTGGCCAAACCCCAGAGTTCAGCCTGCGCTATGCTGGGGAGGCATGCAGCTTGTCAGTGGAAGTACGACTCTCCAAACCCTACTGGCGAAAAACTTGGACTATGTCTGAAGACTGCATTTATGCTCAGATTATGACTGCACTTTGTCCTTGTCAATACTCCTGACAACGTGCATCTATACAAACCACAAAAATAAAAAAAGAATCTGCATTTAAATTATCTAGTTGTTTGCTTGGTTTTGTTTTATTATAGTAGTCTAGACCACGAACTCTCCGTTTTCAATCATTTTAAACTCTTTCTAAGGATACACAATGGAGACAAGCAAAGAGAAAATAAATAAAACGTGTGGCCTGAATATAGAGATGGACTGCATTATCATATTATGTTATACATGACGTACGTTTTATGTACATCTTCAATTTCATATGTTGTCACAGTGTTTATTTCGCTCTAATAATAAGTGCATTTGGTCAAGCAAGAGGATGCACAAGCGTGCTTGACTTAAAACTGATGTCCTTTCATTAAAAACTTAAAACCTCCAGGCAATAGTACAAGCTACTCAAGTGCTTAGTTTACAGATACAGTAAATACACTGTTATGAGGTTTTGTGTTGAATGTTGGAGTATTGAGGGTTAAGCTGCAGTTGTGGGTATGCAGGCGCCCCCTGCAGGCACTGGTTAGGACTGCAGCAGCCTCAGTTTCTCCTTAATGCATGTAACAGACTCAGTGGAAACACAGAGACAAATAGAAGCCAAGTTAAATAGACTCCAGAGTCACAAATTACCACACTATTTCAACATTCTTTTTTTATATATATATATATTCTTATATTTAACAGCTTATTAAAATATGTCAAGGTCCCAACTGCTCCTCGATCACACAGAATAAACAGGCCAGGCTAAATGATTGACAGGGACGTCTGAGGAAAATTAGCAGTGGGGGACCCTTTCTGTTCACTGCGTAAGCTACATGGCTGCACTTCAGCACTTCAATGGCAAGCTCCGAACAGCTGGAGGTCAGGATTTGCGTAGTTCAGCATGTAGTGTGCCCTGAAGACATATAGTACAGATTTTTGTGAGACATGATATTCCCTACAGCATCTTTTTTTTTTTTTTTTTACACTTTTGTCCAGAAGAATGCAGGATCAAGGTAATACATTTATGATAACGTATACTGATTAATCAAGTAAATTAATCTATTGTGATAGACCAAACACTCATCCTCTATGTACCCACTGAAGCATCACTCTAGACTGTGTGAACAGGATGATTTGGTAAAAGTGCCCTTTGTCTTAAATTATTTACTTTACATAAGATATATGTTTCAACAGCAGATACATAAGTAATACACATTCCTCATTAACAGGTAACATTTTATAATGCAGACATGGTGCAACTTTAACATCCTACAGCTGAAGGGGTATAAAATAAGGAATGCACCCCCAATTCTCTGTCTAAGACTTGGACAAGTACAAATCCCAAGCCTTCTGCATATAGCCTTCCAGCTGTCATCAGAGAATTAGCGCTGGGGCAAAGGTGGCAGACGGATCCTGGCCAGCAACAACTTTTACGGATGGAGACTGATCCTTTTACATCCAACACAGCGCTCTGAGCAGGGACAGCAGCTGGAGCACACCGACTGAGCCGGACAACACACAAATTCTGTGCATTTTTAGCATGCGTTAACATTGTTGTTAATTCTGTCCATTCTGTTAAATATTGAATATTGACTTTGCTACTGCCTCAAGGTCAAAACTAATTTTCTTGAACTGAAAGATTTTCAAACTATTTATCTGAAAGATTAATCCATCTATGTTTATACACATATTTTTTCATAATCTGCAACGGTTTTTGCTTTAAATAACATTTTTGTTTAAAGGACTTTACCTGACTTGATAATTACAGAAACACCAGTTGAATAAAACATTCATATGTTGCTTCATATGTCATAAAGTGTCGACAGTTTGTGTGTTACAAGCATTTTTCATCACAATTATTTTTTCACATGAATTCTGCATGAACAGAAATATCAGTTTGAAGCAAAGTTTCAGGGAGACTGGAAGGCTTATGTATTTGCGTGACCTATTTCTGACTTTTTAATAAGAGTATGTCAAACACTAAATCATATCAACCTGACGATTCCACAAAGTAGTAAAATCGCGAGTTATTGCAGTATCCTTTAGAACGTGTAAACACGGACTCATTTACTGAGCACATGGCAAAGGGAAAAAAATGCTTCCCTTAGAATGTCTTTATTGCAATAAAGAAATTCTGGAGCGATTACGCTCCTGGGCACAATTACATGCTGCGATTTTTAGTGTATAAATACCCTCTGTGCACTTCAGCAAACACTTCCTAACAGTAAATCATCAATATGGGCCTGAAATGCTACTGCAGGCCGTTATAAATGTCAGAGCCAGAATGTGACTCGTGGCTAGCTCCACTTACAGAACGCGTACATACTGTACGTCCAGGCTGCGGAAAACACCACCTACTGATACATACACAAAACCACAGGATCTGTCAGGGTCAAGTGAAGGAATGATGTCATAATTTGGTTTGATTTACAGATATACCAAATGATGCAAACCGGCAGTGACAGTGCAGTGGAAGACTTTAACAGACAGTTTTCTACTCACTACAGACACACACTGTCCACTTGTTCGCTTTTTACAACCTCTTCGTGAAGCAGGTTTAATGGGATATGAAATGCCCTGAAAAAGTGTAGTAACCACAGAAATGCACAGCTATAAACACCAGGGCTTCCAACTTTTCCCCTTCAAACTGGAAGTGAGGCCAGAGGAAACAAAGCAAGGGTTTCGAGGCAGTGACCCAGCCAAGTCCAGGTGATACATATTTTATGCCAGACCGCATGCTCCTGTGGGCCACTTGCTTTCACTGTAAACCTGCACTGTCTACGTTATCAACTGGGTTGGACGCGCTGCACTTCCCTTCTTTTCATTTCTTTTAATTCTCCTATTCCAAAGAATATATTTTATCAATACTGAGTGTCCTTTCTCTGTTGGAACGTTCACGCCATTCTTTTATCCATGAAACATTAACCAAGGGTGAAATATGATGTTTGTTTTAGTTTTGACTAGCCTTCAAGAACCTTACTACACTACAGTATATCAAACATTTCCATTTACAAAACGTAAAGCGCAGGAAGTTTCTTGAAGGCTAGTCAAAACTAAAAACAAACTGCACTCCACTATTCTATTCAAACTTCAACTGGAATTTATTAAGACACAATTTGTACAGTTAAAGCAAGTCAATATATAGTTTAATAGTGTTTGTTTTTTGTTTGTTTGTTTTTTTTTACTCCTCCTGGAGTTTGCATGTTCTTCCCATGCTTGGTGTGTTTCCTCCGTGTACAGTACTCCAGTTTCCTCCCACAGTCCAAGAATTAAGCCAATTGGTATTCCAAAATCGCCCGTAGTGTGTGAATGAGTGCGTGAACAAACGACAGTCATAAAAAATGGTAATAAATACAATGTTCACCATTGATGTCCACAGTCCCTAGTTGGACTATAAAGGTTCCTAGATGGTTAATAGATGGATGAATTTTACTAAGGAATGAGTGTGACGAAGTTACCAAAAGAACTCATATTCTCCAGCATGCTCAGTAAAACCTAACAGCTGTTTTATTTACAGTACTGTGCAAAAGTCTTAGGAACATTCAAACAAAGGCTATATGCAATGATGCTTTTAAAAACATTTCTACATTAAAAGAAACTTCTATAAAAAGCACTAAGTATTAACAAACAATAGATGGTCAATATTTGGTGTGAAAACTCTTTGCTTGAACATAAGTAGTAGTGTTCGATACAGATGTGTGCAGTATTCTAAGTAAAACAGCTGTTAGGTTTTACTGAGCATGCTGGAGAATATGAGTTATTTTGGTATCTTCGTCACACTCGCTCCTTTCTATTTTCATGCAAAACCCAGGAATCTACATTATTGATTTTTTTTTTTCCCCCATCTGAAAACTGGTCTGTCATGTAATATGTCGCTTTCTTTACAGGCATGCAACTATTCTTCTGTAATGTTATTTATTCATTAATTTTAGTGTATATTTGTAGGGAATGGTCTTGTACATAATAATGCAGACATAATAAACTCATATAACAAAATTTGTACCACAGATAATATGTCGCCTAAGACTTTTGCACAGTACTGTACAGTATATACCAGCTATATTAAATAGTGAATGAATTCATACCTGTTGTTTAGCTCTTTTATTTTACCTGCAAGATGGACTAGAAATGTAATAGTCCAACTGTATTACAACGCAGCAGACAGTTGTCCAGCCTCATGGAAGCACATATACAGTACAGTATCGCCATGTGTGTGCATGTGAATGGGTGTGAGTGTGTGTATATGAGTGAAAGAGCGAGAGAGAGCATCTCTAAGTAGTTAGTGACGAAGACAAATCTAATACAACCTGCGGTTTCCATGTTGTGATCAAGCCTGGATTCGGGCACAACTGTGGTGCGATGCGTGCTCTCTTGAGAAATAAAACTTAAAACTTAAAAGGAAAACAGAGACAGTGAGCGAGACGAGATCACTGAATTATTAACAAGCATGGACTGCCTGGGTTATTGGAGATGTCAAGATGTTAAACACAGGAATTGTGGTTTATCGAGTTCTTACATTCCAGCCATTAGAAATAATGCAGTGATGCTCAGATCGGACATTACAGAAAGGAAATGGCTGGATTAACATGGTAATGTGTTTATGTGATATTACAGTTTTGATGAATTCATAAAGTTCAGATGGTTGAGTTTTCTCAAGATGTAATATACAGTAGTCGTGCTGAAATTACGCTGGTATTTTGGATGCTCAGGAAAACTTTTAATCACATGAACGCAAAAGGAAAGGCATTTTTTCAGAGTTACCTTCTTGTTCTTTCAGTAAAGCTTTCAGCAAAGCGACTTTATGCTTCATCTACTGTATAATAGGAAAAACATACCTGCTTTGGTTGGTTCGGTTCGCAATATTGTTTCTAGAATAATATTTTGAATTGCCTACTGAGTCCAAATGAAGAAAATAAGCATGTGTACTTTTCTCACACATTTGCAAAACAAAATCTGACTTTACCAGCATATACGTGAGTAATGCAAGGATATTAAAATGGAACATGTGAATAATATAGTGGTGGGTCTCATTAATCTCAGTTTAGAATTGACTGTACAGCCAAGAGTTTGTATTATATTTTATGCTTACAGACCCTCAACTGAGTGAACTTTTTTTTACCAACTTGAACTGAATAGGGAAAATAATAATGCAGCAGAACTGTTGAATAAATTAAAAAATTCAGCATGGCGTCTGTAGCAAATCTACTGTCGCAGCTTGTTTTGGCCAGTCACATGCATTTATGGAAAGTTACTAATAGTTAAGGATTAAAATGCCATCCAGTTATTCACATCTTCTTAAATACTTATCCTATACAGGCCCCTGGAGCCTTTCGCAGGAGACTTAGGGCATGAGAGAGGGGTACACCCTGGATGAGGTGCCAATCCATTGCAGGGCACTCATATCATCATTAACACGCTACAGGCAATTTGGGAATGGCATTGACCCTAATCTACATGTCTTTGTACTGTGGGAGGAAACCGCAGTACCAGGAGGAAAACCATCAAGCTTGGGGAGAACATGCAAACTCCATGCACACAAACCCCGAGGCCGGAATTGAAGCCGGACCCTGACGGCGCAAGACAGTGCTAACCACTAAGCCACCGGGCCATCCCATCCAGTCATGTTAAAAAGGGAAAGGTAAGAAAAAAGGGAAAAAAAGTAGTTTCAACTTTTATTGTAGTTCAAATTGTAGTTACATGACAAGCTCATTACAAAACTTTCACACAGGGCAGTCTAGATTCATTACTCCATAGGAAATGAACAGGAACTATGCCTCAGCTCTGTTTATAGGACTTGAGCAAACTCAGGCCTTATCTGTAAGCATTCTGTTTCCAGACCATTTGCCTGAAGTTAGGCTTAAGCTCAACACCCATTACTGGGGCAAAACACTACCAGAGCCAGTCACTCAGCTTCGTTCTCAAGGTCAGCCACTTAGCTCAAAGCTATTTAATTAAACTGAAGATGGTAGTTGATATAAATGAACCAGTCTTGGCTTCTGTGCTATTTATTTCTCCTGAGTAGGTTCAAGTATTTCTTGCACATACAGTAGTCTGTACTTCAAAGCACCCCTCTGTCCTGATACTTAAAGATCAACAATGTGGGGAAAAAAGAGTTTTCTTCTTCAGTATACATATGAGCCCAACATCCTATAATTACTAATAATATGGAGAATATCTTAATGGAATATGAACAAAAAACAAATTTCAAACATCATTGAAATCCCACTTAATAGGAATATACCATAGCTTTACTGTCCTTATTATTATGTTTAACATTTCACAAGCAGAATGAGAAGATTAAAGGACAGCAGTGCTATCCTGAAGCATTCAGATCTAATAGCTTTTGCTTTAGCAAGTGTGCCAGCAAAGCTGCAAGCGCAGTCGAACTATAGAGAAAAACGGATTAAAATGGAATGATTTGCAGACATGAAAGCTTTCAGTGTTAGACTACAGAATTGTTTTGGTTCATGTGGTAAGACACTGATGATCAAGTAAAGAAGAAACAGAACATCTCACGGATGCCCTAAGCTAGTGGAGAGGGTTTGGAGTTTCTTGTGTAATTCTTGTATAAATGTTTCCCCCCAGCTACTTAAGGCAGAAGATCAGATGTAGATCTCACTCCTGTCATCTGGTACTCATTCGAATGTGTGTGTTTGTGTGTGCGTGTGTGTGTGTGTGTGTGTGTGTGTGTGTGTGCAGCTGCATTCATTTTCTGATATTAGTACTTGGTATTTAACATTGAGTCTTTTTGTAAATCAATCTGAATTAATAGGGACTGAGAGAGCAGTTTGTGGCACAAAAAAAGTGACAAATGAAATCAGGCATCACAATTATGGCCCCTTTCTCACTAAAGAGGAAAAGTTTTTTTCATATTCTTTTTGCCCTGTTCATTTGAGCTGGCATGCAGATTGGTGCAAAAGTTTAAATAAAAGCAGAGAAGCTTATTTTTACTTCACTTCCAATTTCGTTCTTCATCAGAAACAGATTACTCCTGGAAACAGATGACTACAAGTTACTAATGTAGGGAGGGTAAAAAAAAAATCACCAAATCTCCCAGTACAAGAGTAATCAAGATGCTTTTGAAGCAAAGTGTACAGTGGAATAGTATCATGCCCTTGACATCCTAACACACCCTCTCCTAGGGTTTAAGTTAGCATGTGTGTCCCAGTAACATTGAAAGGAATCAGTCCTTAATAAGAGCAGCTCTGTGATCAGAATCCAAGCGATGACGAGTAGCAGCGCTAACAGACTGCCCCTTACTGGGCACTGTTATATTTTATAGCTCTGTGATCCACTACCCACGCTGGGAATGCACGTGTTCCGTACTTCCTGACCTGACATTCGCTTTATTACAATGTCTCCCTGAACCGACTTGAAACCTCCAGAATACTCACATTTTTATTTAAACTCAAAGAATCTTTGAGAAGTAGTAAGACAGAAGTATTCCTGAACCTCTGTTCCTTGCATAGGCTCGGCTCTGTCCATGACCCTGACCTGGATTAAGTGGCTACTGAATATGAATTAACTAATTAATATGCATGTTAGTATCAATTGCTGCATCAGGTAGATGGCTTTGTTATAGCTCCAGACTCCCGGGTTTGATATTGACCTCAGACGATTGTCTATGTTCAGTTTCTTCATAACCTCTACCCATGTCTGTGTGGGTTTCACTGGGTTCTCAAGTTTCCTCTAAAAAAATAAGCCAACAGTGTCATCAATTTAGAGTCAACTCTAAATGAATCTATGTGTGAAAGTGTGCATGAGTGTAATTGATGGGCATATCATCCAGCGTATATAACCTATATATAGCCTTCACACTTTAAAACAGCTTATCAATTTTATTACCATCTGAATTTTTAAAGTGAATGTACTGTAGTCGATTTAACGGTGTCCCTTGAGTTGTGTGAGGAACTTAAATGTTAGCTGTCATCATTAGACCAGTTAGGTGTCCGCACAAGCAGAAAGATTTCCACAGCCCTCCAGGAGGCATCACAGCCTAAGCCGAGCTGTAACTCCGACTGACGCTAAGACAAAAAATGGCAATGTGGTCAGAAAATGACCATATGTTTCTAGTTATGATGAGTGTTGATTTTCCATGCACGTCCGTTTAAGGAAGAAGGATCACTTCTTGACCACTTACTGTACACTGAGGGTGCCCAAATTTACCTGGGTACAAATACTGTGACTGATTCTCTGTCTATGTGAGATTTGATAAAATAATCTACCAGAATAATACTGCTGTACAATTCATGAATTCGACACGAATGTGAAATTTGTCATTGCTTTGTTAAATCTAATAGGATTTCAAGGAAAATACTTGTAAACCAAGGTATTAATAGACCAACAATTCACTATAAGCAATTAATCAACATGTTTCTGTCTACAATGCATAATGCATGCACAAGATCTTAACCTTATTGGTTAAAGAATGTGGTGTTAAGTTATAAAGTTATACATTATCAAATTGTAAAAGAAAAAATCAGGATTGTCCCTATACAAAAAGATCACTGCTTCTGTCCGGATCACTATAACACAATGCTACTCCCCTGGAGTCCTACAGCAAATCCAAGCAAAATGCCCAGGTTTGAATGTACACTTCCAGTGATCATTAATGTGTTTTGCATGATAACGTGACGTGTTAAAGGGTTGCAGCTATCGCACTAAATGGAGCAGGTCGCAGAGGTGCTGGGATGAATGAATCCGCTCCTACAGTACCAGTCTGATAACCGGCTCATGCGTTTGGAAATGGAAATGCATGAATGGGAAAGACATCACCTATGGCTCAGGGGTGTGCTTGTCTTGAAAGCACATAAAGCGACCTCTGTGGCCAGTGCAAAAGACATTTCTGCGCATCGATTGGCAAAAGACACTGAATGAAGCATCTGCTTACATGCATGGGATCGAGGCTCCTGCTGGTGCTCCTGTTGTTCCTCCACAAACCCTGCTCGGATGCTGATGTGTACCCAACAAGATAAGGCTTTTACAGATCCAGGCTAAAATCCATATCCACAGCAATTTTCTTCTCTTTTTTTTTCCAGCTCACTAAAACGCGCTTTTGTGTTTCAGTCGCAAATATCGGATCTCCACTCCAGCGTGCCACCCGTCAGGTGCGCGTGAATGCCGTGCTCAGCCCCGAGTCCTTTCAGCCCGTATTGGAAAAAAAAAAAAGGCCACCGGGTCCTATACACCGTCCTGTTCCACGCGCATCAAACTGAACGCTAAAGCCTCTCCGTGCAGAATAACGGTCCAGGCACGAGCGTCTGTCTAATCCAGCGGAGCGCGAGCGCGCAGTGAAATCGGACACGGCGACGAAGCCCCGCCCTCTTCTGATTAGAGCCGCTAATGTATTAGACACGTGGGGAGTCACACAAAAGAGGGGGAGAGCGGAGAGAAAGAAAAGAGCTGCTCTAGAAGGAAAAAAAGAAAGGCTGTTCTTGCTTAAGCTTTGGTGCCACCATGCTCTGCCGTGAAGAAATGTTCTTTAAGACAAAGAGCCAGACGAGAAGAAGGCGTTAGTCTAGGGGTGCATGTCTCTAGGATGCTGGAATCCTTCCAAACATAGGCATGTGTATTAATAATAATAATAATAATAATAATAATAATAATAATAATTCACCCTTACCATCTACTGCTATAAGTGAAAAAAGAAGAAAACAGTAAAAAATAATGTTTTTGCCATGATCATGTTGGTCTAAAAAGAGAAAGACAAAGAAAAAGGCAGCATGTTGAAGAATTATAACAGATAGAGTATGTCAGGAATGAAAATTGGGAATGTTGTAAGTGAAACGACCCAAAGTCTGCTCAGAGAGCATGAAAGATTCAGTTATAAAGGAAAGCCTGTTGGGGAATCATAGAAGTTTTTACAAGATACAGTATTCATAAGGGAAAATGGAATTTGCCGTTTTTAGCTGATAACCAGATTATAAATTATAACTTAGATTTTGGTTCATTTCTTACAATAATTTGAAGAAAGTTGGACTGTGTGCAATCTGTGAAAAGTTCACCTTGATGATTTAAATGTTTTTTTTCCCTTTTGAACAATTTAGTCTTCAGCAAATGCAAAAATGTTCCACTCAATTATAACAAATAGCATAAAAATATGTCAGTTAATGTATATTGTTTGTATTAGACCTAACAATAAGTTATATATAGCAAGTGTCCATCTGACAGTATGGTATAAATGTAGCTTGCAGGAGTCAATTCAATATAAGTGATATGCTTCGCTTAATTTTACATAAATATAAGATACTTACATATATATATATATATATAAGAAAGGTGTACTATACTTTACATGAGTAGTGGGCAAATAATTTAACATAAATATTTTTGTGTAATGTACTGTATATAGCATAGTGCACTGGAAATGGTGATGTGCAAATAAAATTAAGAAGCCCCAGGATTCTCAGCAGGACAGCAAGGCCATTAATCAATTTGGATTTTAGGTCAGCCTTATTATGCCTTCACTGGGCCAGAGCAAGTGTAGGGAGGGAGGAGTAGCTTGTGTGCATGGGCTGTGAAATACTCTTAAGAAAAATGAGAAGGGACATAGAATCTTTTTAACCAAATTTGCCAGAAACACCCCAAAATGTCCTGGACCCCAGAAATTTTCCCCCTAGTTTTATTTATTGATTTCTTTTTTCTTTTTTTTTTTCTTTTTTTTTGTCTATTTGATATATTATTTATCAGCGCATTGTTGTTTTTTAATTCTAGTGGGTCAGCAGGTGTTGATTAACTTTCTATACCAGCAGCTCTGACAGTATTGATAATTCATACAATAGGTTTATTTTTTTTTCTTTAATTCTAATACTGTATTCCTTTTATAATAGCAGCTCATTCACAATAACCTGTAAGGCAGATTCTGCACAAAAACTAATGGCTGTCAAATTGCTGATATGTCAAAAAATAAAGCTGTGACTTAAAATAAAAAATAAAGCTGTATGTTTTCTAACACAGAAAGGTCTTCAGTTCTCCAGTAAGTGTATATGATAATATTAGAACAGAAGATAAAAGAGATTTGGTGAAGTAGACTATTTATACCTGCAGGTGTGTGTATACAGGTGTGCGTGTGTGTGTGTGTGTGTGTGTGTGTGTGTGTGTGTGTGTGTGTGTGTGTGTCAGTGGCGGCTGGTGCAAACATTTTTGTGGGGGGGTGGAAACAAAATTAAAATGAAACTTTTAATACTAGCCTGTAAATAGCCATTTATCAGGTGACTATGCATCATTACTACTAGCATAAAATAAAGACATAACTCACATATACATAATAAAGACAACTCATAACTCACTAATCCAGTCAGCCAGCTCCGCTTACGTGTGCTGGTAGATGCGTTGAGAATGGTCCAATCACATGAGCCCAAATATGTAAAAACAATATTGATTCGCTAATAACAAAAGTGGGAGGGTTCAGGGCGCACAGAGCTGTGCCCGAAGGATGATTTGACAAAATCCAATCAGAGCTCAGCCTCAAGTCACATGCTTTTCAAAAATTTACGTGCCTACATAGACACTCGTTTGTCCGGCGCCCCGCGTACATGAACACAAATGAACGTAATACAGTTTCGATTTTTTTTTTTTTAATGACTTTATTTCATTATTAAAATAGAGAATTATTATGTTAAATAATTACATGTTAAAGGAGAATTCTTCTCTGCCTAACTTTAAGGGGGGAGGTGCTTCTGCGTCCTGTATTGACCGGCCGCCACTGGTGTGTGTGTGATTTTAATTCTGTGTTTTTGTGTAAAAACATTTTTAAAAATCATCATAGCAGGTCTTAGTACTGTATAAGGCAAATACAACCTCAGATGAACATCATGTAACGTTTTCACCGTATCATTATTTATTTAACAAAAATGAAGGCAAAAAGAAAAAAAACATGTGGGCAGCCCTGATGATTCAAAAGCTTGTAGATTCACTTTTAGCAGTAATAACTTAAAGTAATCATTTATTGTATGACTTTATAAGTCTCTCATGTCAATGTGGAAGAATTTTGGTATATTATCCTTTAAATCATTGCTTCAGTTAATTGAGGTTTTTGGACATTTGCTTATACACAGCTCTCTTAAGGTCGCACCACAGCATTTCAATTAGGTTGAGGTCTGGACTTTGGCTGGATCATGCCAAAACCTTGATTCCTCAATTTTTCTGCCATTCTGATGCAAAGTTTCTGCTGTGCTTTATCCCAAACTATAGCCGTCAGACAGATGGGCCTCATACTTGCCACTAGAATACTCTGGTATACAGATGAGTTCATGGTCAACTCAATGAATGCAATGTACCCAGGTCCTCTGGCTGCAAAACAAGCCCAAATCATTACCCTTCCATCACTGTGCATGACAGTGGGTAAGAAGTGTATCTGCTGAAATGCTGTTTGGTTTTCCCCAAAAATGCTGCTGGGCAATATAACTAAACAACTCCACTTTGGTCTAAAGGGACAAAACTCCTTGTGCTTTTTTCAGATGCAGTTTTGTGAACCTCAGTCATGCTTAGCTGAGGTGGGTAGAGTAGCCAAAAAATTACTCAAGTAAGAGTAGCTGTACTTAATATTACTCAAGTAGAAGTAAAAAGTAGTCATCCAAACTATTATGCAAGTTAGAGTAAAAAAGTTTCCGGTGAAAAGACTACTCAAGTACTGAGTAACTGTTTCAATCGCAATGTCTGATTTTGTTTTATTTTTTTATACAAATTATGATAATTATATATTAATGTATAAATATATACTGCATATACAGTATACAGTATATATGCGGAAGGTTTGTCTGTTTTGGCAGATAGACAAGACACTGCAGTATGAAGCTGTTATTTTGTAAGCGAAACATGCTTTGTATATGATGCCAGTGATGATGATGATCATATTTTTTGGGATGCATAAAAATGTACAACGTGTGCTGGCATTTAATTCTGTATTGAAATATACGTGTATATATATATATATATATATATATATATATATATATATATATATATATATATATATATATATATTCATAGACTGTTAAAGTAACATTATATGTGCAATTAAAGTTAACATATAATCACACAAACATGAAAAAATCATTCTATACTCACTGCATAATTGCCCATAAATATAGAATGGATTTGTTTGCGCATGTGCAAGTGAGCTTATGTAGGACGGATTCACAGGTAGGATGAATTTATAGAACACCAACTTATTTTGAAGTACAATAAGCCGTCTGACCTGATTGGTCAAATGTGATTATTGTTGCTGCGTCTGATTGATGAAACAGTCATGCGGTAGATCTACTGGCTGCATGTCTAGAATAAATGGTTAGAAAAGTAAGGAGTCGAGTGTTGCCGAATCTAGTGGAGTAAGAGTAGCGTTTCTTTTTCACAAATTTCACTCTCGCTCATCATCTATACCACTTAATCCTGTATTCAGGGTCACGGGGGGCCTGGAGCCTATCCCAGGAGACTTGGGGCACATGGCACACCCTGGACAGGGTGCCAATCCATCGCAGGGCACAGACACACACATACGCTCACTCACTCACACACTACGGACAATTTGGGAACGCCAATTAGCTTAACCTCCATGTCTTTGGACTGTGGGAGGAAACCGGAGTACCCGGAGGAAACCCATCAAGCACGGGGAGAACATGCAAACTCCATGCACACAGAGACGCAGAGGTGCAGTAAAAAACTTACAGTATAGAAGTACATTTCTTCCAAAAAGTTAATCAAGTAATGGAGTAAATGTAACTCGTTCCTACCCACCTCTGATGCTTAGATGTTATTCTGAAGCAGGAGAGGAGAGGCAACCCATCCAAACAAATCATACTTGTTCAGTCTTCTACTAATTGTGTTGCCCCAGGCTTTTAACATGCTCAGTGAGGCTTGTAGAGTCTGAGATGTACAGTAACACTTTTTTAATGTATTTTTCTGAGCAATGTATCTTGGGGTGAATGTGCTAGGACCTCCACACTTGAGAAGATTGGCAAATGTCTTGAAAGCTTGTTAATGATTTTTCCAACTTCAAATTGTTTAACCTTTCCAGACTGATCTGGACCATCGCTTATGTCTTTCCATCTTTGCACTGCAACACACACCTGAATGCTTCAGATCAACAAACTGCCAAAACTTCTGTTTTTTACAGAGGTCTGTACATCCGCTGATGATCAATTAATCCGGAGCTGTTGATTAGCATCACCTTACCATTTTAATTCCTGTGGAAGCATAGTAAGACCCACTATGATCATACAGTATGATTACATTTGATATAAACATTTCAACATATACAATATTGTTTCCGATAACAGCCCACCTCATTGTTTTATCCCTTATGTCTCATATAGTTGTGGGAGGGATGCATTGCTAACAGATGGAGGAATTGTCTTACTTTACTTTAGGAAGCGCCTGTCTCTTCCCATTTATTCGCATAATGCACATGGAGATGTTAAACCCATTTGATTTCTGTTGATGTGAGTTTTAAATACTCAGATCCAGGAGCTCACGATGTGTCTCAGAAAGTGTCTCAGTCTCTTTAGCAAGCTTTTATGTAAGGCATGACTATTTTGTAGGAATTTGAGAGATATCAGTTCAGTCTGTCTTTCTGGTCCAAATATATCGGCAGTTGTAAATGATTCGGTCACAGTGAAGTCATGTGGTTTTGCTTCAGTTGGAGTTAATGATGGTTCTCGTCTGGTTTTCTATAGAACCTTTTAGATAAGGTGAGTTAAACATTTTAAGAGACTTTTACAAGCTTGGAAAAAGATGAGTCATAAATCCAGTATTTATATGTCAAAAGCATCGATAATAACATAACTATGATTTATAGTTTGTGTGTGAGTGAATTTCCACAAAGTTTTAGGACCACTTTTGCAAGAAAGAGTGCTCGTTTTACATTATCGCTGCATCAGCTGGCGAGGTCCCATCCAGTCATGTCTTTTTATCTGATATACACTTCCCTCATTCAAAGGCGCAATGAGGTCACTCACTGTGCTGCTAAAGGGGGAAAGGGAGTTAGTTTCCACCTCACTATCACGCCAGTCTCTCTATTTCTCAGCATGCTATGTTGTGACTAAAATGACCAAGCAGCAGTGCCAAATATATGCATGTGTTAAAATCCCAAAAGCTGAATTAACGGCTGTAGAGTGGTGTGTTCATATGGTCCTATTTGAACATAGTGGGTGTTAAATGAACACTGGAAATTCTGAGTAATCTTTATAATGAATGTGGCATGAAATAGATCAGGAAAGCAGCCCTTACTAATCACCTTTGTGTGTCGATCTGGGAAAGTCATGGCAAGGAGCGATTGTAAAAGACTGTGCTGATTTCAATCATTAAAACTAAGGCTTATATGTTACCAAAGGTCTAACATTTCTATGCTGTAGCTTTGATTCAAGTGTCACTCATAAAGTTTCATGAAATAAATTGTGCTTGTACCAACATCAATCTATGTACTGTAATGATGTCTGCTTAAAGTGATACCAAACAGCACATTTCTGTCAAGTGTTTATTTAACAGTTAAAGATTGACAGATTGGCAATTTACTATAAAACCCTGTTGTTATTTAATACTTCAAATCTTTTGACAGGGTAGAAGAGCAAGCTTGTAACTAATCTTTCTCACTATAGAACATTGAACTGTATATCCCTAATATCTCTTTCCAAATTGACGTACAGCAACAAGCATTGTGTTAACACAAACCTAAATCCTCCAGAGAAACAAACATCCAAAAGTTCTGGTTTTATAGGGGTCTGCACACCTGCGGGTGATCAATTAATCAGGGGCTGATGATTAGCCGCACCTGGCTGCAGCTTACCCTCTTAAATCTTGCGGAAGCAGTAAGGGGTACTTTTACATTGTCCACATGGTTTTTTTTTTCCTTTCTTTTTGGCTTCATTTATGTTAAATAAATTATTGCATCATTAAAAAAAAGTTATCAGATGATTTTTATTATGTTTTTACAAAAAAAGTAATCTTTAAACATGACTGTACAGTATATTCATTATAAACTTGTATACATTTTATCACATTTTTACACAATTTGTTTTTTTAAAAAGTTGAAGGAACTCCAACATGTTGAAGGAACTCCACTTCAGATAAGCATAGGAACCTCAGAAGCATGAAGTGCTTGCAGGTTCAGTATAACCTTTCCTAAGAATCATTTTCCAAATTAGGTTGCTGAATGGAATCTGATTCATGAAGCTAGTCAGCTAATGGTGAGTTCACAAATAGATCAATTCTGTTAAGTCACTTTTAATTATAAAATTTTAAAAAGTGCTATTTTATATACCAGCGGCACAGTGGCTTAGTGGTTAGCACTGTCGTCTTGCACCTTCAGGGTCCGGGTTCGATTCCCGCCTCAAGTTCTGTGTGCATAGAGTTTGTATGTTCTCCTTGTGCTTGGTGGGTTCCTCCTACAGTCCAAAGGCATGCAGATTGGTGTTCCTAAATTGTCCATAATGTGTATGTCTAAGTGTGCCCTGCGATGGATTGGCACCCTGTCCATGTTGTACCTTGCCTCGTGCGGGGATAGGATCCCACAAACCTGCATACAGGATAACGCGGTATAGACCATGAGTCTATTGCCCCTGACAGCACCAATGATAAGTCTTATTATTTTCAGTGTTTCATACATAATCTTCATTCCACTGCAAAGGGTTTGGAAACTCATACTGAGAATCACAGAATGACCTAAAGTATATCTCAGCTTCAGAAAAAACTCTCTTTCTCTTGCTTGATGATATTTACTTCCTGTTTCCCCTTGCATGGACAAATGTATCCTATTCTTAGGCTAAAAAAAAGTAATGACAAATAGTTATCGGAACAGGAGAAGGAACAGGAAAGAGCAGATGCGCAGCTACACTGCCCGCTGATGACACCTTGTTGTGGACTAAACTGGGTAATGTTGACGGATACTGTTGACACAAAAGCTAGCCTCGACTCACAACTTGTGGAGCTTCTGTAGTTTTATGTTCTCAAATATATGAAGCAAAGCAAAAGAAAAAAAACTCACTGTGACAAAACACCAAAATAACAATTTAATACTCTGATTTGCTTAATACACCAAGGATTACGTGTCCAGTATAAAAGGCATAAATATAAAGTATAAAAGGATAAAGGATAAAAAAAAAAGTATAAAAAGCTATTTCCATCCATCCATCTCATAGCCTCTGTATTCCAACTGGAAACTGTGCAGGCCATTGGTGACCATTCTATTGATTCCAATTTTTACAACCATGGTAGGGCCTTAGATCAACATTCACACACTGTGAGCAATTTGGAAACAACAATTAGCCTAATCTGCATGTCTCATGTAAGGAAACCAAAGTACGTGGAGGAAACCCACCAAGCATGGGGAGAACATGCAAACTCCATGCACACAGAGGTGGGAGTCGAACCACGACAGTGCTAACCACTAAGCCACTGTGCCCCCCCCCCCCCCCATATGCTATTTATCTGTCCATAATTGAGAAAAGAGCAAATAAGGCAGGAAAGCTCATCTGTTGTGACTTCTGTCTTCTCCCTGATTTGCCACTCACACGTTTCCCACTTCAATTCATCTAAAAAAAATGAAACGACTGTGAGAAATGGCTTAGCTCCAATTTCCAGGTTTTGTGTGGGAAGGAGTGGTATAACGGAACTGGAACTCATACATGAACTCATATGAAGCTGACAGATTACACACATACTCATATTGAATGTGTATTAGCCTTTCTAGCCTATAATAAGTAGAGGTTATTTAAATAGAAGTGGGTTATATGGTATTAAGTAATAAAGGGATGTTAAATATATGACAGTTTAATAAGGGTTAGAATTGTTAATATGGCCAGCCATAGAAGCAGTCCAAGCTATGTAACAATGCCAGTGTACAGTATATAGCCCAATTACATGTAATCAGTATGAACATCAAAAATGTGATTTTGTTAATCCATTTGATGAGAAATGTTCCTCTTTGTACAATCTTTTTTTTTAGCCTTTGCCTCCTGTGATTAATGGATAAGTAGTAAACTGCTCATTCCTTGTAATTATCCACTTCTATTTTATGGCAACTCCAGGATCTGGGGGTACAGACCTCAGATTATAGGACTGAGGTTTTTACACACAACAAAATAAGTCTCTAGGAGACTGGCAGAGCTGGTTTTGATATCAGGATTTTAAACTAATACATACAGTACATCATCATCTCAGGAAAATGGCTTCTCTGGGAAATTTACATCATTTCCCCTCCATCCCTAGCTTACAGAGGTGTTCTCACGTCCAACTTGTGCTGGATAGTTTCCAATGTCCAGCTGGAAAAAGAACAGGAACTCGGACAATGCAAAGATGATCATAAGGCATGCTCTCCTGCCAAGATCAACAGGTAAATTGGCCATTTGTTCTTGATTACTCTACAGATTTTGTTTAAGATTTTGATTATGCCATAAATTATATGTCTTCTATTTTGACCTCAAATTTTCTTAACTCATTTTTATGACATTGAAGAACTCTTTCAATTAGTGAAAATAACTTAAATTTATATACATATCTAGATATCTAAATTATTTTAAACATATAAAGTTCGAGAAAATTAGTGAATCATTCAAATTTAGATTTAATTTTTTTATATATATATACACTTATAATGTTATTTCTTCTCTTGCAAGAGTGAAACTGTTTTTATTCTATTGGCAAATGGAATGGAAGAAATTCTTTTAAAAGAAAAGGGAAAAAATGATTTTCCTTAAAAACCCATTCAAAGCCAAAGGTTTTTATTATTATGTGTTATTTATTATTATTTATTATCAATTTATTAAGGAGTATTATGACATTCTTACTTGAGAAAAAAAAATGCCTGTGCAAAATCATATTCTCCATACAAACATACAAAAGCTACAAAATTAATATTAAAGTACACACACCACACACACACACACACACACACACATATATATATATATATATATATATATATATATATATATATATATATACATACACACACACACACACACACACACACACCGTGGACAAAATTGTTGGTACCCTTCGGTCAATGAAAGAAAAACTCACAATGGTCACATAAATAACTTTAATCTGACAAAAGTAATAATTAAAAAAAATTCTATGAATGTTAACCAATGAAAGTCAGACATTGCTTTTCAACCATGCTTCAACAGAATTATTTATAATAAACTCATGGAACAGGCCTGGACAAAAATGATGGTACCCCTAGAAAATACTGAAAATAATGTGACCAAAGGGACATGTGAATTCAAGGTGTGTCCACTAATTAGCATCACAGGTGTCTACAATCTTGTAATCAGTCAGTGAGCCTATATATAGGGCTCCAGGTCGTCACTGTGTTGCTGGGTGACATGGTATGTGCTACACTCAACATGGACCAGAGGAAGCGAAGGAAAGAGTTGTCTCAGGAGATTCGAAAGAAAATTATAGACAAGTATGTTAAAGTAAAGGCTATAAGACCATTTCCAAGCAGCTAGATGTTTCTGTGACTACAATTGCACATATTATTCAGAAATTTAAGATCCATGGGACTGTAGCTGACCTCCCTGGACGTGGCCGCATGAGGAAAATTCATGACAAATCAAAGAGACGGATAATCTGAATGGTAACAAAAGAGCCCAGAAAGACTTCTAAAGAGATCCAAGGTGAACTTCATGCTCAAGGAACATCAGTGTCAGATCGCACCATCCGTCGTTGTTTGAGCCAAAGTGGACTACATGGGAGACGACCAAGGAGGACACCATTGTTGAAAACAAATCATAAAAAAGCCAGACTGGAATATGCCAAACTACATGTTGACAAGCCACAAAGCTTCTGGGAGAATGTCCTATGGACAGATGAGACAAAAATGGAACTTTTTGCCAAGGCACATCAGCTCTATGTTCACAGACGGAAAAATGAAGCATATGAAGAAAAGAACACTGTCCCTACTGTGAAACATGGAGGAGGCTCTGTTATGTTCTGGGGCTGCTTTGCTGCATCTGGCACAGGGTGTCTTGAATCTGTGCAGGGTACAATGAAATATCAAGACTATCAAGGGATTCTAGAGAGAAATGTGCTGGCCAGTGTCAGAAAGCTGGGTCTCAGTCGCAGGTCATGGGTCTTGCAACAGGACAATGACCCAAAACACACAGCTAAAAACACCCAAGAATGGCTAAGAGGAAAACATTGGACTATTCTAAAGTGGCCTTCTATGAGCCCTGACCTCAATCCTATTGAGCATCTTTGGAAGGAGCTGAAACATGCTGTCTGGAAAAGTCACCCTTCAAACCGGAAACAACTGGAGCAGCTTGCTCATGAGGAGTGGGCCAAAATACCTGCAGAGAGGTGCAGAAGTCTCATTGACAGTTACAGGAATCGTTTGATTGCAGTGATTGCCTCAAAAGGTTGTGCAACAAACTATTAAGTTAGGGGTACCATCATTTTTGTCCAGGCCTGTTCCATGAGTTTTTTTTTTTTTTAATAATTCTGTTGAAGCATGGTTGAAAAGCAATGTCTGACTTTCATTGGTTAACATTCATAGAATTCTTATTTATTATTACTTTTGTCAGATTAAAGTTATTTCTGTGACCATTGTGAGTTTTTATTTCATTGACCGAAGGGTACCTTTTCTTACTTGCTAACTCATGTGTATGTCTCACATTCCATGATTGGTGGGTACCCTTCTGTACTCGGCATTGTCTGACAAAATGGCCTTCCAGAAAACAGGAAGTGTAAAATCCTGAGAACCTCCTGTGGTGTATTTTGCATATACAGTGCTGTGTTTGGGGGACAAAACATGGCCACCCCAGTATGACCGACAAAACTTTCCAGCAGCTTCCTTCCTTTCCTGAATGTGAACAGCATCGTGGGAAAGACAGAAAGCCATTACTATACTGGGCCATTCGTTGATGCATTGTACTCAGTCATTCAGCACCACCAAACCCCTGAGCCCTAACAAATACAGCTAGAACAGTTATATCACATGGTACTCTTTCTATTTATGTAGGTGTGTGAGACTAGTGTCTGACTGTGTGTGTGTGTGTGTGTGTGTGTGTGTGTGTGTGTGTGTGTGTGTGTGTGTGTGTGTGTTTCTGTAGTAAAATGATGTAATTAGCTTATTTAGTTTTCTTGACATTGCCATTCTTTTGCCTAGTGGTGTGTGCTTGTTCTGCCTTGCATTGTACAAGTTTTAAAATGCGTGCAAAAACTTGCTTTGCTTTTCCTGAGATGACAGATTAAAGAAATATAGCCTTCTTTCTACATTGTGCTTCCTATCAGTGCCGATCTGAGCTTTTCTGGCATAACGGTCTTTAGAACTAATTCAGAACCAGATCACAAGGTTACACAGATGAAGTCGACAACAAGGAGCCTTATTTCCTTTCTTTTGTGGGAAAATCTTTGCTCTTTTGGCATTCATATAAGACTCTGTCAACATATACGAAAGCAATCAGAGTGAGTGTCAGAAAAGTCATTTTCCATTGAGACTTTGCACCTTCTCCTTGGCAAGTCCAATACACCAAAAAGATTTTAAAAACACACACACACACACACACACACACAGAGGAAGATATGAAGGTGAAGTATACAAGGTCATACAAGGATTCCCTTACATCTCTGTCTTTTCTCCGAGCACACAGATGGATCTCTCAGCTGCTTCCTGTTCTATTGTTACCAAAATCTGTTGTACTCTCTTGATAAAATTGCTTGACCATCGACCTCCAGGATGGAAACAAGCTTCCTGAAATGGCTTCCGTGCACGCAGGGGATGTAATCATTCTGCTTGTTCATATCCGCACGTAAAGTTTTGCTTCTGAACCTAAGGAAGGATGTCAAATGCTTCTGATTTTCTGTGAAGAAGAGCATTTCTCTTCCCTCCATCATTTTTGGTTGTACAGTACAAATAATCTTTTAGTTTTCTGTGTAATTCTGAATGTAAAGAAATAGTTGAAATGACGAGTTGTTCTCATGCAAATCTTTTCTTAGGTATTGTTTGAGAAATGGACGTACAGTATCTACTATTTTGAACTTACTATCAGCTTTCATTTACACCAAAAAACGGCATAACAGAAAAATGATGAGGGGGTTGAAAAAACACTTGGTGTTTACCGGCATAATCAATGTTAAACAAAATGCTTTTTAATTAAATACACTGGTAGCTTGGCATGCAAATTTAATCCGCTCTGGAGGCGAAATGTTGTATAGCGAAACATATTTTCAAATATTAAAGAATGTCAGTGCTGTTCCAGCCACCCCAAAAATATTATACCCAAAAATAAATAAATAAGCAAAATCTTGCACAAAATAAAAAATAATAAATTTGAATGCACAAAGCAAGAATAAACGAAGCAAGCAAATTAATAAATGCAGCAAGAATACACCCTGGATAGGCCACCACAGTCGGGTATCATGCATACCAGGAGCAATTCAGAGAACCTGGAACAATCCCATAACATGGGGAGAGCATGCAAAACTGCACACAGAGAGAACCCCAAGTTCAGAAATGAACGTAGTACCCTAGAGCTGTAAGGTGCCAACATTAACTACTGTGCTGTTCAAATATCTGGTTCAAAAAATCATTTTGTCGACAGTGGCTTGGCTGTGGAATCCATTCTAAGTACTTGCTGCTCTATAGCAACTCTTGTCAGTGCAAACATTTTTACAATTTTACTTTTTAAAATATTGTGGGAATAATCAACTTAAATGTTTGTTCAGTTTAAACAATAACATACCTTTTAAAAGTCTGTTCTATCTTGGAATCAGAAAACTGGATATTGTGGTTTGTTTGGTCCTGGAGTTGGGTCAAGAACAACTCTAGTGCAGCGATAACTCTCCTAGCTGGCAGATCGCTTCCCTTTCCTCTGGTGAGGGGTTTTTCAAATATATCTTGTGCTATAATATTTTTTATTCAAAAGTACCACATGTCCCATTAATTGCAGTTGTCTCTAACACCTAAGCAAGTCTGAGTAATAAGAGAAGCTCAGATTAAGGTTAGGGTTAAAAGTATGGTTATTCATTAAGGAATATGAGATTGTAATTGTATGTTGGTATAAGAGGAAATAAAATGTTTTAGGTTCAAAGTTGTCCACCTCAAACAAGTTTTCTATTACAGCACACTATATCATGGTTTATTACTTAAGTATTGTTGAGAATTATGTCTGTAAATTGGACTTGCTTTCAGACGGTGATCCAGGCAACCTGCAGTGTAGCATAAAGAGCACCGCTTAAACAGCGCTTGTGATCGTCTTTTATACTTGGTAGTGAACGTAGTTAATCTAAAGGCTGCTGGTCATCTACCACCACCCATAACTTTCTTCTGAATTGTGAGTTGAACCCAGAGTTCCATACAGAACACACACTTCCCTTGGCTTATCAGTTGGGCTAAACTCTGGAGGGGTGAAACATTGCCTATCATAACACAATGAACTGTATCTACAATAAGAAATGTAAATAGGGTGTATTCAGGGTAGTATGTTCTCTAAGGCTTATAAGGTCTAAAAAGTTCGACTTCTAACAGTGTTCAACTTTATTGGTACTATTAATATCAGACAAAGATAACATTTAAAGACAAAAGTTGTTAATTATACAGGGTGTCCATAAAGTCTCTTTACAATTTAAATAAATTATTACAAAGGCAGTTGTTGAGATATTGTAACTAGATTTATTAATTTTTTTTCAACTGCAGTTAATAGACCTCTATATGGGCACCATTAGTTGCACGAAGCACATCAAGTTGGTACTCGATTTCTTGCCATGTTCGCTGTAGGATAGCCTCATCAATGGTGGCAATGGCATTACAAATCCTCTGCTTCAACTCAGCAATGTCCCTGTCTCTATAAATTTATTGTGCCATGCACGAATTGAAGGGCGCGATGGTGGAGCTCTTCCATACTTAGTTCTGTAGTTTCATTGAGTCTGAACATCTGATTTTGTCTCAATAAAAAAGGATCCACATTGTGCCTTTTCTTGAGGATTAGCCATTTTATAGGGGTTCGGTCTCCATCAACACAGTATCTAAAACACAAAATTGTAATGTGAATTATAACTTTCATCAACACTGATTAAAATAAAATAAATCGAGTTACAAATCGAGTTCTCAACAATTGCCGTTGTAATCTTTATTTTTTTTTCATTGTAAAGAGACTTCATGGACACACTAAAGAAAGGTCCGAAAGCAAGCCAGGAATATTTTTACATTCTCACTAGCAGAGCATTTTTTTTTTTTTTTTTTTTTTGCTCACTCAAATTTAATGTAGAAAGTTATGTTCAAGAATAAGGTTTAAAATCAAAGTGAGACTAATTTATGCTATTGAAAACACAGGGTGAAAGCAAGAATGCATGTGAATTTGCTACTAGGCTATTGCATGGCATTACAGACACTTGTGCATTCACTCACACCCACATTCATACCAAGCAGCAGTTTAGAGTTGCTTATTTGGAATTAAAGTAAACTCCCATGGAGACAAGGATAACATATGAACATTGATTAAACTCAGAATTGAACCCTGAGCAATAAAGATGTGAGGCCCCAGAGTACCTGCTGCACTAGGTCTATGGAATGCTTATTACATGAAAAAGCATACATTACAGAGCCCCTGCCTCTTCAGAGCAGGAATGGTACGTCCTAGACATTTTTCAGCAGAAATGGATCTAATTCCGGTCTTAAATATATCCTCAAACGAATGTGGGTATAAATAATCCACAAGAGCTGAAATCTGAGAGGAAAGCAAGTCTAACTGTCCTAATCCATCTTTGCTGTCAATGCTTATTTTCCAGAATGACAGGTCTTTAAGGAACGTTATAATAATATCCAGTGGTCTGGGGGAAAAACGTCCTCCATGTCAGTGCCTGTTTTGTAATAAAATGCACAGCAGCCATGTTTTAGCCATATGAGAAAAATAAAACAAAACCATAAACATGTGGCTCTGTATCTTTTCAACGGTTATTTCCCTTTCAGGATGGCTACAATTAATTTTTCATTGTTAAACGATATGAAAATATTTCACACATGTAAAAGCACAAGTTTAAAAAAACAAAAAAGAACTGTGCTTCTCAATTAGGACACACAGGCAGGCAGACACACACAGGCAGGCAGACACACACAGGCAGGCAGACACACACAGGCAGGCAGACACACACAGGCAGACAGACACACACACGCACCCACTATTTTTCAGGAGTAACATCCCACCGAAAATAAGTGGCAGTTGCTGTGATTCAGTCAGAGTATATAAATCTCTCTCCAAGAGACCTGTTACCTCTCTTTTCCATCGGGTAAAAAAAATCGCGCACACTCTCTCAGAGATCAGTTGATGCATTTCCCATTTCTCCATACTGATAGCTCTTGGATGGAAAAGCAAGGTGGCGTAATATTGGGGAGATCTGCTGGAGCACTTTGAGGTAGACCAGCTGCCCACATCACAGGACTACTGATTTTGCGGGCTCTGTAATTATCATGCAAAGGGCTATTTCTGTGATATTCAGCTACAGATTAGTCTAAAAGATGCCCGGACTGTTTCCATGGCAAAGTTGCAAAGTCACTGGCAAAAAATAACAAACAGAAGGACTTCAGTCAAGATTGAGCATAGAGAGAGAGACGTAGACAGAGTAAAAATTCAAAATACTTTGGTGAATATAAAAGAAATCTAAAAGAATTGACTGGGATTGTTTAGGGCATAGCTTCTGCATGTATTCCGTGGCAGACCAAACTACACGGCTGATGAGATTTCAGTTTAACAGCTGTTAAAATAATATGAAATGAGCTCTCATAATATGACCAGCAAAATGCTGCTTTATGAAATAAATGTTTCTTTAAGCAATATATTATTAAAAAGCACGACTTACAGCACTGCTTTCAGATGTTCAGGGGGAAAAAAATCAAGTTTCAGAAATTCAGGAAAAAAAATCATTCTATAGCTCTTAAAACAATTGTTTGCAGTAATGTCAAGACAAAAATGCAAAACTGTTCACTTCTGTGATTTCTTCTCAATTTTATCTCTGACAGAACAAAACTGAGCTTTGCATCAACTTCCATTTATCAAAATGTGTCTTTTCTGTCTCATTGTTGGCACCTTTGGTAGCACCCATGGCATCATTTTGTCTAGATAACAAGTAACTAACTTGCACCAATAAGCTGTTTAACAGTTTGCATAGTTACAGATACTGTACACAACTGCATATATTTCCGTTTTTAAACATACAGTAATGGAAAACAAAACCGGAAACATAATCCTGACTTTATTATTGTTGTTGTTGTTGTTGTTGTTGTTGTTATTATTATTATAACTGGCACATATTGGGTTAAAAAAAGAAGAAGAAGAAGAAGAAGAAAAAACTAGGTGAGAAATCCATCATTCAGCATTTAGCATGTTTTGTTTGCTAACATAGTTGTTTGCAATTTTTAGTTACCTATGTGAATGTAGATGATCATTTTAACAGATGTTCCTCTTACTAGGAAAATGATTATACTATGACCCACAAGGTCGTCTATAGCAAAATGTTTCATTTGAAAACCACTATATAACCTTATTTTATAAGCTTTAAACTTCCAGGTTTTGAGCGCAACATCTGAAACACTTTACTCAGTGACAGAACGGAGCAGCGTGATTGGCTTGTCACAATGTCGTTACAGGTTGTGCGCAAACATCTAGCAGGGTGATCAGTTTTGCAAAGACAGTACCTGTACTTCCTGAGTGATTTGAATTTGTGCAAAGGATTTTAGGAGAATGTGGAAGCCCAGAAAAGGAGATTTACACTCTTTAATTGCTAGTGCACTCACTCTAGCAGTAACAAATGTTAGATATCTTTCACTTAAAATCCACATTAAGTCGATTTAAGACATTATACAATTTGGACACTTTTCAAATACCATATTATATACTTGTCATGCACACTCATAACACGACCGGCACTAGGACCCGGAAGTAATACGGTCGGGTTTCAGGAAGCATAAAAGGAAACAAGATGACGCATCACATCGCTCAGTCATTGAGTTATGCCCGTGCTATCGCCGTCGCCTCGCTCGTCCAAACGTGAGTACTCACTTTCTTGGGTTATCGCTTCTGATTGGGTGTGTGTATTTAGAACGCGGGTTTATTTGTGTAAACTCTTGCTCTCGCTTCGGGAGAGTTCTAAGAATAACTTGCGTGGTTATCCTGCCTACTCACGCTACTTCCGCGTTTGGGTTTACCATCCACGCTACAGGGCTAACTGCTAAGTCTTCTGCTGCATCTCCGGTTAGTCCGTGACAGAATGACTGAGCCACCGGCAGTAAACCCAGCGGAGTTTGCTCACCTCTGCGATGTGGTTGACCGGCATGCTAAGCTGATCGATCAGCTCCGTGGTGAAGTCGCATCGCTCCGCACGGAGCTCCAGGGCGTCGCGGCCTTGCGCCGCGAGGTGGCGGAGCTGCGACAGGAGAATGCGATCCTCCGCGGAGCGGCCGCTCAGCCGGCTGTGGCCACGCCCATCGCAGCGGCTGCTGCGCCGCCAACTCCCTCTCCACCTTCTGATGCTTTTTTATCTTTACCGGATAAATGGAATGGCACGGATGGGAAGTGCAGTGTTTTTCTAACTGCATTGGATCTTGTGTTTGAGTTTAATTCCACCAGATACTCCACAGACCGCCTGCGCATTGCTCTTCTCGTTTCGTTGCTATCCGGGCAGGCAGCTGAGTGGGCCACGGCGGTTCTTCGTTCAGATTCAGATGTCGCCTACTCCTACACCGAGTTCACCCGCCAGCTCAAGCTCACCTTTGAGCATCCAGCTGCTGAGGTGGAGACCGACTCCAAGTTGTACCATCTAAAGCAGGGAGGGTCGTCCGTGAGCCGTTACACCGCGGAGTTTCGTACTCTCGCCGTACAGACCGACTGGGGAGACTCCGCACTCCGGACGGCCTACTACGAGGGACTGGCTGCACGGATAAAAGACGAGCTCGCCGGACGAGAGCTTCCAGCTACCTTGGAGGGTTTAATTCAACTCGCCCTCCGGATCGACCAACGGCTGCTCGTTCGCCCCAAGCCAGCTCCTCGTACCCTGCCACCCACCATGACTGCACTACCACACACCACGCCCTTCCTCTCCCGCTCACCAGTTCCAGAAGTCCACGCCTCATTCACCGCAGCACCCACCAGGACCGTCGGTACTCCACCTCCCGCCGTGGTTGACACAGGAGTCGGGGAACCCATGCAATTAGGGCGCGCCTCCTTGACCGCTGCAGAACGGGAACGCCGATTCAGAGAGGGGCTCTGCGCGTATTGTGGATCCTCTGCACATCATCGGGCCATCTGTCCTCTGCGGCCGGGAAACGCGCAGCCCCGGTGAGAAATGGGAGGAACTCACCGGGTCCCATGTCCCTCTCCACCACCATGACCAGTGATTCCCGTCTCACGGTGAAAGTACATCTCCAGTTTGGCCACAAACGGGTCGGAAGTACCGCGTTCGTCGACTCCGGGGCAGCAGGTAACTTCATTGACTCTTCCTATGCCAAAAAATTGGGGATAAAGATCGAGGCGTTATCCCAGCCTGTAACCATTACATCAGTCGATGGTCGGCCTCTCTCCTCCAGCCCCATCTCCTTTCAAACCCAACCTATCACCCTCATCATCGACCAGCATCGAGAACAGATCCAGTTTCACACCACCACCATTTCATCACCACCCATCATCCTCGGACACCCTTGGCTGCTGCAACACGACCCGCTCATATCCTGGACCCAAAGCCGGATCCTACAATGGGGGCCGACCTGCACTGAGCTTTGCCTACGGGCCGAGGCTGGGACGTGCTCTAGGGAGTCCGAGGCCCCCGATGTCGACACAGATAAAATCCCGCTAGACTACCGGGACCTGGCTGAAGTCTTTTGTAAGAGACGCGCGACCCATCTACCACCTCATCGCTCATACGACCTGGCGATCGATCTTCAGCCAGGTGCGACACCACCCCGCGGCCATCTCTATTCATTGTCCAACACCGAGACGCAGGCGATGGAGGAGTATGTTTCCAGTGGACTTCGCCATGGTACCATCCGGCCCTCCTCCTCACCTGCCGCTGCGGGGTTCTTTTTCGTGAAGAAACGCGATGGTAGTCTACGTCCCTGTGTCGATTACCGGGGGCTCAACAATATTACCATAAAAAACCGACATCCATTGCCTCTTACCAACTCTGCCCTGGACGCCCTCTCTGGTGCCACCATCTTCACTAAGTTGGACCTCCGGAGCGCCTACAACTTGGTGCGCATCAGAGAGGGCGATGAGTGGAAGACGGCCTTCATCACCCCTACAGGACACTACGAAAGTCTGGTCATCCCGTTTGGTCTCTGCAACGCACCTGCCGCCTTCCAACAGTTCATAAATGACGTTCTCAGAGACATGTTAGGCCGTTGGGTGTTCGTCTACCTTGACGACATCCTCATCTACTCCCGAACACTCAACGAGCATATCCAGCATGTCAGAGCGGTTCTAAAGAGATTGCTCGCCCACCAGCTGTACTGTAAGTTGGAGAAGTGCGCTTTCCACGAGCGCTCCACCACGTTCCTGGGTTTTGTCATCTCGCCCCAGGGTGTGGCCATGGACCCGCAGAAACTGGAAGTTGTGAGTCATTGGCCCCTACCCAAGACTCTTAAACAGCTCCAGAGATTTCTCGGGTTTGCCAATTTTTATCGCCGCTTTATCCGGGACTACAGTACCGTTGCAGCGCCACTAACCGCTCTGACCCGCCCATCATCTCACCTCTTCAATCTCACCCCAACTGCTGTCTCTGCCTTCCATGAGCTCTGTCGCCGCTTCACCACTGCTCCCATCCTCCTTCACCCGGATGCTGATAAACCATTCGTTGTGGAGGTGGACGCTTCGGATGTGGGCGCCGGGGCTGTTCTCTCCCAGCGAGGTCCAGACCAAAAACTGCACCCCTGCAGTTTTTTCTCCAAGAAATTTGACGCCACTCAGCAGCGATACGGAGTAGGGGACCGCGAGCTGCTGGCCATAACGTGGGCCTTGGAGGAATGGCGACACTGGCTCCAGGGCGCCAGAGAGCTGTTCATCGTCTGGACCGACCACCAAAACCTCATCACAATCCGCACTTTAAAACAGCTGAACCCCAGACAGGCGCGATGGGCACTATTCTTCGAAAATTACAATTTCCACCTGTCATACCGCCCGGGGTCCAAGAACACCAAAGCCGACGCCCTCTCCCGACAACACGAGGAAGACGTCCCCCGGGCGGACCCCGCGCCTGTACTGCCAGCCACCAAGATCCTCGCACCGCTCAGGTGGGACCTGGAAACGAGGGTTCGCCAGGCACAAGCTACGGAGACCGCACCAGCAGGTGTGCCGCCTGGCCGACTCTACGCCCCCAACGCCATCAGGGCCGAAGTACTCCAGTGGGGACACTCCTCCCCCCTTTCAGGACACCCCGGGAGACGGCGGACCCTACTGTTTGTACAACGTGCTTTCTGGTGGCCCAGTATGAAAAGGACGTAGATGAGTTCGTCCAGGCGTGCCCAGTGTGTGCCAGGTCCAAGGACAGCAACAGACCATCACCCGGGGAACTTCAACCACTCCCGGTTCCCCGCCGACCCTGGACACACATTGCCGTTGACTTCATCACGGGCCTGCCGGTTTCGGAAGGGAAGGACACCATCCTCACCATCGTCGACCGGTTCTCCAAAGCTGTTCACCTGGTGGCCCTCTCCGGACTCCCGTCAGCTAAAAGGACCGCTGAGCTGATATTAGAGCACGTAGTCCGCCTGCATGGGTTCCCAAAGGACATCGCCTCGGACAGGGGGCCCCAGTTCACGTCCCGGTTCTGGAAGGCCCTCTGCCGTCTGATCAATTCCACCTGCAGTCTGTCCTCCGGTTACCATCCACAGACTAACGGTCAGACGGAGCGAACCAACCAACAACTGGAGCGCTACCTGAGATGCTTCATTGCTGATCGCCAGTGCTCCTGGGCCCGCCACCTCATTTGGGCTGAACTGTCCCACAACCTCCACCTATCTTCTGCCACCAACCTAAGCCCATTTGAGGTATGCTACGGCTTCCAACCTCCGATGTTCGATCATCAGGAACCGGAGGAGGAAGTGCCGTCGGCCCAACAGTTGGTTCGCCGGTGTCGACGGCTTTGGAAACAAGCAAACCACGCCATTCAAAAGGCCAATCGCCGTTACACCCTGCAACATCGCCGTCGACACCCACCGGGACGAATGTACCAAGCAGGTGATAAGGTATGGCTATCAACAAAAAACCTACACCTGCAGACTGAGTCAAGGAAACTGTCACCCAGATTCATCGGACCATACCGCATCAACCTCCTGATTAACCCTGTCACCTACCGGCTCCAGCTGCCTGCGGCGCTCCGGATCCATCCGGTATTCCACACCTCCCAGCTCAAACCCTTCACCACCTCACCTATGGTTCCACCCACCACCCTGCTCCTCCTCCCCGTATGATTGAGGGTGGTCCCGCCTACACCGTTCGCCGGATCCTTGACTCACGCCCTCGGGGCAGAGGGCTCCAGTACCTGGTGGATTGGGAAGGTTACGGTCCCGAGGAGCGATCTTGGATTCCGGCTCGGTTTGTCTTAGACCCCGAACTCATCCGGGACTACCGTCGTCGGGTATCCTCCACCCCAGGACCGTCGAGAGTCGGTCCTGGACGGGGGGGTACTGTCATGCACACTCATAACACGACCGGCACTAGGAACCGGAAGTAATACGGTCGGGTTTCAGGAAGCATAAAAGGAAACAAGATGACGCATCACATCGCTCAGTCATTGAGTTATGCCCGTGCTATCGCCGTCGCCTCGCTCGTCCAAACGTGAGTACTCACTTTCTTGGGTTATCGCTTCTGATTGGGTGTGTGTATTTAGAACGCGGGTTTATTTGTGTAAACTCTTGCTCTCGCTTCGGGAGAGTTCTAAGAATAACTTGCGTGGTTATCCTGCCTACTCGCGCTACTTCCGCGTTTGGGTTTACCATCCACGCTACAGGGCTAACTGCTAAGTCTTCTGCTGCATCTCCGGTTAGTCCGTGACAATACTTAACAAACAAAAATAATGAAGCAGAGAAATAATGTTAAAAAACTTAAAATGTGCATGCATGATTGTATATAATCGACAGGAAATGTATGCACTGTGTGCTATTGGTTAAACATTGCAATCCTGCACTATGATAGGGAGTTGTCATAATGTATCAAAGTAAAACTAAAACTGGGAGAGGAAGAGGCTGATGATGCTGTGAACTGAAGGTTACTAATTGTTTCTCATGATCTTCCAAAATCCTTATAATAAAAAAGTTGGTGTGTAGAACAGTCAGTACTTTCTGTTTGAATAACCACAAAATCAGAATCAATCCATGAGTTTGCTATAATTTGTATTAAAAACCGACATATTAGTGATACTCAGTTGCATACTTAAATGACCACAAACACAACTGCAGACATTTATCCATTGTGACACAACTCTGGGAGATGGGGTTAAAGTTTTTTGAAAAATCACACAAAATTCACACTGACGTAAAACAATTTGAACAAAATATTTTGACATTTATGCTTTTCAACACCACTGTGACTCAAAGAAAAGATGCACGAAATATTTTCTATCATTATGCCTTTTGTCTGTCTTCATTAAAAAAAAAAAAAATGGAGTTATCCCATTTTACTGTCAAACTGTCCAGATATGGGTGAAGAACTGAAAATCTGTTACAATTTACAGAGTAAAATTCTGATTGGTAACTGAAAAAGTCAATAGTTGGTCAGAGAAGATTGCCAGGGACAGCAGTGCTTTCGAAAGGGCACGCAAAGGGCAGTTATCATTAAGTCACTTGATCAAGATCAGTCGCTGTAAGTAGTATGTATTTATGTGATTTAAACCACATTGTAAAATGCATTTTTCTTTTCATATGAAGTTGATTCATTAAAACAGCATATAAGAAACTGTGACCAAATGTTAGCCTTGAGCTGTCACAGCTTGGTGCAATTACTTTGGCATTAATATGGCACAGCATGCTTGGGGCTGTGAAAAAGGCACTCACCTGCGCCTTGATGTCTTTTCTGAGAACAAAAAGGAGGAAACTGTTTAAAACATTATTGCCCTTGTTAACTATGTGATTATTTGGATAAATCTTCACACTCCTTTATGATCAAATATGAACAGCATATGCATGGATTGTGGAGCGGCACATGAGTTTCTTCAATGTTTATAAGCACACGAAAAACTGCTGCTGCTGTGTGAGAGACAAATGGGGCTTAATGGTTAGAGCTGAAGGGGCCGTTTTACTGAGAAATATATGTTGATATCTAAATTCCAAACGACTACTACATTGTAACTGTGTGACAATTTTTATTCTGAATTATTACAATGTAACAGTGAGAAATTCTAAATTCTAAAGTATTTCAGTGTACAATTGCAGAGTTTTCAGAAATTCTCAATTATACAATAGTTAGTACAAAACTAACAAGCTTCTAACACAAGACTAAATTCCAAATCTCTTGGTATGCCAAGGCTGCGTGTTATTACTGCATCACAGCGGTAGCAGTACAACCCTCCCTCTTGTGTGATATTGCTTAATTAAGTACATTACAATGTAACAGTACCCAGTTCTACATTTTTAACTATTACATTGTAAAATAAAGGAGTTCTAAAGTACAAAATCTGATTTAAAACTGTTTAAATGTGTTGTGTTCTCAAGTGATTCTTCAAGCTATTTAATCACCTTTGAATCTCCTTATAAAAGGCCAAGGTTTTAAAAATAATGAATTAAAACATGTTTACCATTCTCTTTTAATGTAATGTATGAAAGTGAGCACTACTACTGTATCAGTCCATGCCAACAGTAAAGCATCAGGAAATGGGCCACCATCGGTCAGGATGTGGCCCAGAATTTAATTGACAGTATGCCATGGCGAATTGTAGAGGTCAACACTCTTTACACAAACCAAAATTACAAATTATAACTGTCATTACAACTAATTGTACTTCAGTATACCATAGTAACATCTGACAAAAAGATCTAAAAACACTGAAATGTTTTGACTTTGTGAAAATTAATATTTGTCATTCTCAAAACGTTGGGCCATGGCTGCACACAGTAGATCAGGGTTATTTCCTACAGGATGCTGTCAAGTAATACACTCATAAAACATACAGCATACATGTACATAGAATACAGCATTTACTGTACATAGAAAACCAAGCATCATTAATTACTTCACATCACTAACATTTGTTTCAATTATGTATGTTACTCTATGCTTTATGAATGGCAGTTGGTTTAATATCGGTATATGAAATAAAATGTATAGTAATGAATGATGTGATTTTATTAAATTATTTAACCAGTATTATATAATGGAGATATGGATGAAAAATGTCAAAACAGATTTTGTGTGGCGTGTCAGTGTGATTGTATGGCCTCATGTGTAAGATTGAGGGAATTCAGTTCTGCCCAAAGAGGGGCTTGAAAGACTAAAAAAACCCTCTACAACGGAGCCAGAAAATTTCAGGGTAATCTCTTTGGCACAGCTAAAAAGTCTATGTGGTTTAAATTCTTTATTTTAAAATTGTTTTGGATATACAAATAATATTGTCCTAAAAGGGCTGGGTGTGGTGAGGGGGGAGTGGGTAATCAATCCCAGGTTCTATGTGTGTGTGTGTGTGTGTGTGTGTGTGTGTGTGTGTGTGTGTGTGTGTGTGTGTGTGCGTGTGTGTGTGTACCACTATAGCAAAGCACAGTTGGTTCTAGTTTAGTGGCTGTATAGTCTATTTTCGCTCCTTGCAGTCACCCTTTGCTTATCCTTCCCTCCACTCATTCCTGCTCTACCAATTTCTTTCCTCTACATTATCTTACAGTACTAGCATTAGTCCCAAGTTTAACTACGGTTAACTTGTATTGTTGACGCACAACAATGAGTAACAATAAGTAACATTATATTATTACTGGCTAAATAATAAATAAAAATAAATAAATAAATAATAATAATAAACCACGGGCTACCATAGTCTCCATAATTGGAGGAAGAAACATGATGCAAATATAACACAACAGCATAGATCACAGTTGAACATAAGAGACACAAGACAAAGACATTATACACAAAGTAAGAGTATGAGAAAGCTGAGAAGGCAAAAAGTAATAATAGCTATTCTTCTTCTTCAGCTTATTATTATTATTCTTAGTAGTAGTAGTAGTAGTACACTGTAAACCCTAATGCTCAAAGTAATTAAACATATTAAGTACTGTTAATAATAATTATAACTTAAATAATTATAATTAGTTAAAAGTTTGTAGAAATGACATTGTTCATGTTAGCTGAACAAATTTGATATTTTAAGTACTTAAGTAACAGTAACTGTTACCTTAAAGTTCCACCAACTTAAAATCTTTCAGACTAGTGATTTTGTGTCTGATGACATCTGGGCAATCGGGCACTGGTGGCTTAGTGGTAGGTGTTTCGTCTGCCATGCGAAAGGCCTGGATTCAATTCCCAACAACTGGATGGAGTGTCTGTCCCAAGCCCAGATAAAATGCATCAGGAAAGGCATCTGGCGTAAAAGCTGTGCCAGGAGTAGCCGAAAGACAAATACCAATTTATTTGATTTGCAACAAATAAAAAAATATATAATTCCTATTAAATAGTACGTGTTAGGCTACTCAATAATGCAAGTAAAGAACGGTTAATATGAATGAGTACAACAAACTCAAAAACTGATAGTTCTGTTTACTTACAATTGGAAACATCAAACATGTAACATGTAACTGATTACCGCAATTTTTTTTAGTTTTGCCAACTTCTTCGGGTTTAGTGTAGTAGTAGTAGTAGTATGATGTATCACGACTAGCACCATTTTGCTGTAAACTTTCCATGATCTGCTGATGTCAAGTCCCATTCTCTTGTACTTGGAATCTAGTTGAAAGCCTTTTTCTGAAATATTGCTATTTCCTGGGATCACAAAGCCAATGAGTAGACATGTTCTTTTCTTTCTGATATGTACAATAATATCGGGTGGTTTGCACCAATGGTTAGGTTTATGTTTACACCGTTGTCCCACATGATAGTACAATCATTGCAAAACATTTTGTACAACTGGTTGTACTTTACAAATAGTTGAGGAGATGTAACTGGCAACATCTGTGCACTTTGTGAGTTGAGGATCTGACATCGACCGTACCTGATATTAAGTGCTTGTTCCTGTGCAGCAAAGATCGGGCTTTCACTTTCTTGTCTAACATCACAGCTGTGGAGCCAAGAAAGACTGTGTTCCCTGTCTACATTCAACTCGTTCAAGTGGTGAAAGTATTTAGAGGCTTGCTTCACACATGTTTGATTTGGTTTGCCTCTTGTTTTTTCTTAGTCTTGGATCTTCATTCAGAGAACTCTGGCTCAGCTTTTAACCCACAGTTATTGAGCTGTCTGCATAGTCCTCAGATCAAATGAGAAAAGAATGTACAGTAGTGCAAGTCAACCTTATTCACTGTCTTGGTCAAGAAGTATTTGGCATTGCTGACTTTGTGGGTCTTCAACATCCTCATAACCTTGTTATGTCCTTGTTCCACAGTATGTTGTTGCTGAGCCTGATAATGGCTGAGTGAAGCTCAGCGAGTCTGCGGCCACTGTGGTACTTATATACAATTGATCTATAATAGTTTTAGCAAGTACAATCAAAATGCAAGGATGCCCAGCAAGACTCAAATGTGTATGGTAAAATGATGAATAAAGCAGTTTTCAGTGAACGTATGCTGAAGCTGTATACAGGTATGGCAACAGCAGACAGATTGCCAGAGCTACCGACTTGGAGCAGGGAGAGATCAGGTGCACCAGTACCACCACTGATGAGCTGGCAGGTGGTGGGGGTCTGGAAGCAAACATGAGCAGACTGGTTTCATCCAAGAAATGTTTAAGGTTGGATCCAGAGGGAGTGAAAAAGCTTCAAGCATGCTACCACAATGTTGACCACCTTTGAAATGGAAGAACAAAACAGGGTGCCAGTTTTGAAAATTCAACATGTACAGTACAGACCAAAAGTTTGGACACCTCTTCTCATTCAGCGAGTTTTCTTTATTGTGTTCTTTATTGTGTTCTTTAGCCCAAACGCATCTCTTCTGCTTGTTGCCTGTCCTTAGTAGTGGTTTCCTAGCAGATATTCTACCATGAAGGCCTGATTCACACAGTCTCCTCTTAACAGTTGTTCTAGAGATGTGTCTGCTGCTAGAACTCTGTGTGGCATTGACCTGCTCTCTGATCTGAGCTGGTCTCTGACCTGTGATTTCTGAGGCTGGTGACTCGGATGAACTTATCCTCCACAGCAGAGGCGACTCTTGGTCTTCCTTTCCTGGAACGGTCCGCATGTGAGCAAGTTTCTTTGTAGCGCTTGATGGTTTTTGTGACTGCACTTGGGGACACGTTCAATTTTTCGGACTGACTGACCATCATTTCTTAAAGTAAGGATGGCCACTCATTTTTTCTTCACTTAGCTGCTTTTTTCTTGCCATAATACAAATTTGAATGAGAAGGTGAATGAGAAGGAGTGTCCAAACCTTTGGTCTGTACTGTAAATTTAGGTCAGAGGTGCATACTTTTTGCTCAGTATGATAGGTAGGAGTTGCTGATCTATAATTGGTTCATATTGTGTTGATAGGATCACAAGCCCTTTTTCAAATCTGCCTACATCCCCTAACTAATGCCTTTGCTGATGGGACAGAGGCTTCAGGTTCTTGATTCGCAAACAGCGATGGCAGGCACGCATAGGCAGCCAGGAAAGGAGACAGTCCTTGGCCCAGGTTGATGAGTCCTGATAGTATAAAAAGCATATCAAGCCTCTTCATTTCCCTGGTATGCAAGTTAAAAGCTGAAACTCAGCCTAAAACCGTGACATACTGTAAATTGCGGACCTCTATTAGAAACCCTTCGACAGGCAACCCATGTAATCCAAATACTTGCTGTACCATAACTTTATCTGTTTCTTTGGCTGAAGGTACTTTTGGAAGAGTGATGAAGCTTCTTGATGAGCAAACAGCAGGGCACACACAAAGCAATGGGCCCAAATTCCTAGGCATATTGGAGAAAGAGTTGACCACAGTGAGCATAACTGTATTGACCTCTGAGCTGGGAAACCTGTAAAAATAAATAAATAAATAAATAAATAAATAAATATAAAATCAATAGATATGTGGAATCAGGGCCTTTTGGGAAGAGGCAGCAAGTAGAGAATCCCAGCTGTTCCTCAGGGATATCTGGACAGGCAGATGTTGTGGGCCAATGGAACATCTGTGAGCACTAAGCACCAGCAATGACTGAGACTTTCATAATGGTTCTTTTCTTGGCATTTTAGGACTATAGTATGATGACACTCAAGGAGCTTAGTCTGTAGCCTATTCTAATTCCCATGTCTATTAGAAGTCCGTCATCTTTAAAGGTTGACTTGCAGGTCATTTACTGTTGATTCACCCTCTTGCTGTAATCCCTCAGTGATGGTCTCATTAGCACTGTGTTGTTGCGGTGGGTATTGTGGTTTAGGCTACTCCATTTGAGAGCTCCCATTTGGTTCACCACCCAGTGTTCTAGTATTTTTAATCTCTTGTGATGCATGAGATGGGTTTGATCTGTGCTAATTCTGTTTTACCCAGACCAGTTCTTCATTTTTTTTTATTGGGTTCTGAACTTACGTACATCCATCTGACACATCTTAACTTTGTAGTCCTAGATCATGATTACATTAGATGCATTTATCTATCTTCAGTAACAGGTTTATATTCAACTATGGATTATTTGTATTAAAGTTTAAATGCACTCAAGAGGCCTTTAACAAATTTATATTTGATGACTCAAGCCACAAGGAAATCTGTGTACATATAGCCACATTGTGCAAGTGTAAACGCAAGCTCTCCAAGCCACATTCATCCAAACCCAAACCCACAACCCAAACCCCTTCTAATGCATTACAGCAAAACTCACATAATCCAAGACTGCATGCATTTTGCATCTTTTTTTTTATGTGACAGAAATCTTTTTCACAAACCAAAGGAAACAAACAACCCAAAATGTTGGGTGTCATATATATGAAGTTGAAATTGTATATATGAAGCTTAAATTATACACCAAAAAGGACAAAAAACCCAAGCCAGGTTAGCCAAGGCTGTCATTGTGATCTTATGAAACGGCTCAACATATAAATTATTGCAATCAGCTGTGGCAGTGAAAGGTTTAACGGTAAAGTTGTTAAACACAAGTACAACTTAGGATGTTATTTATGAATGAAAGCAGTATAAAAGCTTCTCTTGGTACATAATAATCTAATAATTAATGTATCAAAGATTATTGTTCAAACTATAATCATGTAGACACGAATAAATACATATTTTGAGTGGTTGAACTTAACAGAATATATTGGCAAAAAGTAGACTTACAGAAATCTGGATCCCTAATAAGCAAGGCATGAAAAAGAAACCTTGAGAGAAATCATACTTGAAAATAAACCCTTTTTTTAAAGCAGCTGCAAGTGATCGTATAATTATCTAGAATACTAAAGATACTATTTTTTAAAATTATTTTATAGTTCCAACAGACCATTATATAGTATACTTAACCCAAACACTTTTGCATACACTTTCTTTTTGAATTGATGTACATCTTGAATGGGTTGGAAGAAGTGTGTTTGGTATATTTTGCGTTCAATGCATACACACACACACACACACACACACACACACACACACACACACACACACAAACAAATATGGTCAGACATAATCGGCCTTTCTGTCTGCAAGACCTATTCATGGGTTCAAGAGCTTTTAAACTCTTGTTAGTCCAATGTACTAATGTAGTTTTAATGTTATTCCAATGTACTGCACATCTAGCATGAGTTGAATCACACATTTGATTGATACAGTCTAATATACCATATGACTCACTGCTTTTCCATTTCTCCCACTTTCCTCCTTCAGAAACACATACTGAAATAAAACAGAATACGGCATGTGACATCCAAATGTCATTATGTTCTACATGAGCTGCAAGTGATGATGTTTTGCATTCAGGAGTGGACATAGCTTTAGGGAGCATAACTAAACTGTCCTAAATGTGACCTTTTTACTTTTTAATATGCAAGTACATTTAAAAGTATTATATATTTTTTCACGTTTACCAAAGATATTTTTAGGCTTGATACCTTAGATTTTGCTGTTTGGAAGTATAATGTTTCAGTACTCCAATCACCCATGAACGTAACACATCATCTCTCAGGCAGCTCAGGTACAGCACAGTGACTTTTGGATGTCATATACTGTATTCTGTTTCATTGCAGTATGTGTACATTTAGAAAATTAAGAAATTTATAGATTCATCAATTTATTCCTAATAAACTTGCAATGCCATGGACGTCTACATTCTATGTTCTACAGTCAATTCTACAGTCTATTTTCCAAAGTCTTTGTTTTGGTTCCTGTATGTTTCTTCCCCGGTCTTGTCATTAGTCCTCATCCTAATGTGCCACAGCTATTTGAGTTTTATTATTTAAGCCCTTAAGTCTTTTTTTTTTTTTTTTTAACTAATTTTGAGTATTATGTTTAATGTATGATTTAAAACTGTGCGGTCAGGGGTAGCCGAGTGGTTAAGGTTTTGTACTATTGATCGGAAGGTCAAATACTTCACTGACATCATGGATACACCAGGATAAAATAAAGGGCATCCCAGGAGTGGAAGTTGCTCCTAAAATGTGGATTATTTATGACTTGTCCCTGGACAATGGCACTGCATTTCCGCTACAAGTACTTTAATAACAGTGCCATGTTTTCCAAGAATGTGTGGCAGACCCTAAACCTGGAAGAGAATAAATAATAAATAGTTTTTTTTAGACCCTTTACTGGTCTAACAGACTTATGTTTAGAAAGCATGGTCGTCCTGTTCAACTGATAATGTTATCCACCACCCTACTTGGCTAAGGGCATCACCATGCCTCTCTGTTGGGCAGAGAATTTTGCTCCTCCTTTCTGCTCAGCTGTGGGCTTTTCCTGAGCTCTGCCTTCTTGCTTAGCTACAATAGTCACTTTACTGCCTTGCTTGGCTGGAGATGTTGCTCTACCTCCCTGCTCACCGCCCCTCTACAAAACACCCCCTACATCTGCTGAACTGTTGCTAATACCCCGGCTCCGCTGAGGGTATCTCTAGACATGCTTGCTTGGCTGAGAACATTGTACTGCCTCCCTGCTCAGCTGAAATTGTCTCTCTGTCTCCCTGGTTGACTGAGGACATCGCTCTACCTCCTGGCTCATTGTCATTTGCTCTGGCCTCACTGTGGTTGTCACTTCAACTCTAGCCTCCCTTTGGTCACCTTTGACTTGTTTTGATCAATTAACCATTGATGAATTAACACTCACATCTACTGTACATATCTTTGCGTACTAAATTTTTTTTTTTTGCCCCCTGCCTGTTTTCAGAGTAGTTACCACTTCCCTGATATAATACATGGATGAAAATGGCTTAAAATGTTTCACCCTGGTACCTTCTACTATGCCTCAAAATGACTAGCTCTAAGATTGATCTTGCTTTGGGGCACAAGCTACCATTTGCAACAATGGTCCCACAATAAGCTAAATCCAGCAAAGTTGCTTAGCTTTAAAAATAGCAACACTCTTTGCAATCTGAAGTTGATTAGAAGAGAGTTGGATTTAACCCACTCTTGAGCTTAAGTATTGGAGGAAATCCAGCTTTGAATTGTCCTTCGTTGAAAAAGCAGTCAGATGTGAAATGTTTAGTACACACATGTAGAACTTCAGGCGCAGCTGTCAGAACCTTTCTATTGTAAATAAATGATAATTATTGTTTCTTCTCTCCCTTAAAGGCTGGACGTTTACAGCCAGCAACAGAGACATGTCTTTTCTTTTAAGTGTTTATATATGAAAAAAAAAAAAATTATATGAAAAAATAGGCAGATGTTTTTTCCTCATATTTTGTATGTATACACAAACTGGAGGCCAATGTGAATGTCCAAATATGATGAAATTGGCCCATGCATATTCATCTTCAGGTTCCACATTGGAGTCTGGGGGTTGTTGCTCTTCAACCACTGAAGCTGGAGCTGAAAGCTTTAGCTTTAACTTTATTGTGCAGTTTGAGAACGTCACAGCAGATGATGCTTTGGCAGAGGTCTAAATTGGAATGAAAGAAAAGCATTTTTCCTAGAAAGTATTCCTAGAAAGTATTCGATTTCACTTCAATTTCACTTTATTTCAATAATTTAAGTAAAGCATAAATGTGCCAGAATAATATGATGTATGAAAATGTAAGTACAAAACAACTATTAGGTATAAAGCTTTTTAATTTATGTACAGTACAATGTGCAGTATTTGTGTATTTTCCACCTGTGTAGTCATCCAACTGGATGTTTCTAATAGCATTAAATGAGATGTTGTGCATATGAATCCTTTTTTGTAATAGCTTAAAGCTTTTTATTTTCCTGAATAAATTGTAGACAAAAGGTACAATACATCATCATGAATTGTATCATAAAGCCATTATTATCAGAAGACTATATAAGCTACAGATGCTGATTTAATCTTGTATTCGGAGAAAAAGTCACACGGGAAAAGGGCTTCATTCAGTTCTTTGCAGTCCTTTGTCACTGTACCTCTTTTTCTGTTTAAAATATTTGGTGTAGCTCTTTATTCAAACTACTAATTTTGCATCCTGTATTCATCACAGTGGTTTTGTCCAAGCCTCTGCATCTTGTCTTTATCATGGAGTGTTTTGTTTTTCTGAAATGGTGACAGGCCTGAAATTGCATGAAAGCTTACTACAAATAAGGGAAAGTAATGAACTGAGGTCATGGTTTTCCCTTCATGACATCCAAAGTGAAGTTTTTTTTTTTTTTTTTTCTTCAGGAAAGCTGTTAAATAAAAGGAGCACAACTTATGAAGCTGACAGGTCTTACGTTTTTTCTTTCTTAAAGTCAAGGTTCTTTCTGTCTATAGGAGTTCTTATACTTTCTCAGTTCGTGTGAGCACCAGGTCTGTTTCATATTGAAAATTTTAGATTGTGCCGGTGTTATTACAGTATGTTAAATGTAAAAAGCTCAGTGAACATTAGTCATTGTGTCCATGCGGCTGGGGAACATTGTGCGGCTTAGTAGGCTATCAGTGCTCTCAGATGAAATGTCTCCACTTATAAACATCTCATCATACACTTCTTCAGATAGAAGAAGAGGGAGATGATTGGGGATGAAGCAGTCTGCTAGAGAACAGGAGCACAAGTTCTGAATCAAAAGTTTTATATATATATATATATATATATATATATATATATATATATATATATATATATATATATATTGCAGATGGGTGTAATGAGAATGAATAAGATAGGGTGGAAACAGTCTGATGAGTGCTGTTCTGTTCCAACAAGAGCCAGCATATTGATGATAAAACTGCAGGTTATATGGCTTTGCCACTGATACAAAGGTTTTGACATGTGAATAATTTTAGACATACTAGTTGTTGGTTTTTTTTGTTTTTTTTTTTAATGCAGAATAATGGAAAACAAAGAAAACTCCTTGGAGATTAATCTCTTGTTGATGCTTGATTGTTAGTATTACAGCAATCAGAGAAACCACTTTGACTGCGTCTGTTTGTGGAACACAGTGCCTCAGGATCGGCTGGATAAACATAGGAAGATCTGAGAGAGGTGGGTGTATGAAGGGGTGTGGCGGGATTTCCAGATCCATCCAAAAGCCAGCTGATGACCACGAGAATAAGAACAATAGAGAAGTGATTATATATATATATATATTTCATTATTTTAAAAAAGAAGGCTTCCCATATGAAATCTCATATGACATTTACTGCACAGTTTTGTGGTTATTGTTTGTGGTCTGCATTTTAAATACACTCAAGGTCAAATACATTTTTCTAAAACTAATTGGTTCAGTAATGAACAATGATTACTGTATATCTGTGCGAATGCGGTTTAATCTTCCTGGCTTCCATTTGCTAGTAGTTGAGTAGCACAGAATTAGCAACACCGGAAGCACTGAGCGAAGATCGGCTTTTTATTATTACATTACTAGAATTAAACCACTGACCCAAAAATAAATGTAGCAGTGACATCTGATAGAGCGTCTGCAATAATGGAGTAGAGGAAATGTGTCAGTGTCTCATCCCTGACACAACAAAAATAGAATTAAGATTTTTATTACTATTAGAGTGAATGAACTGTAGTGGCTCTGGGGTGATTCCCATCATAACTTCTTGTGCTTTTGGGGTTAGAGAAGGGTGTGTCGGCTGTTTTCCTCTACGGACGCAGCACAGGTCAGAGAGGGAGGAAGGCCACAACACTCCGACTTCCTATTGAACTAAGCTTGTCTGGTTGTACCCACAGAGCAGCTGCAGTAGATCGTGTGGGCACAGAATCGTGAATGGAAATAGCCTTGGCCGCTGCGGTGTGGGGAATTCTAACCAGGGTGTATTGTTTGGTTTGTCTGTCAGCTGAGGTCATCATCTATAGTGGACCAATTGTCAAGCAATGAAAACACATCAAAGTTAATGAGAGAGCATTGCCGAAGATCAGGAGAACATGCAAACCTAATTTGACCGTTTGTTAGCATGTGCACGTGTGAGCGTATGCTAACCACGCTATGTTTATCTTTAATTAGATGCTTGTGTGGCCAGCACTATAGGTTTTGCAAGCACTAAAAATCTAAGTAAGGTTAGTATGCATCATGAACTGTCAGAAGCTTAAAGTTGATTAAAATGTGCAACACAAAAGTGGTTAACATACTGTAAGGCATCCTTAATAACTATATAAATAATAATACCAGAGATTTTTTGTTCTTTTTAATGAATCGTTATGCTTGAATTTATTCTCTGAAATTAATGTAGGAATATGTTTATTTCTGTTGTTACAATATATAGAGTATAGAGCAGTACAGAGAGTACATCTCACCAATTGGTTATGACTGCTAAAGCTCTACAGAAGCACATAAGCATCCAAGTAAACATAATTGGGAAGTCACAGTAGAATTAACTAGTCATATTTATATTTTCAGTATGTAGGGCTGTTGCATGTCACTCCAAACCTTTTGGATAGCCAAGTGTAACAATGTCAGCGGTAGGTCGTTCAGAAACACAGCAGACCCACAAGAAGTTCGCATGTGAGTTCTTTATTCAGGCTCATGCCTGTGGAATGGTAGTCAGTAACAGAAAACGTTTCAAAACAAATAACTTGCCAGCGTTCTTGTCTGCTCACCATTCTCTGATTTGCTCACAGCCACACACATACATTTGGCTCAGTGCTCAGAGAAAGAAATCACTTTATTATAAGGGGTAAAAGGTTCAGGTGCACCAGATCAGTTATTACCCATGTAGCTCGTGCCCCAAACACAACTTTTCCGTCTGAGACTTCTGCTTAAATACACAGTGACCAAAGTATTACACTGTTTCTACTGTATACACAGCTGAGTAAAGACAAGCCGTGTAACAGAGAATAACGTTTGCCAACTTATAGAAGGTGAATGCTGATTTCCCCTTCCTCAAAGTTCTTCATCCGTCTGAAAATTTCTGTTATCAATGGCGTCAGCTGACGGCCTGAATGTACTGAATGACCAGATTATCCCATCAGTGTAACTTTTTCTTCCCAGGCATATATCAGGATTCAAATTCTGAAAGTGTGTTTCTTGGAAAATGAGGATTTTTTTAAAAACATGAATATTCCTCTTGACAATACTACATAGACTCTCTGTGGGGTTCAGGTCAAGTGAGTTGGCTGGCCAATCAAGCAACGTTGGTCAGCAAACCTGTTAGAGATAGTTTTGGCACTGTGGTCAGTTCAAGTCCTGCTGGAAAAGAAAATCTGCTTCAGTAGAAAGTGAGTACAACAGCTGTTGGAAAAGGACCAGTTTTTATTCTCCTTAGCCCAGGTAAGATTCTTTTGACGTAAGAGGTAGGATTTATTTTATTTGATACTAAGAATGCAACAGTTGTAGCCCATTATGTGAAGATGTCTGTGCATGGTGGCTCTCAATCCACTCCTTGTGAAGCTCTGCCAAGTTTGCTTGACAATCTTCTTAAGGCTGCGGGCTTTTCCCTTCCAGTCAACTTTCCTTGAATATGCTTTGTTACAGCATTCTGCAGACAGCCGGTCCTTTCAGCTATGACCTTCTGCTGATTTCATTCCTTGGATAGAGTGTCAATGATCATATTCTGAACAACATATTCTGTTCCCCTTGTAGTGTACTCAACTAGACTGAGAGATACACGGTATTAATAGTAATTTACTCAAACACAAAATTAAATATTGTAATATTTTTAGCTACTGGAGTTGAGGTTTGAGCTGTAGTCATTCAACGTAAAGCAAAATGGGCTTGAAATATTTCTCTTTATGTATACATACTGTAGATTACAATTGAAACTCAATCTTTTGAGGATATTATTTTTTTAGATGTACCATACACAGAGAGAGAGAGAGAGTGTGTGTGTGTGTGCACTGACAGATACATGGTATAAACAGTCATTTACTCAAAATGTACAATTATAATATTTTTAGTTAGTGGATTTTGAGATTATATATAAGAAATATATAATATAATATAATATAATATAATATAATATAATATAATATAGGTTCAGAACAGAATTTAAAAACTCTTGCTGCACTATCACACATTTAAACAAGTGACTTTTTCGCATTTGCCTGCAATCTTCTTCCCTACTGACACATCCTTGACCCAAATCTGGAGCAGGAAGAGAATCAGACAGCTGCTTAAGATGTTGCACTGAGGTTAACCACTCTCACACACGAAAAGGCACAAAGACTCCCCTGAAAAAGTGTAATGGGTGGAAATAAGCAATCTGAAACAAAATCTGGCTTCAGAAGCGATTATGTACATTTGGTAATGTTATCACTGCTGACACCTGCTCCCACCCTCTTTGTGCTCTTATGAATTTGCCATCACTGTTCTAAACGTTACAGCATTATTTCATCGCAAGCTCTGGTGGGAGACTGGAAACGGCCATGAGATGGAAGAGCCTGGCTACATCTCAAGGCCACACAAAGTGAGTTCATTTAAAGCAGGTTTTAGATCTGAGATCATTTTCAGTGGGGAAGAGGGAACTAAATGCCACTTTTTGGAGACATATACAAGCCTAAAAAGTTTAGGTCTTACTTATTTTACTTAATAAATAATGTTCAGGGTACTTAATGATTAGTAAAATAACAGAATACATGTGTACCTCCCCATAAATGTAACTACAAGTTACATTTACACTTTGGCCTAATTTCGGTGCCACGTCCTTTAAATGCTGCATTTGTAGACTGTATACCACCTATATATCACAGAATCACGTTTAAGGCTGTCCCATTTTGAAGGCAGATGCAGGACCTGAGAAGTACTCTTTCAAATGTAAGAACTGGGTTTCAACTCAATCAAATAGCTAGCAATTAAATATAATAATAATATTAAATATATATATTTTTAAAAAGCTGCCCTACATGAAATCAGCTCTAATAAAAAACACGTGGTTCTTGTAAAAAACATGGTTAGGTGTTGTTACACAACCTCAACCAACCCTCTCAATTTATTGTAACACATGATGTCACAAAGTGACCTGTTCGGTTTGCACAGCACTTACACACACACACACACACACACACCCCAGGTTGTGGTGATGCGGGTGCACACACATGCCATTTGCCTCACATACACGCAAACATATCCACTCCCCCCAACAGTAGTCCACGCTGTGCATAACAACACATTCACCCACACACATTTAAAGCTGTTTGTCATCTTTTCCTTTGGTTTTGTCTTGTGTTTTATAGTGTTTGTGTATTTACCGGTGTTCAGTGTTTGTTAGCGTCTGCTTAGTCGGTCTTTCGCGTTGCTTTCCAACCATCGGCCGGCCAACCCGAGCGCCGCCTGGCGATATAGTGCCAGAGTTGCCGACGCAGAGCAACCGGAAGCCGACTCGTCCATTGTTTGTTGCCATCATTTTGGGGATTTTTTTTTTTTTCCTTTTTCCTTTTTTTTTGTGGTGTTGGAGAACCCTTTTTGCGGACGTCGGGCCGCAAAGACCAGTTGTCTCACACATGATAAATCAGAAAAGTTAAATCAAAATTAATAACCATAACTTCTCGCCATAACAAGTCACATTGCAGCAGTGAAGGTTGCTACAGGAGAACAGGAGCTACACGACAAGAGCCGCACTTCATGATGTGATGATAATGGTGGAAAGAGCTGGTGATGCAAATAGGAAATCTTCCATAGACTAGATCATCTCATTTTGGATCAGCCTTCGAGGTACATGGAGTCTACCATTGAAGGATGCAGTCTCCATCTTAAGAAAGAGCTTGTGATTGGTCCACCTGGTAGCATCATATTTCTGACTTCTTCTATGCCTCCATGTTTGAATGGGGTCAAAAGGTAAAAGTAACTATTGTTTAAAATCTATTAACTCCATCTCCAACAAGATCCACTCAGTTTAATCAGCCTTTGTTTGTAGGACACCAAAAACACTCACCAGAGAGTGGCAAAGAGGCTCAGCACAGTGTCATATAAACCCCATCACCAGCTAGTGGTTCGGTGGTGTAATTGCAGAGCAACCCAGGCACACCAGCACACAAGGTTAAATTCTAATTTAAACGCATAGACTCCACATAGACTTGATGCAGAATCAAAAATAAGACTATTGTTCTTGTATTGTACTATGTATGTTTCCATAGTTATTGATCCTGCCTTGGCTCACATGTTTTGATATTGTTTTGCCTTGTCAAAGTTGTGTTTATTGCCTCACAATTGCCTCTATCCTTTTTATAATTTTGCCTCATTTTGAAGCAGGATTTCCCTGCTAAACCCCAAAAATAACTCAGCCAGCAGCATGGTTTTATATCGGGAAAAAAATCATCCTCTTTGAAATCTTTACATACTACCTGCTGGTTTGACCTGTCTCCTGTCTGTTCACTCAACAATGCCCCTGCTGCCACATATCCCTAATGCCTGACTCCATCCTATGCCCAAGGCAGGAGATGTAATCAGCCACCACCATCTGTGCCCCTGGTATGTGGACCAATTTAAATTTGACAGCTGAGCTGTCAGATATGAACAACTTATTCAAACATTAGCATCCTTCATGCAGTGGAGCCATTGGAGTGGGACATGATTGGAAGACACACATAAAGGGTTCCTTGGTAGGTAGTATCAGTGGATTATGGGCAACCACTTGACTCCCCAGCAAACACTCCTTTTTGACAGCACTGTACTCAGGCTTCCTTAACCAAGATCCTCAGACTTGGGGTGCTTTCCCTACCACCAAAATGGGCAAAACAGCTCACTCCCATCTGTCCGATGCTTTTTTTCTGCATAACAAAAAGGGTAGAGGGCCTCCGAGTGGCGCAGTGGTAAAAGCGCTCGCCCTATCATCTGGAGATCGCTAGTTCGAATCCCGGGTGGTGCTGTAACCTCTTGCAGCCGGAGGTCTAGAGAGAGCTGATTGGCCGAGCTCTCTCAGAGGGGAGGGATGAGAGGTACTTAGTGCTCCCACATTAATCTACAGCCAGTCAGGGGCGTCTGTGAGCTCGTGCAATGGAGGGAGCGGATAGCGCTGTCCTCGGAGTGTGTTACGCCGCCACCAACAGTGCGCGATCGAGCAGTTCGAAAAGATGCGGTCGGCTGGCATCACGTGGTTCGGAGGAAACACGTGGTAGTCTTCGGCCCTTCCGGCCGAGTGGTAGTAGTAGCCTTAATGTGGGATCCCCCTAGTGACGGGGAAGAATTGGATACGAATAAATTAGGGGAGAAAATCAGAGAATGCAACATCAGGTCCACAAAATTTTACCTGGCAAAATGCCTGCTTTCCTGGCTCCATCCACTGGACTGGATCTGGTGCTCTGTTCTAAGTTAGGTTAATAGGCAACCAGTCCCAAAAACTGCCTCACCCCCTATTACGTCTTGATCCTTGAGCAGACTACAGTCTAAGCCCAGATATCTTACTTTCACCTTTCCACTTGCACACTTCTTCAGGTTGGCTGTAAACCCCACCCATCTCACAGATCTCAGGACTGCCCTCAGATACTGTAGATGTTGTTGCCAATCATTATTAGTAAATGATTATGCCTTCTAAATAAACAGAGCCTACGTGTTGTGCAGATTTGGTCCCTGATATTTTGAAACATCCCTGGGGCTCCAAACAACCCAAAGAGAATGTTAAAAAATTTAGTGTAATAGAAACAGAGAAGAGTGGAAACAGGGCTTTTTAAAAAAACATTTTTTTAGATATTAGAGTGCTGTGAATGTGCCAATACACCTTAGTTAAATCCAATGCTGTTAAAAAGTTGCGCCTGACCAATCAAGCAGCTTGTCAATGCAAGGTATCAGATAGATGTGAAATTTATATTCTGCATTCACCTTTCTACTGTCCACACAAAAAGTTAGGTTAATGCCCAGATCCCTCACAGTGCCAATACATCTGCTCGGACTTTGCCTCAGCTCTGGAAGGCACAGGATGTTCTTCTGGTGAAGCACAGATGAGGGACAGACTGACACAGAGGAAGAGAAGGGAGATAAAGAGAAATAGAGAAGAGGAAGAGGCTTGCCTGCCCCTGGATACACTACCAAATGATCCCCTGCTGGATGGCCCACCTTACCAAGCAATGTCGAATGGTGGCATTGGACCCATTTTACCCTCCTGTCACCCAACTACCCGCCCCAGCACCATGTATTTGGAATACATGAATCCCCCTGCAGCCACCTGCAAATTTACTTGCTTGAGGTACAGATATTCTAGAAAGTTTGCAAAGAGGAAATGTTCTGCCACAAGCTTCCCCTGATAGCAACGACAGCAGGCAGGCTGTCCACTGGAATCCTAGCCAGCCCCATGATTCTCAAGTACTCCCGAACAATTCATGGGGTCATTCTGCAGCCATATTTTCGAGATCATGACATGGGGCATGGACACAACGGCTACTGGGGCTTTTGCTGGTGTACCTGCTGCCTATATCAGGCTGTGTAGATATACATGGCACTATTGTGTTCAACAGAAAGAAATGTGCATGTGACATGAAATCTTTTTCATGAGCTAAAGTTTACACATTATTATGCATTTTGTCAGAAGAACCATTGCCTTGTCTGTGAGTCAATAATTGTTTAATTGTCAATATGACAGCATGACATGCACCAAGAGTGAACAAGTCTAATTTGTAACTGATGGCCAACCAAATAACTGGGGGGAGATATGGCATTTTATTTCTTAATAATAAGCAATTAATTAATAATAATAAAAGTTTACTAATTGACCAACTGACCTTTCTATGACTGCTGTCTCACAAGGCGCTGTGTTCTATTTAAACATGACTTAAAAACCTATAATTAGCATTGGACTCAGCATGAAGTGCTTCAAAAAGACAGACCACTAGTCAGAAAGAAATTAGGCATGAACAGTAAAAAGTAGTTATGTGTGTGAATAGCAGCTGGGGTCCACATCCCTTGCTTTTTTTATTCTTAACTTAAACATACTGCACATTTCTAAAAAAAAAATAATAATAATAAAATAAAATAAAATCTCTCCTTTGGAACTACTTTGATGATTGTCTGATTGTCATCAAGTAATACTTTTATAGGCTAATCAATTCTGATTAAGTTTTCAAAGAAACTTTAAGTGATCCCCAGTGCGTACAAATGTTTCCTAATGCCCATGGAAATCGAATCTAACCTCTATGCTCAAGCAAAGCAGTTGTTTCTTGTCGCTATAAAAAGCAAGATCTGCAACACAATATCACCTTGTCAGAAAACATGACATGTCAAGAGCTGAAATCCCAGGCAGCTCCACTCATTCTGGCCTTCATGAGCCTTGGATCTAGTTGAGTCCGACAGATCTCAATTAGACTGAGTCTGTGGTTTGAAACTGCACACACCGATCTATATTTGAGATTGAAAATAAAAAGCTTGTCAATTTGCCACACAGTTGTGGTTCAGAAGGAAATAGATTGAGAGAGAGTGAGAGAGAGAGAGAGAGAGAAAGTGAGAGAGAGAATGATGTAATTACAGTCTATGAGCATGCTGACATCTACAGTAAATTGTAAATGCAAATGGTTTTGATCTTTTAATTAATTTGTTTGTTTTCTTGTTTGTTTTTAGAAATTCTGTCAAATAGCGCAATTCTTATTCACTGGATACCTACACATGTAGGAAAACAACACAATGTGAAAACTCATGTTTTCAAGTGATTTGCATCTGTTTAGATTTCACTCTCTGACCCTCTCTTTCTTTCTGTATGTGCACAGAGTAATGATGTGTTCAGTAGTCCAGAATGCATTTAGAAGCGTTATCCCCCTGTAGCCAGACCACGGCAACTCTATAATTACGACTTTGGCACAAAATGCTTTCACTCTCCTTCTGCATCACCTACATACAGATTAGTTGGAGAAAAAACATAAGCTCATTCACAGGAAAGGTAAAGGATATTTGACCAATATTGAGGTTGAAATTTGAATGAAAGGGAAGTAAGATCCTTGCATAGTTACATCATTGCATGGTTTCATTCTGGAGGTGCCTGTGTTGTATCACTCTCTGTCAGCTGAAGACAGAGATCTAAAAGATCAAAGATGTATTAGAAAAGTTTTTACATAATTTCATTGTAACCCTTTTTGGTAAACATATACTATTTTCATTTTAATATTGGGCTACATGTAAAAATGACCCCAAATGTTGAAAATATTATAACCAACCTGGGTAGGGTCAGGTGAAACACTCAGTTTCGTCTAAATTCATTTGGTTTGTAGTCAAATCTAAACATATGCATGTTGTATGATGCAGTAGAAAATTCGTACTGTATACTGTAGGTCTACAATGCTCAAATAATGCACTTTATATTTCATTTGGCTCATAAACGTTGAGCACCATATGACATAATGTGAATAACAGCTGACATGCTCCGGTCTTTGTGCTTTAAAATTTTCCAGGAAGGAAACACATTTTCAACTTTAGTGTTTTGTTAAATATCTTAAACACTTTTGTCGCTAACACTGTTGTAACTGATCCCACACTGTCAACTTTCTTGAAATATGACATGTTAGCTTACAATCTTAGCACTGTTGACTATTAATCATGCTCATTTATAAACAACTAGAAAAAAAAAAGGCTCCAGTTAAGGAAAATTTATTTCATACTTTGATTATTAACTCTTCAGAGCAATAATGAAAGCAGGAGAGATCACTGTTTGTGAGCGTACAGTAACCCAACATCTGTAAATACTTATTTGATCAGTTTTAAGGATTAAGAACCTTGCTCAATAGTGGTACCTTGGTGGTCGAGGGGGTTAAACTTGGGACTGTCTGATCAGGAATTCAGCATTGAGCTACCCATGCCCAGTTACACTCACCATCCACTTTATTAGGACAATGACAACCATGACTGGTCAAAGTCACAGAGATCACATTCTTCCCCATTCTGATGTCAAGTCAAGTCAATTTTATTTATATAGCGCTTTTAACAATTGACATTGTCACAAAGCAGCTTTACACAATAAAAAGTTTGTATGCAATGTGTATGAATCAAAATGATAAGATTGATGAGCAAGCCTGATGAGCAAGTCGAGGGTGACGGTGGCAAGGAAAAACTCCCTGAGATGGTAATAGGAAGAAACCTTGAGAGGAACCAGACTCAACAGGGAACCCATCCTCATCTGGGTGATAACAGATAGCAGAGAATGATCAGCATAATAATGTGTACTGGAAGTTCAGTGTAACAGGAGATGTGTTAAAATTAAAATTAAAATTAAATGATGTCTACTGTATACAGTGCATTCATTGAAGCTCTTGATCGGTACATCTGGGGCAATGCCATAAACTAATGCAGATACAGGCCAAGCTTCGTATGATATGCACATCAAACATTAGAAAGGGGAAAACGTCTTGCCTGATTGAAAGAAGTTTGGGGTCCTCATAAATATAACTTTCCCTTACAGCAATGACCGATGGCGTGACGTCATGAGTCATTACAGCCAACCATCATTATGTTGATGCCTCAGTTGATAAAGTGTAAACTGTTCTTAACAATTTAAGTGTGTTTGTGTGGTACCATCCCTAGTAAACCAAACTATGGGCTATAGTCAAGGTCACCAGTATCTCAGGAGTTACATGTGTAGCTCTGTCAGCAAAAGAGAGTGTGAAAGAGAGAGCACCATAACCCTGACCAGGATATGGTTACTGAAGAGGAATCAATCAATGAATCATTTCTTGTGACTCAAAAGTAACTGTAAACCCAGTCGTCAAACATGGACCAACCTCCCCCAACCAACTAAGCTAGTAATAATGTGCAGTGTGTGGGCACTCACTAGCAGCTGTGCCCTGTTTAATGACATGCTCCACTGTTCTGTGTCTGGCTGCTATTAATGCCGCTGGGGCGGTGTATGTGTGGGTGTGAAACCTATACGGCAGATGAGAGAGCACACCACAAGCAGACTCTGTGTGAGCGAGGTAGTAAATGAGAATGGTGGAGTGAGAGTATACTTGAAAGAGAGAGCGTGCAGGAACAAAGCAGTCTCCCACAGCGCTGTGGTGCCGAGTCAGCTGCGAGGTAGAAAACAAAGAACCCCACATCCACTACGTCTAAATCCTGTATACTCTACACACACTGCTGGCTGCATGCATCCATGTACTACTGTTTTTGAACTTTATCATCAAGCCCAATATAGGTTGGGAATAACACAACAGGGGGCCAAAATCATCTTAATATAAGTGATATTGTCTTCACAGACAAAATAATCCTCAATATTATTAACTCCAGAGTAACAATGTGCACTCTTTCTGAACTTCTATTTAATATAGTCTGAGTTTGATGTGTCACTTTGACAAACATTAGACATAAGATATGTTTCAGACATAGATCTTGAGTGTTTAAATGTTTAAGCCAAAGTTTACATAAGATAATTAGTTATTGGTGGTGACTGTAAAGCTGCTGTTTGTTTTGATAGACCAAAGATCTGGAACATGTTACAATAACGAATTCATAAATTCATCAGTGATTTTAAACAGCTAAAACAGTTTTATCTTGTAATTAACTTTCATTGTTTGTTTTACCTTTGGTCGGATTTGCGTTACTTTTATAATACTGTAGAATGATTCAATTTGTAAAAACTTATTATATATTACTTACCATTTCCCTCTTTCTGTCACTATTATGTATTTTATTATTATAATTTGTCATGTTTGACTAACAGAAGTCAACATCTTCACACCTCAGAGTTGTAAATTACCCTTGATTATAACAGCTCTTCAACATGTAGTGAACCATAAATGCCATAAAAAAAAAAAACGAATTAGCAGTCTTGAATTTGCCAATGTTCAAACTGAGAAAAAAGTGTGTATCATTAATAAAAGCAAGGCATTACAGAAGTCTTTCAGTGAACATGACCATATGGTGTGATAGTTTACTAACACACTGACATCTAGTGGCCATTGCGAAAAGTGGTTTGATTCAATAAATAAAAAATAAAAAAAAACTCTCCTTTTATTATTATTATTAGTAGTAATAGTAGTAGTATTATAAGCCACCTTTTATAATACTGAAATTCTGAATATCAAATATCACATGTGTACTCGTAGTACACAATTGGGGCTGAGTAATACAATGATTTAATATCAGTATCGACTTATAGTACAGTACACTGATACAAATTTTTGCAGGTATTGTACCTTATTTTTCCATGCGTAAAACAGCTATCACAAATTCTGATCAAAAGCAGATTTGATGGTAAAACATGCCAATACTGAATCTTTAAATTTTAAAAACAATATTGGAAAGTTTCACATTTTTCAAGTAATTAATCAAGTAATTGTCTTTTTTGGGGTGTTTCTGTAGAAATATTGACAATTTCAGACAAACAATAATATAATTTTATTATTTTAAAAAATTACAGCATTTTGGAGCATTTACAGAATTTAGGATTAGCAAACTCATTTTAATTAAAAATTTACCACAAAGTCAGGTGACCAAGGCCATAAAAATCAGTTTAGTGGACAACTGACATCTTAAATTTCTTCACATATAGCTTTCAGATAACAGTGATATAAATACACAAGTAGATTGAACACTGATTTGATTGTTAAATCCAAATTATGATTGACCTACCTATCCATACAATTTTTAAATTACGAATTTCAACCAAAATGTGTTTTTTTTTCTTTTATAGCTTATTATAGATGATAGTATTTTTGTACAGTACTAGATTATTAATTCTCCATATTATGTCAATTGCACACCATCTTGAATTACGTGAAATTTGCTGTAAAGCATTAAAATCGGGTTTGGGTCTGGGTTTTGTTTTGGTTAAATGTTGCTTAGAGAGATACATGTGGCTCAATGTACACAGATTTAATTGTGGCTTAAGTCATCAAATAGATTTGTTAAAGGCCTGTGCATTCACATTTAAATATGAATGTAAATGTTAAATGTAAATATGAATGATCAATATCCGGATAGAAGACGGGTGAAAAGTGTTCCTAATGACGTAGCTTGTGAGTTGAAAAAAATTCCATTTCAGAAAGGTCGAATTAAATGGCTACATCGAGAAAAGAAAAAAATAAAAAAAATTAAAAAAAACCCAACTATAAACCATCAGTAAAACCATAGCTATTTTTAATAGTGAAAGTAAGAGCATTTCCATACGCAATGTGAGGAGAACTCCCATTATTAGGACTAAACAGCTGTGTGGCCATAAGAAAACCACTTGTTAGTGAGATCCAATTGGCTATTGAGCATAAAGATGGAACTTTAGATCTGGTGACTGTAAAAGCCATACGGGTACAGTTAACTCATTGTCATGTTCAAGTAATCAGTTTGAGATTATTTTAGCTTTGTGACCTAAAGCGATGGACATGATCAGCAACAATACTCAGGCAGGCTACGGCACCTACATAATGCTCAACTTGTACCAAGGGCCCCAAAATGCACCAAGAAAATATCTCCCATCATTACTTCGCCGCCACAAGCCTGAACCAATGATAAGAGGCGGGGTGGATCCATGCTTTCGTGTTGATGCCAAATTCTGACCCTATCATCTGCATGCCTGAGCAGAATTTCATATCGCACTTTTTGTATTTAATTTATTGCTTTTCTGCCCTCTAGCAGAATAACAGACACTGGCTTCCTGCCAACAACATTCACCGAACCAACCTCCTTCTGTTTGATAAGAGTCTACATGGTTTAAGTTCTAAACATTTAATATTTAATTAATTAATTAATTAATTAATTAATTATACATTTAATTTTTGTGGGTAGAATAAATGTTTTTTATGAAAAAAAACGAATAAAAGGATAAAAGATTAAACATCAAAGTTTTGGGTATTTACTAGCAAGCTTATAAAATGATCCAACCAGGAAATTAACACCATATTTACCTGAAAAAATTATTATCAGACTAATTGGCCAATAATAATAATAATAACAATTGATAAAAAAAAAAGACTTTAAGTACAGCCCTTGAATAAAGATGTGTATGTGTATATTTGGTTGCATGTGTATCACAAAAAATATAATACACATTTATAGGCACACAGAAATACTCTTTACTTTTTAAATGCAATGACAGTGTGTGATTTTTTACTGCTGTCTACAAGACATAATTCATATTTCATTATATAATACAGAGCACAGGAAACTATGCAGGCTCTGGTTCAAGGTGTGATTTCTGGCTAGTGGTCATTTCATTAGCCCATATCTACATAACAAAAGCTGTTAACTGGTCTGAAAAGGGAAGGCCCACCTTGTAGGATGGTAGTAGTAGGATGAGCTGCTAGGTTGGTTTGAGACAAACATTTCCAGGAATTCTAGTGTTATACACATGCGTAATTGCATTTCATTCAAGTTTTTGTGTAGACGTTTGGGTGATTAAAAATTTTGACAAAAAGATTTTTTTTTTTTGCTACAAATGCATATTGGTTTTAAATATCAGTTATCAATCTTTTTTATTATTAATAATCAGTATCTGCGCTGGCCCGGAAAAAAATAATTGGTCGACCCCTAAGCAAGATGCAGTAACCACCAAATACTTCTGACATCACTAAGAGCCAGACTAAGAAATCCAGTGTCTAGACATCTGTATACTGTATATTTAATTTACATTTTACAATACTTACAAAGTTTTCCAATGCAGTATTCAGCTTCTTCCTTCCAGACACACTAAAAGTTAGCAAGATTTACAGGACCAGCATACTTCTTCCTAGCCCTTTGTATCGGAATGACCTACTTCTTAAAAAAAAAAACCTATACATACACTTCATAATACCCAGAATACCATGAGAACAATAAAAAAATCTAAGAATATAATAATAATTTCTATTTCTAGACCTGATTTCATTCTCTTGAAAAAATGCTGCTGTTGTAAAAAATAGATATATTAATTAAAAAATATATATTTTTGTATGATTAAAAGGACCCTTAGAAAAATCATATTTCAAATATATTAAATTTTCACTGATAAAATTATTCTGCAAACATCAATTTGAAAATACATTCCCTTGTAAGACACGTAAGATATAACATGACCTTCGTCAACTAAGTGTAACTAAGTGTATTTATATCTCCCTTTGTTCAGCAGTTTTTGTAAAAACCCTTACTAAGCATTTTCTCATATAATTGCTGCATTCCTGCATTGTAACATATAAAGTGCCAAAGACAAATCAGTTTTAAAATACTCTTCTCCCAATTTCAAGTAAACACAGCTGCAGACAGTATGGTGAAAGATATCTTCCCCTTTTCTTTTTTTTTTAGACAACAGGTGTGTTGTCTGTTTCTTGAGTTTCCTCCTCTGCCAAGAGACTCTCACTTTCGTTCAAATTTTCGAGCCCGAAGAATGGAATAGCACTGAAAATAAGAAAGGTGGGAGTAACATGAGCAAAACATTCATATGTAATTAATGTTATATATTTAAAAAACCTTTAAATATCTATTTTTATGTTCCAACAATTTGAATTTCCTTCTTGATTAACATGTAATTTTGAGTTAATTCTACTTGATTATACTGTACGATTAATGCTGCTCAAGTAGTAAAACGTGTAAATCAAACGTCTTTTAAGTCAATTTTACTGAATTATTTCATGCACAAGAACATAAACATTACTAAGCACTGTAAACAGTACATTCAATATAAACTTCATGCATTCATGTTTTCATTTGAAAAGGCAATATTTTTAAAATCAATTAATATTTTGCTGCTAAATGCCCAGAAATTATTAAATGCTTAAATCAGAAGCAGACCTCCAGTGAGAACATGACTGTTTAAGATTAAACTGGCAAAATCTAGACTAATTAACCAAATCTCCCCATTCACAGACCATACACCAGACTGCGAAACACAAAAATAACACAGTGACCTTTCCCAGAAAACTTCTTCCTTCAAACATTTCAAAATACAATAGCAATAGACATTGAACCAAAAAGAGGAAATCCATAATGCTCAATAATTAGTTTAAAGTTCAGCAAACCTGTAAACAAATCCAGTTGAAAAAAACCCAAACAGAATACGTGTAGTGCTTCAACAAGTTCAAGGTCCTCTTCTGATCATCATGTGTTGTTGAGTAAAGAGTTCAATAAGTTGAAGTAAACATGAAAAAAAAATTTTTTTAGTTTGTGGGCATTAGTCAAATAATAGTGAATTTAATCCCCAAGCACCCCCCCTCAAAGAAAAAGTAACATAATTTAATAGATGAATACATAACTTAGTGATCTTTAAAAGGATTTAAGTAATTCAAATTACTTACTTTCTGTGAAACAGTTTTAAACCACTGAATCATTTTAATGCATAAAAGGTAAATTGTGAAAAGTTTCAAAAGTATCGACAAACATATTTCATTAACATGCAGTGTATTCTAAGTCTAACATATTTTATTCTTCTACTTAAGGACTGCTGCTATAATAATAAAGACTTTCCTGTTCTTATTCCAAGAATCCTAAAGAAGATGGATTCCCTTTTCTTTTCCAACAATCCTTTTTTTATGTTGTTTCAAGGAGATTCTCATTGCCACTGTTGGCTTTAGGTTACATATTAGAGATCTAAATCTAAAACATCCATATTTCTATGAAGCTGCTTGGCGACTGCTATTTCTCAGTAAAAGTGCTATACCAATAAAACTAAAGGCCTTCTGCAGCTATTTCACAATTAAGCACAATTAATCAGTCACACATTGTGAATGTGTGGGTAACGGCTGTTAAAGTGTGTGTGTGTGTGTGTGTGTGTGTGTGTGTGTGTGTTTTTTTTTTGTGGTGGTGGTGGTGGTAACCAGGAACCTGCACTTACTGTATATAACCATAACGTATCACGGTCATATGGCAATCATGACCACAGTGATAAGTGTTTGGCGTGATAGCATAGTAATACAATGACGGATGTATGAGGAACTAGAAAGGTGGCGTACTATTTCACTTATCAGGAAGTAAACCGGGTAAAAAGCCTGGTGCTGTTTGCATTCTTTAGTTAATCTCCACTATTTTTTAACTGATTTTAGAATACTTTGTTGGTCATTATGCTACAGTACCCACTCACAGTGTATAGCATACAGTATGTAATCAACAATTACAGTATAACATGGTTATGACAGTCTTATGTCTTATGTCAGACTTAACTGATAGCACTGTAGAAGCCACCTACATGCTCACAGCCATCCTTACATGCTCACTTTTTTTTTACATACTGGGTAACATTGTTTTCACAGTTTACTGGTATTTAACTGAATCCTCTACCAGTCAAATGTTCCCAGTACAACTGGCTATGAAGATTGTGATTGATCCACCCTCATGCCTAACAGAAATTTATAGAGATTAAAAATTTGCATGACCGTCTGTCACTATTGGGAATTGGGAACAGGTTTGAAACCTTGGTAAACAGTATTTTAGTATCTGAGAACTCAAGCTTTCGCATGGTGTGCATTTGCCTTTTTCACTGTTAAATTGTACAAAACAAAAACAATTATATAACACTATAACACAATTATATAAAACTAATATACTAATCTTGCTTACCTTGTTGAAATGTTATTTCATCTCTAACATTATACCCTTTAGATGTCACTTACTCACTTAGCTATTCACATTAACAAACATTTAGACCATGGGTGCTCAAGCTTTTGCATGTAATATAAAATTACATGATTTTATAGCCAGTATACTTAAAAAAGATCATCACTAATAATAGTCTTGTTAATAATCACACATTTTCTATTAAATGTAGGAGAATGTTTCTAGCTAACTCGTGGGCAGATGAAAAGACTTGTGTTTAACAGTGACTCCGCTTTTTTTTTTTTCTTTTTTTTTTTACTCAGCATGGTAATAGTTAAAAGAAACTACCTCTGGTTCTGAACAAAGCATGCCTTTTAAGAAGAAAGAAAAAAAGAAAAGAGGAAGAAAGCATTTAGTGTCACTTACACCACAGTAATGTTAAATTCTCTACTTTGAGTGGTCTGTATATTTATGGTTCTGGTAATAGCTGAGTTTAATTCATAGGTATGATTCACGATACACGCTTTGTATGTTATAGTTTCTACAGTAACAACACACTCCCAGGGACTATGTGGATGTTCTACAAGGCTAATGACCAGATTTTATGCCTTCCAAAGAAAACCATGCAATCTTTCATACAGTACGTTTCCCATAAGGAGGCGTCACGTCTTGAGAGTAATTTTTGTAAGATTCTGTACTTTTTGTCTGCCATGGAAAGGTTTCAGCAAACATTGCATTTTATGGCTTCTTCGCAATATGACATAACACTGGAAAGTGCAAAAGAGTCATAAAGCTACATTATTTTTGTCATATTAATTTCATGAGCGGGAAAGCTGATAAGGGAACAATTGTTTTATAATATAAGTGAGAATCAGACAACGTCCCATGGACATTTCATGTTAAACGTATAAAACTATAAATAGATAAAACCATGTAAACATTGACTACCACGTTGCTGTGGTATAAAAGGAATAAAACACAGAATGAGCTGCAATAGGAAAAAAAATAATGCTGTGCGCTAGAAGTGCAGCATTCACATCAGTGCGACTTCCAAATAATCTCACAATGATTATGTAGTTTTTGGCTAGGGCGATAATACAGTTAATTAGCTGGTCATTTGTAGATTTCTGGGATGCATAGAGACACATTTACTGTACATTCGCACTAAAAATGTGATGTGGTCCTATGCATCCCAGACCTCCTTCTAAGAGATCAGAACACAATTTAGCATTGAGAAGGGGTCAATACTTAGTGCTGACCCCTTGAATCGATCACCTAAAAGACATGCTAATACCTTGGGTTAACAGGGCCTCTGTTCCCTATAGAAAACTATATGCTGACATACTTACCCTAACAAACTTATGGGAATGAAGCAGAATCCACCAGCCAGGAGGAAGGAAAAGCCGGGGAACCAGGCTACTGTGGCGGCATAGACGCTGTTGAATGCTGTTCTTGCCAAAGTAGTTGTTAAGTTATCGAGAGCAGTCACACAGGCAAAGAGTGCACCTTAAACAAGCAGAGAAAATAACCATTAACTTCCTAATGTTTAAATTATTTTTAAGCATTGAGAATTTTTTTACATTAATAGATAATATGTTAACTGCATTACTAATGGATATTTCTTTTGTCCTGAACTTGAAGGAACGAGATGAGGAATATAAGGCCTAGACACAGCTGAGTGAATGTACATTTTATGAAGCTGCAGGAATGCACTTATGACACAGAAACTTGGCTTAGTAAGAGCTTTTAGTTGCAAAACAGTGGTTTAAGTGTTCACACGTACCTTGCTCGGTCTTTGAGACCAGCTTCGACAACATGGAACGCATAACAGGAAACGGCATGATGGCCAGCAGCATTGGGATCCTAACTACAGAAAATAAAAGTGATACACTTTAGTTAATGTAAACTTACATATCACATTTTGGCAATTTCAGGAATTTAATTTTAAAGCATCTACAGAAATAATAAGTACTATTTTTTGTGGTTAAGCATTTGTGAAAATATAGAAATATAATTAATAATAGAAAATTATTTTTTAAAAATTTACTATTATTATTATTATTATTATTTAAAAGTTATTCCAATGTAGAACCTAATACATTTGAAAGTATGCCATTATATGATATTGGTATGAACATGTAACCTTCCATAATTAAAAACTTAAATTAAAATATGATTGCATATTGCCATGAACTCATTTTACTTCATGAGTGCCACATTTCAATACTGACAACTATATACAGGTGAACCTTAATAATACCAGTCTAAAAATACAGTTCCTTACTTCATTTTCATTGATTTGATTAATTATTTGTTTGCTTACGTATGTTCTTCATTATTTCGACAATAATCAAAATTGCTTTCAGTGTTAATGAATGAATGTGAAATAATGCACTTTAAGCAATTATAATCATAAAAACATTTGCCAAGTTTGGTCATGGATGGCTGATCAGCATTTCACTCCTGGTACTTTTAACAACCATCTGCATGCAGGCGTTTTTCTGGATTAACAAGTACAAAGGAGTGGTGGTAAAATAAATAAATAAATTTATTAATTAATTAATAGTTAAAATAAAAATGTACTTGTTTTGCTCCAAGTCATCGTCCAACAGTGTAATATTTGAATTTCTTATTATGAATCTGGTGTATCTTAATTTCAAATAGATAATGTGCATCATTAAAGGTACTATACAAATAAAACTTAATTGATTGTAATTAAGTACTCCAATTATTTGTATATAGTTATATATATTTTTTAAATGATAAATAAATGAAAATACAGTAAATGCAGAAAAGCACCTTAGTATATGTTGATATGAATGTTAAATTTAAAGCTGTAATTATGGATTAAAACACAACAGGGCACGCTGTTATGGGAAAATGATGGGATGGTGTAATATAATAATAATGTGTAATAATAATAATAATAATAATAATAATAATATTGTCCAATAACAGCATGCCCTGATGTTTTATTCCTCTAAAATCAGATCAATTTGACATGGTTTAGAAATTAACATAAGTAAAGAAAAATTTAATATTTACTTTGCTTTTCTGTAAAAAAAACAAAAAAACAAACAAACCTGGAACATTTACTGGAGCATCTGCAAAACTGGTTTTTACAGTATAACAGATACAAACAGTTGTTCCCTTAACAGGTACCATTTCTTCTCTTTTTTAAGTTTCATAAGAGTGAAATTAAATTTAACCTGTTAATCACAACCACCTAGAAACCACACGCTCTGTCCTGAAGACTTTCCTATGTTAAATTTAACCCTGATTTTTAAAAACTATGAGACACCTTCCAAAAATGCCTAAATAATGTCTCCTCACAGAAAACCATATCAGTGATTACATATGGTTTCAATCAGTTTATGTGACTGTTTAAGGTGACACCTTCTGATCCATTTGTTATTAATAATATTACTAAAAAGCACCATTTGCAAGGCAGTCAATTCAGATTATATTCTTACTTGTTTGGATAAGTGTGTCTGTCAAATTAATAAATATACTAAAAATTATTTTTCATATCACCCTGTTTGAATGTATGCAGTCATCAGCAGATAGTGGCATGAATTCATTGGAAAGTTTACCGAGAAACATCAGAAGTGTGGTCTTGATGAAGGCCATCATCACCAAGCCTATGAAAACGGACAGAATCCCAATGAAGATGATGACTGTGTCGGAGAGGCAGCGAGACAGGACGTACACACCAACGAAGCTGACAGCAAACACAGCCGTGGAGAGAGCCGAGCCATAGCCAATCAGGATCTCATTCCAGCACAGTGGTTCATTCAGCTCATACAGCGTGACCAAACTCTGGCCTCCGAAGTACGCAAAGCTAAATGAACATAAGATGATAATCAAGATTGTGAGCAGGCAGTTCCTTCTCCTGCTTCCCTGTTCAAAAAGGTGATAGATCCCAAGTGTAAGCTTCTGCAATGCATGTGTGTTTGTTTCTTCATAGGTCACACTGTCAATCACCCTGCTCTCTTTTAGAATAAAGACTGCATAAGTCAGATTAAGCAGATGGAACATGGCGGCAGTGAAAAAGGGCCAGTTAAATCCAGCGGCTTGTATAAAGTAGCCGGTGGAGATTAAGGCTACGCCAGAGAGAAGCCCGAGCATCATGTCCAGCCCAGCCATGCGTAGCATCTTCTGCTTTCCATCCTCGAACAAGTCGGCCACGTAGGAGAAGCAGCCGCCCAGCATAGTGCTTATGCCACCAAAGAGGGAGTTGACAATGGATGCTGCAATTAGCAGGTAGAGGTTCAGCTCTAAGATAGACACTGCTAGGAAGCACAAGCAGTAGACCAGAGAGCCTATGAGAGGGAGAATGATGGTGAGTTTACGTCCACGCTGATCGCTATAAGCCACCAGGAAAACAGTCATCAGGAGACTGGGGATCATGGAGAAAAGTTCTGAGTACATGGAGAACAGCGAGGCTGCTTTTTGCACTTCCTAGGAAAATACAGAAAGTACAGAAACTAAAAAAACAAACAAATAACCACAAAGAGGAAATTAATCTACTTCAGGTTGCAAATACATGTGGCAGAAAGCAATGGTGCTATATTCCAACCAGAAAGGTGTCCTTCAGAGAACATAAAAATAGAAAGTGAAAAAGAGGAAGCACAATGCAGAAGTCAGTAAAGATATTAATATTTTGAGCAAAAGTACAGAGATTTGAAAAAGTGTAACAAAGACTGCACCGTGTCCCCTTCCCTTAACATACAGCTTTTTAAAGGGAAATTCCACCCTGAATGATTTAGTTTGTAATTCGATTTCAAGTTGATTTTTTACAGTTTAATTAACTTATATTGACTTTTTTTTCACTATGATGAAACATTACAAACAATGATGTCTGACTGTCTGCTGAGAGCGGCACCAGAGTACGGCACTAGGATATATGATGATTTGTATTATACAACAGTCAGTTCCGACCAAGTAACCTGATTGAACTAGAGGTATTCCATGAGTTGTGATAACAGACTATAGCAGCACTGGCGGTTTAACTACAGCATTGTGAAAAAAGTATTTCTATTTTTTCGCATTTTTGTCACACTTAAATGATTGAGGACTTTCAACTAATTTTATTTTTTTACACAAAGATAACATAAGTAAATCCAAAGTGCAGTTTATAAATGATGATTTCATTTATTGAGGGGAAAGAGCTGTCCAAACCTACCTGGCCTATATGAAAACGTAATACTTTTTACATAGGGCCAGGTAGATATAGACCATTTTTTTCCTTTTATAAAATTATATCTTTATTTTAAAAAATGCATTTTGTGTTTACTCTGGCTTTCTTTGTGTAATAGTAAAATTTGTTTGATGACCTTAACCATTTAAATGTGATAAACATGAGAAAAAAAATATTTTCACAGAAAATTAGCTTAGGTTATTTTGTTTTTACATCTTTCATGTTCTTATATTGTTTAAACATCTTTAATGTATTTCAGGGAGGACTTTTTCTTGAATTAGCATGAAAAAGGAATGAAATGACTGTATGACTACAGACTCACTTCATGTTGGCTGAGATTGCTGCTGCTGTTCGTGTGGCACTCGGTTGAAGTGTCGATCTCAGTGTACGAGGTGTTGGTGATCTGCTGCCACAGACGGCGGTACACATACTGCTGCACCAGGGGATACACCATGAAACTGGCAAACGCGTACACAGCCACCACCGGCTCCACCAAGTACAAACCCGGCATCGCGACAGACACTGTGGCTGGAGGAGAAAGAAAGAAAGAAAAAATCAAGAAATGGCATGCTTATAGAGGACGTGACACTACGAAAGCTGTTGTTAAAGAATGAAACTCAACTTCTATTGTGGTGTACTATTAACACGCTAAATTTAATCACATAATATGTATCTACTTAACTGTAACAAAAACCCCACTTTCAAGCGAAAATAAATAAATAAATAAAGTTTACCACAGACGTCTGACGAAGTGAGCACAAGCGATAAGGAGCATCTGTGATAAAGCCGCGAACGTCTATAAAATTATAGCCGTGTGTGTTCACCGATACGAGCTGTTCCTGTTTTCACTACATCCTGCTATCTGATTGGACAGTTCCCCTGATGCTTTGGGACTGGCCATTCACGTTGATGGGCGGGTTAAAGAGCTTCTTGGTTCCTGTTTTGGGCAAGTCTTTTAAAATGTGTACAGTATGTTACCAAACATTAAAGGGAATCGCGGAGCCAAAATTCAAATGAAAATGTTAAACGCCAATAACAAATGGAAAATCTAAATCAATAATAGTGATTTAGTATACAATGTTGCATATATTAGTATTTAATGAGAATGATGATTTAACCTAATAGTAATTAAGTATATTGTTATACCTGAATCAGAATCAGAAAGACCTTTATTGCCATATTTATATTGTTTGCACATATAAGGAATTTGGTTTTGGTGACAGAAGCTTCCAGAGATGTCAACAGCACACAGAACATGAATATAGTACAGACCAAAAGTTTGGGCACACCTTCTCATTCAAAGAGGTTGAATTTGTATTATGGCAAGAAAAAAGCAGCTAATTAAAGAACAACGAGTGGCCATCATTCCTTTAAGAAATGAAGGTCAGTCAGTCCGAAAAATTGCGAAAACTTTGAAAGTGTCCTCAAGTGCAGTCACAAAAACCATCAAGTGCTACAAAGAATCTGGCTGACATGCGGAACCGCCCCAGGAAAGGAAGACCAAGAGTCACCCCTGCTGCGGAGGATAAGTTCATCCGAGTCACCAGCCTCAGAAATCGCAGGTTAACAGCAGCTCAGATCAGAGAGCAGGTCAATGCCACACAGAGTTCTAGCAGCAGACACATCTCTAGAACAACTGTTAAGGGGTGACTGTGTGAATCAGGCCTTCGTGGTAGAATATCTGCTAGGAAACCACTGCTAAGGACAGGCAACAAGCAGAAGAGACTGGTTTGGGCTAAAGAACACAGTAAAGAGCACAGTAAAGAAAACTCTTTGAATGAGAAGGTGTGTCCAAACTTTTGGTCTGTACTGTATATACAGTATAACAAGAAATACAATAGGATTGGGGGGCCAGTCTACAGCACTACTTGCTAAATGAGAAAAAAGTATTAGCACAAGATACAACTAAGTGAATACTTATTTCTCATTTAGCAAGTAGTGCTGTGAATCAAAGGCTTTTTAAATGTTAAATGTTAAACAGTTAAATGCTTTTTATTGAAACACCCTGGATGGGGTGCCAACCTATCATAGGGCACAAGCACTTTGATGTGTTGTGATGAATTTTAATTTATTTATTTCTTTTATTTAATTTTTATTAATTTTAATTTAATTTAATGAATTCTCATTTAATTTAACACTCTGAATAACCATAAGTATATTTGAATTTAGGAGAAATATTGTAAGCAGTGTCAGCAATAAACAAAACTGTTCATCTCATCAACATGTGCACCTGTAAAGAACAAAAAAGAAACTGCTTTTTTTTTTTAAATATTTTTTATATACATTTTTTTTATTTCCCCAGAGCTTTATAGAGGGAAATATAAGGCTGTGTTTTCTAAATTTATTTGGGCCTATTTACAGTAGGTTGGCCTGGGTTGGTGTGGGATTTCCTGGCTTGAAATTGTGTTCCAGTCTGACCCTGCATATCACACAGTATGACTGCAGATCAACCCCTGCTATCTGCTATCGCCCAAATGAGGATGGGTTTCTTCCTATTGCCGTTGTCTCTGGGAGTTTTTCCTTGTCACTGTCACCGTCACCCTTGACTTGCTCGTCTGGCACAATCTAATCATTTTGATTCATACATATTAATATTTTATACAAACTTCCATAAGTTCTTTTGATTGTGTAAAACTACTTTCGACAATGACATGACAATTGTTAAAAACACTATACAGATTAAATTGAATTGAATATGCTGCAATCATTTTGTAGCCAGTAGATTTTTTCCATTGATTTTTCCCTGATTATTTCTCTAATTTAATTCTAACCAATTCCCATCTGTCACTGTTATGGCACTAGAACCCATCAAGGCGCATATTTCAGTCAGCTCATCAGGGCAGGGTCACACGTCAGTCAGCTAATCGGGGCGGGCCATCTGTCAGACATCGTATCAGACTTGGGCAGAAAAATAATTTGATATGTAAGACAAAGATCTGTATCTGATTTATTTACAGGTCAGTGTTAATGCTAAAGTATAATGTGGTATGGTGCTTTTGACAATGAACTGATGGGCTAACGGTTTATGTCCATAATATTATTTCCTGATCTAGCTTACAGGCACAGTTTCACTTCTGCTTATATTATTTTTGTCTGGTGTTTTTAAGCATGCCTGTGTGCCCAAACTCACATATAGTTCTCGTCCCAATACGTAAATGAATTTAAGCAGAGAGAGAGACATATTTCTGTAAAACCACAAGAATCTGCATGTGTTGTTTCTTTTAGTTAATAATTCCCCGTTGGATTGTTTTACCCTTTGTTTGAAGTGTACTGTATATGATTTGTCATTTTTAGGAACGCTTGTTGAAAGAGACCTGAGCTAAAGCAGCTGCTGCCCCCCTGTGCATCGTGATGGTACTGCAGTTAGCCCACAAAAGCTCAAGCATTAAATAAGGTTTGTTTTTACATTTCCCGACGAAATATTACAAGAAAAGACTAAGCAAATCTTAAACAAATAAACAGAAGAATAAATAAACAGGCTACATGAAAATGAGCAACTAGTAAAATCAGTGATTGGTGAAGAATATCAGTGCAGTGCCACCCTGCTGTGTCATTGATAACCATGGGGAGAATGCAAGTACAGAATATTTACAACATACACACTGATGTTTCATGAATAAATTACATTGATAGTTCCATTCAAATTATTATAAAACATTTGCATGCATTCATCAATTTATTGATATATGAAAAAAAGAAGAGTAGTTATTGTTTTATTGTTGTTGTTTTGTCAATCAATAAACAACAAACTGCCCTTTACATACTGCAGCAAAAGCGGCATGATATAAAAACAGAAGGGGAAAAGCTTTGACGTAGTAGAAAGGAACAATAACAACAATAATAATAATCTAGCATTAGAATATTGTTTCCACTGTATAGTAAAGCGTAACAGCAAATACTTTAACAGTAAAATTGTCATTATAATTTTCCCCCAATACGTTAAAAGCTTTCATACTTCTGTTTTTTTTTTCGGAAATGACGTCAGTTTAAGCGCTTTAAAAAAGTGGGAGGGGTTAATTTGGTCAGTTACCCCAACCATTGGTGTCCGGAATCCCGACTCTTTTCACTGACTCAGCTCATTTGGTTCAATTTACAAACAAGAGTCGACTCTTTCAGATGTCGTTTTATCGCCCTTTTTGACCACTGATTATTTTTCAGTGTTTACATTTATTGATTCATTCCGTTTTAGCTTTAATTAGCAAATACATTTTTACTGCATTTTATAACCCACCATAAGGAAGTAATTTCCATATGTGCTAAAAATCACCTTCTCTAATACGATTAACATCATAGAGTAATAGTTACATACATGCATACACACACCAGTGATTATCATCTCTGTCACGCTGTCATGTACACACACAGTTCAGAAGAAGCAGGTCGAAGTCATTAGATGCGCGGGCGACTCATGTGTGTGAATCGACTCTCAAAATGAAAAAAAAAAAAAGAGAGAGAATCGACTCGAAGAGCCGACTCGCTCAGGAACGACACCTCGTTGGTGGTCACTAACCGGACACGATTCTGGACCGGCTGGTGACACATTGACAGGTAGAAGCTGATTATTATATATATTTACATCTATGTTTTAAGGCGATAACGGTGATTGTTCTGACTCGAAAATGTGTTATGAGGTGTGTCAGTGTGTGTATCATCAGGACTGACATTTTGAAACAAGCTTGATCTATTGAGTAATCATTCGGGTTGATGCTAAACGCGTTTTCATGATAACTAGACTGGCCTTCTCAGATAGATAACGATGCTGGAGGATTCATTCTTAATGTTAGCTAGTTTTGTAGGAACTGATTACTTTAGCTAACCTGATTCATTCGCGCTAGCGGTGCTCTCACCGGAAGATAGCATTATAGCTAGCAAATAAAGCTCTGCTGTTATAAACAATAATGTCAGTAGTGTAAGCTAACAATAATATTCGTGCACTGACAGTCAGATAAAAACGAACATCCAGGACCTCACATACAGATATTATGCTCCAAAATAGCTAGGCTTATCTAATCTCACTTCCTAGCCCATTGGTTTCTGTATCGCTAGCCGCTAGATTAGCCCGATAGCTGAGTGTAAGGTTATTTACATTGCTAGCGGTGTGCAGACCTGCACCTCTTTACGGTTTAATCAGAATTCGCTTAACTTCAGTCTTTCTTGTTCCGTGCTGTGAAATGTTTAAAAGAGTAACTTGCTAGTAAAACAGCAATCTTTTAATTATATCTCTAAAGTATACTGTAAATGTCGAGTTCATTTTGTTATCAGTAATCATGATGTGGTTCAGAGCACAAATGCCACTGAATATTAATAATGGTGACGTTTATTGTTGATCAAATAAATGCCTTGTCACGATTTACGCTAACCTTGTTTTTACTCATAATTTGATGACAGACTCATATTGCATGGTGAGGAAATCTCCCTTATACCAGAATGCTTAAAATGTTTGTACACCTGCTGTGTGTCTGACTAACATTTGGTCCAGTATAGGGAGACTGGGTTTGATATGGCGCTTTACTGTGATTGCACAGAGTACCAGTACTGTCTAGAACAGCACAATATGGTGTAACATGTTCGTGCAATAGAAGGAAAGTAGGCGGCACAGTGGCATGCTGTTTAGCACTGTCATCTTGCACCTCCAGTGTTCAAGGGCTTGATTCCCGCCTCAGGTCTGTGTGCCTGGAATTTGCATGATCTGCCTGTGCTTGCTGGATTTCCTCCTGGTACCCTGGATTCCTCCCACAGTCCAAACATTTGCAGGTTAGGCTAATTGCCGTTTCCAAAGTGCTACTGTGTGTGAGTGTGTGCTCAGCTACCCCATCCAGGAAGTACCCCGCCTCGTGCCCTAGGTCTCCTGGGATAGGCTTTGGCCCCTAACGACCTTGCATACAATGAGTGAGTAGTAAAATATCAGTAGGTGAATAGAGAGGCAGGACATGTTCAGTACAATCAGAAAATAAGCATGCTCAGAAGTGCTTTTCCTTGTTCCTGGTCTGCTAGCCTATTAGTACATATTTGTAGCTTTCTATAAATGTCAATATGAAAGATGTACATGTGTATTTATATCAATAAAAGCTCTCTAATCTGCAGAAAAAGATGCAAATTTTGTGTAGTCACAATATGAATGATTAATATGTAAGGTATGAAAAAGCATGTCCGTATATGTTGCAATAAGCACAGTCATCGGAAAAAGAAAGTACATCCTCCTTCAAGTCTTTGTCTTTTTTTGGCAGGGCCTAAATAATAACTATGTGGCCCTTATCACTTCTGTAAATAAACCGTTAACCTAATGAGTTGACAAAAAATTCAACATGTAGTCATTAAATGTGTTAACATGGGCTCGCTATTTCACTAATAATTTGAATTATAGCCCAATCAGTGTAAAAGTGCATCATGTGAACACCTCCTTTAGAGCAGTCTGACCTTGGGCGATCAGAATGTTCAGTCATAAAGACATAAAATAATTAAATAAGTAAATAGAATGAGTGTGTGACTGTGTATATGTGTGTGCCCTGTGATGGATTGGAACCCTGTCCAGCGTGTACTCTGCCTCATGCCCTAAGTCTCCTGGGATAGGCTCCAGATTTCACCCCCATGACCCTGAATACAGGATTAAGCGGTATAGACGATGAGTGAGTGAGTGAGTGAATATGCAGCTAGTAGGCATGTAAACCCTTGATCAGGTCATTTAACTTTTTTTTGGAATAAATGTTTTTATCTGCACATTTGCCTGATTATTAGGTGACATGAGAAATGTCCAGGTAAAAACATTTATCTTTCATTCCTGCTTTCTTTAATGTGCGAGAACAGCTCTCTTTCACTCTTTACTTCAGACTTTCATCCACTGGGTATCTAGCGGAGGAATGAGCACTGTATTGCTCACATTTCACACACAGTAAAGCATCTGTAAGCCTGGCCTAACCTCACAGTTAGAGGGGAAAAAAACATTCTTCTTATTGTTACATCAGCATCCATGTAAAGAGTTAATGTGGAATCTCTAAGAATGATTTCAGTAACATGAATGAGCACGGAGGCCTACAAACCTGATTCAGTTAACCCAGTTTTGTCATGAGTTATGGGTTAAATTTCCAGCAACATATTGTAAGAAGCTTGTAAAAGGTTTGACCCAAGTTAAACAATTTAGATGTAGTTCTATCAAATACTAACTATTTGAGTATGTAATCTTCTGACCCACTGGGAATGTGATGAAAGAAATAAAAAGCTGAAAAAAGATTCTCTCATATTATTCTGATATATCACATTCTTAAAATAAAGTAGTGATCCTACTAAGACGGAGAATGGTTACTAGGAGTAAATGTCAGGGATTGTTTAAATGTATTTGGCTATGGTGTATGTAAACTTCTTGTTTTAACTATAGCTATTTGCCCCAAAAGGTAAAGCAGCCAAAAAAACAAGCACACCCTATAACATGTCAAACAATCTTTGGCAACAATAACCTGATGTTAATGTGTTCTTTTTGGAGTTTATCACTCTCACATGCAGCACTTTAATTTTTTCTTTCTATTCAGAAGTCATTTTCTTGGATTGGATTTTGGCCCAGCTTAAGCGTCTGGACAGATGGCCTCAAATTTGTCTCAATATTATTCTGGTACTACGTGGAAGTTCACTGTTGTCTCAAAATGGCTGCAAGTTTCTCACGTTCCTTAGCTGCAAAGCAAGCCCTATTCATCACCCCTCCACCACTGTGCTTAAAACTGGTATGAGGTGTTTGTGGTGATGCATTGTGTGGAAACATGGTGCCATGGTGAAGGGCAAAGTTTTTCAAGCCCTCTTCCATGAAACCGTAATTGTTCAGTTCTGATTGTGCTGTCATGAACATTTAATGTGCTTACAGAGGCCTGTAGATCACATGATGATATCTCTGAGAATTAAATACCCTGACCTTGGACTGAATTTGCTGTGAGGACTGGAAACTGTCTTAATGTATTTTAAAAAATAAATAAATAAAAAGAAAAATTCTTCTCACTGCACAATATTTACTTTCAACTTTTAACCATTCCCAGACTGATGAGCAGCAGTACTCGCATCTCTGAGGTCATAGCCAATGTCCTTTCTTCTTGGCATGATGTAGGCACACACAGACCTGAGTCATCCAACAAAACTGTCAAATTTTACAGTTAGTCACACTTCTTGGTGATTAAATAATCGTTTGCATTTCATTAGTAATATTTAGCTCTTAATTCCTCTCTTGATGATTCTGGTTTCTGAATGTTGATTTACTTTTTGGACATAAATGACTACATCCTCAAATCTGTTGTGTCACTGTCTTTAACAGGTTTAAATCCAGTTGTGTCAACCATCAGACATGGCTTTCAGTAAAGGATATCGTGTTTATCACAAGCTGGACCCCCCACCTTACAGCGTGATTGTAGAAACAAGAAATCGTGAAGAATGCTTGATGTTTGAGTCTGGAGCTGTGGCTGTTCTGTGTAAGAGAATGTTTAAGCACAGATTCAGTATATACAGTTTCCTTTACTATAGTCTAATTCATTCCTTACGAAAGATGAGTAAGATTAACACTGCATTACTGAATTGATTCAGTTGTAGTGATGACTAATCCTGCTATGACCCATAATTTTGTTGTCATATTGCTGTTCATTTTCAGCGGCTTTAGAGAAGGAAGCTGTCAAGAGCACGTACACCAAGATGTTGGATGCTTATGGCATTCTTGGGGTTCTTCGGCTTAACCTGGGTGAGTGAGAAGATTCTCTTGGATTCACAGGGATATTTTTGTCTTTTCATTTTTGGAGTTGCACTTGGTCGTTTTTTTTCTCTTTGTGTTATGGATCAGTTATTACAGACACAAATTGTAGATGTCTGTAATCTATACAAAAGTGCTCTGTATGTACTGTATTATTCTGCATTTATGACACTGTCTAATTACAATTCAGTGATACTTAATGCTGGAATTGTCAATGCGTTTTTTTCTTAATGTTGACTAACAATATGATTACCTTTTTGTGTGTGTTTTTATTTAATTTGTTATTATTTTTTTTCATTAGGCGACTCCATGCTGCACAGTTTGGTGTTAGTGACCGGATGCAGTTCAGTGGGGAAAGTGCAGGAGTCAGAAGTCTTCAGGGTCACAGCCACAGACTTCATCTCCCTAAAGAACGATCCATCAGATGAGGACCGGATTGCAGAGGTGCGAAAGGTTTTAAACTCGGGCAACTTTTATTTTGCCTGGTCGGCTAGCGGAACGAGTATGGACCTGAGTCTGAATGCACACCGCAGGATCAGAGAAGACACCTCAGACAATCGTTTCTTCTGGTGAGTTCAGGAGCTTTATGCACTGGAAGTTTACCTGTGGTAAAAATAGCCCAGTTTCCATAGACCTATATTAAAACAATATTTAAATTGAGCCCTAGGCATGTCTTTTGTATTTTCCTATTCTTATAGGTTGTCTAGGCAACATTTTACACCACAACTTTGCATAAAAATTCTAGTGTCTCTTTAGAAACTGTGACATCCACAAACGAGTTACCACTAATGTCACTTAGTGACATTAAATGCTGCATTGTTTATATGTTTGTTTGTTTGTTTGTTTGTTTTGGCTAGGCAGTGAAGTCATTTCAGTTTGAAATCAATACAATCCTCCGATTGTATGTACTTGATTTGAATCCTGGATTCTGCACAGCATTTTTTATTCACAGTATAAACTACCACGAATTTTAGAAAGCTGTCTATAGGAGAAACCTGAGAAAAGATGGAAAATTCTTCTGAGCTTTTGCACAAGTATTGGGCCTAGCCAATACAACACTTTGTCCTAAAAAAGAAAAAAAAGAAACAAATAGCATATTAACAACAAGTCAACTAACAGCTCGGCCAAAGGTGTATGGTGGTGGTGGTGGTGGTGGTGGGGGTTTGGAGCAGTAGAGTGCTGTAAGGAAAAGCCCTAAAACAGCAGTCAGTGACGACATTAACACACTGTACAGGACAGGTTGTAGGTACTGTATCACAAGCCACTATTTTTAGAAGCAGGCATATAGAAGCTATACGCCAAGATGCAAACCACTCATAAGACAACTTTGCATTGAAATACAGTGATGAGCTACACCAAAAATAACCGATGAAATTGTAATGTAAATACCAAATGTAAGAATGAAAGAGCTGCTCATGACCCAAAATACATTATACAAGCTTAGTGGTTAAGCATTGTGGAGGTACAGTAGGTTTATGACTGGGGCTTGCACGGCTGCTTTCTGAAGAGGATCACTAGTCTTTATTGATGATATGAATCAAGATAGTAGAAGCAGTCCACAGAAATTCCACAGAAATACATTCAGTTTAATTTGGAGTTGAACATCATGATGCAGCATGACATTAACCCAAAACACACACCAAGACAACTAAGAGGGAATTGAAAGTTTTCAGACTGACCATTTTGGACAACAGTCTTTAAATCATCTGATGATGTATTTCTCGCTGATGGGAGAAAAGCAAACAACAGCTGACAAGCCGCAGTATATCATAAAAGAAAAATGCCCTTGATGCATATATTTAGTGTTTCATTCAATTTATTTTAAACCTGTCTATTGATATACTTTTGCACACCTAAAATTTTGTAGTTTGCCACCAAAATTGTTTAACACATCTAGATGAAAATAGGGAAACTGGAAGTCTGATATATCATATATTCATTATTTAATCTCAATCTCAAATGTCTTCAGTGTAGAGAAAAAAATGTGCCTTGCTTTTCCTGTTCTTGTGGAGGCTAATTACATTTAGGTTTGTAACATGTTATATATGTTTTGTTGGACTGAATTAGGAATCAATCCCTGCATCTGCACCTAAAGCATTATGGGGTGAACTGTGATGACTGGCTGTTGAGGTTGATGTGTGGTGGAGTGGAGATACGTACCATCTACGCTGGGCACAAGCAGGCCAAAGCCTGCGTCATTTCTCGCCTCAGCTCTGAGAGAGCAGGCACACGGTTCAACGTGCGCGGAACCAACGACGATGGCCAGGTGGCCAACTTTGTGGAGACAGAGCAGGTGAGCTGTTGATTGTGTAGTGGATTTTATTTATTAAATGAATAAATTCATTAATACACATGACATGGTTTGTTCTGGCCACAGGTTATTTTTCTGGATGACAAAGTCTCATCATTCATTCAAATCCGTGGATCTATACCGTTGTTCTGGGAGCAGCCAGGTATACAGGTAAGTGCATGGACGAGTTTGACGTGTAACATTCCAATAGAAATGGCCTTTCAAGGTAAACATCTACTGTGGACTGGATTCAGTAAAGGTCACCGAGTCAGCACACCTACACTAGGAGCTGCTGACCACCTTGTTCATGTTGTTGGAATAATTCTCTCCAGGTAAATTTGACAAAGCGGAATCAAAGCGGTCAGTCTGGCACAACCAAGAAGAGCAAAAATCACAGATGGGTATTGCATCTAATCTGGTGTATGGCCTTTATTAAGCTGTTACTTTGTTCAATGTCAGTGGTTTTAAAGATCTTTTATAATTAGGAAAAGCATTAGTAAGAAAGCATCCAGATAGGGTTATGCGTCCTATCATACAAGGATAAACAACATAAAACAGATCTACTGACACTGAACAGAGCTCTTTCACACGCAATTTCAGTGGGGATTTACAAAGGGCATCTTTTGCTTCTGCTTTTCTTTTGCTCCATCCTCATCATGTATGGGGTATATAATACTTACGGAAGCAGGGTTCTGCTGTGTTTTTCCAAGAATCTGAGAGTAACCCAAGATGCTTTGGGTGTGCCTGCTAAGACGGTGTTAATTATTTACGTCCGAGACCTGCACAAAGAGGACAGACTTAGGAGTAGTTTGGACAGTCTTTTTAAATGTCAGTGGTAACATAACACCCAATCCATACCAGTCACTGTATTCACTGAACACAAAGCATGCTCGGTAACGGTAGGCATGTTTGATGATCTCACAATAATGTAACACAGCCACGTGTCAGGAACAGTGCTAATGTTAAAGGAAAACGTAACTCTTAAACTCAAGTGTTGTCCAATAAGAATGTTGAGATTGGAGGTAATTCCTGTGGTCAGAGATTAGTTTTTAGGTTTGAGTAGTGATTATGTAATGAAGAGTCATTACGCTGTTTACTGTAGCAGAGAGGAACCAGTGAGAACAGTGTGCAGTGGGCTGTGAACTGTGTCTCAGTCCCTCTCTCACACATTTATCCACACACACGCTCTCTCCCTCGCTCTCCCTCTTTATCTCTCTCTCGCTCTCTCTCTCTCTCTCTTTCACTCTCTTTCTGTTCCTCCTCCACAGTGAGAACTAATACTGGACTCAGTTTCAGCTACTGTTTGTAGAAACCTGTCTGACACTGTTGTATAGCTATTCATCTGTACATTTGTTACATAGGCAATTTTAAAAGCAAAATGGAATTACTGGCAAACTAAATACCTGTCTGTCTGACACTGACAAATAGGTATTTAGTTTGCCAATAATACCATTGATCTTATCATGAATAGCTATAAAACAGTGTCAGACCGGCAAAATGGAATTATTGGCTAAGGATCTATCCAATAATGGAAACTTTTAAGCACTTTTGTAAGTCGCTCTGGATAAGAACATCTGCCAGGTGCCTAAATGTGAACAAATTCCACAGAGCTAGTACCTATTTATGTTGTTTTGTTTATTATTATTAATATTCTGTTTATTAAACCTGTAGATCTTTTTATTCATTAACTACTTGTTTTGACTTGTTGGAACTAAATTTTAAAAATCAGATCCCTGTGATCCCACTGATTTTTAACAACAACAAAGAATCTGCACTTTATTACTTTTTCACTGTAAGCAAGTTTTATTTAGGATTGCTGTTATAGATATCATGTTGTTATTATAGTTATTTTTATATATATATATATTTTTTTTTTTACGTTTGTAATTTTAAAAGGTGTATAAATAATGCCTTGACCATTATTACTTGATCTAAACATTTTAAGTAAACGTAAGATGTAGGAGATTAAAAATAAATAGAACAAATATAAATATATGTTGATATTTTTAATTAGTTTAATTTTGTACTTAAAATGAATTATTATTTGCATCGTGATATAGTGGTAAAAACTGTGGCTTTGCATATCCAGGGCCTCAGGTCTGTGTGCGTGCAGTTTACATGTTCCACCTGTACTTGGTGGATATCCTCCGATAGTTTCCACTCATAGTCAAACACATGCACATTAGGCATATTGGCATTTCAAAATTCCCTGTAGTCTAAGTGAGTTTGTTCATGATTGTGTGTTTTCTTACGTGTGCTTAAATAGGAAAATACTAATGCAATAATGAGTATTGACCTGTTTTAACAATTGATGTTTCTTATTCAGTGTATGTTAAATGAGTGAATAAGGATAAATTGCCTTTATCACCAGTGTCGCACAAAGATGTTCTGAATGGCTGGCAGACAAAAGATACAGTAATTGCCCACTGAAAGAAAGAGTGATTAGTTATACAGTTGCACTGTGTTAGTGTTAAGCTTTTCAGTAGTCATAGTAACAGTAGAAGTGCGGGTCTTGCAGAAGATTCTCAGGGAGCTTTTATCATGTGACTAAATTTGACAATGGTTATGTTTATAAAATACAGTAGATTTCAGACTGAAAACAGTCATTTGAAGCAGGGAGCTGTTTTTAAAAGAATTAATGTGGTGCAGTTTGGTTTTGGTTGTGGGATCATTATTTCACTGAAGCATTTGCAGTTGTGACCTTCTTAATTGGGAACTTCAGTAAAGGGTTGTTTTTTTTAAGACTGACTAACATCACGCTTGTAATATGGCTAATGTTTGACTTTCCCTTTAATAAAAAAATCAGCAGGGGCAAATATAGCCAGATGATATGGGCATTGTCTAATTTTGGACTGACTTTCTTTTGTTCCTATATTTTCATTCTTCCTTTACTGTCTTGTCATCCTCCTTATTAACACTGGGTGATATGCCTCTTTGTCTGCTTCCTCCATATCTAAAGGTTGGTTCACACCGAGTCAAGCTGTCCCGGGGTTTTGAGGCCAACGCCCCGGCTTTTGAGAGGTAATAAACACATTCTGCTTCCTGCTGGACCACTGCAGCATGGTTGTGCAATGACATCATTGTACTGTAAAGGACAAATGGGGGAATAAAACATCCTTTAGGTTTTCTACCAGTAATGAGCAGCATAATTCTGGACTGTAACTTTCACTGCCAATCATAATTTGTGGAGCGCCCTGTTTTTCTGTAATTTTGTTTAAGTAACCAACAAAAAGGTATTTAAAATATCCCATATTTTTACTATTTCTCTAGCAAGTTAACATGGGGTCCCAAAGTGTATCTTCTAATGCTCCAGGTAAAATGCCTTGTGGACAGTACATTTTTTCATACATCAATCCACCTTTAGTGCACTCTTTCTCCAAGCTACAAACAGCTCAGTCTCCGTGTATATTTAAATGAGAAGGTGTAAAGCGAACAGCAGAGCTGACCAATAAGCTGAGGGAGGTACATGTGCATAAATATGAAGGACATAACTCGAAAGATGTGTATTTAAATAATCAACCAATCTATGAACATACAGGGAAAAGCACTTTATAGGAAATACAGTTTAAAACTTAATTTAAGTTTCAGCTTAGACACAGTTTTTTCAATATAAAGATTAAATGACAAATTTTGATCAATAATAATAATACCCAAATACTTGTATTTAGACCATTTCAATATTAACCTGTTGTGTAGTCAAGATCATAGGAATGTTGGGTACTAACTTTTTTTCCTTTTATATATATGACATGAATTTGTCCACATTTAACACCAATTTTAGTTAGGTTAAATGAACCTAAACAACAACAAAGCTGACCTAATAATTTCAGATGCTTGTATAACTGAGCGGGATGAATAATAGATGACCGTATTATCTGCATAATAATGAAATGGAGTGTTTGATAAATTATTAATATAATTTATATAGAAAGAAAACAAAAATAACCCTAATATGGAACCCTGAGGCATGCCTTTCACCACAGGAAGGAAGAAGGAAGAAGAACCAGCAAACTGGACACCTTGCGTTCTAAATGACCAAATTTAAGAGTTTACAATAAATTGATAACTTGCCTTTCTATGTTCTACTTATGTTGTGGTTACTACTAGAGTTTCCTCTAATAATTAATGTCAAATTGTTTCCATTCATGTCGTATTTGCAGGCATTTTACAGCTCTAAGAAGGCTCTATGGTAAGCAGTTGATCATTAACCTGCTGGGCATGAAAGAGGGGGAGCACATGCTAAGCAAAGCATTCCAGGTTAGTTAATGATTTTTCTTAATTACTCTACTGATATTGTAATTCAATGCTGTTTTACTTGTATATCATTTTAGCAGTGGAAATTGTGAAATGGAGCATAATAGAAATCTAAATGTGTAATCTACTAATAATACTGTAATTGATATTTTTGTATATAATCAAATCAAGTGCCTGAAACAAAAACTAGCATGCATGTTATGTTTGTAGTCGAGGTTGTTGATGCTGCTTCATTCTCTCTCTCTCTCTCTCTCTCTCTCTCTCTCTCTCTCTCTCTCTCTCTCTCTCTCTCTCCCTCCCTCCCTCCCTCCCCGAATGTATATTTTGTAAGTTTTGGACCATTAATGTCCGTTTGGGTCTTTACAGAGTCACCTAAAAGCTTCAGAGCATGCAAACTGTGTGAAGATGATCAACTTTGACTACCACCAAATGGTGAGAGGAGGGAAGACAGAGAAACTCTTGACTGTGCTGAAACCACAGATCAGCAAGTTCCTAGACGAATGTGGCTTCTTCTATTACTCTGCTGGGACTGGAATTGAAAAGTAGGTTTAAAAGCTATCGCTTAAAGGGGTTTCATACACAGTTTAATCACCTTTTCTTTAAGAACATCCTGATTTTATTTTTATTGTCATTATTATTATTTTCCTCTCTGATGCTCTTTGGAATCAGAATTGGGCAATATTATCTTCAGTTTTGCAAAATATTTTTTTAATTTACATTTGCTCTCTTCTCTCTAGATGTCAGACTGGGACTCTTCGAGTAAACTGCCTGGACTGCCTGGACAGGACAAATAGCGTCCAAGCCTTCTTTGCACTTGAGGTTTGTTAGTATATCAGTTTACTAACCAATCCAATCCAAACCAACCCTTCTTACTTTAAACTATTCACGTCTTATTTGTGATGTGGACATGCCAAAGAACTCTAGTTAGTTTGAACATCTTTATTTTCCAAGTTTACATTTTTTTCCTTTCTCTCTTTTGTCTAGATGTTGCCTAAGCAGCTGGAAGCTATGGGCCTAACAGAGAAGCCCCAGCTGGTGGCACGCTTTCAGGAGGTTTTTCGCACCATGTGGTCAGTCAGTGGAGACTCAATCAGCAAGATCTATACTGGCACAGGTGCTCTAGATGGCAAAGCTAAGGTACGTGCCTTTCAAAAGAATAGATTTCAGGGCAACATCTGTAAATACTGGGTAATCTAAAATTCACTTTCAATTAAGAGACAATGACATTAATTGGCCAGTTAAATTTTCTTTACTGATAGGTTTCAAACATTTGTCCTCTTTTAAATCATCGTGAAACTTTGTCTGTCTCTTAACTTGTATGTGTGCTATTGTTCTCTGCTTTCCTCTGGAAACTTATCTACCTGTCTGGTAAGTTTACAAGCCAGCCATGCGGGCCTGGTTCTTTCTACTGTGTCCTCATCTCTGTAATTTTGTGTATATTATGCATTGACCTAGTTGCTGTGGATGACCGTATGTTTTAAGAATGTTTTGACAGGGAGGGGCTGAGATGGCAGCAGTGCTACTAAAAGTACTGTAAACTCATAAATGCAGAATGAATGATGTCATCAAAAAGTAATAAAGCAAAAAGTGAAACTGTGTTGTGAACAGCTGAAAATGTTGCCCACATTTTAGAAAAAAAATCCATGGGACCTTCAATGGTTAAGACATATGATTATTAAAGCCCAGGGGCTATATTCATAAAGTTTCTGAGAATTTTCTCTTAAGCTCATAATTTGGCTTAACAGCTTCTAGCTATGAGCCTTAGCTTAAGAATGATTTAGGACCAATTTTGCAGCAAGCAAAAGACAAAAACTTTTCTCTCGCTCTTATGGCAGCAGTGCTGCTCCAATTGCTAGTTACACACAACACCCGCAAATCAACAGACATTTCCTCAGGGTATTGATAACAAAAAAAATTTAATAATTTCTTGAGAAAACTTTGCAGGTGATGTCAATAACTGACACAGTGTATTCTGAGTCAGCCTAGTTATTAATAAATACACACACACACACCCCACGCTCGGCGTCAGATTTATTATTAGAGGTGGTATCTGTAAAAAGTATTTTGTTTTTGTCATAACTTTCGAACAATTTGTTTTATTTATTTATTTATTTATTTATTTATTTATAATCCTTATTAGATCCTCCCTCTTCTCAGAGTGGGGGACAAAGATCATAAAGTACTGTACATCATGTTTTTTTGGGGTCGGGGGATGCGGTGCTTGATTTTGTGTATTAGAGAGGGTCTGGTGGGTTGGTTTGTTTCTCTAACAGTTTTTCACTTCCTGAGCTCTTTTCAACGGTTAAGATTCTTCATGAATAATAAGAAAAATTCTTTGAAAACCCACAATTTCAAGAATTTCCTTAGAATTTTATCACTCAGAGCCACTCTTTTGCACAAATAAGTTTCAAGAATACAGCCCCAGATTTGTATTTAACTGGGTATTATTATTATTAGAGTAACAAAAGCACAAATATTATTATTTTTGACATTGTGCATTTTTTTTATTTATTTGTTTGTTTGTTTTTTCTGAAGATTTTAGCCATTCACTTAACAAAAATTCTGTCACAAGCACCAGGAATCACATTGGTAATGGCAGGTGGTCCTAATTGCATAACTGCAGTTTTAATGCACGTGGCTAATTAGCAGAGAGGTGTCTAAATTTTGATCTTTAGCGGTTCTGCATCACATCATAAACTTCAGCATCACAAGCATCACAGCATCTGCTTTCATAATATTTTATATGGATCAATGCTGTATGTTTTGTCTCAATTGCTTATGAAATGGTTTTCTTTGTGTTTGTCCCTCTGGTGTCGTGTAGGCTGGAAAGCTGAAAGACGGAGCACGCTCGGTCACCAGGACTATCCAGAATAACTTCTTTGACAGCTCAAAGCAAGAAGCTATTGATATCCTGAGGCTGGGCAGCACTTTAAACAGTGACCTTGCTGATAAAGCTCGAGCTCTCCTCACCACCAGCAGCCTGTATGGTATGTTAATCACATTTTCTATTTTAGCAATAGACCGGTTTCATTCAACAATTTTTTCCTTACCATGTATCATAAGTGTTAAAACCACAGCTGCAAACACTTTATTTGGTAAAAAAAATTGCTCTGCTTTTTTTTCCCATTTATCCCAAAGCACTGATAATTTCTCACTGACATAATCTGCCTAAAAGTGATAACAGGAACTTCCTAAATGTTCCACAACATTAAATGTAGCTAAACAAGTAAGTTTAAAAGTAAGACATTCTTTAGTTAATATAAATTTGTAATCATTTGAAAATCGCTGTGGTGTAAGGGGAAAAAAACATTTCAACACATAATAACCTGTGGGGTGGTATTAGATCATACCTCTATTAAATTCCTTATCTTCTTTTTGCAACACATGGCGTCACGTCCATGTTGTAAATGATAGGTAGCTCTAATGACAATGACGCGTTTAGTAATGTAGTGCTTCATGGTGTCTTGCTAATCTTTCTCCTTCAGCTGCCCAGGGTGTAAGATTAGCACTGAAAAACTGTGCTAATGTTGTTATCTGCCTTGCTGTCTAACTGCTAACTGTGCTGCTTGTGTCCCCTTCTTTCTCTCTTATTCCTCCCTGCTGCTTACGTGGTTAGTCTCTGAGCCCATTTTACAATCAGGTACAGTATGACAGTATGACAGCTCAGCCACAAGTGTCAATGATTCTTCATTTTATGATTTTCATTGTTTGTGTTTGTTTAACGCACTGGACTACTTGTTACCTATAAATGTTTTTATAGTTCCTTTTTTTTATAACATCTTTTCAGTGATTCTGTTTGGAATTGTTTTACAATGTCTGAGGCAGGATAGGTAGTGTAAGTGTAAATCAATGTCATACTTAATGCCACATCAAACACTACAGAAATTTGGGGACAGAAAAACATGAGCTTGTGTTAGTCTGACTCTCAGATCATATATTTTAAAAAAACATTGTGAAACAGTATTCCACTTTGTTTTTGGCCATTTGAAAACCTTTTCATCTCCTTCAGCTTTTTTTTCTCACTTAGAATTAGAATCATTCGTTTAATAACCATATTTTCCCGTTTATTTCATGTCATTTTTCTGATATTTGAGGTATAGTGTTTTAGGAGTTTTACTGACTTTGTTGATGTTTTTGGCTTTTAGCATCTCCCCGAGTGTTGCTTGGCATGTGTCAGAACCACCACAAATACACACAGCCTAAAAAGATCCGTGTATGTGTGGGGACGTGGAACGTCAATGGAGGCAAGCAGTTCCGTAGCATCGCGTTTCGGAATCAGACCCTCAATGATTGGCTGCTAGACGCACCAAAAATAGCCGGCCACCTCGAGTTTCAGGGTGAGCAGCTGCTTAAAAGATGTTTATTTCTTTATTATTAACTAATTATTTATCATTTTCTACTATAAAATGTCTATACTTGTGAATTTTCTGAGTATTGATTTATATCCCAGACAGCAGATCCCAGCCTGCAGATATTTTTGCCATTGGCTTTGAGGAAATGGTGGAGCTGAACGCTGGCAACATAGTCAGTGCAAGGTACAAAAAAATCTCTTCATTTTAAAAACTGGGAAGTGTAAAAAAAAAAAAACAATGTTGTTAACCCCCACAACATGCATTACATTAAGAAGTTGTAATAATTAATAATTTACTTTTAATTTTTGCTTCTTTTCCCCAGAAAAAGAAAGCAAAAATTGGGAACATATTCAAAATAAAGTATTTTAAATATATTTAATTATTATATTAAAATAATAATATATTTAAAATAATATTTTTAAAAGCAAGTGTATTTAGCCTTTTAGCCAATATGCCTCCCATCTTCCTATTTATTCCATCAGCAGCTTTGACAATCCCCAAATTTATAGAGATATTGTAACTTACTAAGCAGTTCAGTCAGTAGTCAAAAAATGATGACAATGTCCTATGTATTTTAAGAAAGTTGCCGTGTGTGTATATATCTGCGCTTCTGGTTTTGCTGCACACCAGGCCGAGACAGAATCAGTTTGACCTTCTTTTTTTTCCCCTTTGACAGCACTACCAATCAGAAGCTGTGGGCAGCAGAGCTGCAGAAGAACATTTCACGTGATCATAAGTATGTGCTCCTGGCCTCAGAGCAGCTGGTGGGAGTCTGCCTCTTTATCTTTATTCGACCACAGCATGCTGCATTTATCAGGTACAGACCCACTTACAAATTCACCACCTGCAACTTTATAGGAATATAGTTACCAGCTGCAGCCCATCTGATGCTATACACAATCCACACAATCCTCTATCCTGTCTATCACTGACAAGAGATCACCCTCACCTTATGACCACTGCTCATCAGAAATGATTAAAGTGATTGTCCCTTCACATTTCTGGTTTTAGTATAAAAGCAGGTGACTATGCATCAGTTTGTATACTGGTGGAAGTGGTCTCTTCCATGATGATCATGTTCTCATCAGCAGGACACGAGCGCTCAGTAAATGATTTGAGTGTGAAAATGATGTTAATCTTATGTCATGGCTTTCATTGTCACCAGATCTCAACCAGGTGGAACCCTATAGAGAGATTCTGGAGAAACATGTTAGACAGCATTTCACATCCACTACCAACAACATACCAAATGAGGCAATCTAGAATTTTTATTCTATGCCAAGGCACACAGAACACGGGCTTGCTGTGGCCTAAAACCTTACTAAAACACTTCCATTAACTTGTCAACTGTATTCTGTACTATATATCTATGTTACATAGAGATATTTGAAGGGTTGTCTGCCTATTTTTGGCTCTAGAGTCTTTCAGGTGTCACAATCCTAGCATGAGTTGATTGTTGCTATGTGGCACTGATGGTAGGAATTCTTTTCATTTTTGAACAGAGATGTTGCAGTCGACACAGTCAAGACTGGAATGGGTGGTGCCACGGGAAACAAAGGGGGTGTGGCTATCCGCATGCTTTTCCACACCACCAGTATCTGCTTTGTGTGCTCACATTTTGCTGCCGGTCAGTCACAGGTCAAGGAGCGCAATGACGACTACAATGAGATCACTCGCAAGCTGTCATTCCCTATGGTAACTAATGTTTTACTTTCCAATTAACATCACTGAGCCTTTAGTCACCACAGTTTATTCAAAATGTGTATATCTTTGTGCACAGGGACGTCTGCTTTACTCCCATGATTATGTGTTCTGGTGTGGAGATTTCAATTACCGCATCAGCCTGCCAAATGAGGAGGTAAAAGAGCTGATCAGGCAGCAGAACTGGGATGCTCTGATCACTGGAGACCAGCTTGTGGAACAGAAGAATGCAGGCCAGGTAATCAGCACAAAGGCTTTATTTGTTAAATATACACTAGAGATTTGGGATCACTTGCATATTTAAGTGTTTGCTAAGGAAAAACACATTTCCATGCCATTCTCAAACATTTTTTATTTCACAAACAATTCAAGTTAGCCAGAATTCTGACTCTAATGGAGCAACCAGCACAGTCTCAGAATCTGAACCTTATTGAGCTGTTGTGGGAGCATTTTGACTGTATGGTATGGAAGAAGACTCCATCAAGCCGTTCCATTTTGTGGGAGATGCCCCAGGAAGCATGGGGTGAAATCTCATCAGGTTTCCTTGAAAAATCGAGTTGGCATTACTGCACAAGGTCATGATGATGCGTTGTCCCTGGGGCAGAGAAATTTAAGGGTACAGTAAGTTACGGTAAGTTGTCCTTGTTGGGCCCTTCAGCAAGGCTTGTAACCCTGTCTGCTCCAGGGGCGCGTATATTGGCTGACGCTGCACTTTGACCTCGGCGCCCTAACAAAGCTGTGATATGCAAAGGATAAAGAATTTTATTGTCTATTTAACCAAACCTAAATGACTAAATCAACTGGTCTTAAAGTTTCATTTTCCAATTCATTACAGGTATTCTCAGGCTTTATTGAAGGAAAGCTGGACTTTGCTCCTACCTACAAGTATGACCTCTTTTCTGATGACTATGACACGAGCGAGAAATGCCGCACACCTGCATGGACCGACCGTGTGCTCTGGAAGAGGAGAAAGTGGGACTTTCAGAAAATTGGTAAGAGTGCTGTTTACATTTTATCTCTGTGCCCTTGTATTTTTAGGGTTTGAATCAGCCTGAACTTCTGTGTGTATGTGTGTGAGTGTAGCTGAGGAGTTGGAGCTGAATGTAGTAGGAGCACCAGGAGATGAGGAAGATCAGCACCAGTGGAGTCCTGGCGATCTAAAGTTCTACAGCAGAGCTGAGCTCAAGACGTCAGACCACAGGTACGGCAGACACCAAACCCCTTGTTTATATGTAAAACTGTAAGAGACCAGTGCTTTATTTCATGGATTGATAATATATTATAAATATTCCTTGTTATGATATTTGTAGCCAATATATGAGCCTTATGTGTTTTGATTTGTTTGTTTAGTTAAACAGTAATTTCCTCTAATAACACATGTACTGTACTCCTGTGACTGGTGGAGCTAGTGTTGAGTAGGTGACCGACAATTACAACTGGGAGCTGGAGTAAAAGTTGTTTTAAATTCTTATCAGAACTATGTAGCCAAAATGTGAGGGGAAGACTCTCGAGATTCAATTTATATTTCCACTTATTACCGTTTAGAAAATCATCTAACTTCTGGTTTTCTTGAGTTGCACCCCAAATTGTGATAATTGTAAAGCTAGTGCTCCGGTGTACAGTAAGTCCCTTTTTCCATTAACCAAGTGCCCTAGATTAGGGGTTAAAGAGGGATTTTGTCATGACATGATCGAGCCTGTAAGAGTTGTGTAGGAGTTACGGATAGGAAGATCAGCGATTCGAGCCCCTGCTCCGTCAGGTTCCTGCTGTTGGGCCATTGAGCAAGGCCCTAAACCCTGTCTGATCCAGGGGCGCCGTAAAAATGGCTGAGTCTGCGCTCTGACCCTGGCCTACGAACAAGAAGCTGGGATATGCGAAGAATAAAGAATTTCGCTGTGCAGTAATGTATGTGTGACCAATAAAGGCTGACTTAACTTAACTTAAGAAGCTAGATAGTTTTGTATCAAACATGAACAGACCAACACGGATGGTTTGGGTGTCATTTCCGGAATCAGTTACTATGGAGACAGTGTGTTGCTTAAGATGACTTAACATTATCATATGGCTTTTCTTGCTGAAAGTGCTTCTGTGAATGGTTTTGAATGTGAGGTTTGGCAGGAGATTGCATCTGGAATGCAGAAATGTAATTAAAAGTAAATGCCCCAGTGGTGTTGTTCACGTTGTGGAATGCCTCTTGTCCTCTCATTACTCAGTCAAAACAAATGGATGTATAGTTTAATTCACTATGCTATTTTTAATTGTTTAATATTTTAATAAATATCTCTTAAAAGCATTTAGAAGCTTTCAACTCTTCCACTGATGTGAAAAGAGGAAATGACAATAGACTTCTGCTAAACCAGTTTTTTGAAACTGTGAGACTTTGTTTAAAAAAAAAAAAAAAAACCATCAAGTTTATTCTGTGTCTGCAATACTATTCCTGAGCAAAATTTTTTTAGGTAATCGTCTGTATTGTGTCTTTCTCTTCCAGGCCAGTGGTAGCCGTCATTGATGTCGATATTCTTGAGGTGGATCCTGAAGCACGACATCAGGTATACAAAGACGTGATCGCCCTGCAAGGTCCACCTGATGGGACTGTCCTAGTCTCTCTGTGCAGTTCAGGGCCTGATGACTACTTTGATGATGCTCTGATAGATGAACTACTGGACAAGTTTGCCAACTTTGGCGAGGTCATTCTGATCAGGTACAGTTTTTTTTAGGGATGATTCTAGCCAACAATCTTATTGTTCAGAGCAAGCTATTTACTGCAAGGTGTCTTTGGAAACTTGTGCCTCAATAAGTATGTTGATGATTATTATAGAGTACTTAACCATTAAACATGGAGCCATCTTTTTTAAAGGCTTATTTTCTTTCATTTGTGAAACAGGTTTGTGGAGGAAAAGATGTGGGTGACATTTTTGGAAGGGTACTCTGCACTGGCTGCACTTTCACTGAGTGCCTCCGCTGTAAGTAACAGGATTTTTATTGTTTGGTTAAATCTACCTTTGCATCCATGTTCGTATCTAGAACTGTAAGTGCAATAAAACTATTTTAATCTATTTTATTACTATATAAAAATATTTGAGTGTGATACTATAAAACAAACTGAGAAATTGGGGAAAACGTTACCATTTAGCATGGCGCAGATATAGACTGATATCTTACAGTACTAGCCACTATCTCAGGGATGACATCAAGTCCATTAATTTTTGTGTCACCTGCCTGGGAAGCTTAGGCGACGTGTAGGGATCACTATTTGTCTCCTTGCATCATCATCATCATCATCATCACAGTGTTATCTCCAACTCCAATTCATGGGAATTTGACCAAACCAGAACCTTTAATAGGATGCATTAGATATTTAGTTTTCTAATATACTGTATTTATTTAAATTATATATATATATATATATATATATATATATATATATATATATATATATATATATATATATATATATATATAAAAGTTTTTTTGTGTGTGTGTAAACATTAATTAAAGAGGACAGTAAAATCTGCTATCCACAACACTTTCTATACCGGTCATGGGAATTTAACCAAGTGTACACAATACCTTTTTCAGAAAGCATAATGTACATTAGTTTTTTATTAGGTTTTGTTTATTTTTTAATTTTTTTATATTACACCATTCAAGTAATCATAAAAGTTTACTTGAACCACATTTCTAATGTGGTTACATGGTAATACCAAATAATGCCAGAAGGTGGCACTTCTTTATTGTTCCTTTTTTACTTATCTTGCTGAGTAACCAGCGGTGCAGGGTGTGATTTCTATATTCTACTGTTCATGTGTAACTGTGTTGTGTAACATGTGTACTGTTCGTGGAGAACTGGCTTGTATAGCGATGTTTTATACTGTATTTAGCATTGGGATCTCTATCTATTGTCTCAGGTGTGTTATTAGGAAGCAAAGATTTGCTATATGCAAAGATAACTATTTCATTTTTAGAAGTAGTACGTTCAGTGGGCAGCTGAAACATGTCTTGATTAGAAAACCCTAAATATTTTTTCTATATTGTTTGTGCTGATCCTGCAGCATCGAAGATGTTCAGTACCAAACTTGTCCCAATTGCTATAAAAATCCAACTGGCAATTGTTGGATACAAAACAGAATCACTAATTTATTTCCCTTTTGTACTGTTTATTCAGGTGATGGGGAAAACCATAGACATCCGTTTGAAGAGTCCGGGATGGATCAAGAGTTTGGAAGAGGAAATGAGTGTGGAGAGGATCTGTGGCAACATCCCCACCTCCTCCAGCTCCACGCTGCTCGCCGAAGACAACGACATGGGAGACGAGTTTGACATGGAAGGTATGTTTATTTAAGATCATAAGTTTTTTTTTTTTTTTTTTTTTTAATAAAACACTAAAAACCCAAGTCAGTATGTATAAGTAATCAGTCATGTTTGACACTGCTGTGTTTTAAAGGTGATGTGGATGAGGAAGTGGAGAATATTCTTCCCCAGCACCTGCAACCTGGGGCCGGTATGGACATTGGTACGTCCCCATTACCCTCGCCTCGTACCAGCCCCTGCCCCTCACCAACCCATGGAGAACCCGCACCCCCTTGCAGGCCGAGCAGAGCTCCACCACGCACAGCCGGACCCTCGCAAGGTAAAAAAAAAAAACTGCTTTATGTTAAGCTGAAATTTACTTAGTTTTAAATGATAAGCTGAAAGGTTGAAATTACATAATGTCACAGCAGTACGAGTTGAACAAAAAAAATTTGTTGTATTTCTGCGAACATAATTTATTTATAACTCTTTCTATTAATGTATTGATTTTATGATTTCATTGTGGCTGAAAGATGGTCTCAGTCCAATCACATGTAGGATGGAACAGGAAGGTAAAGTGTAAATATTTTAGAGGTGCCGCTGGTGTGTTTAATGTGTCTGCTATAGGTTTTAAAGATTCTGGGAGAGATTTTGCTGTGCCTTTTTACTGTAGTGATGATGGTATTGACAGTGATTGTCATTAATTGTTTCTTTTAGTTATTCCTTTGGAAAGTCAGGTTTTAGGAGCTTCTGCATCACAAGGACTGGAACCAAAGCGCCCTCCTCCCCCACGACCCAACGCTCCGCCTGCCAGACCTGCACCTCCACAACGTCCCCCACCTCCCTCAGGTAAAACCTAACCTAAGACTAAATCAGCTTTTTTTTTTTTATTAATATAAATACTACATCTGGCAACAAAAAGAAAACTTGTGTCTAATGTATTTAGTTTTTTATTTGGGAGTGTCACTCATTCTAAATCATCTGTAAGTATCATCACTGGATAAATCATGTCTTTCAATCAGAAATATGTATAGAATGTAGTTACATTATCATATAAATAAGATAGATTATCATTATCTGTTTCAATCAATTTAGTGTTTCAAAGATCCGTGTCTGTGTATTCTCCAAAGTGGTCTAAACAGGACTAGTGTTTTTCACCCAATCAATCTGTACCCTACCACTTTGCTCCAGGGAACAGTTCAAGACACATCAGCATCGTGTGAGAACTGTACCTCCACCTCAGTGACATCACTTGAGTTTGCAACTGGTTTCAAATAGAGATGTGCATGGGGCTGATTTAAAAAAAAAGTTTGACCCATTTTGTAGTGTCCAGTGCTATCTCAGGCATGATGTGCATCTCTCATCTCAACCAGATATCCTGTGTTTCTTAAGATATAGAAGAATTATGAAAAGAAGAAATACTAAACACACAATTTTTTGTTTTTGTTACATACCTAGTATATACAATTTTGTTTTTTCAGAAAGACCTCATATACAGATTTTTTTAAATGTTAATTTTTTTTTTTCTTCTATTGTAAATATTTGCAGCTTGTATACAGTACAGACCAATAGTTTGGACACACCTTCTCATTCAAAGAGGTTGAATTTGTATTATGGCAAGAAAAAAGCAGCTAAGTGAAGAAAAAAAAGGGAAAGTGTCCCCAAGTGCAGTCACAAAAACCATCAAGCGCTACAAAGAAACTGGCTCACATGCGGACCGCCCCAGGAAAGGAAGACCAAGAGTTACCTCTGCTGCGGAGGATAAATTCATCCGAGTCACCAGCCTCAGAAATCGCAGGTTAACAGCAGCTCAGATCAGAGAGCAGGTCAATGTCACACAGAGTTCTAGCAGCAGACACATCTCTAGAACAACTGTTAAGAGGAGACTGTGTGAATCAGGCCTTCATCAGGTAGAATATCTGCTAGGAAACCACTGCTAAGGACAGACAACAAGCAGAAGAGACGCGTTTGGGCTAAAGAACACAATAAAGAGCACAATAAAGAAAACTTTTTGAATGAGAATGTGTGTCCAAACTTTTGGTCTGTACTGTACGTCAGTGTATTTAAATGTATAGTTTAGAAATTTCATGGCTAAGCTGAGACTAATGGTAAATCACTTACTCCTCCATGCTGCAAAGGACAAAAAAGCCCTGCTTTACCCAGAGCAGATTTCGCTGGTAAGTACATGCATAGAAATTGAATGTTCTTTACCACGTTCAGAGATAGCATGATCACTGACTAAGCTTCTGCGGCACTGGAATGCAGGGAGTTTTGATAGGCACACATCACAGCTTGTCTGCTGCTCCCAGCATTTTCCTCTCTTTTTTATACTGCTTATTTAAGTTCTACGGGAAAGGGAGTAAGCTCTTGCATGGATTTGGCTACACGTTTGACCAGATTGTTGGGTCTGGCAGTATTGTGCTTGACCCCTGTTGACCAGGAAGAGGTGAGTCAGGGAGGAAGTGAAGGAGAGGTGGTGGGTTAAGGAGATTGCTGTGGGCTGAGAGCACTGCAGTTTCTGCAGAAGCCTTTTTAGGTTTCCAGAAAGTTATACACGTGAAAAATGTGGCTTTGTAGGGCTGCGTTTAAAATATGACAGAACAGTTAAACAAGCAAGAGGGCTGCTGATGCTAAATCCACAGATGGTATTAGCAGAGGAATTAAATAAATTTTTTGTTTTGTTTTGAGGATGTCAGAGGGTGCCTTTAAGTGTAAGCTGTGTGGTTTTTGCTGTTTTTCAGGACGAGGCCAGTCTACAGGAGCCCCAAGCAGTTCAAGGCCGGTGGGTAAACTTTGAGGACAATGATATAAAATACCTTACTGATGAGGCAGAAGTTAAGATGTTTGAGAAGTTTTGGATGAACATACCTCACTAAATCAGCCTAAAGTCCTAAAAATATTATTTCAGAACATCCCTCCTAGGGCAGGTGTTATCAGTGTGCCACCACAATCCAGACCACCACCTCCTGCCCACCCTGGAGCTCCCAGACCGATAGTTGAGGTTCACCCAGGAGCCCCCCGACCTACTCCAGATAACCACCCTGGAGCCCCAAGACCAGTCCCAAACGCACAAAACAAGCCAGCTGAGCTTCCTCTGGGTATGTGAACAATCACAGCAAACAAAAAAAGGGTACTAAACTGTAGAATATTAAATATTTGCACAAAAAGCTAGCATTCCTTCACACTTGCCAGTAGTAAGTTATAAATAAAGCTTCGATGTTGGTGCTCAACAAAGAAAGATAAAATGTCTCTTTACTTGCTTCCAGTATACCAGATATATTAATATTTTGTTTTCAGTCCTCACTGCATCTTCCACTTCATTACATTTTAGATTCTATAGCCAGTCGTCTATTTTGCAGTCCAGTTCAAATTTAAGGTCGATTAGTAATTGTACTTTCTCTGCTGGTCTAAGAGCTTTTTAAGTAGGTCTTTATAAGACCCATCTTTGTCTTTGCTTTGCGAGTGTATTACTAGTCCATGTTCAGAAAAATGAATTCCTTCTGTATGTCCCATGTACTGAGACTAACAGGCCCGTGTGGTTTATTCTTTACAGCACCTCCTCCTTCACTGCCTGGACCCATGAGGCCTCAGATGGTCTCCCCAATGCAGCCTCAGGCCAGCTCTCCCATTCGGCCCCCAATTCAGTCCCAGCTGCCTCCACCTATGGTACCCACGCTTCCCGCACCAATGGTACCTACGCTTCCCCCACCTATGGCGCCATCAGTGGCAGCTCCGCAGCCAGCTCCGGCAGGCCCTGCAGCAGCCATGCCACCTCAGCCTGGCCTGGCCTCACCCAAACCACCACCCCGTAGCCGTTCCTCACATGCCCTGCCACCAGAGGCTGCCCCTGCTCCTTCTCCTGCTCCTGATTCTCAGGTTAGTCATGACCTTTATATAATGCAATGTCTGTCATATGTGAGGATGATAAAAAAAAAAAATCATAGTGGCAGTGGTTGGAAAACTCTTTACCAAATTTGAGAAATTTGCGAGTATAAATGGTAAGAGGGTCAGCTTTGCGCACATTTTCAAGGGTGGCTAATTCAAATTGAATTCACATTAAATTTAAAGGACATTTTTTGTTTGGTTTGTATAATCTAAGCAACAATGTAATTTTACAGTTGAAATCTATGTATCTCTTTTATATACATGAATTATTAAATTAATTATTCATGTGATAACTACCAGAAAACGATTTCAGATACAGCCTGAAAAAAAGCAAAAGACCAAAATGTTCACTTTCTTTGTTTCAGTACAATTCACCAGCAGGTTGTACATTTTTATATAGCAATTCTAATGAAAGAATGTTTTTGATCTAGTAAAGCACAAAGTATTAAACCTTCGATACTCCTGGCTGTTTTGGGCTTTTTTTATCCAGATTTTCTGTTGGGTTCCCTAGCTTTTCTTATCTCTTACCCTTACTGTTTCTGTGATTTCCTGCTTTTGTTGATGAGTCTGTGTATGTGTGTTTATCTCTCTCTCTCTCAAGCAGGAGCAATCCTCAGGTTAAAAAGGTATTTAATGCTAGTTCTGGCCTCGGCATTGTGCTCACAGCACCACAGTCCCCTCTCCCAGCATATACTCATAGTGACGTCCATGTTCTAGTTTTTTTTTTTTTCCTGTCTTTTTTCATGTTTCAGTTGGCTGTTGCAAACCCCATTTATAGGTGGTTTATTATTTTTAGTAGTATATATGTGTTTGAGAAAAAAACTTAACTTGAACCTCAGGAATACGCAAAGAGAAAAGTGTTACTAGGATTACCAGATGTATAGGTAAACATTTTTTTGCAAATGGTTCAAGAAAAGTTTTTGTCTTTTGTCACCAGCTTTTGTCTCTCAGTGGTTTCCGTTGTCAGTTTCAGCATCTCCTTGGTGCAGACATTAAACTGAACCTTGTGTATATATTACAGCATCTTAATTCATAACTCATAGTGTATGAGACTTTTTATTTAACAGAAGGAAAGGCTTACAGACTAATCAAATTCATGTATTTAATGAGACTGTATCTGAAATATACATGGATTGCTCTGTTCACTCTGAGGTTTTTGCCTTACTAAAACTTACATTTGTCTGCTGAAGATAAGTCTTGATTAGTTTTATTGGTGTGTTTTGTTATTTTTTTCCTCCAGACAAATGGAACAAATGGAACCCGAAGAGAAGCACACCTGGAAATGACCCCCTTTGACCCGCTGTCCTCTGATCTGTTCTCCTCCTCTTCCTGGTTAAACAATCAGTCCCTGTCCAGGGGTTCTTCGCTCCACAGCTCCTTTCACTCATCCGCCAGTTCGCGTTCTCTGAATTCCACTCCAGTTCCGCTATTTCCCCAGTCTAACCCAATGCTGAACCTTGACCTCACATCAGGGTTGCTGCCCCCAGCCCCTCCTTCTCGCAGCCGCTCACAAGAAACCCTCCCAGTCTCCTCGAATCCCTTTGCTGATGTCCAATCTAGAACCAACAGCACCAACCCATTTACTGGCACGATGGCAGCATCACAGAATCGTTCACTCACACCTGATTTCGACGCCAAGCCAGGCCTCTACATGGCCACATCCGCCCTTGGTCACAGTTCAACTCTGCCTTCAACCTTCTCCAGGCAACCTCCACCAGCTTTAGCAATAGCTCCACCTACACCCAAAGGCCAGCAATGGGTGACCTTTGATGATGATTCGGACTTTCACAAGTCAGGAAAAGCTCTATCAACTGCAGTGATAAAACCTCCACTGCTTCCTTTGCCTACCAGCACAATGGTCCAGCAGCCCCCTCAAAGCAACTTCCCCACCTCTGTGTTTGACTCTAACAGTGACTGGGCTTCTCCTACCACACCTGCATTTCCAACACTGCCCCCTCCTGTGCCAGGCAGGACTAACGCTAATGTAACCACAAGAAGCCCCTTGATGCCAGAGCTCATGGAAAGATAATATATATATTGTTTTACTGACATTGAAGTGTGTATGGGGGGGAAAAATTAGAGAATTTCCTTCTTTATGTGTGCCGTTCGTATAGAAGTGTGCAGTTCATGTCATGTCTCTCTGAAATGGATTATTCAGTCACTCAGCCCTGATCAGGCCTAGATTAAATGTTCTGGTACTTCTATTTGTACACATATTAAGAAAACCATGTACATACTCAACTATGTGTGAAATTCTTGACCATATTTTATTTTTCTTCAGTCCGATGCTTATCAAAATTTATGCATTTTCCTTTTTACCACTGGATGGTTATGCAGCATTTAAAGTAATTGCAAGCTGCAAAAATATTGATTGCACAGTTGTGTAATTTAGAATCTTTAGAGAGATTTTAGATTTAGAGAAATATTAGACTTTTATTAGAACCTCTGGAATTTGAGATTTTAAAAATTGCTATGGTACATATTGACTCAGTGGCCCTTTCTTATGAGTTCTCTCGTTATGAATGTATGTGCAGTCTCTTTTATGTTTAATGTCGCTATTTTCCCCAAAGTAGTTTATATCTTTCATTACTGTGTAACACTGATTTATTGAATTATGCAGACCCAGTTTTTTTTTTTGTGTGTGTGTGTGTGTGTGTGTGTTCTATCGCTAAAGCAACATGCTCACGGTTGTGGATAGATGTAACACGTAGCCTTTAATGTGATTTTAAAAACGTACAGTAGTTGAAAGTTTGTGTGTGTGTATGTATGTGTGTGTATGTATGTATGTGTATATATGTGTGTGTGTATGCTTGTAATATGTACCTGCCATACTGGTATTGCACTGAAATTCTATCATTCTTTAGGTCTTTAAATACACTTTGAAGCCAGAGTTTTGACTTTTCAGGTTTGAGAAAGCAGAAAGCATATCTGTTTCCTGGCACGAGTGCTGTGACTCCTCCCCCTCTGCCCTCAGCCGAGTGTGTTTTTCCTTGCTTCTGTTTCACATAATCCAAAGCATTCAACAGAACCGCTGTGCATTTAATGAATGTGCTTATTTTAGTGAGCTCTGGTGTTAGTCTATGGTGCCAAGATGTGCGACCCTGACCGCACCAGAAAGCTATGGGTATTTAATCGCACATTTTCTTATTTCACAGTCAGTTGGTACTTCAGTTTCACTGAGAATGTGGTTCTTTCTGTTCTTTGTGTGAGGAAAAAGTGCCGTGTCTTGGCCGAGCGCTCTCTGTCTACATATATGTTCTGTGTATGTCTGTGCTATTGGGGTGAGGTCTTGTTGTTTAAAATGTTTACCAAGCTCTGTGTGCATTCACACTTCTGGTTCATAATAAATATAACAGGTCCTTTAAGCATGTTAAAACACGCACAGTAATTTAATATATCAGTTACATTTTTCCTTATCTGATTAGCACCTTTTTTACCTTCTTGATACCCAGTGTTGTCGGTTACATCCACGTTGCAAGAATCATGTCATCATCAGTTTGGAGGTCATATTACATTTTGTACATTCCATCCTGTATACTGTACTCCTGTTTTGATCTGGTAATCTGCTCTTGATAGTTTCTTGGTAGTTGGGGATTAATATATTTTATTGTGCAGTGTTTTGTTATACCACATTCACTCTTTGTTCAAGTGTTGGTGTTAGTACTACTCTGTTTGCAGTTTTCACATTTCAGTCATTCTTAAGTTACATGGCTGCATAACTGAAAACTTTTAATTCTTAACTTACTATTTTGTAAACACTTTAAGAGGGCATTCTATGGGAAATCTTAAAGGGGACAAAGGATATGGGAGATGAGCAAGCCTCCACGTTTTATAGCGAGCATTTTTGTTGTTGTTGTTGACATATTTGACTGTGTCAGTTTTGTGTTTGAGTGTGAGAAATGGATACTAAGACCTGTCATTTCCTTGCAATATGATCATGTATTCATGTGATCCATTGCATATGGAGGGCTTGCTTATTGACTGGTTATTCAAGAGGATGATGATTGCACACTTTCTACACTTTTTTTTTTTTTTTTAAGAATGTAGCCATTTCAAACTTGAATATTACCCTTGAGGCAGCCGATGAAAAGGTAGATACCTCAATCAGTCCTAAATTTATCCCCTCTAAAATATGACTGGGAAATCTTAGCTTTGTTTTAGTTCAGCTTTTGGAAATAACCACTGGATAATAGCATTACATGTACTGTTTAGTTGTATTCTGCTAATAATCACAAAGTCCTGCAAATATATAACTATTAACTCGTTTTGTGAAAAAGATTAAAACTTTAGATCAGTAGTAGAGATTCTTGTGTTGTTAACCGTAAATATAAGTATACACACAAACCATGACTGCAGTTTAGTACTTAGTATTCAACCTGTGATTTAAATTCTTATCAAATTGCACAACTGTATTGAGTAATTGATGTTGTACGTATGCAATAATAAATGTAAATGTATTAATGTAAAAGTATTACTTGTTTTTGAGATTTGTCTTTGAGATTACTCAGTGAAGGCAGTATTGTTTGTGTGTGTGATGTAACAAATAGTGTAGAGGCCTTGTCAAACTCTCTCTCTCTCTCTCTCTCTCTCTCTCTCTATATATATATATATATATATATATATATATATATATATATATATATATATATATATATTGTAGTCATTGAATGTTGTTGGTCTTTCGGCTGCTCCTGGCAAGGACTCGCCACAGCAGACCGCACATACAAGCTTGGCACAGGTTTGTATGTCAGATGCCCTTCCTGACGCAACCCTATATACACATACATATACAGTATGTGTGTGTGTATATAGGGGTCCTTTTTCCGGGGTCCTTTTACAGAATCAGTTTGTCTTGGGAATGACGGATACAAGTCCTGCACAGTGGCCAGAGGGATTTTGAACCATTCTTCTTGCAGGATACTGGCCAGGTCACTAGGTGATACTGGTGGAGGAAAATGCTTCCTGACTCGCTCCTCCAAAGCACCCCCCAAAATGGCTCAATAATATTTAGATCTGGTGACTGTATAGGCCATGGGAGATGTTCATCAAACCACTCTGTCACCAGTCTTGCTGCTATGTGTATTGGTGCATTATCATCCTGATATACAGCACTGCCTTCAGGATACAATGTTTGAACCATTGGGTGCACATGGTCCTCCATAATGGTTCAGTAGTCCTTGACAGTGACGCGCAAATCTAACACAAGTATTGGGGCTTGGGAATGCCATGATATTGCAGCCCAAACCATCACTGATTCACCCCCATGCTTCACTCTGGGAATGCAACAGTCTGGGTGTTACACTTCTTTGAGGCTTCTCCACACCGTAACTTTCCCGGATGTGGGAAAGACCATGAAGATAGACTCATCAGAGAACAATACATGTTTCACATTGTCCACAGCCCAACATTTTTGCTGCTGGCACCCATAATGTGTGCATAAACTGTGCAATTTCTCTGCTAATTAAACTGTCACACACACTGCTCTTACTGGTGGAATGTGCAATCAATGAAGATTGACCACCAGGCTGATCAAATTTAGCTTTAGGCCTTCTTGATTTGACAGAGGTCATTTACTCACATAACTATAATGTGTGTGTGTCATCATTTTCTCACATAGCCATAATGTGTGTGTGTGTGTGTGTGTGTGCGCGCGTGCGTATACACACACACACAGCTTATGGCTATGTGAGAAAATGATGATATACACACACATTATGGTTATGTGAGGAAATGACCTCAATCAAATCAAGAAGGCCTAAAAGTTGTTTAATAGTGTGGTCAGTGGATTTATTTATTTTTTGCTGCCATGGCTGCAAAAAGTGTGAGAACCCTGGCTCTAACTGCCCTGTATTTACGGTATCAGATTATTCACTGAGCGTTTATACTACAACATACGGCCGCCGACGTTGCGATGACGGCGCATTAACCGGAAGTTGTCAGCCTGCGCGTGAGGAGACGGTAGGAGTTTGATATATGCTATCGTTTCGTGTTTTGGGCAATATAGCTATAGTTTATAGGCATAGCTATAGATATGTTATGTCCACATAATTACCGCTTTTTAAATATATATATGAATCATTTTAATGTACTTTAAACACTAGAATGGTTAAGGAACATTCCAGCAGCTGGACTCAAGTGTTATACGTTAGATACCATGGCAACGCAGTCAAACAGGCGGAGCGCGCTGTAATGCTAACTGGTATTATTGTTCATTTAGCTCTTTACCTGATTCCAGTCCACATTAAATTTGCTGTTTTGCAGCCTTTTCCAGATTATCACATTAGTAGTCATGGTCCAGCTTCACGTTAAACGCGGAGATGAGAGTCAGTTTCTGTTCAACACCACCGTGGATATTTCCATTGAGACACTCATAGAGCAGGTCACTCAGGTCTACAATGGGAGGCTAAAGGTGGACAGGATCTGCTCTGGTATGTCTATACTGTTTCATACAAACACGGATATGATGAAGTATGTGTAAATGTGTAAACTTGTCTTACTGCTGACTGCTCTAGACCAGTGATTCCCTGTTCTAGACCTATCACCCTGACCTGTGTATTTTATTGTTAGTACTGCTCTTACACATATTATCCAAATTCTTAGTTAGTGAACAGTCCCTACTTCTGTGATGCTAAAATGTGCAGGACGGAGAGATTCTGACCAGGAGAGGGAATTATTGATTTTTGGCCATCGTAAGTACGGAAATCTAGCCCTATTGGGTTGAGATAAATCCGTGTTTCATGTGTGTCTCTCCAGAGATTCCTGAACTTGCAGATCACGGCATCATGCTTTCCCCCAACATGCAAGGCCTGACAGATGACCAGATCACAGATCTGAAGTTAAGGGATGAATGGGAGGACAAGTGCATCCCCAGTGGTGGTGCAGAATTCAAAAAGGATGAAACTGGACGGAGGAATGGACACGGTAAACACCCTGTGCTTGGGTACTATGGTTAGTCTTTTATGCATTTAAATCTCAAGGCTGAAATAAATTTCCCTTTTTTTCTCTCTCTTCAGCACCCAATGAAAAAATGAAGAATGTTTTGAAGAAGACTATGGAAGAAGCCAAAGCTCTGATCTCAAAAGTAAGTTTTGCGTCCAAATGTAATGCTTTCTTGGACTGCAAAGGTAAAATTTTTGTCTAATATTTTTATTTTCTTTCAAGAAACAAGTGCAGGCGAATGTGTGTGTTACCATGGACATGGTAAATGAGGCACTTGCCCAGTTGCGAGGAGCAGTAATGATTGTTTACCCAATGGGCTTGCCCCCTCATGACCCCATCAGAATGGAGTTGGAAAATCAGGAAGATCTTGCAGGAACACAGGTTGTTTAACAAATGTTTGAATTTTAATTTGAACATAAACATTTATTTTAAACAAAACCAAGCTAACTGTTTTTATTTGTTCTAATCTAATTAGGTTTTAGAAAACATGCAACATACTGTATGCAAAATCAGTATTTAATTGTTGTAATATCACAATGTACTTCCTTTATGTATGAAGCATTCCAGTAGTTGTATGCAGTTTGGAGTTTCAGTTGCTGTGCTTAAGAACAAAATAACCTGGTGATTGTTTGACTTGTTTATAGATCAAAAAAGAGATTTTAACATGATGAATGTCCTGCAGGCTTCTCTTCAGGTGATCCCAGAAAAAGAAGCTCAGTTATGGTGGGCAGCTAAAGAGCTGCATAGGGACAAAAAGCTACAAGATTACATTGGAAAAAATGAGAAAACAAAGATTGTTGTGAAGATCCAGAAGGTGAGCATTTGCCTTCTTTCTGTTTAAGACAGCTCACTGTGCATGTTGTTTAGGGAGTTAATTTTGTTATTAACTATGTTAATATGCTAAAAATACTTGTCATTAATGTTTGACTTGCACTTTTCTTCAGAGAGGCCAGGGAGTGCCAGCACGGGAGCCTCTGGTCAGTGAGGAGCAGCAAAAGCAGATGATGATGCATTATTACAGGAGGCAGGAGGAACTCAAGGTTAGTCGCTTCTATTATAGTATTCTGTTTTCTGTTGTTGGGATATTGTGCTTTAAAGTGGTTTATGTTTGGCCTGAATATAATTTTTAAAAACAAAAAACAGTCCTCAGCATCTTCTTTGAGGTAACATCTTTCTTTTCTACAACTGAGGACTGGATCTGTAAACTGAATAATTTTTTCTTCCATCTATACAGAAGCTGGATGAAGCAGATGATGATTCATATTTGCAGTCAGAATGGTCAGACCGGCAGGCTTTAAAAAGACAATTTCAAGGTCTTACAAATATCAAATGGGGCCCAAGATAAATGGAACTTCTTGACTTTGTCAACGATGGTGTTGATGCCTTGTCACCTTCTTATGTTGTACAAAATATGGAATATCCCCGATCCTCTCTTTTTTTGTAAATGCATTTGGAAGTTTGTAAACACATATTGGGATGACTATCAACAAATTTAAAATGACATGTAAGATACTAAATGAAGATCTTTGAGGTCCCTGGTAAAGAGAACATGGAGTAAGGAGGATACAACACCTTTCCTGTCTTTGTCTCTCGTCCGTTCACTGGCTTCACTGAAAGCCAGTTCTATTTGCAGGCAGGAACTTGCATCACATGCCTGAGCCACACAGAGGTCATCCAAGCAGAGTAAGTAAAATGATAATGGCTTCAGTCCCTTTTGGCTTAAGGAACAGCTGTAGGATGGTGATGCTCAGTGGTGATCTCGACAAAACATTTCTGTGATGAATTGGATCATAACTCCCTTTTAGTTCAAAACCAATGATATTTTATTTTAGGGTACAAAAGTCTTTCATTTAAAAGTGTGAAATAAAATATCTTTGGTATTAAAGCATGGCTCTCACTGATATTTTTATTCAGCATTAAATAACTCTTATTTTAATAAAGGTATACAGTGAATTATGGAAGGTGCAAAAGTAATAAATCCATTTGTTTAATGACCACACAGTGATCAGGCCCAGCCGATGACAACACTACATTCTGACTTCAACATGTTCACATTTATTAATTTTTTTTAATCTAGCAAATAAGTCAGTGTGTGTCAGTGCAGAGTGCTGGTAGTGCCATTGAGGTATGCGTTCATCCTGATCTCCTGGATGATCATGTCTCGTCGTTCCAGCCTCTCGATCAGTTCTGCTGCCTCAGTTGTGTACATTGCCTCTTCCCAGCAATACACTTTCCTGCCTACATCTGACATCATTGAGCTGTCCATCAATGGCTCTGACTCTTCGTCATCACTGTCTTCGTCATCGTCTTCTGGTTCCACAGTGACTATTTTCTTGTTTAGACAGCTCACACCTTTAAGATTCCTAGTGCAGGTTATCCTCATAGAGATGGCCAGCAAGACAAGGAACAGTCCCAGACACACACTCGAGACAAAGAGCAGGCCAGCCCTTTCAGGATGTTCTACAATGTAAAGTGCATTTAATTTTACCAACACCAGGAATGTCTCCCAAAAGCTCACATGCAAGTGTAATGGTTGGAATAAACTACGAAAGCCAGACTTGCTCTACCTTTAATGTATCCATATGCCGTAAGAGAGCTGCTCACAAGGATGGCTTTTTTATCTGGCAGTCTGGACTTTCTGACACCTAAAAAAAATATCACATAAAAATCACATGTGGCAGATCCACAAATGATTTAACTACAAGTACTTACCAGCACTGGTGGTCTGCTGGGGAACTGTAGTAGTTTGGAAAAAGCTGGCGTCAGCTTCTTTGAGTAAACCCTGTGGAACTGTCAATGGAATGGGGAAGGGTAAAGTGTTATCCATTGACAAATTAACCATAGTCCTCAAAATGTTGTATTAAACTTTTCATACTCTCTTCACTTTAAAAAAATATATATTTAAAAGAATTTCATTGAATTGTGCAAGAACACTAGATAGGTTACTTTAGAACTATTAAGCTTGCTTTGGCATTCTTGGAATCACTTAAATGCTTTGTGAAATTATATATCTACTGTTCAAAGAGCACAGGGTGAACTCTCACAGTTCCACCTGAAGAATTACTCTGGCAAGGAAATACGCCATCTCCAGAGGCCGATGAGTAATCCTATTCTCCATTTAACGTGCCCAGTGCCAATCAGAAACAAAAGCTTGGTATTTTAACCAATCGGCGGAATTCCTACAGGAAGCACATGGAGTCTCCTAAAGGTATGTGCTTTCTCTGCCTCTATTCCTGAACAACATGTGTTTTTATTTCTGTCATTGTGCTTCAGGAACAAAATGTATAGATAAACAAAAAAGGAAAAAAAGAAAGATGGGGTTTCTTCAACTACAGTTTCCCACACTTACAAACAATGTATAGGTAGCGAAACATGCGATAATCTAGCACACTAAAAGAAACTCCAAACCTAAATCAAAGTACAGTATGTAGGTTTATGTTTATTATTTTCTGAACTCCTTATAGGTTATACCCATACCGCATGAATAGATGACGCTGAGGTACTTCTTTGTTTCAGGCATGCAGGGATTTTTGAACTGCTGATCATTAACGAATAAAAGGCACCGCTGCTTTCCATAACACAGATTTTTTACTGTATCTAGGGCTCCATGATACAAGCATTCTGTTAAACACAAATCAACATAAGCACAGTTAAAAACTGCAACTGAACTAGAAATATGAGAGCATTTAATACGCAGTATTAACATTTGCATTTTGTTTGAGCTAGTTTAAGTTGACCTGAAGGAGAAATCAAAATGAGTCTGCCACAAAAAGATCCTTCAAAGATTTTTTTGTTTATGGTTCCATGCATTTTGTTCATACTTCCAATTAAAAATAATACAGTTGTATAATAATCTTAAAAGTAAAATTATTCCATCAGTGGGACACTCATAGAGGTAAAATATTCAAATATCGTTGGAAGATCGAACTTATAAAGATCAGAGCAATTCTTTTCAGCTGAATTTCATTCTAGACTGACTAACAAACTCACCGAAGGGTGGTGGCTCATCTTCCTCTCTAAGACAAGCTGCTTTCTCTCCCAGTTCCCGTCCATACACAGCCGAGTAGATGTTCAGCAGTTTGGGGTATTTACAGTGAAGACGCATTTTTTCACCCTCACATCTTGTTCTGTTTTTATTTTCAGCTAAATAAAAAAAGAGCACCGTTGGATTAATATGAGAAAATTACTAGAGATAAGAAAATAAATGCACGAAAAGTGCAATGCATAAGACCATGTCGATACATGTTAAAAAAAAAATCTCTTAATACTAAGATCAGATATCAACTTGGCTTAATAGTACCAGATAACCACATAATTCTTTATTCATTCTTAATTAAATTCAGATCCAGTGACTGGGAAGACCATGAAGGGATCCACCAGCAACAATGCTAAAATAGGCTGTTGCATATTAGATTAATGATTGATTGGGTTTAACAGACCCAAAGTGCGCAAAGAAAAAAAATCCCACACATTTACACCACATCCAATAGCTTAGACAGATGACATAAGGCAGTTTGAGTCCATGGTTGAGTTCGTGCTCTGGGTTCCAAATTCTGAGCCTACCATAAGAGCACGAATCAAGATTCCTCACACCAGACCACTTTAACTATCAAGCTGTAGAATTGGAACGACATGATCTTCTTCTATTGTCGTTCACAGTTTTCACACGTTGTGCTATCGAAGATGTTTTTTTGCTCACGCAAATTGTGCAGGGTAGTCGTCTAAGCTGTATGTAGCTGTTTTGTCAGAATGAAACATTATATATGAATTTTCCATCATTCAAATGTGAACTTTACTTGAAACTCCTGGCCTGTGTCTGCATGATTTAATGCACTGTATTTCTGCCACACAATTGGCTGATTATATGCATGAATGAGTACAGTGGTACAGGTATTCCTAACACAGTGCTCAATAAGTGTACACCAGAATGCGATGAAACTCCAATTACTCCATAGTACCCACTGAACATACATGGCAAAAAATGTGCTCCCCTAAATTTGAGATTGGGTTCTCCTAAATCAACAATTGTTTCTCTTTCTCTGATCAACACTGAGAAACTGTCACCTCGACACCATCCTGAGGAATAGTTCACATTCTCCCTATATGCTGACTATGATTTTTCCTGTGGAGGCGAACAAGTGTAGTGTTATCAACAAACCTGTGATTTGTGATGTGATGAACTATAATTTGCAACACAATCATGAGTCAGCTGGATAAACAGCAGAGGAATGAGCACTTAGCTCTGGGGAATATAAGCATTAAGCACGGCTGTGCTGGAGGCAGTGTTGCTGATTGCTGTTTAAAAAGCAGGATCCAGATGCAAAGGTAGATGATCAATCCCAGCATTTTTATCTGTTGTGGGATGATTGTGTTTGATGCTAAACTCATCAGTAAACACTACAAGAATTCTAAGAAAAAATCCACCACCTGGTCATTCAGTACATTCAGGTCATCAACTGACTTCATTTTATTGGCACATACCGTTGCCAAGCCTAGCCCTGACCAACTGAAGCATCCCCAGATCATAACACTGCCTCTAGATGCTTGTACAGTGGCCACTATGCATGATGGGTGCTTTGCTTCATGTGCTTCCCTTCTTATCCTTCCCATCGCTCTGGAACAGGGTAAAGCTGAACTCACCAGACCACAGGACCTTTTTTCATTACTCCATAGTCCAATCATTCTCTAGCAAATTCAAGCCTTTTCTTCTGATTAGTCTGACTAAGAAGTGATTTTCTTATAACCTTACAGATGTTTAGTCACAATCCTTTGAGTTCTTTTCACATTCTGTGCGTATGGAAATGCTGTCTATGTTTTTTTCTGTTAATTGTTACGATGCAATTTCACCAAATGCTTAAGTGATTTCCATTCAAGATTTTTCCAGCCACATTTCTTCCTCAAAGTGACAGTTGCCATGTTTTTAATGTATTGAACGGTTCTCAACCCAGTTCCATCCATTTAAAATCTCCTTAGTTGTTTTCTTTACTTAATGCAGCCCAATAATTGGACCCTTCTCAAACGGAAAAAAATTTTCGCTTAGCAGTGTATATAATAAATAGAATCTATGCAAAATCTTTCTTTTTTTTGTCCGGGTGAGTCAAAGAAAGTTGGGTGGTAGCAAATATGGTGTGATCTGTTAGAACAGTTAGAACAATAGTCATAGTGAAAATGGCCAGGTATGTTGTCAGTTCTAGCAGCTGTCTGTGTATTCACTTGGGACAAAGTTTTCCTAACGTCCACTAGATACAGACAGAGTAGCTGGTAGGTGGAATTTGAGGTGGCCTTCCCTTCTGGCATCATTCAGTGCATCTGGGAGCGTTACAGACAGGTCAAAGTGTGATGACCAAACTGCTGATCTCCTTTCATGCACTCTAAAAAGTTTAAACATAATGGTTTGAGAAACAATAAACCTTAAATGAATGGCACAAGGGTTCAAGTATAGGAATATGACTCTACAGGGGGCAGGCAGGCCTTAGTGTGGTCAAAACAAGCGGTCGGCATGAATTGGCCTCTCATCATCTAACCTATCCTCTCAAGTCTTTTATCTGTTTTTCTCGCATACCTGTATTTGCACCATTCTGTGAAATTTGCCATGAAAACTCCAGTAGATTAAAAGTTTCTGAAATACACAAACACATCTCTGGCACTACCTTTTTTTTCCAGTTTTAATGTCTGGTGCAAACATTAAGTGGAGATCTTTACCTGTAAATGTATGATTTTATGCATTGTGCTGCTCATAAACCACTACATAACTGGTTAATTGCATGACTAAACTAATGTAAAAGCGTTCTTATTAAAGTTGTTGGTAAATGTACATGTGCATATGGGTTAGACTTACTAGGTTTGCAACTGTATGACACATGAAGGTGTTTGATGGTTCCAGGACAGGGGTCACTGCCAAACAGACGGGAATTAACCAAGACTTGACAGTTTCTCCGGCCTTGGCATTCTGATAAGATCTTCTGTTTGAGGAAGAAAATTGTTTAACTGTAAGTTTTTTTTTGTGATTTGGTTGCCAAATGCCATGTCAGTACTCAGTGTTTAGACAATCTTTATTTTTGCCAAATCCAGTCATCCAGTATGTGTAAAAGACATTTAGTTTCCTATATTATTGGTTCTCACAAGGGGGAACTTGCCGCCTCCATGGGTCTGTGGTGCATAAGTATGTATGCATTACATATGTATTATTTTGTAATGAAATGTAGATGTAAATAAAATGTTATAGATATATACTATACATATATTATTATATGTGCCATTTAATAAATATATGGTACATATGCCAAAATGTTCCATTATTATGCTTGTTCTTAGGGGTGTCACATTTTTGTTCACATTTTGCAACAAATTAATCCAATAGATACTGTATATATTGTACTATTATACACTGTTTAGTGAAGATTAACTGAGCACAATTAAAGTTAACTTTAATTAACTTTAATTGTAGAGATTGAGCATTTGTATTATTGAACTCATCCAAAGTTGACACTGAGTACACACGACTTTTGTTGGTACTGTATTTATTTAAAATCAGAACCAGTGGCTTAAATGAACATCTCTGACCTGTAGTGCTGTAGGCACATTGCAGTATGCAAGATGTGCATGAGGCCTGTAGATGGCAGACTGCACAGTGATGGTGGAGTGGCGTGGACAAGACAGCAGCAGAGGCTCACCATCATGGGCATGTGCTGAGTGACTGATGATAATCCTGAATAAATAAGCTGGGCAACAGAGTCAAATAAGTAGCCGAGATTGCATTTTTTTTAACTCTTTGAGAATATTTGGCATACAAGGTTTTACAGCTGTAGTTCACCTCTATTAATCATGAATTTAGTGTATGACATATAATTTGCTATTAATACCATACTATCATCCTGTCATGTCATATGATCTTCACAGCCAAGTAAGTGGAGATCATATCATATCTAAGTGATGTCCATTTAGAAGTTATTAGCACCACCAGAGCTCAAAGCCGCCTCTTCTTAGCTCCACACACTGATCAGCTATATCTTTAACATGCAAAACATTAAGCCCAATATTCTGTGGGTTTCCTTTGTACTGCCTGGGCAAATCTGTCCCCTGACTACATGATTGCACAAGACCTCTGGGGGTGAGCTATGGTGTCTGAGACTGGGACAGCAGGGGATCATTTGGGTGCTGTGGGTTGTGGGGCATGCCTCTGTGGATTAGACTTGTTCGTTTGGCACATTCCATGGATACTTGGCCGGTTGACGTCTGGGGAATTTGGAGACCAAATCAACAACCTTGAACTCTTTACCTGCTAAGCCCCACACACTGCATCATGTAATGCACTGAGTGTTCTGATACCTTTCTCCCATGGCCAGCATTGAAGGTTTTCAGCAATTTTTGTGCTGCATTGGCTTTTCTTTCAGATTGGGGCGGATGGGCAAGCCTTTGGTCACCACAGACATAGCCTTGGGTTCCATGAATCTGTCACCTCTTTACTAATATATAATAAATAATCAATGTTATTCAAATCATTATTCAGTGGCTCAGTATCTAATACAATACAATATCTTAATATCTATCAAAAATATCTAATCAACCACACATGGTCAAGATGATGCTGATTTAGAAGGTGATTTAGGCGACTATAACCGGGACAAGGTTGTTGGTGACGGGCAGGATGGTTTCTCAAACTACTGATCTACTGGGATTTTCCACACACAACCATCTCTAGGATCTAAAAAAAAATAAAATAAAATATCCCTTAATGGGCAGATCTCTGGGCAAAAATGCCTTCTTGATGCCAGAGGTCAGTGGAGAATGGTCAGACTGGTTCGAGCTGATAGACAGGCAACAGTTATGTTGTAATTACAGAAAACCACACCAGGTGCCACCCCTGTCTGCTAAGAACAGGAAACTGAGGCTACAATTTGCATGGAGTCAACAAAATTGGCAATAGAAGATTGGAGTCTCCATTTCCTATGCAACGTTCAGATGGTAGCAACTGAATTTGCTATAAAACAACATGAAAGTATGGATCTTTCCTGCCTTGTATCAATGGTTCATGCTAGTGGTGGTGCAATGGTGAGGGGATTTTTTCTTCACACACTTTGGGCCCCTTAGTACCTGACTGTTGTTACTGACCATGTCCATCCCTGTATGACAACAGGATAATGCACCATATCACGAAGCAAAACTCATGTCAAACTGGTTTCTTGAAAATGACAATGAGTTCACTGTATTCAAATGGCCTCAACAATCACCAGATCTCAATCGAATACAGCACCTTTGGAATGTGGTGGAACGGGAGATTCGCATCATGAATGTTCAGCCCAAACTGATTTTGGAAGATGGCAAGCCACACTATGGTTACTTAAACCCTGCAATGGCAGGTTGTCCAGATGAAGGGATGACCCTTTCAGTCACTGCAAAAAGAATTGGTTGTTCCAAATTAGTAATTTCAAGAATATTGCAGCTTTACAACACCATTAATTCATTCAAGTTCCACAAAATTGCTGGTCATCCAGACAAATGCAGGATACAAGTGGACAGGATAATACATAGACTATCAATGAGGAATTGGTTCAACACTGCAGCTGGAATTGCTCACCACTTCAGTGCTGCCTTGCAATGCAGAGACAATATTGTTGTCCCATTAAAAGGAGGACATGCTTAGCTGGTAAGCGGTATCTCACAGCAGAGAATCTACCACATATATGTTGTGGCAGTCTTGCTTGTGGTGGCCCTGAATTGGTCAGCGAGGCCTCGTTTATAACGATCAGAACATCTTGCCGGCTTCCTTCCTGAGCAGATCTGTTTTCCCAACTGGATACAGAAATTCAATATCCTTGGCCAGTTTACTTGCTTTATGGGTTTGGCCATGGGAAGACCATCTTGACGGGAAGTATAATTTAAGGGCAGCAGTTCAGGAAACACCCCTGAATATAAGAGTCCTAGATACCCAGCCCTGCTTGCATTCAAGTGGAAACTGTTCTGCAAATGGTCTGCATCCCATTATTTTGACAAGATGTCTGGACCCAGCTGTGACATGTAGATGTAGCAAACCAAAAAGATGGTGCTAGCTAGCAACCACTTTCTCCATATCCAACAAGTTTAGTGTGATCCTCTGACAGGTGTGTGACTGCAGCAGTTCTAAGCTGATACTGTAGATTAGTTAGTTGATTCCTCAACTTGTGACATATTTCATCCAGATGATACACAGCCCCTGGTGGTCAATTAGATATGTCAACTCTAATTTTGTTCTGTTAGCGATATCATCAAGTTTTTTATCATTCTAGATTTTTCACCTGAAGTATTCATGTAAACCTGTGACTGAATAAAACACATTCTTTCTTAGCACAGACCCATAGCACTTGTTAAATTACATATCATTATAGCAGCAGTTCACTGGTTCTATTCAATTATTTGTTTAGTTAAGCATCTGCGATATTACAGAGCTAATTATACTCACACAGTATTCTGGATAATTTTAAGAGTTTTCCTCTTTTAAATATTCTAAGACTAATTCAGTTCATATTAGGTCATCTATTGAAGTGTGGCATTTAATATTTTACACCACTATGCTACTGTGTGTTTCTATATACAGTATATGCTATGTTGCTATATGTTAATACCACTATGCTAAAATCTCTATTAGCCAGGTGTGCATGAGAAGGCTATCAAACTTTATTCTCAGTTATAATAGATTTTAATGCTTTACAATTTGATGTCCCAATAACCACAGCTTGGGCAGATATATTTTGCTTATAATTTTTTTTTTATGATAATATGATTATATGATAATATAATGGTGAAATGTTCCAGCTCATCATCCAAATAAAACTATACCGTACGTATGACAAAGTGAATCATCTATTACACTTAACCTGAAATGGGAGCCTAACTACAGTATATAAGCTACAATGATTTTAAAGGCGTGATCTAATTAATTAAAATTAATAATAAAGTGAATTTGCAACAGCTGTTGGCTTTAATTGTGTTATTAAATGTCACTATCCATCTACAGTAGGAACCTTTGTAGTCCACCTAGGGACCATGGAGCCTAATGGTGACCCTTGTATTTATTTCCAATTTATGACCGTGGTGGGACTTCAGGGTCAATATATACTGTACATACTACGGGCAAGTTGGGAACGTCAATTAGCCCAATCTGCATATCCCAGAGGAAACCCATCACTAACGGGGAGAACATGCAAACTCCATCCACACAGACCCCGAGGCGAGAATCGAACCCGGCCCTGGAGGTGCAAGCGGCTATTAAATGTTCCACATTACCTCATATTTTACGTCATTAGGCTTCCCATTTCTTCAAATCAGGACATTATCTATACAAGCCTTGTATCCCAGTATCAGGTATACCTTTGCTGACCTTAAACAACCCCTGTAAGAGTCAGTACAACCTGGTAGGGGTCGATTCCCGCGCTGAAAGGGTTAAATCAGCAGCAGGGATTTTTAACCTAACTCATGACTCATCCCTTTAATCACATTATCTCGGATAAAGTCATTCTTCCTTTATGAAATATAAAATGATCATATTATAAACAACCAGCCCTCACGTCATCCTCTCAAACATGTGTCTTTGACATGATTTCAGTAAATAGTAGCAGGCTGTATTACTGACTTGAGTAGTCGGAAAGTCCGTGCATTTCCTCACTCCACAGCAGGAGAACGCTGTAGAGGAGATGGAAGCTCCAGCCGCCGGCTCTGTGGGACCTGCAGCCGCTCGCAGACTCCGAGATCATGTTCATCACTGCTCGGCTTTTCTACTAAAGCGCCATGAAAGCCATCCAGGTGTGATTTTCGCTTTTTAAAAAATCCCCCGAACACGCCTACGCTTCGTTCCCCCTGTCTTGAGTCTTTCACCGCTGTTCGGTGTTTTTATGGCTCGTTTCAGACGCGGTGCTTTAGGAAATTCAGACGAACCGTAAGCTCAGAGGCAGAACATCCGCGGATGACAGGGAGACGCATGGCTTACGGTCGCAGTGGAAGAAAATAACAAGTGCGCAACAAGTGAAACTGCTCCTGTAAAGGTTGTTCCCCAGAGACTCAGGTGGCTTTCGCGGCTTTCCCGTCAGCGCTCAGCTCTGCCCTGAGCTCACACCGACCCGACCGTCACTTCTATCACGCTTCAAGGTTTAAAAGAATAACATAACTCTCACTCGCGTTATAGAGGGGGCGTGGCACCAAGCACCTCCCATGATTATAGGCTACACTGGAGTAATCATTTACATAAAGCAACCTAGGGGCTTAAAAAACTCCGCCCCCATTCCATATATTCATTAAGTGCCAAAAAGGGAGAGTACATAATAAACATTCACATGAAAAATGATGTCAGATGATATTTTCGTCAGCTTTATAGGAGGAAAAAGGTAGTAATGTCCCACTAAAGTACCATTTCCACCATGATTCATTTTCAGTTACTGATTTAACCTGGGTGGCACAGTGGCTTAATGGGTTCAATTCCCACCTCAGGTCTGTGTGCATGGACTGGCACCCCATCCAGATCCCCATCAAGTACCCTGCCTGGTGCCCTAAGTCTCGTGGGATAGGCTCCAAGACCCTGCGTTTTCTATAATGAGGATAAGCATTATAGAAATTGAATAAAGGATAAGGAGGTTGTGTGTACATAAGTTAGATAAGGCATTTGCCAAATGCCCTAGGAAATGTACAATGCCAACGAAATAATGTGGTTTATCTTGAGAACACATTTACTTTCAGAACAGAAAATAGTGAGCGGTCTGATCAAAGAGCAATGTTAATTAAAAATATTAAACACAATAATTCAACCTTTCCATTTAGACAACAGAAAAATCGACTCCAGTTTAAATTTGTTTCAACAAAAAAAATATTTTCTCTTTAAAATATACGATTAAAATTACTGACGTGAGGGACAAATACAAACAAACATTATGTTTTTCCCTTTGTTTTGGTCCTCACAAACCCTGTTGCTTACCCTGGGGAATAAATATAAGGTTATACCCATGGAAAATCCATTGTCATCTATAATTCAGGGGGAAACAATTGACCAATCCAGCTTGAGTAGAAAAAGTGTTAGTGTATCTGTCTGCATTATCATAAACTCTCTTGAGAATCCCCTCCATGAACCTGCGCATTGTGCTTGGGCAGCACACATTTGAGTCTAATGCTTTATCTGGAAAAACCACCACTAAGTACAAGAGTCAACAGAAGGCACGTAGGCCCTGATGGTTACTTTTGTCTGGACTCTTATTATATCAGACAAGGAGGTAATAATGTTTTCTGATTATGTAATTTTGATTTGATCTGTGTGTGTGAAGTTTGCATAGTCTCCCAGTGCTTGGTGGGTTTGTTCCTGGTGTCCCAAAGTGTCCTGGGATAGGTCCTTTGTCCCTGTGACCCTGTATACAGGATAAAAAGGTATGGACAATAAGTGAGTGAGTGAGTGAGTGATTATGTAATGGTACACAGTGTATAGACAAAAGTATTTTGCCCACTATAACAGCTTCCACTCTTTTTAGAAGGCTAAACACAAAATTTTGAAATGTTTCTGTGGGAATATGTGTCTTTTCATTCTGTAGAGCATTTATGAGGTCAGGCACTGATGTTGGATGAAAAGTCATGGCTCGCAATCTCCGGGCCAGTTCATCCCAAATGTGCTCGATGGGGTTGAGGTCAGGGCTCTGTGCAGGCCAGTCAAGTTCTTCCATACCGAACTCATCAAACCATATCTTTGTAGTCCTTGCTTTGTGCATTGGGAGGCAAGATGCCCAAGATGTCTCGGTATGCTGAAGCATTAAGATTGCCCTTTACTGCGGATAAGGCTGACTGAAAAACTTGAATTCAATAATTAACAGGTTTGGCCAAATGCATTTGTTCATATGCAGTAGTATATGTCTTGCTACAGTTTTCAATTATTTCACTGGAGTTGAGTAAACCAGCCTTCCCGGCCAATAGGTGGCGCTGAGCGATTATAACATTTTGGTTCCTGAGGTGAAGAGGAAGAAAAGTAAAAAAATCCGCGCGCTCAGTCAGTCATTTCTGATTTGTTTTGTAAACAGAAAAACATTTGCTGTTATACAATGGCGCGGCAAACTGACCGTATAGGCCATAAGGATGACACATACGTGGTTTCGGAGGGTTTATCTTTGGCTGACAGCAGCAGTAAAGTGGAAGATGATGGAGAAGGAGACAGCGACGCGCCTGCCATCTTTCTGTGCGGGAAATGCAGGCTGCCTTTCGGGGACTCGCTCTCATGGGCCGGGAGCGACGACGAGCAGAACCAGATCCTGCTCAAGCGTACGAGCTTAAGGGCAATTTATCAATTTGTTTAGTCATATAACATATGGACAGACTGTTTTTAGAAGATGGAGACTTTGACAGTGTTTGAATGTTGTTCTTCTAACTCATGCAGTTTGTCTGTGCTGTCTGTATAGTTATTACTGTAGAAGCCGCAGTCACTGACCGTAGTTACACCGATTAGCCATGATATTGTGACCACCGGAATAATATTGAGTAGGTCCTCTCCTTTGGTCACATAGCAGTTATGCACTGTGTGTTCAGACACCTTTCAGTCACAACCAACATTAATCTTTTCAACAATTCGATCTACACTAACGCTTTTATTGGATTGAACTACACAGGCCAGCGTTCACTCACCATGTTTATCAATGAACCTTGGCACATCCATAACCATGTCATCAGTTCACTGGGTTTTCTTCCATGGATTACTTTTGTCCTGACCACTGCGGACCAGAAACATCCCATAAGACCTGCAGTGCTGGAGTTTCTCCGATCCAGTCCTCTCGTCATCACAATTTGACCCTTGTCAAAGGCACTTAAATCCTGATGCTTTTTTTTTCCTTTTTTTTTTTTTACTTACAACAGATCAACTTCAGGGGAATATGTTCACTCTCTGCCTCATATACCCCACCCATTTCCATCTGCCATTGTAACGAGATATTAAAAATGTACCTACTGTGAGAAGGGCAAGATTGTAATGGCTAGGCAACTGGGTCAGAGCAATTCTACACTGCAGCTCTTGTGGGATGTTCCTGGTCTTCAGTGACCAAGGGCGGAAAACTGGTGAACTGGCAACAGGGTCATGGCTGGCCACAGCTCACTGATGTAAATGGAGAGTGAAGGCTGGCCCGTGTAGTCTGATCTAATAGAAGAGCTACTGTAGGTCAAATTGATGCAAAGGTTATTGCCAGTTCCAACAGACTGGTATCTGAACACACAGTTCATCATGGTTTTGGTGGCAGACCCACTCAATATTAAGCAGGTGGTCATAATGTTATGGCCATGTAAATAACACCTTTATCTCCCTAAGTACACTAAGGTGGGCACACCAGTAGAGCATCTTTGCCAGCTGCTGGAAAGAAAAGATAACCTAACTAATATTCATAAAACTGTAAAAGGTTGTTTTCTAGAAAATAATCATAAGGCAACAAATATGGAAGTACGGTATAACTGTGGCAAAATTTCTCAATGCAAAATTCCATGTTGAATGACATGAAATGAATAAAAAGGTGTCGCAAGAAAAATATTTGAATTTTTTCTGCATTGCAATTTGATCTGGAAAAAATTCCCTACTGTATTTATAAGGCTTGAATTTTTTTACGCTGCAATTTGGTATTTTTCAAATGAACTGTAATTCAGGCTGTTAAAATTCAATGCACAAATATTAACATTATTACATTTCTGCTTGAAAATGTATTTAATTGTTAAAAATAGCATGTTCATTATTTTTCAAACTCGTAAATTCAGTGGCACTGTTATACTTCCATGACAATTTTTTAAGTAAAAAGGAAGATTGAGAATCTGCCAGCTGGCAAACATGGTCTACCAGTTTTACCTGTGTTCCAAAAAGCTGGAGTTTTTGAATTTTAGATCATAATTTCCTTATACTGTAAGTGTATTTGTCATACCCTGGCATATGTTTTCTAATTTCAGGTGTTAATGATAACATAGTGGTTGGCAAAGAGCCTTTTGTCCATGGCACAAATGAAGAACTACGATGGTAAAGTATCTGATGTTGTTTAACTTGAGGCAAGAACCCCAGGAAATTGTCACATCAAAGTGTTGCTCATGCTATTAAACCTGTTAATTCTAGACTGTCATATCCATGTTTCAGCCTTGCTGTAAATCTCACCTGTCGTGGTTGCAGCTTCAAACTTGGACATTTGTACATGTCCACTCCAAAGTCACTGGACTACAAAAGGTCCATTTTCTGCCTCATGGTTGAAAATATTGAGAGGTAAGTTAACACATTACAGCGTTGTACATTTTTACTGACATTTCCAGTCAGTTAATGGTAGCATCATATTTCCTGTAAGAAGACATTCCACTACAACACAGGTTCCTGACCCTGACATTTGCATTATCCCAAAGATTAGATTAGCTGAATTGGGGAGTTGGATAGAGCGCAGAGAACACTAAAAAATGGAGGAGAGGCAGCTCCAACACCTGGGCTGACATCCTGTGCGTTACAACAAAGCAAACCTTTGGCATTTCACAATATCGCAGCTCGTAGGTGCAGTAGGAAGTGACGTACAAGAGGACTGAAAATTAAAATAGTGTTGTTTACAGTATCGTCTTTAGAAATGGTCTTACTTACAGCTGGCATTTATTTAAAAAAAAAAATCTTATTTCTCCTCTGAAACTAAAGTGCAATCATTTTGTGTAGTTATGTTTTAGGCTCCCCTGACCAGCAGGTGGCAGCAGTGGACAGAGAAGAAACGCCTGTGACGTTAGAGTACATGGACAACATGGAGAGACAGATGACCAAGGTAACACTCAAATATAAAACTGTAATAATAAAGTCAATAGTCAATACAAAAGTGATCAGATTTTCAGGTTTGAACATCAGTTACAGAAATGTCAGGGCTCTGTTTCACTTGTCAGAAAGCTGTAAAAGCAGTTATTACTTTTTATTCCTTCCTACTGGATAAAGCGCATTGCTCCTGTTTTTGTCATTGTTTGTGCATCATTCAGTGAGTGTGTACAAAGGTTTATGCTGTTTTGAAAAAGTTGCCAAATGAGGGACAAATGGAAAGATACGAACAATGTATTTATCCTGTGTGAAATTATTTATCTGCAGAAGTTTAAATGCCTGCTAGGCTTTTTTGCATGTAAAATGGCGGAATATGTTGCATTTAAATGAACATGGTTCATTTCCAAAGTATATTTGGAGCATGAAGACGTTGCTTGCTTTATTTGAACAGTGTTAGAAGGTGAGTTGTGTGTGTGTGTGTGTGTGGTTAATAAAAATTACACGTTTTGTGACTTTGAGACCTCATTACATTATTGATTTGCTTTACAAGAACAAACCCAGCATTTACAGCCCATTCTGTGTAAACATCTAAACAAAAGTGTGGTGTTTTTCTGCTGATTAGCTTTAGTCAGTAGATGGCGCTCTTTCTGATCAGAGAAAAGTTCTTTGTTAGAGGCTGAACAAAGAGAGCCGTTAGGACCTGTTCAAGAATTTCGTTCTCAAGGAAGCTGGCACAGTGATGGCACCTGATCGAAAACAAGTGCAAATAAGAGTCCCAGTCACAAAAGATCTTACCGCTTTGTATTGCTGTGGAGTTAAGCATGTCCGCCCTAATGACAAATTCTACTTCATGTGCAAGAATGCAAGAATAATTTTAGCTCTTTACTTTTTAATGTGTTTTACTAAGATCTTTTACCACTTTATAAGCTTTAATCTTATGCTTTTATTCCTTTAATAAACAAAAGTGTACAGTAGAGGAAAGCAAAGCCCTGGACCGGTATTCATGGTTCTGTTTGGTTTCTTTTGTCTCGCAGTTAAAATCTCTCGCAGTGACCATAGGACAGAGACTGTTGGAGATCGAGGTTGACCTCCAGTGCAAGTCTGGGACGAATTAAAGAGAGCTGCACTGAGCCTAGAGATGTTCTTCGTGTGTTTGTCTTCTGTTTCTGCCATAAAGCTTTGTTTCAGTATACCATGTTGTTGTTTGCTAAAATCTGCTCACATGATATCACTGTCAAACCAGTAACATGCACCAAAATGTTATTAATTTGTTGTTTGTTGTTGTTTTTTCATTCACTGTTTCTCTTGCTGTGTATTAAGTAAAATTAATTGTTCCTGAATTTATGTTGTTTATTCAGTTCCTTCTGTTCACCAGATTTTCTGGATTAAAACAGAAGCCCCTACCACACACACGCGCACACACGCATCAATTCCTCCTCCCTCCCATCACAGTTTTCATAATTTCACAAATTTTTTAATGAAAGATATGGCAACATCTTTTGTTTACAGTTCCAGTCTAATGTGCCTAGCAACACTTTATGCTATAAAGGCTGACAGTCCCTCTCAGTCCCTCCCAATCTTGAGAGCTGGAGCAGCATATCAACAGCGGCACGGATGTTGAAATCAGTGTGCACAAACCAACCAGTGGCCTGTATCCAAGGTCTGGCTGCCATGGAAACAGGCTTCCATGCTGCATGCCTGTTACCACGGTGCTGACCGTTTCCTGGATTCAGAGCCAGCCAGCCAGCTCGCTCGCTCGCCTGTCTGTCATGCAGAGGGGTGGAGTCACTGCTTCTCTAATCCCCAAGGGTGTTTTTCTTTCTCCTCTTCAACTGTTCCCTCTTCTCTCTTCCCCCCTCCTCCCTCTCTCTCTCTCTCTCTCTCTCTCTTTCCAAAATAAGAAAAAGACCTGTCAGATTAGTAAGGGTCTAAAAAATGTAAATATAACCAGGTAGAAATTCTTGAATGGCAATATCATCTAATGTTCCCTATATCACATCAGGCATCATTCCTTGTGTGTTTCTGGGACCACTGGCCAGATGTTGGAGTCCAATCCTTTGTTCTGGGATTTTTCTTCCAGTCTCATTATTCTGCCCAGCACGCCACACAGTCATTTTGATTAATGTGCTTGGCCCTACGTCTGGGCGCTGCGTCCCGCTGAAGGTGAACTGCTGATGCTTGGTGCTTTTTAGTGCGATCGATGCAGACTGATCACCTTCCCGCTCACATACGTCCTCTCACTCCTTCACCTCAAGAACCGAATGCACTCAGGCATGGACATGTTGCATGGTAATAAATAATGTAGACAAGCTGGTGGACGAAGCTAACCTCTCTTCTGAAGCAATCAGAGAGCAATGTAGCTGTTGCACATAGGAATGGAACCTGTAACCGAAACAAGCTGTCCAATTCTTTTTGCCGTGCGTCACGTTTTTATTTTTAAGTCTACTGACTGTTTTGCCATTCAACTCATTTATTTTCTCGTTTTAATTTATTAATGCTTTGAGCATCAGGTTTGACCTTTAACAGAGAAATTTAAGATAAGTATCTTTTTAAGATACTGCTGTTTGACATTTTTATCGTTCAGCTGATTAATTTCTGGAGATACGAAAATGTTAACAACAAAGCTACATGACTTACATGAATTGTTAGCATCTCATGCAATTTAGAATATTCATAAACATAATATTAGTGGATCACATTGGGACATCCATATCGTGATGAGGTGGTGTTGGTCAGGGATAGCTCAGTGGTTAAGGCATTGGACTATGGTTCGGGAGGTCCCAGGTTTAAATTCCATGACCACTACGTTGTCCCTGTTGGGCCCTTGAGTGAGGCCCTTAACGCTCAACTGCTCAGATATATAATGAGATAAAAATGGGCGTCTGCCAAATGCTTAAATCCAATGTGTTGGCCGTTTCCTGGATTCAGAGCAAGCCAGCCAGCTGGCCACCTTAACATTACACCCATATGTGACGTTTGAACGTCCCATTGCAGATTGAATCCCCCTTCGATGTTACAATAACCTTCACTATTCTGTAAAAGCTTTTCCACTAGACTAGAGATTTATACATTGAGTCACAAGAAATTTACTGATGGCCTTGGATGCAGTCAATGTTCCAGCCGATTGGTTCTGAAGCTGTTCAGTGAAGTTGAGGTCAGGGCTCAGTGTAGACCTGACACTCAAACTCTTTTGTTCACTTTTTGGCAAACCATGGCAAAACCACACTTTGCCAAGCTGGAACAGGTTTGATTGCTACAGTTCCAGTAAAGGGAAACTTAATGCTACAGCATACAAAGACATTCTAGACTATTGTGTCCTCCCAGCATTGTGACAACAGTTTGGCAAATGCCCACATATTGGTGTGATTGGCAGGCATCCATAAACATGCATCCATATAGTGTATCTCAAAATATTGCAAGTGACATCTGCTATAGAAGCTCATTCTGCAGTCAGATTCTTCATCCTGTTTTCAGACAAGCTGTTACTTCCCTCAACTGGGAAAGCCCTTCATAAACAAGATTAGTGCCAGTCCGTTTCTAAGCCTGAGCTGATTGAGTAGGAAGATGGGCCAATATATAGTGAGAGGCCAATGGCATGGTGTTGACTAATGAATGCTATAGTGATGCTGACATCCAGGAAAAGCTTTAACATCTAGGCTGCAAAGGGTTACCTGGAAAAGTCACAAAACCATTATCTGACCAGATCTGATCTTGGAGCACTTTTTTCCTACTGTGCATTAATCAAAGACTTTTATACATCTTTATTTGTGGAATCCAGTTTTGGTGGGTGGGTTTGTACAAAGATGGATCAAATTACTCACTCCCTCAATCATACTTTATACTACTTATCCTGTATAGTGTCATAGGGTGTTTCTTCATTCCTGTTCTCGCCCACTCTACCTGATTATTTGTTGGCAATACTTACAATTTAACTTTAAAATAAAGAAATCTAAAATCTTGTTAGATTAGGATAGGTAGTTTGCCTAAATACAAATAGTGACTGATTTGATCAGTATTTGAGCCAATAAGTATCAAATTTGCCCGTCTGCTGACATTAGATAGGGAGGACTCTTTCTCACAATGGGATAATTTATTAACTGTGCTTTACACTGAGTTCATCTAGAGGGGATTTTTAATTGTAATAATAATGTGTGTAATAAAAGCATTAAAAAAAAGACAAAAGAAAGATGGCCCTTTTGCTCACAGCAGAATATGAATAGACTGAACATTCAGATTCAGGGTGTCTTAATTAGATTAGTTAAAAAAAAAAATGGATTCAAATTTCCGGTCTTTTCCCCCTTTCTTTCTCTTTTGAACTATTTAGGATTTATGTTGGGCAAGACAGATGAACACAAATTGGGCTGTCATTTGTGATACCAGTGTTACAAATACCACAGTTAACACGGACAAACTAATGTGTATGTTCCAGATACGTAAAATAATTGAGTCCATTTATCTCATTCCTGAAACATATTTTTCTATGAGTCACCCATTATAAATTATATATGAATTTGGAATTATCCATGGATCTGTGTGGGAACTGTATCCACCCCCCACAGCTTGTCCACACTCATTCATCCAGGACTTAGTGTTTGAATACCCATGTCATTTATCAAGAGTGCAGAAAGTGCATATGTTGGGTATTTGTGGGGCTGTTGCACAGCTGACTGGATTAAACGAGGCAGTTGGGTTGGGTTGTTCAGCTGTTCGTGTTTCACAGGTGTCCCATGAGGAAAGTGGACAGCACAAAAATGCCTCGCTTCATGTTACAAGCATATAAGAAAATAAGCATTTTCTTAGTAATGTGATGTAGTAAAACATACTATAATAAAGTGAAATTCTCAGTCAAATCAGTTTTATTGTTTAAGAAGTGTCATCAAAGAAGTGTGTGTTTAGTGCAAAAAGGAAAACTGAGCACAAATACTCGTTTTTTAAAATATAAATATTAAAAATCTTTTTTTACAGCATAAAAATCTTCTCACTTAAACACAACTTGTTATAAAGTTTACAAAAAAGTCCTCAGAATTCGAAAGAATTTAGACCTCAGGTTCGTTGCTCACTGTAACAAAACCACACCCAACGACCGACAAACCAACTGGAACAATGTCTTTTCACATGCAAAGACGAATTCCGTGTAAAAAAAAAAGAAGAAAAAAAAAGAAGTAGATTAACAAACAGTTCATAGCCTTCTGTTCAAGTAAACACTTTGAAAGCTTTTAACCTCAACTACAGTAAATGTGCAATGAGTGAAGGTATCAATGTACTCACAACATGAAAGACACATTGAGTTCAGATTTACAAGCGGTTCTCACATCACAGGGTCAGAAATGTACAACGAAGAGAATTAAACCATGTTGATGATTAACACTGGGTACAAAATGATTGCACTACTGCATGGTCTACCACGTCACTCAACATGATGGGTCACGAAATGATGCACCCCACTCCCTTCCCAAAACTTCATGTATTTATTTAGAGTGATAACACATAGGCTACACAATGTAACGATACTTCTGACTGGTCTTATTTGGACCAAAGTGTTCAATAACACATGTTATTTAAGGCTATACAAAGTTACAATCTCTTTCAAGGTAAGTCAAAAGCTAGTTGTGACAGTAATTCACAGCAAGACTAAGGGGAGATTTCCTTTTCTGTGAAGCAGACCTGAGTGTCTCTGACTTGTGAGGTGGAAATGAAGCAACAGCTCCACTCATGTTGCTAAGCAATAAAAACAGGATCTCAGGATGATTTGCTTCACAGGTGCTCCGAGGTACATAGTGAACTGGCAGTGATGCAGCATCTTCTATTGAAAAAATATGTGGTTTAATGAAAGTCTTTATATGACACTCAAATGGTGTTTGCAGTAAAAATGAAAATATTACACTTAGCATTCTAGGTTGTGACCAATGTGCCACATTAGAGGTAATTAATTAACACAGTGCTCGGAGTTGGGGTGTGCCCAGGCATCTACAGGTATCTATCTGTGCATATCAAGGACAGCTCACTCCCCAGAGGATTCAAGTTTGAGTACCCCGCCATGTTGGAAGCTCTGGTGCTTCGAACAGAATAAAAATCAGTGGTAGTTAGTATCAGTTTACTGCATACAGTTTCTGTTTTAAAAGCGTGTTTACTGCAGAATATGACAGTACTTAAGATCTAGTGGTGAAACAGCAAGCACCTCAGTCAGTCAATCCTTCTTTTTTTTTTAAACTTCCTAAAATAGTTCTAATGTGCCTTCATCATCAGCACAGAGTCTTGAGTGCCCCGGAGGCACACAGTAGAGTCTGCATGTGGTATGGAGTTGGTGACTCTACCTCTACGGCCGGCTCAGGCCTGAACAGAGGTGCTGGAAAAGCAAAGGGTTGAACTTTTTTCTTCAAGATCTGTCCAATGCCCATAGATGGGAATTTAGCACGGTGCTGTGGACTGCTGGGCTCTTCATTGCTGCTCCCACTGTGGCCATTGCTGCCTCCACTACTGCCACTGCTGCTTCCACTACTGCCTGTGCTGCCTCCACTGCTGCCGGTGCTGCCTCCACTGCTGCTGCCGGTGCTACCTCCACTGTTGCCGGTGCTGTTGCCACTGCTGCCGGTGCTGCCTCCACTGCTGCCGGTGCTGCCTCCACTGCTGCCAGTGCTGCTTCCACTGCTACCGCTGCTACTACCCCCACTTCTGCCTCCACTGCTACTACCCCCACTAATGCTTCTCTTGTTGCGCCCATGGCTACGCCCATGGCTGCGTCCATGGCTGCGTCCATGGCTGCGTCCATGGCTGCTGTGCACATTGCTGCCACCATTGCTCCCTGCATTGCTCACTGCGTTGCTGCCTGCCTCCTGTTTGCTGTGCTGCTCTGTGCTGGGAGGACTATTCTTGGGCTGGGGTTTTACAACGACCACCGGGACACTGGGGATTGAGGCCTTTTTGAGGTAGGAGCTGTCTGGCTGGTGGAAAGCAGAAACATGTCGTGGTGGCGAAAGAGCTCCATTGGTAAGCTTGTACCAGGGTGATGGTGGATCATCTTTGCTTGGCTCTTTGCTCGCTGATGCCCAGGAGTGTGCACCCAGAGATGAGGGAGGTCGTGCAGGCACATCCACAGCTCTCGGGCCATCTTTCTTAGGAGGCTGTGCATCAAGGTGCCGGCCTCCTTGAGAGGTTTGGGGAAACAGTGGATGTATTTCTAGGTATTCTAAGGAGGAGGATGCAATGCAGCCGCCCTGTCGTGAGTAAGCGTCCTTCAGGCCGGTCATCGCTTTAAGAAGCCCTGAGAAAGAAAGGGAGAAACATAAAATAAATTAAATTATCCCGAAAAAGAAAAAGGAATAAATTGGCCAATAAATATCCTAATATTTAATTCCTTTGACCTTAAAGCCAATGTTTGGTTTATAGAAATAAATGTGAGAATAATGTTTTATGTTTCTTTTTTTATAATGCTACTCAAAGCCATAGCTCTACTCACACCAAATGTTGTATCCCGGGTGCTGTGTACTGACAGCATGAGGCAGTATTTAAGCTCTTAAGTTACTGCTGCCCACAGTCTCAAGGGCTCACCTGTTTTCTGTTTCTTCTCTTTGGTGGGGCCTTTGCTCACAGCCAAATAGACTGGTGTCTGCTTTGGTGGAATGGTGATCTTCTCAATGTGTTTCCTCCACTGTGTCTGGAAAAGCTCACTCTTTTTCTCCTTTTCTATACTGTATTGCTTTTCCTGTGGAGAAATAAGTATGGGTTACCTTCCATTCAGAAAATGGCCCATCTGATCCCACTTGCACATCCATAATATATGTTACCAAATGGTACAAAGTAAATCTAGATTAACCCTTTTAATCTGATAAGATTGGAACATTCATTGTTTCTCATAATTAACAGAAAGTATTGAATGATTACTTGGTGTTTATCAAAATGGTACATTAATGATGAACATCTCGGAAACGCTGATCATTTTGTCGCCAAGCATCACACTTACTCGATACTCTTTGGAGAGTCTTTTCATTTTCTTGTTAAGGAGGAAGTAGACGGCTAGAGTGTGGCAGGCTCGGTTAGTGAGCACAGCACTGAGGACTTCACTGTGCTTGTAGGCCATTCGTTCGGTCATATGCAGAAGAACCGTGTGGTTGATCTCCTCAATATGGATCCTGTACAAGGCAGGAAGAGTAGATTACACATTGGGCAACATAGATTGGTAGACCGAGTTGTGTCTGGTATAAATCATATACAGTGTTTTTCTTTCCCTCCTTTTACCTGTTTAAGTAAGGGATTCCAGTGTGTGGGTTGCCCAGCTGAAGCCATGAATCACCCATAACTTGATGGATGTTAGGTCGTTTGGCAGGGTCTGGTTCTAGAAGGCTCTTCAGTAAACTAACTGCAGCTGTAGGCAAAAACAATAAACTTTCAGCTGTTTCAGTTTATTAAATTACATTTGGTTCAATGATAGTCTTCACTGTCTTATTCTCTACTTCATTAAACCTCAGACACTAAAATCAGCAAATCTATAGTTGACCTTTAGTGAACCTCTCAGCAGAGCATTTAAAGAGAACTATAGATAACAGTGCGTTCCAGTCTCTTTTCATGCTGTACAGTGCCTTGCAGAAACACAACACCTCTCTCATAACCGGGATAAAACCATGCTGTCCCAAATCTTACTATGTGGTAAGATCCAATTACCCAGCACCTTCAACATAGTGTGTTACATAAGAAGATAGAGAAGACAGATATGTGTTTATGACGATACAGTATATTTGTTACATAAGGAGGATCATCTTATTTCAGTGCCATATTTAAATGTATAACCTTTTCCTGTGGACCTGTTATACTGTAGCGAGGTTATTTGCGGGATTGTTTTGTGTCCGTCTGTCTTAAAGAGGACCAATAGTTGCTGTAAACCGATTAAATTTTATTGTGATCAATTTTATTTTTCCTATGATTTCAAACATTTCAGTCCCAAGGGAAGTGCATAATAATGGTGTCTTGAATACTAAAACACTGTAAATAATATACTAGGGCTTTTGAATGAACAACTCAAAATCAACCACAATGGCATGATCAAATGATTTTACGTCTTCAGCCTCGGAAGTGCTTTGGTTACACAGCTGATAAAAGACTTTAGTCCAACATATAAACCAATGGACTTTCTATTGGTCCTATGGAATTGCTGATTTCAAAGTGTGTTACATGGTAATTACATGGTAATGCTTATGTGTACCTGAGGAAAGTGATGCAGGCAGAGGGTTCATGTCCTTGTCCACCATTCTCTGGTGCAATGCTTTGAGGTTGAAAGGCTCCACCGTGAAAGGGAGGGTGCCAGTGAGCATGGCATACATGTTGACTCCACTGCATGAACCAAAAACACATACACATGTACAGGTTATAAGGTTACCTTGTAAACATAATTTTACATATGATTTACATACCATCTTATGATTTTATGTTCATAGAACAGCTTTTCTAATTAACACTTAAATAAATCTGTGCTACTTTATGTTCATATAATTACAAACATTATAGTTTTACATCTAACTGTATGCTTTAACAGAGATGATTTTTTAAAACATTGCTGTAAAACAGAAAGAGATGACTTGGTTCAGTGTGTGAAATAAACAATAATCATGCAGTGCATCTTATGTTAACTCACATTGACCAGACATCTACTTTGGGGCCGTACTTCTTCCTTGAGAGCAGCTCGGGAGCGGCATAGGCTGGGCTTCCACACTGTGTGCTAAAGGGGTCAGAATATCCCAGAATCCCTGCACAGTTGCTAAGTCCAAAATCTGTGTTAAAGCACAAAACAAGAGAAGAATTCTGAATAGGGTGAATGTTGCTTCAGCTTACAGACTACGTTGCTTAAGTCAGTGCCACAGAAAAATGTAATCATGGCAGTCTTCAGCAACGCTCTCACAGCTGAGGGGGGTTTATAGCTGTCCAACAATAACCCTGTCTGTCACATTCAGCTGTTAACCAGCAACTCTGTATGCTGAGGCAGACTTTCACAGAGGTGAGAGGTTGTTTGGTTTTAATGAGATAATGATTGCTCCATCAGTCCTCACCACATGCCAACGAGGACGACTTAATTGTGCTATGAGTTTAGAGTAGAGTTGAGAGTGCTAGAGTAGGACTCGGTTGATGATGCATTGTTAAAAGTCCTGTCTTAAGTTTGATAAGAATAATATTATAACATGCAGTATAAAACAGTATTTAACAAAAGATTCAAGTGTGTGTTTAGTCACTTACCTATAAGCTTGATGTTGTCTTGTTCATCTAACAAAAGATTTTCAATCTTCAGGTCTCTGTAGGAAGAAAGAAAAATAATGATATAGCTTTACATATTGCTAGAGTCAGTTCAACTATCTAAGTATCAGATAAGCCAACAATGTTAATTAAAATATAAAGCATTAAACCCATTCATATGTTTCACAATGGGAGACAAAGAACGTCTAATTCTATTGTGCTTTTATGTTGATCTCTTGATCGCATACATCTACAAAATTCTAAACATTTAATTCTCAAAGATACCAGATGCTCAGCTAGAGTAAACCATACAAGCTTAAAATCATACATTATGACATTTCTATCTTACCTGTGTACGACCCCAGCCCTGTGCAGATGCTCCACGGCCATGACTAACTGACGGACGTATTTCTGTGCCTCTCTCTCATCGAGTCGCTTCTTCTCGTAGATGTGGTTCATTAGGTTTCCTCCTGGGCAGAGCTCCATCACGAGATAGTAACTGTTTTCAGTCTCCAAGATGTCTAGCAGTTGCGTGATGTTAGGGTGACGAATCATTTGCTGGATCTGTCCCTCTCTGCGCAGGTTTTTGGTAACGTACGAGTCCTTCTTGGCCTTTCTTTTGTCGATCACTTTCACTGCCACCTAGAAAAAATACGGAGAAGACTCACACCATGAACACAACTAGTAAAAAAGTAAAATGTTTGCAACTAACCAACAGTACATAATAGAGGTTTCGATTCTCGTATTATATAAACAATCCACAGTCTGATGGTCACTGAAGCCTGTGGAGACAGAGGAGGTAACGGGGGAAGGGTTCTGGACAAATGACCTAAGAGCTAAGTTCCCGAGCTCTTTACACCACATCCACCCAGGAGCTGGGACCCCAAATGGCTTGTTAATGCCACCCATTTGTCACCACATAGGAGCACAAACCACTAATGCTGAATAAACACCCAAGCTACTAGAGTGGTGACAAATGTGTTTATGTATGTGTGTGTGTAAATGTATGTATTTATGCATGGGGGCTGTACTATTAACACTCTTAGGCTCTACACAATAGAAACACTTGTAACAATATCTCAACCTTTTGGGGAGGAGGAGACTTCTAAATGAACATCAAAATTCTTCCATATGAAAGGAAACCTAACTGACCTCTAAAACAATGGTAACTGATTTAAGCCTTTAGAAATATATTGCAAATTGTCTTCATGGATATTTTATTGCGACATTCTATAGTACATGTGGGTTTCCCTTTTTTTTGGAGAATTTAAACAGTGAAATCCTGAAAAGAGCCCGGTTCTGTTTGTTTCACTGCTGATCAAAGTGCTCATCTCTGTATTTGCAAATGAACAGGTTTCAGAAGGTGGCCTGCCATGCCATGGCAAATGATCAGACTATAAAAGAGCTTGTGTGCAAACAGGTCATACATGACCAATTGAGCAAATAATTACACCAATTAGACTAACAGAAGGACTAAAGAGATGTAAAGACAGGCCTTAAAAGCCTTTCTGTGATATATTCAAAACAGTCACCTAAATGCAAATGTAACAACACTTGCTCTTGATCCGTCGCCAATGATCAGCTCAGGCTAGCCAAATAGGGTTGTGGGGGTAGATGGTGAGGGGGGGACCCTGAGAGTTCAAGGCTAACATGTTTATCTTCTCCACAGACAAAGGATGAAAATGGGTTACACATGATCAAAACACACAGGAGAAGCATGTGCTGTGTTCCCACCGCCCCACCCAAGCCCCCCAATGATGTCATCTGAGCACGAGCGAATGAGGAGAAGGGAGAACAAGGCACGCTCTCTCCTGGTCGAGATTTCTGGTGTTTGCATCATCAGTGGATGAGACGGTTTTTGTCCCCACAGCAACAGTCAAAGGCAAGTGTTGAAGCGCCGGATTAATCCTTAATGTAGTGAGTAGGATATTGAGGAGAATTGGTAAAAAAAAACAAGCCACTTTCTCTCAAATATGTCAGTGAACACATTGTGCAAAATGAGGAACTGAACAAAGGCAGACACTAGGTGATAAGCTTAGGCTTCAGCTTAATTACCACACCAGGGAAGATTTTTATAAAATAATAACGGTTAAAAGTGCAATATTGAAAGAACATAAAATTATTAGAATACAATTGCATTATCACATGATGCTCTGTAGGACAAAGAGCTTGCAAAATTGTTTATTTGTATGCACATTCTAAAGGCCATGATTTCTAAGACAACCGATGTCATTTGCCAATTCCATTGTGAAAGTTCACTCCTATTCACTACTTTTCATATTGAACTTGCTGAAGCAACAAAATATGACTTCAAAGAGATAATAGCTTCCTGGGCTAATCTAAGATTAATTTAGATACCTAAATCTCAATAAGCCTAGAGGAGTACCTTCATTACTTAATATTACATAAGTACTTGAGGGTCCTGTACACTCCTGTGGTGGATTGTAATTCAAGTGCACCCAGAGAAATAATAAATATTTTAGAATGTGAATTTAAATTACATGCAAAACTTAACATGATATATTTACATAGCTCTATATGACTTGAACACTGATGCACAAAAAAATCCTGAAAAGCATATGCAGTATAAGATGGCATGAATTCAAAGCTTTACTGCACCTTCTCTCTCTGCTACTATACTATAGTATTATTGATTGCTAGTGATAGTGCTGGTTTGTGAGATCGCCAAACATTGGTAGCATAACATAACGTTAATTTAGACGTTTGACTTATCAAGCCATATGCACAGCCCTTTTTCTTTCGTGCATTTCCACAGAAACACGATACTGACAGCATTTCCATATCAACAACGTAAATAAACATGATAACATGATACAACATGCACGTATTTATTTTAATTTTTTTTGCATTTTAACAGAAACAATATGATCACGTTTTTTTCACATCAACAATGCAACTAAACATGATATTATGGTATGTTATTTACATTACAGTTTGGATTTTAAACACACCGTAGCATGTCGCATCGCTGAAACAATGTGTGAACTGTGTTATTATGAATTACTTGAGGAATAGCAGTAACAGTAACGTCACCTTCTCTCCGGTGAGCGCGTGCAGCCCCTCGCGCACCTTGGCGAAAGAGCCCTCTCCGAGCTTCCTGCCGATCAGGTAATTTCCAACTCTTTTGGTGTGGTAAAAGTTACGAAGGATGTCCCCTGATGGACCAGTGGACAAAGACGGAGGCGGGATGTTTTCCGTACCGGTGGAAGCCGACGTTTTCAGCTCAAAGAGCCGGTCCATGTTCATGTCTGTCCCAGCTTCCGGCATCTCTGCGCTTGCTTTTGGGCGTTAAATTCAGATTTATCGCGTTATAAAGACGCGTCTCGTTTTAAGTGCGCTAAACTCGACCCCGTGTCTAATCTAAACCAGGACGCGCAGTCCAGACTCAGCACCACGGTTTAGGAGCACAACTAAGAATGACTATAAAAGTGAATCATTACTATCTCTCTCTCGCTCTCTGATCTCAATTATCATAGTCGTTACTATGAACGTCTTCATTAAACGCTGTACAGCTCCACTCCACAACACACTGAACTGTTGAACGTCTCACGCTCTGGTTTAAGTGAGTTTCCCGGTACAGGGTGGGGGCGTTTCCTATTTGCTATAGACCGGTTTCTCAGTCGCTAGGTATAAATCTTATCCAATCAGAAGCCGAGCTACGGTGCACTGAGACGCCACCTCGTCTAGTTGTAAATAAGCCCCGCCCCTCGCCGGTGCACGCCTAGACAACAAAGAGCACGTTTGGAGGACAGTCTCTGATGGAGTGTTTATCAGATTTAGGATACATGATGATCGTTATAATCACGCAACATGGGCCTTTAATTCATGGCTTAAAAACACATCACATAAATGACATTAATGAAAGAAAAATCACATTACACTCCAGCGGTGACAGTGACGTCACGAGCGGAGCGCCACACGCGTTTGTCCCTGTCACGGAGCAGACACAAAAACAAAGCCATTCGGTTTGGCTCATGATATGTTACCAATCGTTTAAATGTAAATGTACATTTATGCTTGCACACATTTTTACAATAACTGCTATTCTTTCAAATTCTATTCACCTTTCTTAGTGCATATGAATCGTTCATATCAATCAGAGGAACACTGGATGCTAGAAACTTTATCATCAAATTCATTGACTACTCATAAATCTTCCTCAGAGCGTGTTTCGTACTGAATGAAGTAATGTCTAAATGTAACGCGGTGAGGTCATTGTTTACCACAGTAAACATCACCACGTGCTTCTAACGGTCTGTGATTTCCAATAGAATAACGGGAAAATAGGACCACTGGGACACCTAGTGGTGCGAGCAGGTAGTGCAGCCACTCACTTCTGGCATCTGATTCTATTGTTGTGGTTAATGAATAATAATTTCTACCCTAGACATTAATTCATTATTTTTTTACTTTTTTATTAACATGCATTTGTCTTTCTGTGTCATATGTCTTTTATTTTTTTATTTGTGATTTTCAAAAAACAAGTTGTAAGTACTGTAATCACTCATAGTGTATCACAAATGTTGTACATGTATGGCAGGCTCTTTCCAGAACAACATACATTTTTTTCATTACACCTACACAGTGGCAACTTGGTGGTGCTGGGGTTTAAACCTGTGATCTTTCGACCAGCAGTCCAACATCGTAACCACTAAGCTACCCTTCTATTAGTCATGTAGAGTGTAAAGAACCCAGTCCTAGAAACAGCAAAATAATTCAAAGTAAAAAATGAGCACATTTGGCCACAAAATATGGCACAGATCTTGCAATGACTTGTACTTAAAATTTTTTAAATGTTATTTAGTATTTTCTGACAGTAAGAGACCAAATTAAATGAGGTGGTGAACTTTATTCTCTTCTCTCTATTTTGGAATTTCTAAAAATCAAATGAAGTTAAAGAACTTTTAGTTCTACTGGTGTGCTGTCTTTCTGCTTTGGTAGGTGAGCTACAGGTAAAAACCTGTTGCTATGATTACTATTATGTGATTTATATTATTCTATAAGAAATCATAGATTAATGAGTTTACTAACATCTATGCTTATTTTAAGTCCACAATTTAGTCCACATTTCAGGGCATACAAAGCACATGTCTGTAAGTAACAATCAACAGTTCATTTTACAAGGTTAACATATAGAGACTATAGATCTTTGAAAGATCAACAATATATTGTTAAGGCCCAATTATATTTTGTTCATGCTGATTTAGTGCATTTTCTATATGGGACATCAACGTTCAATCAACGTATTGAGTGTAGACATTGAAATCTATGTATAAATCTACATAGGCCTTTTAGAGCACAGCCATTGTTTTTATGGCTCAGATTTACAATTAATTTCTCTGTAACACATTTCAATCACGTGTACAATGTGAATCTTATAGGCACTAGCTAGCATATTGTGAAGGCACAGCACACTAATTAAGACATCACTCTGGTGCCAAGAGATCATTTAGACAAGAAACATTTCAGCCACATAGGGTATGATTTCATCACATAGGGGATGATCACACTAACTTCATCATGTGCAGCAGTAAAAGGGCTTGGTGTAATTATTGATTCAAGTCTTTAATTTGAAGCTCATGGAGATAATGTTCCTAGGATAGCATTTTTTCATCTCGGAAATATTGGCAAGCTAAGAAATACAAATGCCACTACATGAGGCAGGAAAACTAGTTCATGATTTTGTTACTTCTAGGTAGGACTACTGGAATGCCTTTCTGTCTGGATTTTCCACTACTGTAGGTGCTTAAACAAGCTCCAAAATGCAGATATGAACACCATGGCTCCCAGTGAAATTTCGCATTGATTATAAAATATTACTGCTAACTTGCATCACTGTACCTGAGTGACCTGATAGTGTTTTATGATCCAAAGCACCTACTTCAATCCAAGGGTGCAGGTTTCATTCTGGTAAATGTATTATGAAAACCTATAATGAATGTTCAGACACAGTCTCAGTGTTTAAGTCTAGGTTAAAAAAAAAAATTAGGCAAGCATTTTTTATATGCTTAAATTTGCCTTAGGTAAAGGAGCAGATCTGGGGGACTCATGGACGTACAGTAGAATTTTATGGTGAACTGATATGTTTGGATGCTGTCTTATCCACTCTCATTGATCACTCAGGTTTGTTGATGGTGGAGTGACTGGTTGCTTTACTTCCTAGGGAGCCCACTGTATTTCCCTCTGGTCTCCCTTTTCACGATACACATGGCACTCCTGAGTTGACACAACCCCTTCTGCCCTCCAGACCTGTATGACGCATCCTGGTTACCCAGTTCTTGGTTGGATGGCCCTGTATGGTCTGCTTGGGATGTGTGTGGTGAATGAGGGCGGTTCTCAAAAAAATTCTATAAATCTATTTTGCAACAATGACAATTGTTAAAAGTGCTGTACAGATAAAATAAAATTGAAATGAAGAAAGTGAAGAAAACAATATACAACACAAGCTCTTAGAAAGTACATCATTGTTCATTCTATTCATATGAATGTACCGTAGTTATAAGCAGAACCTACTTCAGACTCAAAACCAGTTGAAACCACCTCTACACCAATGCATCATTCAATTACAGGCAATGGTGTAACAGTTACATGAGGAAAAATCTGCATCAGGAGAAATCACCAAACATGCTGAACAAACCAGTACTTGCTTTAATGAAACACTGCAAACATGTCCAAAACCAAGAGAAGAAAATGAAGAAACTCAGAGCTCATCAAGTGCAAACTAACAGAGAGACATCGGGGGACAAGATGCAAAGGGTGAAGAAAACCTACACATTCTGTTTGTTACTAATCAGATGCGTCCGATGGGTCTGTCAATGCAGGTACTGAGTTCCCTCTAATCAGTCTTTCGGCTGTTGAGTGTTTCTCTTAACCTTTTTATTGTGAGTTTGATGTCTCATACAAAGTATGACCTCTACAAGGAAGAAACCAAAGAAAACTGCATTATGGTGGTTGAGACACTGACAGTTCCACCTCATCTCACATTTGGAGATGAAGACAAAGAAGATAGAATTTAAGAAGAGCCAAACCCTGTGTTTAAATGCTATCCTAGCTTCTCCTTAGGAGTGACCCTCTACTGTATGTAAAGGAGGTAGGTCAAAGAAGACAAACAGCTTTCACCCTATCACATACACATATAGTATCAATTGTATTAGTGTAACCACATTATTGTAGTTACTTGTGTTTTTAATCATTGAACTTTTGTCACTGAACTATTGTGAATCAGCTGGAGGCTGCAAAACACACACACACACACACACACACACACACACACACACACACACACACACGCACACGCACACACGCACACACACTTGAGTTGACTATGCTTTACAATTAAAATTTCAAAGCATAGTACTGTTACTATTACTAATAATATATTATTTTATACATTAACATGCAAACAAGCAGTTATAATTATTATGGTGAAGTTGGTTTGAAGTTGTTAGATTGAGGTTAGATATTCAACAAATATCAGCCTTCTGGTCATCAATCAGTGCTGGTTGATCATTAACAGAAACTAGCAATAGCACCTCACCCTTTCCATCCCCACCACGACCACACTGAGTACCCTCTTACTGCTTCGTCAGGACTTAAGAGGATAAGTTTCTAATCATTAGCACTTTATTAATTGATCATCAGTAGGTGTGCAGACCTCTATAAAAGCAGAGTTTTTGTCAATTTGCCTAGTCCGGAGCATTCAGGTGTGTGTTAACACAATGCCAAGAGGGAAGGACAAAAGTTATTCACAAGTGGAAAGCATTCAAGACAATCCCAGGGACATTCTTCCAAGGGGTGGACACCCAGCACATTCATCCCAAGGTCAGACCTTACAATGCTTAGAGAACCAAGAAGAAAAAAAAAACAAGAGATTTCAGAGTATGATAAACTGAGTATGATAAATGGTAAGGTCCCTGACAGCACAATTAGAAGAAGATTGAACAAGTACGGTTTGCTTGGGAGGGTTGCCAGAAGAAAGCCTCTTCTGTATAAAAAGAACACAGAAGTATGGCTGAGGTTGGAAAAACTGCATCTGAACAAACCACAAGACTTCTGGAACAATGTAATATGGACAAATGAGACCAAGAAGGAGAAGTGAAGTTGTTAGCCAATACAACACAACACACTTGGCACAGGTTTTACATTGGATTCCTGATGCAACCCTCCCATTTTATCCAGGATTGGGACTGGCACTACATCCAGTGGCTAGGGTTTGAACCCGAAACCTTCACACGGCAGGTCACTGTGCCACCAATCCCCATCGCAATGTTGTAAAGAAGAATGGGCCAAAATTTCTTCACAATGATACAAGAGACTGATACCAGAAACGCTAAGATAATAACAAGCTACAGATTTAAGTGGGTTGGGGTGCTTATAGCCAACATTTTTTCAAATTTAATAATGACATGGTGAAAAAGGTTATATGTTGTTGTTTGTCTTGGTTTGTATTTGCTTAATACTGACCTATTGGTTTATATTGTTTTCACAACCTGCTTTTTATACATACAGTATATGTGTGTATTTACAAAAAATATTTAATAGAAATATTATCATTTTATTTCAATAATCTCCCTGTCATTTAAGATATTTGTTCTACAACGTGAGGCTACATGTCCTGCATGAGGCACAACCATGCAAATAGATGTTTAAATGTTTTAATATTAAATGTACTTTGAGTACTTATGTATAATTTCTCTATAACTTTAGTTTGTTATTACGTTTTTACTATTAGCTAATATGATTAATAGTGCCATATCATGTAATTGGTCCAAAATATACATATTTTTATGTGTAACTGTAATTTCAGTAGAGTGCACATCTCTTTTATTGATGACTATGCCTATTCAAATGTATTAATAAATATATAACAGAAATATTGTATGTTTACGTTATTTACATATAATGGGAACTTTTCCGTTGTAACAACATTCCTTGAAAAGTGGCCATAATTAAAAGATTTTTAACATTGTTGGACCTTATTCCTGTATTTCATTTTGTATTTGTATTTTCATAAAACACTTTGAAAAAAATATACTATAATGGATACAATATTTAAAACTGTAGGTCACATGACCTGGAAATTATTAAAAGACAAGTATAATATTAAAAAAGAAAATAATAATAAACATGCAAAATAATGATATTCAGCATGAAGTGGAGTGCCCTCTGCAGGACATTATTGGGAGGTTGTTGAAATAAAAGGAGGTTATTGAAATAAAATCATATACACTATATATAATGATATATTAAATTGTAATAATAAATCATTATTAAAATGAAAAAGCTAAATATACCACTGACTACTGAATAGATTTAAAAAAAAAAACTTTTAAAATCTATCAGTCCTCATGTATGTCAGCCCAAGTTTTGTGGCAAGTAGGCTCAATCATATTTCAGTCAGTCAGTAACACAGATCGTCTTCAAGTCAGTGTGATCATCTGCAGGGTGGTTGAGCTGATGATCTGTGACCCGGAGGGCTTCTGAGCTGAATATCTGTTGAACATCCGACTTCCAACTTCAAACCAACTTCAGCCAAGATGACATCCAAGAGCAATGAAAAAGCCAAAAAAGCAAACCATGTTTAAAATGTTTAAGAGCAGTGTTATTTAAAGTTCTAGTTAAATATTGGTTTTGATAATTTTGGTTAATTGGAGTTAATTGGAAAGGCATTCAGTACTAAGGAATATCTTTTTTTTTAACTACGTCCTCCAGTATTCAAGACATAATATTTCAAATAAATAATAACAACAACAACAACAACAATAATAATAAAATTATTATATTATTAATAAAATAATATGGAATTCATGGAATACTATATCTATAAGTACCTACTGTACAGTACCCAGAAAGTCAGATTTTTGTTTTTTATTATTATTATTATTATTATTATTATTATTATTATTATTATCTTGTTTGCACAAGACCTCTGAAGACCTTTGAAGACCTCACTCACTCACTCACTCACTCACTCTGTGCTTTATCCTGTATTCAGGGTCGCGGGGGGCCTGGAGCCTATCCCAGGAGACTTAGGGCACAAGGCGGGGTACACCCTGGACAGGGTGCCAATCCATCGCAGGGCACACACACATACACACAATCATTCACACACTATGTGCAATTTGGGAACAGTAATTAACCTAATCTGCATGTCTTTGGACTGTGGGAGGAAACCGGAGTACCCGGAGGAAACCCACCAAACACTGGGAGAACATGCAAACTCCATGTACGCAGAGACAGGAATCGAGCCTGTCCAGACCCTGGAGGTGCAAGGCGACAGTGCTAACCACTACACCGCTGTGCCACCTACAGCATGAAGACCTTTATTACTTTATTTGCATAATTAATTTGCTGTGTGTGTAGAAGGTGAAATACCCTGTGTGCACTAGACAAAAAAACACAGCATACGAGAGGTTGATGTTGAGAGGTTAAAGGCTTTGCACCACCGGTTTTTTTTTTCTTTCTTTTTTTCCTGTCCTGTAGAACTGTACAGTTAGTGCACAGACGACCGCTAGTGGGCGCCATTCATCCACTGTTTAGAAGAACACCAGACCACGTTCAGAAAAGACGTTTAAAGGATGTATGTTTGGATGTACAGCGCTATTATAATGTCTGTTTTTAATACGCAGTGAGCATTTTGCAATGATAACATACGAAACCGTGGGACGTGTCAGATTTATGTGCTGCTTTCTGTTGTCTTTTGGTGAGTAAATGCGGAATTGACTGTTTGCGAGCTTGTATTCGCATTAGCGGTGCCTGTTTGTCATGGAGAAGTCTGACTGCACGCTGTACTGAACCTCACATTTCCCTGTGTGTGTGTGTGTGTGTGTGTGTGTCTCTGCAGTGCCTCCGGTCAGCAGTGGTCATGACGGCACAGCAGGTGGCTCCCAAGTGAGAACAAACCGCCGGACCCGGAACTGCGTTTCTGCTCTTTTCTTTAGCGCTCATTCCCAAAGCACGCTGAGAGCTGGAACAGTCGCTATTGTTAACTCGATAGGTTAAACCGATACTAGAAAATACTAGAAAATGTGAAAGTTTAGCCTGGTAGTTAACTTGAAAGAAAATGTGCTGAAATTGGCTTTATATTCAAAACTAGCTGCATTTGTTTTGTTTTTTTGCTTTTATTCAAGAAATAATGTTCATATAGTATACCTCCATCCATCCATCAATCTAGGAACCTCTGTAGTCCAACTGGGGACCGTTAAGGCCAGTGGTGAACATTGTATTTATTCCCATTTTTACAGCTATGGTAGGACCTCCAGTCAACACTCGCACACTACGGGCAATTTTGGTACGCCAATTAGCCTAATCTGCATGTTTTTGTCCTGTGGGAGGAAACTGGAGAACCTGTAGGAAGCTCAGCAATCACAGGGAGAACATGCAAACTGCATGCACACAGACCCCGAGGCGGGAATCAAGACAACAATAATGTTCCTTGTTGAGTTCATTCATTTATTCTTTCATTTATATTCAGTAATCTCTTCATTCTGGTCAACGTCACAATGACACACCATGACTGGGATGCCAGTACACCACTGGACATCATGAGCACATTCACATGTCAGCCAATTTAGTGTATCCAATCCACCTACTATAAAGTTTTCTTGAAAATGAGAGGAAATCAATGTGTGCTTGAACAGATAAGAACCCCATCCAGCTGATGATTCTGAACCTGTGAGGTGGCAAAGTTCACTGTTCCACAATGCTGCCCCTCCTTTGACAGTTTACCTCCAAAAGAAGCTATGAGTTAGGTGTTAACTTAAGCCACCAGCTGTGATATCATCACCGTTAGCTGTGGCTAGGCTTATTTGAATTGCAGATTGCCAAAAGGGATGACTGTGATACAAATATGCTTGTACAGTTACTGGTCACTTTAATACAATATCTGCACACGTGATCATTTATTTAATTATTTAGTTTCCAAATCACATAGCATCATCAAATCTGAAATCATCTTGCTACTTCTATAAGTAGTCACATGAGCAATAAACAACACTCGCCCGCTTCCAATGGAAGCCTTAGATGCTCATGCCATAACTCTGCCCCCATGTTTGACAGATGATGTATTATGCTTTGGAACATGAGTCCTTCCTTTTTTTCTTTATATTCTCTTTTTTTCTCTCTTTAGTATTGTTGACTTGGTCAATACAATACTTTGTTTATGCTACTTGTCTCCCATGCCTTTTGATTTTGCTGAGCTTGCCAGTGCATTCTTTCTTTTTAAGAATATGATATAATTTTGATTTGCTACTTCACTTACCTGGTACCTGTCTAATAAGGTTGATTTCTTATTTAATTCTGAAGATGGCTTACTTTACTTTGACACCTTGATGCTAATTCAACACCTGCACTCGATGCCAGATTTTGTCATTACATAACTAGTAAACAGGCCTTAACTTAATCAAACTGTTTTTCAGTCAGTTGTCTAATTATTTTTAAGCCTGTGAAAATAAAAGTACTATTTATAGACTAGTAATAGTTAGTATGTTTTCTTAAAGACTTTAACTTGAAGCTGAGAGTTTGGTCACATTCTGATTTAATTTCAAATGTATTGTGATGGTATACAGAGGCAAAATTACAAAAATCCCGTTGTTGTCCAAATACTTATGGACCTGATTGTATATAAGTCAATTTTTGGCAAGAAAAAGGGAAAAGAAAGAAAGGGAAAGAGAGAAAGAATGGGTTTATTAGGTGAGATTGTTCTGAAAAGGGTAACTTTCTGTCTACAGTCGTGGCCAAAAGTTTTGTGAATGACACAAATATTAGTTTTCACAAAGTTTGCTGCTAAACTGCTTTTAGATCTTTGTTTCAGTTGTTTCTGTGATGTACTGAAATATAATTACAAGCACTCCATACGTTTCAAAGGCTTTTATCGACAATTACATGAAATTTATGCAAAGAGTCAGTATTTGCAGTGTTGGCCCTTCTTTTTCAGGACCTCTGCAATTCGACTGGGCTGCTCTCAATCAACTTCTGGGCCAAATCCTGACTGATAGCAACCCATTCTTTCATAATCACTTCTTGGAGTTTGTCAAAATGAGTTGGTTTTTGTTTGTCCACCCGCCTCTTGAGGATTGATCACAAGTTCTCAATGGGATTAAGATCTGGGGAGTTTCCAGGCCATGAACCCAAAATTTCGTTTTGATCCCCGAGCCACTTAGTTATCACTTTTGAGTGAGAAAAGTTATCACTCAAAAAAAAAAAAGTTAGTTTTGAGTTATCACTTCATCCGAGAATATGACAGTCCATTCGCAGTCCGTTCAAGAATTGAACCTTTTTTCTTCAAGTTCTTGATGATCCTATAAATTGTTGATTTAGGTGCAATCTTAGTAGCCACAATATCCTTGCCTGTGAAGCTATTTTTATGCAACGCAATGATGGCTGCATGCGTTTCTTTGCAGGTCACCATGGTTAACAATGAAAGAACAATGATTTCAAGCATCACCCTCCTTTTAACTTGTTAAGTCTGCCATTCTAACCCAATCAGTCTGACATAATGATCTCCAGCCTTGTGCTCGACAACATTCTCACCTGAGTTAACAAGACGATTACTGAAATCTCAGCAGGTCCTTTAATGACAGCAATGAAATGCAGTGGGATGTTTTTTTTGGGATTAAGTTAATTTTCATGGCAAAGAAGGACTATGCAATTCATCTGATCACTCTTCATAACATTCTGGAGTATATGCAAATTGCTATTATAAAAACTTAAGCAGCAACTTTTCCAATTTCCAGTATTTATGTAATTCTCAAAACTTTTGGCCACGACTGTACATACAATTTAAATGTAATTGTATTAAATTATAATTAAATAAGGGCTCTCTAAAAATGAAGACTTGTATTATGGGATAGGGGACACCAATGTGTCTTACTTAATCAGAAGCACACAGGGGTGTCGTCTATGTTCAACTGGACAAAAATAAGTACTATCGGAGTAAATTCAGTAGTAAGGGTTTTGCTGTGCATCTGAAATGTTAGAAATCTAGTTATAATATCAGTGATGTGTGTAATGATGTTCATATCAGTAAAGTGTCTTCCACTATTTACACAGTGTTTTTATGCACTTGGCCTGAAGCCTTCATTGGTCTCTTTCCACAGGAAACACTCAACATAAATGGATCTGTTAACCAAGGCACAGGTGAGTTATGCCATTAAAACTGCGATATGAATGTTGAGGGAGAGTGTTAACTACATGATTATTTTATGATAAAACAACTGAACATACAGCCCTTCAGTCTTTGCTTCAGGTTAGAAATCTCAACAGTTCTCTCGCTCTCTCGCTCTCTCTCTCTCTCTCTCTCTCTCTCTCTCTCTCTCTTGCTCTCGCTCTCTCGGCTCCCCTTTTTTTCAGAACTTTCAGAAGTTGTATTTGTAATTCAGAGTCAGAAGAATTCGTACCACATCAAGAGAGCAGAGCAGAGGAGAGCACACATTTTTGCCCAACAGCACGTACTGTAGATTAAGCTAATCTTTCTTTCATTATTCACTAATGGTTTTGTTCAGTTAGAATTTTCAGTATTAATTGAACAGCCATCACACTCTGCCCTGCCAGGATGTTATGATCTGCAGTAGCATAACTTTAAAGTCAAACAAAACTAGGCTTTCCCAAGTGTAGAGAGAGAGGGAATGAGGGAAATTGGAAATCCAAATGTTTGAGATAAATATGCTTAGTTCCAACAAAGCAAGAGAAAATTGGTACATTATTAGCTTCACTTTCCACAAACAAACGAACAAACGGATAAAACGTTTAAAATGTATCCAGTAGCCAGCATGTTTTGTAGGAAAATAACTCATAGGGGTTTTAACAGAAATGATCAGTTTTGTCATTAGTGGGTTATTTACACCATACTGTAGATTAGCCTGGATCACCTTGTTAAGTTTTTGTGAAGCTAGTCATATTACACCCTGTTTTTAAAGATTGTGATAATTTATAACCAACATATCTGTGTAATTTTTTAGACCTACCAGAATGAAGATATTATAATCCCTTTAACTGACATATGATTAGGTTTACGAACTGATTTATACATGGTTCTTTATATTATATTTGTTAAGACTTTTTGTATTTATTGTAAAAGCTAAATTAAGCAAAGGCAGTATAATCGATTTGGCCCTATAACCTTTGCAATGATGGAACACAAATTACTTCTGTTGTTTAGTGAGACTATAAACTTACAAGGCTATCTTAGTTTGAGGCTAGAGCTGTACTGTATTTCTTATCCTTTCGGTTGCTCTTGGGTTTGATGCATTGTTTGATGCATGTGTCTGCTATAAAGTAGTAAATGAGTATACTGAGCACAGGAATTAAAGAGGCTGCACATCATTTTTTGTGACTCTGGTAAGGCCAAGTTCTGAGTTCAGCAAATGTTCAGTAAATTACTGAACCTTACTTCATTTACAATAATAACTATAATTTACAATAATCTTTTACGGTAAACTATGAAAGAAATGCAGCTCTCTGCTCTCCCCGTTTTAAGGGACCAAATGTCAATGGACAAAATAACATACCCCTTAAAACATAACCATTTAAAGAGGGGTTTCACTCTGGTGAAAGCTTTTCTTGATTGTTGACAATGACACAGTGGTTTTGATTTGAGCATGATCAAGATCTGCATCTTGCATCACTGACAGTGAGTACTCTTTAGATTTCATAGTTAGAGGTAACAGCAACAGATTCCAAATGTAAATAACATGTGACATCAGCTGTAGACTGCTTAGCTGCATACTTGTAAGTGAAATAATGAAAGAATAAAACAAAACTTGCCATGGATGATGCTTTAAAAAATTGGATGCAAATTCTTTCAAATCAAAGGTGAAAGATTTGTTGGTTTTATTATTAGTATTTATGTAATACTATTGTGTTGTAGTTGATAGCTAAAATGACAATGTTATTAATGACCAAATATTTAAGGACCTGTATACAGTATATAAGCTATTAGCTAGTCAGAATGTGTAAAACAAACTATACATGCTGAAGGAAACTAAAGATCTCTTCAGCAGATTTCTGGTGTCCTGCAGAGCTCACTAGAGGTTGTTCTCCTCCATGAATTGTCAGAATACGATGGAAACTGGGGGATTCTTCCTGCACTGCCTCGGTGAGCACCACTTTTATCCGCATAAAAAAAAGATACAGACATCAAAATGGTGATAGTAGTAGACACTATTACATATATTAAGGTTGTACATATAATAGAAAGAGGAGTGTGGTATGGGTGTTCTCTCAATGCTGTCTCAATAATTCAATTACTATAGTTAATATTTATTATTTATTTCTCCACTAATATTGAATTTTCCTGTTTCCTGTAATTTCAGGCTTATAATTTACATATATTTTATATATACTTTACATAAAATCCTTCTTGCTGCTTGTGTCTAAGACTTACCCTACTACATTGATTGTGATTAGATGTCAAGCACTTTCTGCTAACTAAAATATTTAAAACTTTATCAATTGTTAATATAGGCCTGATTAACATGTTGAATTAGTTTCTTGTTTGCATTTTCAAAAAGGTTTTGCATAATATTTAAGTTTTGAACCAGCAGGTGAAAAAAAAATCACATCAGGATAATGAATATACTGTACTTACTATGCCAGAGACTGCAGGTCACTTAGACACATCTGTATATTTGAACAGTTTGACAGCAAAAAGAGATGACTCCATTTTTGCAGTTTTGAGAAAAACTATATATATTTTTTTCAAATGGAGAACATAGTATTCCAAACTGATTTCTTTGAGCCACAATTGTGTTAAAAAGCACAAATGGCAAAAATGATTTCTCAGAATGGTTTGAGTTTTATAATTCTGAATTTTATTAGATTTTTTTTTAAAGCTGTAACTCAATCTCCCACAGTTTTGTCACAATGGGTACGTGATCCGGCAAATGAGTTTGTGATCATTTAAGTATGCAGTATAGTATAAAATATGTAATTTGAGTTTTAATAAAAAATAAAGCAACGTCATGCGTTAATTCTGATTTTGTGCTTATTCAAGCAGAATTTAGTGGCAGCAAATTAGATCTAGGAAAAAAGGTCTTTGTTTTGGTGCACACAAATCCTTTTTGATTTAAGAAATGCACTTTATTGCTTGTGTATATTTGAAGTTTTGTAATGATATTTATCTGCCTCACCATTCTGCGTACAATGCAGTATCCCACATAATTTTAATAAATATGTAACATGCTGTTCAATCAACATCCAAATCGCATAATGTCTTGTTTCACAGTACAGCAAGGTATACACACTATAGTGTGAATAGTGACTGCAATGGTGACAACAAAGTGCAATTGTGCTTTTTTAGGCTTCAACATTATCCAAAACACCTTTGAACATACTTAAACAACTCATGGCAGCCTCTGTGTTGCACAGGAAGTAACTGTGCTTCAGTGATCACGTCACAGAAAAAAAGTGATGCGCATGACGACTTGTTGGCTTTTGCTGGAAATGCTGGAGGCTAGGTGACGTGCTTTGCTCAAAACAAGGACGTTTAAAGCTTCTAAAATAAGGCTATATCGCAGTTTTCAAATTAATCAATTATGTGCTATTTGTGCTAGACAACCTTGTGTGGCATAGAATTAATAAGTAAAAGTCAGAAATTGGCATTTATCATGTTTTGCTGTCAAACTGCTAATTTGCATATATGGGTTTCTACTACAAATATTGTTAAATTTATCATATCAGACACCAAAACTGTTAAGATTGAGATTGTCCTAACAGGACAAGTTGATGAATTTTGGTCATATTAAAGGGTTGAATGACACTTTGAATGATCACTAGTCCAAGTGTTGGACTAAACTATAAGATGGTATTTTCTTATAGTCCATGCGGCAGAGTGGCGTAGTGGTTAGCCTTGGTGCGTTGTTTGTGCCCTGCGATGGTTTGGCACCCTGTCCAAACCGTACCGTGCTCTAAGTTTCCAGGCCATCTGCAACCCTGTACAGGACAAAGCAGTATAGGCAATGAGTGAGTGACTGAGTGTCTTGGTCCATGGCTGTCCTATGTCCAAGAATGGACAAATGCAGCTAACAGTTAAATGTGTGTTTTAACCTTACAACTGAAATATCAGACCATAATAAAATTGATTAATTATCTTATTTAAATATGCACAGTCTGGTTCATAGTATTGGATATTGGCAGACTTTTTCCTCTGTACATCATCAATGGATTTGGAATTATATAATTAAGATGTAATTTAAGACTTTTAACATTAATTCAAGGGGTTTAACAAAAATATTGCATTATATTACAGATTACTGCCATTTTTACCTAGTCCTTTTATTTTCAGGCACAAAAGCAATTGGACAACTGAGTGAAAAGCAGTTTCATGACCAGGTGTAACTTGCTTCTTCATTATTCCATGACAAATTATGGTGATACAATGTATGGAGTTGATTTTAAGTGTTAAATGTGGATTTTTATAGCTTTTCATCTGAATTCAGTCAATTTGAAGTTTTTCATTATTAGCCTGAAAAAACAGACCTATCAGAGAGATAGCACAAACTTCAGGAGTGGCCATTTCAACAATTTGTTACATTCTTTAAAAGAAAAATATCTGCTGTTGAGTTCAGTAACACTAAAAGGCCTGAGAGACTAAACTGATATACAGTTATATAAAAGTAATGTGGATGATTACACACTTCATTTATTGGTAAAGAAAAAAAACCCTCCACAAAATCTAGCTATGTACACTCCAGTACATAGGGTTTAAAATACAGACTACTGGTAACCCTGTAAAACCGAAAAAGAAAAAAAAAAGTCTGCATAGATTCAAGAATATTTGGAATAATTCAAAATCCATCTGATTATTGGGAGTTATAAATATTGCCACTGTCCTTATACTTATGGCTATGACTCCAATAACTGCTTTTTTTAATCAGACTCCAATTTTCAATGTTTACTGAATGTACACACGTGGACAAAATTGTTGGTATCCTTCAGGCAATGAAAGAAAAACTCATAATGGTCACATAAATAACTTTAATCTGACAAAAGTAATAATTAAAAAAAAAAAATCTATGAATGTTAACCAATGAAAGTCAGACATTGCTTTTCAACCATGCTTCAACAGAATTATTTTTTTAAAAATAAACTCATGGAACAGGCCTGGACAAAACTGATGGTACCCCTATAAAATACTGAAAATAATGTGACCAAAGGGACATGTTAATTCAAGGTGTGTCCACTAATTAGCATCACAGGTGTCTACAATCTTGTAATCAGTCAGTGGGCCTATATATAGGGCTCCAGGTAGTCACTGTGTTGTTTGGTGACATGGTATGTACCACACTCAACATGGACCAGAGGAAGCGAAGGAAAGAGTTGTCTCAGGAGATCCGAAAGAAAATTATAGACAAGTATGTTAAAGTAAAGGCTATAAGACCATTTCCAAGCAGCTAGATGTTCCTGTGACTACAGATGCACATATTATTCAGAAATGTAAGATCCATGGGACTTTAGCCAACCTCCCTGGACGTGGCCGCACGAGGAAAATCCATGACAAATCAAAGAGACGGATAATCCAAATGGTAACAAAAGAGCCCAGAAAGACTTCTAAAGAGATCCAAGGTGAACTTCATGCTCAAGGAACATCAGTGTCAGATCGCACCATCCGTCGTTCTTTGTGCCAAAGTGGACTACATGGGAGACGACCAAGGAGGACACCATTGTTGAAAACAAATCAGAAAAAAGCCAGACTGGAATATGCCAAACTACATGTTGACAAGCCACAAAGCTTCTGGGAGAATGTCCTATGGACAGATGAGACAAAAATGGAACTTTTTGCCAAGGCACATCAGCTCTATGTTCACAGATGGAAAAATGAAGCATATCAAGAAAAGAACACTGTCCCTACTGTGAAACATGGAGGAGGCTCTGTTATGTTCTGGGGCTGCTTTGCTGCATCTGGCACAGGGTGTCTTGAATCTGTGCAGGGTACAATGAAATCTCAAGACTATCAAGGGATTCTAGAGAGAAATGTGCTGGTCAGTGTCAGAAAGCTGGGTCTCAGTCGCAGGTCATGGGTCTTGCAACAGGACAATGACCCAAAACACACCGCTAAAAACACCCAAGAATGGCTAAGAGGAAAACATTGGACTATTCTAAAGTGGCCTTCTATGAGCCCTGACCTCAATCCTATTGAGCATCTTTGGAAGGAGCTGAAACATGCTGTCTGGAAAAGGCACCCTTCAAACCGAAACAACTGGAGCAGCTTGCTCATGAGGAGTGGGCCAAAATACCTGCAGAGAGGTGCAGAAGTCTCATTGACAGTTACAGGAATCGTTGATTGCAGTGATTGCCTCAAAAGGTTGTGCAACAAACTATTAAGTTAGGGGTACCATCATTTTTGTCCAGGCCTGTTCCATGAGTTCATTTTTTTAAATAATTCCGTTGAAGCATGGTTGAAAAGCAATGTCTGACTTTCATTGGTTAACATTCATAGAATTCTTATTTATTATTACTTTTGTCAGATTAAAGTTATTTCTGTGACCATTGTGAGTTTTTCTTTCATTGGCCGAAGGGTACCAACAATTTTGTCCACGTGTGTATCTAATAACAAATAATAATCTGTAGTTGGTGAAAATAACAAATGGTTTTACTGTACAAAAGACAAATCTATAATATGCAAAAGGTGAAATCAAAGGGATCTCACACAATTAATAGACAAAATCAAGAGTATAAAATGCACCTCTCATCATCATATATGTAACTGGGGTCAGAGCGCAGGGTCAGCCATGGTACAGCGCCCCTGGAGCAGTTAGGGTTAGCCAAGTGAAAGAGACACTGTGTACTTTTTGCCATGATGGATCACCAGCTGGATAGAGTATGTTAGTTACCATCCTGAGAATGGTGTCTATGGACACTAAGGTAAAAGTTTAACCATGTAGACCATGTAGTCTCAGTATCTACAGTATGCTTGTGGGTGTACACATTGCATATTGCAAAAATATAAATCTATATACTATAGATGTATAAATGTTACCTGAACTTTTCTAATCTTCATGATGTCTTAATATGAATAAAATTGATACACCAAACATACAGTATCCTGGAACATATTTTAGTAAAGCATAGTTTTACATGAGCAGGTTTGGTTCACCCGGTTTCTTTGATCTACATTCACTTTAACATTAAATAAATTACTGCCGCTGTTGAAAGAAGTTGATGTTCTATTTGACATTGAATTGCTGGGGCTTTTAAAATTAAGACATACTGAAGTGTTTGTTTCTCAGGCTGGCTGAAGGTTACTGCCGGAGCTCTTTGTGGATTTTTTTCCAGGAGGAGGAGACTCTTGTTGATTTATCCAAACTGCTACAGGTTCTCAGCAGATTTAACCCTTTGAGAGTAAGTTATTCTTCTATCCAGCTATTCACCCCTGAATTTGAACTATTGTAATACATTAGTGTGTTAATCTTTTAAATAACATTAATCTTTTATCATTTAAAGCATTACTTTCCAGCATATTTTCAACCCCATGTGGCAATTTTAAATGGGCAGCATACTGTATGTTAAACCCTCATGAGCATGCCAGTTAAATTTATAACACTTAAAATGGTTGTAGATATAAACTGCCTCACCAGAAAAAAAGATACTAAATTATTTGCATGCATCAAATAAAGAAGATTACTTTTAAATTACTAGAATTAGGTTAAGGAACTATATAATAACATTATTAAAACCTGGAAGGTTAGTGCTGAATTGTGAACATAAATATTAGTTGAAATAATAATTGAAGTAAAACTTAATGGGGGGTGGGGGGGGGATGCATAGCCAGGTCTGGAAGAAAGGTCTGGAAGAAAAGCAAAACTGTTACCCTCAGCTGCTCCTGCTCCACCAAGCCCCTATCCCAAAAGTCACACCTTTTTGTTTGACTAATGTTTGCCACTGACCACATGAAGAAATAATTATTTTTGGTTGAAGGTTTTAACTTTTTAAAGAAAAAAGTACTGAAACATGGTGCATGTCTTTGCTGCCAATAGGACAGGTGTATTAAGGATAAAATTCTAAGAAAGGAAGTCTTACTCAGAATTACTCAGTACAACCTAAAATCATCAGGTAGATATTGGAAAGAAAGAAATAAAGAGAGATACAGTAGATGGATGGATGGATGGATGGATGGATAGATGGATAGATAGATAGATAGATAGATAGAGCATTCACTCTTTTCCACAGTCCATGCTTTAAAGTTGGATCTGTGCCATATTTAACTGAACAGTCTCAGTTCTCTCAAGAGGAGCAGTCAAATATCAAGTTCTGACAGAAGCTTGTTAATGGCTATACAGTACCAGGCAAAAGTTTGGACACATCTTCTAGTGTTTTTTTTTTTTATTTACTTTTTTATTTATTTATTTATTTTTACGTTGTACATTAATTCTATGTTGTAAACAAGGAAGTGCTAAACAACCCAGAATATGTAATACATTTTAGATTAACTACATTTAGCTTTAATGACAGCTTGGCACACTCAGGTGTGCCTTGTCAAGAGTTAACTTGTGAGATTTCTTGCATTCTTAATGTGTTTTAGACTATCAGTTGTCTTGCGCAGACGAAGGGTTCGTACACCCTATTAGTGCTACTGCAATATTAAACCATTCCTTATGATTTTCCTTTTTAGAACAAAAAAATCACAAACCCAGCAGAATAAATTTTGCCCTTTTTTGAAACCATACATACCATGTTCAAATACCTGAAAGGGCTCTGCTCAGAGTGCTTGTACTAAAGTTAATCAGAGGCGTTCAAACCTCCAGACTCCTAGTGGATGTCTGGTAGTGCCCCCTGTCTACTTTCCTAGGTAATAGATATACTTTAGGATATAAAGAATTTTTAGAAACAGAAGTGGAAGTTATTTTTACTTATATTTACACCAAAAAAAGTGTTTATCTGTGTAACATTATCTGTGGAAAAGTTGCATTATGCTGTGATGTGCCAAAGTATGAGGGAGATGATGGGTAATATGCTTATTAGTTGACCTTAATGCTGACCATAGTGCTAAAATGCAATAAAATGTTTTAAAAGATAACTATCTTCCAACAGGAGTGGTTTCTGGGAAGAGCTCTTTATGATTCTGGTGCAACCATTATCCACCACTATGCCTTCTCAGAAGAGCCAGCTACTTTCAGCTACCCTGATTTTGCTGCAGGCTGGGCCCTCACCTGCTCTCTTGTTAAAAGGTGAGGCTTTGAGTATGTCTGTTAGCCCTTCTGTGCCTTAAAAGTTAAGTTTAGACAGGTTTTCCACAGTCTTGAATTGCACCATAAACCGAAGCCATATTGAGTTCATAGAAAATCATAAGGAGCTCATCAGGAAGTTCATCTGAGTTTGGTACTGAAAAAACTCAAAATTAAAAAAGAAAGAATGTTGGTGAGTAAAAAAAAACATTTCAGAAGTCCTCAAGTTCTAACTGTAGCTTGTAGCATTGGCTTGTAGCATTGACTTGCATGTGTTGGTCTTTATTAACAACATACGTATATGGCAGGTTCATAGATTCTGTATTCATAGTATCCAAAATATGAGTGTACAGGTCAGAGTGTTTAGATGAGCTCATGGCACGTGAATAGAAAATGAAATGGGTTCCTTTTTTCTGTTTCTTATTAAAAATCTTAGAAAGTCTTGACAAGTTATAGGGGTTACGTGTTAGCAGTTCTTGCCAAGTCTTGGCAATTCCTGACAAATCATGAAGTATAATAGGTACTTGTAACAAGTAACCTATTATAGGAACTTATAATAGGTAACACGTGACACTTCTTGACAGTTTGTCATAAGTTAAGCATGGTTTTGATTGGAGGCCTAGGTGATTTACAAGTACATCTTAGCATTTTGTAACTGACGTAGTCAATATGTACTGTAGGTGTTTAGGGCATGTGACATCACCAAGTCAAGGGACCAAGAACCGTCAAAAATGTAAATTTAAAGGATATTTTGGCTGACATTTTGGAAAAGGATGGAAATGTGGAAAAACTTGATGTATGTCATTTGCAATGGGTAAATGTCAAATGATGTAATTTATTTGGAATTTCAGGTTAGCTGATTATGTGAAGCATGAGCCACCCAAATCAGATTTCACCATCGACCTTAAGCATGAGGTACGGTACAGTGCAGTATGCTAGTTTTACAAAGTCCAAGTCTGATCTTGTGAAATGTGATATTCTTATAAGACTGGGTAATTATGTGGCGAACTTTGTCAACAGTTTGCTGGCTTACTGTACCAAGTAGCTGACGTTAACATGAACGTTTGTGCTGTAGGTTTTTTTTTTTAATTATTAAATAATTTTGTAAATAATTTAAAACTATTTTGTTTTCAATAAAAACTAAAAAAAATTATGGTTATTTGAAAAAATATTTATTTGCTGAGACCTGACTGCAATATCATACATATTAGTTTTCATGAAAATGTTTATAACATGTTTTTACAAATTACCCACATGCGGATTTCAAAAGGATGCAGCACATAATGCCAAACAAAGCAAAGTCCAGGACTCTAACCTTGACAAATTAAGTTTCCTGTTCTTTTTAACCATAAGCCTGTGAGATTGTTCTATATAGTTATTATTACCAAGCAGACTCTTTGTCGACAGTAGCAGTAGGGCTGTATAACTGCTTCCTATTTGTCATCTGTAATTTGATGAATCATTCTAGCCAAAAGGAAAAAAAGCTGTGTTTTTTTTCTAAACAGTTGCTTCCTACAAACATTGCAGAAAAGACTCATGTTATCTAATCATCCACTTTAATTGCGTTTCGTGGTCCTCCAGGCCTTTTGGTGTTGTTGAGCTTGTGAGTGCGGTCCAACTTTTGATGTGGCCATTCCTTAAGTTTCTGCTATCTTTCTAATGGTTCTTTTTTAACGCCAAATTATGACCTCCTTCACTTGAATTGACAGCACTTTAGATCACATTTTCCCATGAGTTCCCATGAACAGCTACCAAATCCAAACCCAACACTTGGAATCTATTCTAGAACTTTTTTCTCCTTTGTCACAAAATGACTAGCATCTAGGCCACACTTGGCCATGAGACAGACTATCAAACTACTGTCCTGTTACTTTTACGCCTGTGACAAATGATGAACTATGTTGAGCAATGGCTGTAATGCCAAAACTACTTGAATTAAAGTTGGATATTCTATACTTCAATTAAATCTTAAATGATATATTTTAAATTCAGTGGTTTATAAATTATGATTTAAAAAAATCTTTACAAATATTTGTTATTACTTAACATTCTTTCATTCCTTTGGCGGGTGTTACACACACTCATACAAACACTCATATGTTTTATGAATATAGATTCATGTAACTGATGGGGAATATGAACATTTTGGTGGGGAGAAAAAATGCTCTGTCTGTCCCTTTTCTTCCATTCTTTTACCTGTTATCTATGTCACAAGAAGAGTAAGAGAAGACTCCATTCATAAAATAGAGCTAGTTTGTTATCCTTCTTTTTTTATTTCCAGGTCAAATAGGTGGTTTCAAATTCTCTAAGTTTTACACCTGTCTGTTTCCTGAAAGCATGCTTTCTTCTCAGTAATAGTTCTTTTGTGCACTTCCTTAGGCAGGGTGCCATTGTGCATTTCAGAAATGATAGAGGCAATAATTCACTGTTCCCTTTTCTTGTGGTGCCTTGGTGCCCTTTTTGCAATGTAAATGTTTTTTTTTTTAAATCACCGTCTTGCTTTCCGAATGTCGCGCAGCCAGCCTGTGACAACGTGTTAGCAGCCCTTAGTACACACGCTTGATGTTGGGCCTAATTTGCATATCACGAGACTTTGCACTGCACACGTTCAAGATACATTATAGGCAGGGGTGAAAGTGGTTTAAAATTCTTTAGTGTGCTATGTAGAGTATAGAATCCCTCGTACCATACACAAAGCAGTGCCCTTGTTCAGGAGTTAGAGAATAATTAGGGTGTTAGAACATAGTTAGCTTTGTAGCTCACATTAGCCACGAATAGCAGTGAGTTTTTTTCTATATAGTTAATGTCAAAACATTGTTTATTAATACTGAATACATTTAAATGATGACAACAAATATGGAATTAAGTAGTCAATGGAAATGTGTAAAATAATCCAGAATTATGTTTTATATATTTTATGTTTTATATACTTTGTAGTAAACACCTTTTGATTGGATTACAGCTTTGCATTTTCTCTATCAGCCTAAAGATAATGACCTGGAAGAGATTTCCAAACAATCTTGAAAGAGTTCTCAGAGGTTTTGAGTACGTGTTAGCTGCTTTTTCTTCACTCTCTGGTCCAACTCATCCGAGACCATCTCAACTGTATTTAGATTGGGTGACTGTGAAGGCCAAGTCATCTAATGATGTACTCCATTACCCTACTTTTTGAGCAGATAGTTCTTGCATAACCTAGAGGTGTGTTTGAGGTAATTGTCCTAGTGGAATACAAAAGACAAGTCCCACAAGTGCAAACCAGATGGTACGGCATGTCACTGCAGAATGCTGTGGTAGCCATGTTGGTTATAGTTGCCCCTTAATTTTGACTAAGTGACCAACAATGTGACCAGCAAAGCACCGGCCACAACTCCATCTCCATGCCTCAAATGGGATCCACACATTCAGGAACCGTCTGCTCAGTCTCTCTATTGCTAACATAGACATGGTGATTAGAATATAAAATGTATTATATATTATATTATATAAAAATGTTTCTCACATGTGGACTCATTAGACCAAAGGACATTTTTCCACTGATTTAATGTCCATTTCATGTGTTTGATGGCTCAAGCAAGTCTCTTCTGCTTGTTGTTATTCCAAAGTAATGGTTTCTTTGCTGCAATTGGATTCATGAAGGTCTGACTCACACAGTTTCCTCTGAACTGTGGATGTCGAATTGTCTGCTGCTTGAACTCCAAGAAGCATTTATGTGGGCTCTAGTCTAAGGTGCTATAAATCAAGTTTCTGAGGCTAGTCATTCTCATAAACTTATAAACTTATCCTCACCAGCAGAGGTAGTTCTTTGTTTTTCTTGATCCCTCCTTGCCTTTCTTGGTCTTGCTTGTGAATCTAATGAGAGAATTCCATGAGTATGCCAAGCTGCCATCACAGTTAAAATATAAAACATTCTGGTTTGTTTAACACATTGTGGATTATAAAAATTGGAGGTGTGTGTGTGTGTGTGTGTGTGTGTGTGTGTGTGTGTGTGTGTGTGTGTGTGTGTGTGTGTGTGTAAAACAGAGAGAGAGAGTGTGTAATTGGCCCTGGTATTTGAACGATAGTGCAATTACTACAGTACCTGTTGGGACATGAAATTCATACCCTGCTTATGCCTGTTTGTTCCATAAAAAATATTGCTATTTGTCTCAACTCATCAGACAGGCCCACTATGAAATAATCTGATTTTTTTTATAGATTGCTCTGTATATTTGGGATGAGGGAAGAGGACCTGGTTTAACCGCTGTGCATGAATTCTGCTCTGAACTTCAGGGCTCACCAAACACTGAGCATTGTGCTACCACTGTCAACTCTTACCTGCCAATCTGTGTAGGTTTATTATTTCATTGCTTTAAGTGTTTTGTTTAGCATATACACATGACATTGAATAATTAATGTTAATTTATATTAAAATAGACAGTAAATTGTCTAGTTTTATTCTGACCATAAAGATCTAGATAGAGTAATAAAGAAGTCTTCTTTGTAGGGTACCTTAGTGAAGAGGGAGGACCTTTTTGTGGCAGTGAAGACTTGTCTTAAGTTCCACAGTGATAGAGGTGCGTTATATAAGCTTTCAACTGTGCTGTCTGCAGTTGTGCCTTGCTTTGGAAAAAAATATTGTGTAGACAAAATTGTGTGAAAAACAAAACTTGCAACAATAACACCTCCCACAGATAAGCTCCATATTGTATTTTGGGCAAAGTGAAAATAACATCACTGAAAGATGATGATGCTTTTTTATGTTAAAATGAATTAGTTGATAAAATATTCCTTAGTAACTGAGTTTTTGGGATTCAACTAAAGCTATTTAATATGTTGTCTGTTTTGGGCTGTCATTGTATTGCAAAGGCATTTATGAAAAGTCAGAAAAATTGCATCTCATTTTATGTTTGCATTTTATGTATTTGGGAAAACTAATTTTCTCCAAGCTATTTCCTACACGGAGATATCTATGGATAATTTATTCAGTTAGTTAGACCACTTTGTGGTGTAGTGTTGGATGTAGATAAGTGGTGTTGGAGCAATCCTAAAAATCAGCAACATAGTCACTAGAGTTAATTACAGGCATTTACACGATGAGTTGTTTTTAAGCATGAGGGAAATGTTAAATTGTTCCATATTTATTCAGTTCCATCACAACATTAGCTAAAAGCATGTTAAAAGAAATGTCCTTGTGGAATGGTATTAAAAGTTTTTTTTTTTGATGTTGTTTACTGATTTGGCAGTTGAATTAGTTTGGGATAGTTTGGGATTTGCCCATAGTTAAACATTTTTTTGATGTGACAATTGTGCCCATTAAATTGTATTCATGTAATAAGATTGGTTTATTAATTTCCCAGAATCATTTTATAATTAAAAAAGAAAACACAATATCTTATATCCCTTTGAAGTGTCTGTAATCCTTCCTTAATCTTCTTTTCCGTGCTCGGTTATGCCTGATTGTTTCTCATTTGTCTTTCTGTGCATGGTTTTTCTTAGTGCCTGTAGTAAAGAAGACTTGGGCAAAGGATGCAGCGTTGCTGGAGTTTTATAGTGATATTGCTGATCCAGACATTCCCACTATTGACCTGGGAGTCCCTAACACAGAGAGTGGTCAGTATTTAGAGCAGTATTGTGTGTTTTTGTATTTGTCCGCTGTGTCGTCAGCACTTACTAAACAACTAAAAAAGAAAAAAAATAGTTTCACATACCTACTCATCCCTCTTTCACCTCCTCTTTTTATATTTGCTGTATAGCCCAGAGGGTGTTTTCCTTCCTCACATAATTACCCAATTTTACACTCAACCATTCCCTGCAGTGTTCACTGATTGATCATTTTATCAGCTCTGTCTACTATATAGAATGATTCTTTGGATGTATTACTGTTTGTAACCGGTGTGTTGATCTGCACAATTTGTCAGCCATTTCTTTACCTATTGATGGAAAGTGGCCACCATAGGACCACTGCTAACCAGATATCATTTGGGTGGTGGGTCATTGTTAGCACAAAAGTTACATGAAATGGTAAAGTATCCTGTATGGGTGTCATTCTCTTGTACAGCAGCAGGATTATTAAATTTCTTAATGAGCAAATATTAATAACAGTCTACCCACCAAAACATATCCCATAATCTGTTGATCATGGACGACAGATAATTAAATAGACACAGTGCATGTAGTATTTGAGTACAGTGGTACACATCAAGACCCTGCTACCCCCCTCACTGGACCCCCTGCAGTTCATGTATCGTTCAAACCGTTCCAACGGATGACGCCATCTCCACCACACTCCACCTGGCACTGTCACATTTTGACAAGAAAGACACTTACGTCAGAATGCTGTACATAGATTTCAGTTCAGCATTCAATACAATCATCCCCCAACACCTGAGCCTGTTGGGCCTGAACACCTCCCTCTGTAACTGGATCCTGGACTTTCTGACCGAAAGACCCCAGGCAGTGCGGATCAGGAGCTACACCTCCAGCACCACCACACTGAGTACTGGGGCCCCCCAGGGCTGCGTGCTCAGTCCCCTGCTGTTCACACTACTGACTCATGATTGTGTAGCGACACACAGCTCCAATCATATCATCAAGTTCGCTGATGACATGACTGTGGTGGGTCTCATCAGCAAGAACGACGAGTCAGTGTACAGAGAGGAAGTGCAGAGGCTAACGGACTGGTAAAGACAACAACCTGTCTCTGAACGTCGAAAAGACAAAAGAGATGGTTGTTGACTTCAGGCGGACACGGAGCGATCACTCTCCGCTCAGCATCGACGGCTCTTCTGTGTAGATCATCAAGAGCACAAAATTGCTGAGCGTCCACCTGGAGGAGGACCTCACCTGGTCCCTCAACACCAGCTCTCTGCATAAGAAAGCCCAGCCATGTCTTTTCTTCCTGAGAAGGCTGAGAAAGATGCAGCTTCCACCACCAATCCTCACCACCTTCTATAGAGGAACTATTGAGAGCATCGTGAGCAGCAGCATCACTGTCTGGTTTGGGAATTGTACCATATTGGACCTCAAGACCCTACAGCGGAAAGTCAGGACAGCTGAGAAGATCACCGGGGTCTCTCTCCCTTCTATCGAAGACATTTACACCACACGCTGCATCCGCAAAGCCACCAGCATTGTGGCAGAGTGAACACACCCCTTATACTCACTCTTATATTCACTCTCCTGCCATCTGGAAAAAGGTACCGAAGCATTCGGGCACTCACATCCGGACTATGTAACAGTTTTTACCCGCAATCTCTCAGATGAACTAAATAACATCCGGACTGAACTGATTAACACACACATGCACAATCGCACTGATCTACAACCATCTAAATTTGTTCATACCCACCTACCTGATCTACTATTTTCAATATTTGCACAATATTTATCTCACTCTGCTATATGCACAAAAATATTTTTGACACAATGTCAATTGTTTACTGCTGTTTTTTCTCACTACCTCAACACGTACTTCATCACTAAAGAAAAGGCATTTCAGCACTAAAACGTGTTACATTGTTGTGTTACGTTGTTGTGTTATCATGTCGCTCTTGTTTGCACAATTGCACATGCACTTTGTTGTCTGTTGTCCAGTGTTGTCTCTTCTAGTATAAAATTGATAACTTTAGGTTAACTTAAAAATGTAAAATTTTTGTTGTTTGTTAATTTATGTCGTTTGCATGTATGTAGCACCTTGGTCCTGGAGGAACGTTGTTTCGTTTCACTGTGTACTGAACTGTACAGTATATGGTTGGAATGACAATAAAGCCTACTTGACTTGACTTGACTCGACTTGACATAAATGCAGGTAATCCGTTCCAGCCACCTAAAGAGTATTACCAATATTACCACTGTCCAACACTATAATTATACACTCACCTAAAGGATTATTAGGAACACCTGTTTAATTTCTCATTAATGCAATTATCTAATCAACCAATCACATGGCAGTTGCTTCAGTGCATTTAGGGGTGTGGTCCTGGTCAAGACAATCTCCTGAACTCCAAACTGAATGTCAGAATGGGAAAGAAAGGTGATTTAAAGCAGTTTTGAGCGTGGCATGGTTGTTGGTGCCAGACGGGCCGGTCTGAGTATTTCACAATCTGCTCAGTTACTGGGATTTTCACGCACAACTATTTCTAGGGTTTACAAAGAATGGTGTGAAAAGGGAAAAACATCCAGTATGTGGCAGTCCTGTGGGCGAAAATACCTTGTTGATGCTAGAGGTCAGAGGAGAATGGGCCGACTGATTCAAGCTGGTATAAGAGCAACTTTGACTGAAATAACCACTCGTTACAACCGAGGTATGCACCAAAGCCTTTGTGAAGCTACAACATGCACAACCTTGAGGCGGATGGGCTACAACAGCAGAAGACCCCACCGGGTACTACTCATCTCCACTACAAATAGGAAAAACAGGCTTTTTTGTTTTTTTTTGCACGAGCTCACCAAAATTAGACAGTTGAAGACTGGAAAAATGAAACTCCTAAACGAAACTCTAATTTATGCCTTCGACTAACTGATGGTATATTTTAGCTAATTAATTAGTATTCATTTTGTGATAACCCACCATTATTTTTATTTTTAAGGATAATTTATATCAAGTGATGCAGAGCACTTAAACCAAGGAAGAGATGATCCAGTTGTTGGTACCAAAATGCCACAATCATAATACCATGGCTGGCCATTTGTTGCAGGATTAAGCTCTAAGCCATCGCTTGGACTGAATTCTACTGCCAAGAGATTTGCAGCTTGCAAGTGGTGAATCTGCCAGTCATCCCCAAAGTACCAGTATTCCATTGATTGTGGTCCCATTTGAAAGAATTGGCATGGAACTTATTGCGCCCTTACAATGTACTGCATAAAGAAACATTTCATACATATTTGCATCATTTTCTTGACCACAATGACCATTGTTAAAAGCGCTACACAAATAAAATTGAATTGAATTTCAGCATGTAGCATTACAGACGCACTTTGAGTTGAGTGAATATATACGCACTACTGTTTCTGTCCCTAGTCTACTGTCTCCCTCAAACTTGAATGGCTGATGCGCCATATACCAATGAGTGATCCGAGTGTTGGCATCCTTCATGTGATGGTTTCATTGAAACAGGGTTTGATTAGGACAGAGGGTAAAGGGCAGAGGACAGAAGGACTTTTACTTTATTACTGTATTTAAGATCTATATATAAGATCTGTATTTTTCTTTCCTTCTCCGAATAGCATTGCATTACATTTTACAAGTACAAATATCAACACCTGCAGACTATTTTATATAATTGTGCAATTTGCCTTCTGATTGCCTTCCTTAATCATGTAGCACATGTTTGAAATCAGAACTGGAGATAGCTGTAGATATCCATAAAACAGCATTATTACGCACGCAGACGAACACACACAGAAGCTTTGTGTGTTTCAGAGGACTTTTAGGTTGATATCTCACTGTCTGGTGCTTTTAGTTTCCATACACGTTTCATTGTTTCATCTTCTGATTAATATTATTATTTAAGCCCCCAAGTTTAGTTTTTGCTCGTCTCACATTTGTTCTATTCTGGTTATCACTGTTCTGTTTTCATTACCCTGTTGGGTTGCTGCTGTTATTTTGTTCCTGCTCTCATTTCTGTTTATTTTTTACTTTGTTATTAAAACTCTTAATATCTCTGAATACGCTATGCCAGCAGTACCCGTTCCCTGACAAAATGCGAGACCTACATAGAGGCGAGGAAGGATGCATAACAGCGCTCTATGGGCTTACAATAAGCATAAACCAAAAGCTCGACATGGCAAAGCGGCATGATCTGTTTTCACTTATAATTCTTATTCCTGCTAGGAATTCTGAAAACGTTGATATTCTCATTGAGAACCCTGTTATGCCTGTTGCACTGCAACCCTTTTAGTTTTTATGTAAAGGACCTTCCTCCTAATTTTCTCTACCAACATCCAGGAATGAGGTTCAGTGCTTCAGCACCTACAGTAAACAGGGATAGAGAATAAAAAAAATATATATACAGTGGCTTCCATAATTATTGGCACCCCTGGTTAAGATGTGTTAAAAGCCTTAAACTAAATTCAGTTTTTATTGCAGAAGCATATTGTCACACTGAAAATTGTAGAAAAATATAACGTGAATATGTGAATTTTAAGGGGAAATAAAAATCCCTGACTAACAACTAATTATTTTTCATAAAATAACCTGTTCCACAATTATTGGCACCCCTAACAATTCCAAGAAAATAAGAGTATCTAGGAACATTTCATTAGTAATTTATCACTTCCTGCTTCCCTGGGGTATAAATATGGCGTGACACAGAGGCCATTTCTCTTATCCACTCTTCACTCTTCAGGCAATGGGTACAAGAAAATAGGCACCCGCCTGCACCTGCCCATATCTACTGTGAGAGGAATCATTAAGAAGTTTTAAAAAACTGGAACAGTAGTAAACAAGCCTGGACGAGGACGCAAGTTTATTTTGCCTCCACACACAGTGAGGAGGATAGTAAAAGAAATAAAAAATTCTCCAAAGTTCACTGTTAAAGAACTGCAACAAATGATAGCATCTTGGGGACACAAAGTCTCCAAAACAACCATCAGACGCTATCTACATGCCAACGAGCTCTTTGGGAGGCATGCAAGGAAAAAACCTTTTCTCAGTCACAATCATAAACGCAAACGTTTGGAGTTTGCTAAGCGGTAATGGGGCTTCAACTGGGACCGTGTTCTTTGGTCAGATGAGACCAAGATAGAGCTTTTTGGCAACAAACACTCTAAGTGGAACACAAAAGATGAGTATGCAGAAAAGCACTTCATGCCCACTGTGAAGTATGGGGGAGGATCGGTGATGCTGTGGGGCTGTTTCTCTTCTAGAGGCCCTGGGAACCTTGTTAGGGCGCATGGCATCATGAATGCTTTGAAATACCAGGACATTTTAAAGCAAAATCTGGTGGCCTCTGCCCGAAAGCTGAAGATGGGTCGTCACTGGGTCTTTCAGCAAGATAATGACCCAAAACATGTGGCCAAATCTACACAGAAATGGTTCACCACACACAGAATCAAGCTCCTCCCATGGCCATCTCAGTCCCCAGACCTCAACCCCATTGAAAACCTGTGGAGTGAGCTGAAGAGGAGAGTGCAGAGGAGAGGAGTCGGTCACTGGATGATTTAGAGACATTGTGCAAAGAGGAATGGTCGAAGATCCCTCTTTCTGTGTTCTCTAATCTGGTGAAACATTATAGGAGAAGATTTAGGCAAAAGAGGATTGTACAAAGTATTAAACATCAGGGGCGCTAATAATTGTGGCACCCATGATTTGATGTAAAATAATTATTTCTTAATGTGGGATTTTTTTTTTCCACTGAATAAATGCACTTGAATTAAAGGTTGGCATTTCCTCTTTTTTCCATTGTAGTCCTATGTTATTTAGAACAAAACAGATTTTTTTTAAAGCTAAAGAACACATTTTAACCAAGGGTGCCAATAATTATGGAGGACACTGTGTGTATATATACACATCTATAGAGATGTGCTTGGACTAGGAACTACCACCACATGATCAAGAACCACCAGCTCAATTATGTTACTTGTCCTGTTTCTCTGACAGCTGCCAGCAATCAATGATGAGAGGACCATAGTGAAATGAAACAACATTCTCCCAGGACCAAGGTCCTGCATAAAATAGCTAAACTTGACTACAACGAAAATATTGCAATATAATACCGCCAGCCATTGACTCAACATACAGTAAAACCAAACAAACAGAAAAGTGACAATCACTAGCTTGTGGCTCTTGGTTCCTTCGAAGCTTAGGTCATGTCAACACGTGTGTGTGTGTGTGTGTGTGTGTGTGTGTGTGTGTGTGTGTGTGTGTGTGTGTGTGTTGCAAGCCTCACCCAGCTTTGGCAATGTTCTAAGGCTGGCAGTAGTAAAACAAGTAAGAGTCATCACGCATTACCTGCCAGTTCTACCCTACTTTGACTGAAGCACTGATTACATAGAGGATACCTACATCCAAATATGTTTTCATTCTTGTAACCTTCAGAAACATAATTTTTCAGATATACTGATTAAAATTCCATAGTCAATACAAATTTTTGCACAAATTATTCTCTTTCCTAAATAATATTTTCTGTTTGTTAGATGTCTTAGTAAACAAATATTTTCCCCATATCTTCTGATCTTTTATAGATTCCCAGCCAATAACTGATCATTTCATATTTGGGTGTATTTAGGTTAGTTGGTCAGCCCAGGTGTTTTTGTAACTTTTCCATGTAGGTGTGGTTTAACTTAGGCAACACAGCGGCGTAATGGTTAGCACTGTGGCCTCGTGGGTCGAGGGTTGTGGAGCATTTTCTCCCTGTGGTTGGTGGTTTTTCTTCGGGTACTCTGATCCCACATTCGATGGATTCCCTGTCAAGGTTGTACCCCACCTCATACGCCAAGTCTCATGGAATAGGTTAAAGGCCTCCCATGACCCTGTATAGGATAAGTAGTCTAGAGAATGAATGAGAGTGAGAAAATACAAGTTAATCTAGTGAACATGTAAGAAAATGCAACAGGTAATCCACATTTATAGACTGTCTGTTATGAATACTGGAAAATGTTTGTGAATCCATAGCCATGTTTTATGTTCTCCCACCAATAGTCTCACTGTAATAGTTTACTTGATGGTTTTTAATGTACACATTTTGTATCAATGTTAATGATTAATTTCTATATACGTACATTCTTCTTCAGAATGACTTTTGAGAAGGGTGTTGGTGAAAACAAACCATGATTACACAATTATGCAAGTTCCGGCTGGTTCTTTGGAACAAGATTTGATAATAGTAAGGAATTGAGTAGAACTATACTGTATGTTATATGTAAACGACAAGGTCAGTCAGTGCCTATTCAACCGGAAATTGATTGATGAGTGGTTGCCATCATTTTGTGACACCACAAGGAATTGTTTTTTATTCCTAGTGTAGTTTGACATTGTACTCTAGGCAGTGTCTTTTATTCAAGTCAAAATATGTGTACATGTACACATCAGGCTTCTTCTTCTGTGAATTGATCCGTGGAGTTTTATCTTTCATTAGATTTCAGCAGAAATATTCCTTTAAGGTTGGAGAAACAATGTTCCTGTAAATTTACAAAGCAGCGATGCTACAACTGTCTGTTATGACTGTCACATCAGTCAAGTTGGTAGGCCAAAATTGTTCTGAATTACACACACACACCAAATACCAATGCGAATATGCTGTCACAAAATCACCTCAACCATATTGGAACGCTGACTTTGTACTGATTAACACAGACGCAGACACAAAACACATCACAATTTCAACAGTTGTCCAACATTGTTCTGGTTTGCTCACATAACCTCTTACAAATGGTCGTCCCGTGTCAACAAATACCATTGCTGCAACATAGCAACAACTAAAATGGTCTGCTGGATTGGCTCTTTCCTCTACCATAGCCAGTATATCAGATAAAATTATGTTCGGTTCTGATCTGTGAGCATATTAACACACATTTGTTGTTGCAAGAGGCTAAGGTTTGGCACTTTTTTTAGATATCAAATAATCTCTAGGACAGTATGTCTTCGCCTTTAATGAGAGTTGCAGTTCTGTACAAAGTACAAAGCCATCTTGCTTTGCTCTGATACTGCTCTCCTTTGAAAACGTACTCCTTCTTCAAACAAAGATCGAATAGATAGGTGTGCCCATATATATTTTTTAATTTGCAAGGACGTTATTATTATTTTTATATTCTGGCTGCAGCCCATAGAATAGAATCTTTCTCTGACTCTTTTTTCTTTCTCTCTTTTGAGTTTTTAATCTGATATTTAGTCATTTTTCTTTTTTGTTTAGTAACAAGCTGTAATTATTCTCTCTCGGCATATTAATTGTTTAAGGGTGTACATGTTTTGCTTGTATATTTTCTTATTGCGTGTGGAGGGGGTGTTTTTTTGTATAAAATAATAATAATAATAATAATAATAATAAAAAACATGGATTGGCTATTGAAGAGAAAATGACTGTCACTTTACTGTTTTCACCACTTGAACAGATCTCTATGAGCTGCCCCGACCTATCTGCAGTCCAGTTTATTCTCCGCCGGCTGATCCCTTTCCTTCCTCTAGTGCTCATAATAGTCATAATGCTGAGACTCTATTCTGAAATATATTCCACTGCATGCTCTTTCCACCAAATTAGCATCCACACTAAGCCACTACAAGCAGTAACCGCAGACATCCCGGGCCTTCTAGTAAACTGGAAGATTTATTTGCCTACTAATTCTGTCTTTTCTTTGTCATTGCCTTTTGACATTATGCTGTTTTATTGCCTTTAAAGTGGAATAGCAAGATACAACATCTGAAGTGTTTTGTAGCCCAGGATTATAAAAGAGAGGCCCAACAGACTACGAGCCAATTATTTTGCACCTTTTTCCAGAGAGATGTCTTCTCATAAATTGCTCCGCAATAGTTTTATTCTATTTTGTTCTATTCAAAATTCTAGAGAGGATTTTATATCCCTATATAAATTGGTAAACAGGGAAATGAAGGAAACATTTTTTTAAAGGAAGATCAGAGATCACTTAACATAGTTTAATTTTATGATACTGATATTATTTATTTTTATTTATATTACGTTTGTGCTCTATTGTATGTTGTCTGCTCTCTAGTCCATGTCCATCTCTAATGCCATGCCAAATATTTTGCCAACACTTAAATATATTTTTTCTTCTTTTTGTGCAATTTGCTTCTCAGGACACTGTGCAAAGACATTTGCCATTTTAAGGAGGTTTGTCAGTGGAGAAGTGACTCAAGCACCTTGGCTGCTACTAGTAGATGATGACACCTTAATAAGGTAACATGTCTGGCAGCCAAGTGAAACTCACAGGTACACGCTGTTCCTAGGACATAAAAAAACACCCCAGTAAATTACTGATATTGTATGGTAATGAACAAATATTCACTATTTATTCAAATTGTCACTCTACAAAAAGTTCCCATCAACAGCAGCAAAAGCTGGTACACAAGTATTCTAAATAAGGATGTCATGTGATCAGACATCCTTATTTAGAATACTTGTGTACCAGCTTTTGCTGCTGTTGATGGGAACTTTTTGTAGAGAGTATGTGTATATTTACACTGAGTGCATTATTAGACAAGTAAATTATTATACAGGTTGTATTTCTGAGGATTATTTCAATATTGAACAACTGCTGTGTTCTCGGTCAATCCAAACTGTTAATAAACCTCAAACATGAATATATAAGTAACTAAGAGTGAGGTATTGGCTTTCTCAGGAGAATATCTATGTGTGCACAATTACTGGGCAACTATAAGTGTGCAGAATTATTATGCAACCTAATGAAGATTTTCATTCGAATTTCAAGTTTTCTCTTCTCACTTGCTTAATTTCATCTGTGAGAATACATGTGAGAATGTGAGAATTAAAAAAATGCAAATAAACATTTACAAAATGAACAAACAAAAAATAATGACCAATATGGCTACTCTGCTTTTCAATAAAAGTCATAAGTCTTAGATTCATGTGGTATGTCAGTTTCTTGCTCTGTTGACGATCAACTTTTTGTGTAGCAAAAAGCCTCTTACACACCGTGCAGAGTACTATTTTTTTTAACAGTAAATCTCCCGTTTAAAAAGGGCCCACAAGTTTGTAATAGGGTTTAGGTCAGGTGAGGAAGGGGGCCATATCATTATTTTTTCTTCTTTAAGGCCTTTACTGGCGAGTCCTGCAGTGGAGTAGTTTGATGCATGGGACAGAGATTGTCAAGCATAAATATCATGGTCTTCTTAATATTTTTTTTTGTACCACTGCTTGAAGAAAGCATCTTCTAAAAACTGGCAGTAGGTTTGGACCAAAAAGGTCCAAATAGTTTAATAAATAAATAAATCTTAAATAAATCTTTAATAAAGCCCAGCCTATGCCAGTACCCCACCTCCACCTTGCTGGCCTTGGAGTCGAAGGGGAACTCCGTTACTGATCCAGCCACGTCCTTTTCCATCCGGTCCATACAACCTTTGAAAAAACATGTCTTCAAATATTTCTTGGTCCACTCTTGGCGTTTCAACTTTTGTGTCTTGTTCTGTGGTGATCTGGTTTCAGCCTTCCTTACTTTGACCATGTCTCTGACACCTTGTACTTATGGACACTCCATGTATTTTGCAGTTCTGGAATATGACACCACTGGGAGATAATGGGTTCCTGGTATCTTAACGTTTGATTCTTCTCAAATCTTTTGGTTTTTGATTTGATGGTTCTGTGATCACGCCCCAATATCTTAGCAATTTCAAGAGTGCTGCATTCCTCTGAAAGAATTTTTAAAAAATTTTGACTTTTCAGAGTTAGGCCACACCCTCACTTACTGCACAAATACACATCACCTGATATGCTTAAATCCAATAAGCATTCTGTATAAGCAATAATTGCGCACACAGTGTATATAGAGATAGTTTAAATGGGTCTTACTATATTAGTGTTGAAAGATAAAAAAAAACGACATTTTGGGTAGTTCTGTGTGTTGTGATTGCTTTCCAGTCTGCCAAGACTTCTGCGACAGCTGGGCTGTTACAACCCTAATGATGCTGTGAGTATTGGTGAGCGCTATGGGTATTCTCTCAACAAGGGTGGCTACAGCTATATCACTGGCGGAGGAGGGTAAGCCTGTAAAACTAATTTGTCATTGTTGTTTTGATCGGTAGTAACGATTTGAAAACATGCTATTTAGCAAAACCATTCCGCATACATCCATATTCTTAGACAATGAAAGGAAATTAGAGAATCTTGGGGAAACCCAGACAAACACAGGAAAAAGCTTGGAAAAGTCAGATATTATGCCTCAGGATCCCATGGTCAAACCCAGTTACTTTGAACTGTATGGCCCCGGTGTACCCACTATGCCACTGTGCTACACTGTAGCATTTTTTTAAGCCTAACTGAAGCAGTGAGTTCTCATTTCTTAAAGAACTATGTTGGTAGACATATCCCATGGCAATGGAAAAGCTGTTATTGTGTTTCAGAAGAGTCAAATGATTGCCCTGCATCAAGCAAAGAAAAAAAATCACATAAATGCTTGGTGAAGTTGCACTATAAAAATCATTAGTAGAAATCACAGCTGTTTAATAGTGAAAATAAGAGCATATGCATAATGCAACAAGAACTCCTAGCATTGTGGACAGCTGTGTGGACATAAGTAAACCATTTGTTATTGAGGCTAATAAAAAGGCTTCAATTCACTACTTAGAATAAAGGTTAAAAATTCTTGAAAATGATTAAACAATTAAAATAATGCTCCCGTTGGACAGGTCTAGGCTCTGCAATGTTACATGGTACAATTCTTCTGTCATCAGTTCAATATTTTGGCCAAAAATTGTTGGCTAGTGTTTTAGCAGCCTACCAAAAAAAAAAAAAAAGAAAGAAAAAATTATTTAAAAATGTATATATATTTTAAAAAACCTGTTCATCTGCATACCAAACAGTTTGTCCCAGACATCTGCTGTAACAATTTGTTTACCCCAATGGTCAAAAGGAAGACAACTCATCTATAACAGGAATATATCAGCCGCATGAACAAACTGCATCACCGTAAACCTGCACTGCATAAAAGCACAGTGTCATAGAAAGTAAAAAGTTTACGTGTCACTGTTTATATCAGACGGGCTAGAAATCACACTTATGCTCCCATTCTCATGAAAAGAGTCAATGTGGAGTGTGTTCCCATCTATGAGGATCTCATCTGGTCCCTGATTTCCCCTCTTATGGATAAAAAGCCTCTATTTTCTGATGAGAGTTAAAAAAAAACCACCAGTGCTCCAGAACTCTGGTAAACTGTCTACCACAGAGAGTCTACCTCTGAGAGCATCTTCACATACCGCATCTCAGTATGGTATGGCAACTGCACAGCCTTGGACCATAAAGGGTTTCAGAGCATGGCCAAAACTGCCCAACAAATTACTGGCATTCAGTTACCCCTCATGGAGGACATTTATCAATTGAGGACACAATCATTGTTTGTATGGTGAAAAGTCAGGGAAGTTAGCAGAGGAGGTGTGATGTTCTGGGCAATGTTCTGCTGGGAAACCTTGGGTCCTGGCATGTAAATGTTGCATTGACATGCCCCACCTACCTAAAATTCTTGCAGACCAAGAACACTCTATTGCGGTATTGCCTAATGGCAATTGGCTCTTATACCAGGATAACACACACTGACACACTGCAAAAATGGTTCAGAGATGGTGTAATTAGGATGAGAATGAGTTCAAGTTATTGGCTTGGCCTCCAAAAGATCCTTATCTGATTGAGTATCTGTGGTGTTTGCTGGACAAATAGGTTTGATCCACAGAGGCCCTATCTTCCAGCTTATAGGATATTAAAGATCTGCTGCTAATGTCTTGGTGCCAACACACATTCAGAGGTCATGTGGAGTCTCGATGGGTTGGATCTGTTTTTTGGTGGAACAGTCAAACTGGTGGTTTTAATGTTATGGCTGATTGATGTAGAATTAAAAGTAGCAAACATCAAATTTGTACTACAGCCGCTGTGTACCATGCTACAGTGTATACTTTTTGCCCAGCGATACAGTAGTTCACTATCAGTGTACCTCTACATTAATTTATTTGTTATATCTTTTATTAGACTTTAACTTCTATTTCCTCTCAACTAATATTTCCACTCTGCCATAATTGTGCGCCAGTTTTCTACGTTGTTTTTGTGATATTTTCTGTTGTGTTTATTTTTCTGTTAGTATGGTGTTTAGCAGAGAGGCAGTGTCGAAGATTCTTTCCGGTGGTTGTGGCTGTTACAGTCCAGATGCACCAGATGACATGGTATTGGGAAGATGCCTTAACACACTAGGATTGTCAGTTACACACAGCCCACAGTTTCACCAGGTAAATCACATGCACAGTTTGTTTTCAAGCTTCATGTTAAATACACACGTGGACAAAATTGTTGGTACCCTTCGGTTAATGAAAGAAAACTCACAATGGTCACAGAAATAACTTTAATCTGACAAAAGTAATAATAAATAAGAATTATATGAATGTTAACCAGTGAAAGTCAGACATTGCTTTTCAACCATGCTTCAACAGAATTATAAAAAAAAAAAAAATAACTCATGGAACAGGCCTGGACAAAAATGATGGTACCCCTAACTTAATAGTTTGTTGCACAACCTTTTGAGGCAATCACTGCAATCAAACGATTCCTGTAACTGTCACTGAGACTTCTGCACCTCTCTGCAGGTATTTTGGCCCACTCCTCATGAGCAAGCTGCTCCAGTTGTTTCCGGTTTGAAGGGGGCCTTTTCCAGACAGCATGTTTCAGCTCCTTCCAAAGATGCTCAATAGGATTGGGGTCAGGGCTCATAGAAGGCCACTTTAGAATAGTCCAATGTTTTCCTCTTAGCCATTCTTAGGTGTTTTTAGCTGTGTGTTTTGGGTCATTGTCCTGTTGCAAGACCCATGACCTGCGACTGAGACCCAGCTTTCTGACACTGGCCAGCACATTTCTCTAGAATCCCTTGATAGTCTTGAGATTTCATTGTACCCTGCACAGATTCAAGACACCCTGTGCCAGATGCAGCAAAGCAGCCCAAGAACATAACAGAGCCTCCTCCATGTTTCACAGTAGGGACAGTGTTCTTTTCTTCATATGCTTCATTTTTCCGTCTGTGAACATAGAGCTGATGTGCCTTGGCAAAAAGTTCCATTTTTGTCTCATCTGTCCATAGGACATTCTCCCAGAAACTTTGTGGCTTGTCAACATGTAGTTTGGCATATTCCAGTCTGGCTTTTTTATGATTTGTTTTCAACAATGGTGTTCTCCTTGGTCGTCTCCCATGTAGTCCACTTTGGCTGAAACAACGACGGATGGTGCGATCTGACACTGATGTTCCTTGAGCATGAAGTTCACCTTGGATCTCTTTAGAAGTCTTTCTGGGCTCTTTTGTTACCATTGGGATTATCCGTCTCTTTGATTTGTCATGAATTTTCCTCCCTTGGCCACGTCCAGGGAGGTTGGCTACAGTCCCATGGATCATAAATTTCTGAATAATATGTGCAACTGTAGTCACAGGAACATCTAGCTGCTTGGAAATGGTCTTATAGCCTTTACCTTTAACATGCTTGTCTGTAATTTTCTTTCGAATCTCCTGAGACAACTCTTTCCTTCGCTTCCTCTGGTCCATGTTGAGTGTGGTACATACCATGTCACCAAACAACACAGTGACTACCTGGAGCCCTATATATAGGCCCACTGACTGATTACAAGATTGTAGACACCTGTGATGCTAATTAGTGGACACACCTTGAATTAACATGTCCCTTTGGTCACATTATTTTCAGTATTTTCTAGGGGTACCATCATTTTTGTCCAGGCCTGTTCCATGAGTTTATTTTTTTAAATAATTCTGTTGAAGCATGGTTGAAAAGCAATGTCTGACTTTCATTGGTTAACATTCATAGACTTTTTAAAAAATTATTACTTTTGTCAGATTAAAGTTATTTCTGTGACCATTGTGAGTTTTTCTTTCATTGACCAAAGGGTACCAACAATTTTGCCCACGTGTGTATGGCAATACTGAACATTATTTTTTCAAAATGAAACATTGAGCACCAAATTAATATTATTTATTTAATATGATTTATTATTTATTTAACACATTTATATCATTTATTTAAAAAGTTTAAATATTACAATATTTAATTGTAAACTGGAGTAGATCACTATTCATACAGCATAAATACCATGTATTCCTCAGTCTAGTTTAGTACATGCAACCACAATCAATGGAAGACTGCTGAATTAACAGTTGTCCGGAAGACGATCAACACCCTCAACAAGTAGGGCTAACCAAAGAAGGTCATCACTGAAAGGGTGGCCGGTCACAGAGTGCTGTTTCAAAGCATATTCATGGAAAGGTAACCCGGAACAGGAGCGTATGGTAGGACAGGTGCACAAGCAATAGGTCTTAAGAAGATGGTCAAGCAAAGTCGATTCAAGAGCATTCCAAGGAGTGAAGTGAGGCCGGAGTCAGTGTATCAAGAGCTACCATGCACAGACAAGAAACATTCTACAAATTTCCAGTAGTGGCAAGCCTCCTGAACCAGAGACAATGTCAGAAACGTCTTGGTTCTTACTCAAGCTAAGGAAAAAAAGAACTGGACCATGTTTCCAGTGTTCTTTTTCAGACAAAAGTGTGAAAAAAGTGGAAATCAAGGTCCCAGGCTCTTTAGGAAAAGTGGAGACACAGAATCCAAGTTGCTATAAGTACAGTGTGAAGTTTGTACAGTCGGTGATGATTTGGAGTGCTATGTCATCTGCTGGTGTTGGTCCACTGTGTTTTATCAAGTCCAAAGTCAATGTAGCCAAATACTAAGAAATTTTAGAGCATGTCATGCTTTTTGTCTAAGACAAGCATTATGGAGTTGCTGATTTCCTTATTTAGCAGGACTTTTTTTTGCATCACCTGTTCACGGTTCACATAAACTGCTTTGCTGACCATGATATTACTGTTCTTGACTGGTCAGCCAACTTGCCAGACCTTAATCCCACAGAGAATGGAAAAAGGAAGGAAGAGGAATATGAGAAACACTTGACCCAATAATACAAATGACCTGAAGGCTGCTATTAAAGCGATCTAGTCTTCAAAATTGTCTCAGCAGTGCCAAAGGCTGATCGCCTCCATGTCATCCATCACTGATGTAGGAATTTTTGCAGAAGAAGCCTCAACATGAATAAACATAGTGTTCAGAAGTTGGGCTTTTTTTTTTTTTTGTAAATTATTATAACATTTTTTGGCTGATCTTGACTATTTAGAAAATATTCTAATTCTATAATACTGGAATTGAGATTTTCATGAGCTGTAAGCCATAGTCATAAAAAAATCTATTTACATTTAAGGAATCGGATATACGAGTTTCACTTTTTAAACTAATTTACAAAAAATCCACAATATTATAATTTTAAAACCAGTGCTAAGTATGTGAAAGTTAAGGACTTAAATAGAACTTTATGGGAATAATTTGAATGGATACTTTATTTGTATTTACGCTATAAATAGTCTCTTGTTGTCCACAGGCTCGTCCAGATGATTATCCCAAAGAATTACTGCTTCGTCAGAGCCCCATCTCCTTCCACAAACACTGGAACATCAACCCTGTATCTGTGTACCAGCAGTGGCTGATGGAATCTGAGGATTCGCTCCAGCAAATCTTTAAGAGAGAGTACAGACAAGAGCTTTAAGCCAAGAGCGTACTTTCATGTTGTGTTGAGTTAATAAAAAATTTAAATAATTGTGAATAACAACATTTTTTACTGTTCCTCAGTTTTTACAGTAATAAAAGTAATATGATTATTTTTAACAGTTGGCTCTCTAAATCACAATAAGTTGTGAGTAGTTGTACTGCAGGCTTGTAGCTTACCTGGGTGTCGGGATGACTTGTAGTGAGTTGTACATTGCTGAGATAGGCTACGAATTTTTTGAGAAAGCCTAAGCTCTGTTGTAGGTCTATGATATGTTTCTCTAGCTTATTTGAGGTTGTTTGTGGACTTCTGTAGTTGATTGTAGTCAGTCATAGCTGGCCAAGGGCCTACAGAAAATTCATAGTGACACTGACAACCAGTTCTTTTTTTCTATTATCGTTCATCTATCTGTAGGGATCCATAGACCCTTGTAGTGTAAGTAGTCATTGTTGTCTGTGACCTTACCATACCAAATTATTGGCTTTTCTGTGCCTCAACCTAGCACCACCCCATTTTGTCTTCCATCCTTCCATCTAGGAACTTCAGTAGTCCAACTACAGACTGTGGAGGCCACTGGTGACCATTTTATTTATTCCCATTTCACGACCATGGTGGGACATCTTGTCAACATTCACAAGCGCATTCACACACTATGGACACTTTTGGCATACCAGTGGGCTTCAGGAACACTGTAGGGACATTGTTGTACAGTGACAATTCCAGAGACATTTGATGTGCCTGACCAGATGCATGAGTTCTGATTAAATTAGGATCAGGTACTGAAATCTGATAAAAATATTGACACATACTGAAAAAATATTGACACACGATTGATGCATCCCTGTGAGGACATGCTTTAAGCAATATTTTCCATTTTCTCCCAGTTTGGTTATTTGCCCATTTCCACCCATTAGATTGTGTATAATACAATGTGTTTGTATTTTTTTTTCTTGTCAAGATGCTTGTTTTTTTTTTTAATGATCAATCTACCGTCTGAGAGCTATTAAATTAAAGTTCCATTATAAAATGTTAAATGTTCCCTGACTAGTCAGTGCATTTAATAAAATCATTGCTCAAAATGTTGACTTGAGTAAAATGCCAAAATTATCCATCCTTTCTGTTAAATTAGAATCAGAATTGGTTTAGTGGCTCAATCCATCATAATTAGGATGTTTTACTGATTGTATATGACCTGGAGAGTTCCCACAGGGTGGGTTGGGAAGAGCTATGTTGGGATGTACTGGGATGTAATTTTCAATGTAAATTCATTTGGAATTTTACTGCCAAACTACGTTATGGGATTTCCGTTGTGTATATTGGCATCAGTCATGTGTTATTGTGTAAGCTCCAGATTAAGCAGTGGTAAACTGGAGTACCAGTAAGTGTCTCTGCCCTTTTCATGATTATCTAATCATTTTGATTGTGTAAAGCTGTTTTGTGACAAGGTTAAAACAAATTGTTAAAAGTGCTATACAAATAAAATTTAATTGACATTGAATTTTTACTGAGACAGCTATGGTGAAAATGGGTAGATCTCTCAGTTCCTTTCAAACCTCATATGGCAGCTTGAGATGAAAACCATCCAAGGTTATGCGTCACTTGAACCATTGACTCCTGCCAATCTGATCCTGTGCTGTATGTGTGCCTGTGCTGTAAGTTTTTCATACAGCAGTGCGTTTACATTTGCTATTATTCAAAAAGCATGTTGAACATTGGTGTGCAGGTCCACGGCATGCTACTCATCATCCTTCTTCCATTTCTCACTCTTGGCAATATGTTTAAAGTTATCGTTGTGAGCTGTCATCATAGTGGGAAGAACAAATGACGGATACCACTGCTCTTGTACAATGTATAATATATCCTAGACATATAGAGCGTGTCTAGACAACCTCTATGGTTTTCATCAGACCAGCTGTGTTGGTAATATGCAGGCGTCATAATGGGGCAGCAATCCTTAAGCAATTTTATATAGAGAGCATGTAATAAAAGAAAAACACAACCCCATTAGTTTTAGCTACTGCTCCCAGTTTTCATACTGCCATTGTCCATGGTGCTGAACCGCTGCTCTGGGGGCTGTGCTGAGGACCACAACAAAGTAACACATTTGGTTTTTTTTTGTGGTCAAAGCCTGACATAAAATTTGAATCCAGATATTAGCTCTACACTGGCTTATTAAATGGAATCTTAGTACTAACTGCAGGTTTATATATGTTTTAGAGGAACTTTGAGTATTTTAAATGATCTTGTTGAGCCACTGAATTAACAGGTCATGCCCAGAAAATAGAACAAAATCTATATCACCATTGACTATAGGGCTGTGGTCATCCTGGAGTTTAGCTTGATGCACCTTGTTTCAGGTGTAGAACTGTCTTTTAGTATTGCTTCCAAATAAATGTTTAGGGTCAATAAAGGCTTAAAAAGAATTAATTAATAAAGGAAAGAATTGTGATCTCTGAGATTTTAATCATAGTTATGATAATTGATAAGCATCCAGGTTGGATAAAGTATTTCAGAAACTACAAATCCCTTCAGATTTTCTCTCAGTTGTTTCTTTTTACAAAATGGAAAATTTCTTTTTGTTAGCCAAATATCTTTTATGACCACTCTTTGCAACTGTGGTGGCAGAAATGCTGAACTCATTAAACCATCAGGCAAATGTGCTACAAGAGCAGAAAACCATGAATCAAGTACCACTCCAATCAGTGAAGAACAGAAATCTAATGCTGCAGTTGACACAAACTAACCGAACTGGAATGGTGGAAAAGTAATATGGTCTTTTTGTGATGTTCAATAGCTCTGGTCTTAATAAAGTGCTGGATGAGTGTAAATGTGTGATGGCATTATAACTGACTTTCTGAATTTTTAATTTATAATCCTTGTTTCATTTCTAATCTGATATAAACCCAGCCAAAACCAAGACAGCTATATTATCCTTACAAACAGATCCTGGTTTTTCTTTTTTAAATATCTTTTGAGAATATTTGCTGTTGACTAATACTAGCTAATTGTATTTGCTCTACTTTAATGTCATTTTATGTAGTTCTAAATTTTGCTAGTTTTAATTGGTTATGGTTAGGTTCTTGCATTTGCATTGTTATCTCTCTCTCTCTCTCTCTCTCTCTCTCTCTCTCTCTCTCTCTCACACACACACACACACACACACACACACACATCTATCCATTCGTTTCAGCTAAGGTAAGTTTTTATTCCGTTCTAAAGTAAATTTGCTGTCCTTTAGTTTCTGTGTAAATAAAAAGTACCCAGCTTAGTTTAAATAATTGTTTTTTTCTTCTCTTTTTAATTGTTTTTCAAGATTGAGATCAGAAAACAGAAAAGCAGTGTTTAATGTTTAATAGCACTGATGATTTATATATGCTTTTATATTCAGTGTACTAACGTAATTTATTTCTAAGACTAAGATTGAGCAAAGTCAAATAAGAATAGAAATTAATTAAAAAAGCAGCATATCTAAAGCCCCATAAATAATGACTCATTTATAAAACTGCTGTAATATTAAGAGTGCAAGTGCAAGATAATAAAAAAAAATTGAGCTGGTGTTTGTTATTAGTTTAAGTGCCTTAAGTAATCTTCATTTTTTATGATTACATTATTTTAACTATGTACATTCTCAGAATGTGCAAAACAGATGTAGTTGTGAGGTTATGATGGGCATTTCTGTACTGTGTAATCTGTACATTCTAGACATTTAAAGCAGGCGATCAAGGCTTTATCAAGGAATGGAGGTGGACTTTGGGTAATTCAAGATAATTCAAAATGATTATACAGTATTTATAACATTTTATATAATATATATGTTATATATATAAAACATAAAATAACAAAGTTGGTAGTGAGGTTGAAGAAACTTACCTAAAGTAATCAGAAACAACACTAGGCACAACATTCAGGGAAATGCTCTCAACGGCAAGAGAGAAATGTGCAGTCAATTGAAAAGAGTAAAAGAAAGTAAAGAACATAAAATTACATGAAATAATACTGAAAATTTAAGACATGTTCAGTGGATTTGGATCGTGTAGAAATCATGTTATGTCTAAAGTCAGTTGAATTGTCATTAAAGAGACTATATTTATGAAGTAATGGTAAAAAAAATATGATAATAGATTTCTATAACTATCCTTATATATGCAGTGTAAAATTATGTCTAGGAGGTTGGACATCCCTGTAAGCAAATCATTGTAATTCAGATTTATTTAGCCTTTTTAACAATGGTCATTATCAGAAACCTGCTTACAGAATCAAAAAGAAAATTAGTGAAATTATGTGAAATGTGTGAAGTAATATGTATAAATCAAAATTATCAGTTTGTCCCTGATGAACAAGCCAGTGGCGATGGTGGCAAGTAAAAAATCCCTGAGATAGCAATAGGAAGAAACCTGTGGGACGAATAAAGGTATATGCAATTTGGGTGATATCAGACAGCAGGTTTTGATTGATGTAAGGACATGGGGCTGCATCACACCACCCAAGCACTACATTTTATGCATTTATTTATTTCGATGAGATATTTGTTCAAGAGATGTTTCAAAGTGTCATGTGTGCATGCAAACGTAACGCAGGCTATAGCACAATTCATACCCTCCCTACAGTAAAATATGCTGGTAGCTACAGCTGGTAGATACCCTTTTTGTTTGCAGAACCTGGATTTCTCTCATAAATAAAGAGGTAATGAGTAGAACAAAAGACATAGGAAAACAAAAAACACCCAAGGTCTGGGGGAAAACTACCCCTTAGCAGACACTGGTACCGAATATAAAATCAAAGCAATGCAAAAGTAGTTAAACACAGAAAAGTGAGCCAGAATCCAGATCAGAATCTTACATAATGTGTTACTATGAAAACTGTTTAATTTTGAAAATGTACTTTTTTTTCAATAAAATAGCTGAAAGAATCAATCTGCATAATTGTCATTTGTAATCCAGATGAATCAGATTACAGATTAATCTGATTAAAAAAAAATTTTTATATATTTGCATAGCACACAGTTAGTAGCTCAGCTTCTATTTGCCAACAACAGGCTTGCACCAAAGTTGTAATGGTAATAATGTTGGTATTAATTTTAGTCTTATGTGTTGAATAAATATTCACTCCTTCATTCTCCACACTACTTATCCTGTACAGGGTCACGGTAAGCCTAGAGCCCATTTCACACTCACTCAGTAGGACACTCATTCACACACCCTGGACACTCACTCACACATTACAAGTTTTGATTTTGTTTGGACTGTGGGAGGGAACCGGAGGACCTGGAGGAAACCTGTTAAGCACGGAGAGAACATGACCTAAAGGTGGAACTCAAAGCCTTGCCCCTAAAGGTGCAGGGCCACAGTGCTAACCATTATGTCACCATGCTGCCTTAGTAAACTTTTTCTCCCTATTTAGAAGTACAAAAGAAAAGGTCAAAGGACAATATACAGTCTATTTTTGTACTTTCCTGAGTGACACGTTTCTGCTTTTATATCATGTAAAGGCAATGTTTAGGCAATTCAAAATGTGAAACAATTTGATGGAAAACTTCCTTGTTAGAACACATTTAATGATCAATTTGAGCATGAATTTATAACAAAAATGTTACTTCCTGCCTAAAAAAGTGCCCACTATATCAAAGCCGTATCTGATTTTGCTTTAAATGCACAGTTTATTAATTTTATAAAACGCTGCTCAATTAACTTTGTCTTATTTATATTAGTCTTGTTATATGCCTTCAGTTCAAATTAGCCCCAATTTTTTTTTTTCATGAAAAATAGATTTTAGGCTATATTTATACATATTGCAAGGCAGGGGTGGCTGGTTAAGATGTTAGACAGCTGACCAGGAGGCCCCTGGTTCGAGCCCTGACATAGTTAGGCTGCTGCTGTTGGACGTTTGCTGCTCGGGTACAATCAGGTATAGAGCTGGCAACCCGGCTCGTAAATAACTTCCACAGAATCTATGGAAATATCTGCAGGATGGGGGGCATCTAGCGCCCAATGTGCCGGGAGGCATGTAGATGGACTCTTTCACCTTTTTCTTATACATATTGCACTTTCAAATCTAATACTCATACATCATGGTAGGATAGGTATGTCACAGAGAGGTGTATTTTTAGCACATCAGTCTGGGGAAGTGCTTGTATAACATATTTTCAGGTTAGTTAATAATATATGTTATTTGTTGCCAAGCATATACTGTATCTAAGGACAGTATACTTACTGTATGTATAGCTACATGTACAGCATGGAACAGTAAAATGAAAATTATGTGTGAAATGGTGCTATTATCCTTCCATATGGTTCCACTTAAAATTGAGAGCTTCTGTGAGCAACATGTAACTGTGGAGTTACACAAATCCTTATCCGTGCACGTTTAAAGAAGTAACAATGCAGTGGCATAACAATAGGACAATGTAGTGACAAGACCTCTACAGTTGCATAGCCAGGAATTCATTTCAGTATGATGATAAGAACATACATGTATTTATGATAAAGTCACCATGTGATCTGTGCCATCGTTTACTTTTGTGTCATATAGAATAAGAAACAGTTATTGCACACTTTTATTATCTGAATGATTGGTACATGTGTCAACTGATCTTGATATTTAAAAAATTATGTCCTTCTATAAAATACCTTAATTCTAGTTTACCTTAAAATGATAAAAATAAGATTTTATTTAATTTTATGGGGATATGGCATTTATCTTATGAAGTGAAATCTATTGATTTTGCCCTCCTACAAAAACACTTTCATACTTCATCACCAGCCTCCTTGATGTTGCTGAGCTCTGAGTGTAGTCAACTGGGTTTAAAAAATATAAAGCTCAAAATTTCTTGTTTTTTGACTAGTAGAAAATAAAATGATTTAGACTGGTTATTAAATCTATTTGTAAGTATAATGGTGATGGGGTATTGTTTTCTGGAAGTTGTATTGGATGACTGGGGAGTTTATCATCCTGGTCCCTTCCTCAGGCACTGTGTGGCATAAATGTCCTGGACAGAGGTAAGCTCATCTCCAGTAACGACCGAGGCAGTAAATGCTATGCTGAATAGTTTTGCAGTTAAAAATCTCTACAGTTCAAGAACCAGCAGATGATGTTACTAAAAGTGCAGGTATAGAACAGCCTAAGGATTTAAACAGAACCTTTATCGTTTAATTCAAGTGGTGTAAATACAGCTCTCTCCACTGCAGATCCATTTATGGTGAGCATTGTATAGTGTGTGTGTGTGTGTGTGTGTGTGTGTGTGTGTGTGTGTGTGTGTGTGTGTGTGTGTGTGTGTGTGTGAGAGAGAGAGAGAGAGAGAGAGAGAGATTCTGTCTGTGTTCTTTCTATAGTCTACAAGTATCTATCCAGTAATGTAAACTTTAAAGCACTTTTTGTATGTCGCTCTGAATAAGAGCGTCTGCCAAATGCCTAAATGTAAATGTAAATGTACATTCAGGTTCACATGTGAAGAGAGGTAGTTTTCAGTGTAAACTTCATCATTTGTATATTTATTATGATGGTTGGCGAATTCACATTAAACATTACGTTTACAACATTTCTCAAATCATTTGCTGAGGATAATGAAGGTAGAAGCTACGGGTTGCCTGTTTTTCAAATATGTTCCCTTATTGTGTTTCAGTACAGAAACAATAAGAACGACAATGTCCCTAAGCACACCAGCTATCTGAACATACTTGAAGGAATAATTCAATTCAATTCAATTTTATTTATATAGCGCTTGTAACAATGGTCATTGTCGCAAAGCAGCTTTATCACACTGAGAGTTAGGCGGCTGGAAGTTCAATAAAGAGAGGTGTTTGAGTTAATATGGAGTCCACCTTTGTTATTTCATTATTCAAAATACAAATTACCCAGTTGCTGTTTGGATGTTGATTGACGTAAGAAGCTTTTGCATGTGATACATGGAAACTGCTAGGTGAGGAGAAGTTTGATTTGAGGATTGTATCCTGTTAATGATCAGTCTGGGCAGGGTTTTTTTTTTTTTAATAAAAGGCTATGGATTAAGAATTAAGTGAATTCAACTTGGTTCAGACTCCTCTGTTTGATAATATATCGTATTTAGAAGTATTTAGTGGCTTGACTTTGGCAAAACTTCCCTTCAGGGCTCACATTGCATTTGCTTCTTTATATTGATTTTGTGCCACCCTGAGGCTTCTACTTCACTCCATGGCCTCAACTTAACTTGTTTTTGACCGGCGTCTCTCAGGGCATCATATACACACAAGTTAACTTTACCTTACGTTCTGGATGCCAAAAGCATGGTGTGTACCAGTTACTGTTCCTTACCGTAGGTAGGGAATTGAAATGATCTGGAGTGAACCTAATGTAGGACATACTCGGGCTTTGGTTCCATCTGCCTTATGAGCTTTTAGGGCACCTTCAGGACCTCCTGCATCTTGTTGATGGTGCATAGTTGTATCCACAGGAGAAGCTGCCTGGCAAAAGACACTCCATCCATCAAGGCACTGCATCCATCAGGGCAGGTTAAAATGTGGCAGCAATAAAGTTATACAGGAATGAAAAAACAATGGCAATAGCTGAAATGTTAAAGTAAAGGGAATGTTTTCATTCTGAAAAGCAAGCATGATGCAATGCAGTTTATAAAAAAAATCAAATGCAGCAAACTGATGATAAGTATGCAGACATTTAAAAGGAAAACATCAACGAAAACTACTGGGGGGTATTCCAGAAAGCTGGGTTAACTTACCATTGGGTAAAACTTAACCTCCGGGTTGATTTACCCCAAACACACATACCTTGAGTATGTCGGTTCCAAAACCCCTGAGAAGAGTAAGTTTAATCAACCTCCTACTGGTTACCCAGAGTGCATAGATAAAGGCATTTTCAATGGATTGCCGATTTCACGAGTCAAAATGGAAAATCAAAGTGAGAGGTGAAGTTGGAGGTTTAAATGCAGCATATGAAGAATTTAAGCAAATAATAATGAAAAAAGCAACAAGGCTGCATCGGCTAAAGAAAGAGAGTTGGCTTGGCAAAAAATAACGAACAGAGTAAATGCATGAGAGTATTAAATAGCACATTTGACATCGGTTTCCGTTTTATTATACACTGTAAACCCTAATGCTCAAAGTAATTAAGCACATTGAGTACCGTTAACTTAAATAATTGCAATTAGATCAAATTAATAGACCGTTTTGAGTATTCAGAACCTTTTGATATTTTAAGTAATCGTGAGTACATAAGTAACAGTAACCGTCACCTTAAAGTTCCACCTTCTTAAACTCTATAGAGCACTAGTGGCTCAGTGGTAAGTGTTTCACCTACCATGTGAAAGACCCGGGTTCGATTTCCAACAACTGCCACAATAATTTATTTTTAAAAAAGATATAGTTTACTTAAAATTGGAAACATCATAAAAATTATGTAACTGATTACGTCAAATTTTTTTAGTTTTGACAACTTAATCGGGTTTTATGGTGTGTGTAAAAAGTGTTTAAGTGCCAAACATACTGTGTGAACATCTCTACACACAGTTGCCTTTCCCACATGCTCAACATCACCCACATTGTACAAAGAAAATGCCATGACGCAAAAAAAACGAAGTGCTATGTACACTGTAATAAGTTACATCAATTTTTTAAGTGATGATGTTTTTAATTTTAAGTAAACAGAACTATAAATTTTTGAGTTTGTTGAACTTGTTGCAAATCAAATAAATTGTTGGTGCTGTCACCACATCAGACAAGCCGGCCTGGGGATTGAACCCGGGCCGTTCACATGGCAGGCGAAACACCTACCACTGAGCCATCAGTGCTCTATAGAGTTTTACTTGGTGGAATTTTAAGGTAACGGTTACTGTTACTTACATACTCACGATTAATTAAAATATCAAAAAGTTCTGAATACTCAAAAAGGTCTATTAATTTGACCTAATTGTAATTATTTAAGTTAACAGTACTCAGTGTGTTTAATTAATTTGAGCATTAGCAATATGCAGTTTCAAGAGATGTGTTAAGTAAATTAACGATTTCCTTGAAAACCGATAACTCTTTCAAATAACCATTAGGAAATTAAAAGACATCAATACGCGATCTTATAACTCTCTTCCGGCGAAAAAGAACTCGTATAATTTGTGCCTCCACGTCCACATGATCTTCATCAAAAGCCTACGTCATGCTCAATAAACCTCTGAAACAAACTTACCCTGGAACATAACCTGCTACCGAGCAGGTTATCTTCAGAGAGCAAGTTGCTATGGTTACAAACATACCCAGAGAGTTACCGTTTTTGGAACCGAAAGTTGAGGATATCCACTAACTTACTCTTAAACTTACCCGGGTATGTCACATAACCTGCTTTCTGGAATACCCCCATGGTCTGTACTATAAGTTTATAGACTGAGCGTCCTGTCTTAAGGATGGAATAATATACTGTACACTGATCAGCCATAACAATATGACCACCCCCCTAATGTGGAGTAGCCATGAAGTTTTTGCTGAAGTTGATGTGTTGAAAGCAGAAAAAATGGGCAAGCATAAGGATCTGAGTGACTTTGACAAAGCCCAACTTGTGATGGGTATAGGACTGGGTCAGAGAAACTTCACCACTGCAGGTCTTGTGGAATGTTCCTGGTCTGCAGTGGTCAGGACATACCAAAAGTAATCCAAGGAAGCAGTGAACTGGCGACAGAATCATTGGTGTCCAAGGCTCACTGATGCACATGGAGAGGGAAGGCTGGGCCAGGGAGTCCGATGCAATAGTGTAGATTACATTGATGAGAAGGTTAACGCTGGTTCTGATAGAAAGGTGTTATCAACACAGTACATCGCAGTTATGGTGGCAAAAGGGAGGACATTTCAATATTAAGTCATGCGTTATGGCTTTCCGCACAGCCTACTAGGAGTGGGCGTATCGATCCTTAATATCGATACTTTCGATGTATGGGTTGTATCGCAAATCATCTATCCAAAAGTCAAAATATCAATATTAAGGGCTTTTTTAAACCAGTGATTTTATTTATTTTGCATGAAATATAATATATAAAATGAACCAGCTCCTTTCGCACGTCATGCACATTGGTCACCCCTCCCTGCTCTGCAGTGTTTTGTTGCCCTACCATCACGTGACTCTACGGAAGCGCATTGCATTCACAAAAGAAAAAAATTATCACAGGACTTACTCTCTCATAAAGTATCTCATAATTATGAGATCCTTATCTCATAATTATGACTTAGTATGTCGTAATTATGAGATAAGGAGGAGCAGGGGGGACATTTTAATGCATGACATCTGAAACGAAAGTTACTGCATCCTTTTGCTTGAAGGTGCCTCATTGCACACTCATGGAGATGGAGCAGCTATCCTATGGTTTAGCTTGATGATTGTACATTAGTTAATTTAATCATCTACTATTACCATCCAAATTACTCAATGACATTAATATCTCCCAGTGTCTCAATCCAAGAAAGAAATAAACTAATTAATTCGCCAATATTTGCTCTATTAAAAAAAATCACAGGTGTATTTACTCATAATTATTACTTAATAACGTATAATTATGACTTCATATGTCATAATTATAAGATCCTGGTCTCATGATTATGACAAAAGGTAGGGTTAGGTGATCGGCACAAGACGGGGACAATAGTGCCGAATTTAATTCGCGTTTCTTTCTTTCTTGGATTGAGACACTGGGAGATATTAATGTCACTCAGTAATTTGGATGGTAATAGCAGATTTAACTAATGTACTGCTCTGTGGTGCGGTATGGAGAGAGCGTTAGAGGGGGCAATGAAATAGGAGTATGTGAGAGCGCTTATGATACGCACGGGTAGACCTTCCTGTTTGGAGTTGGCGTGGGATTATTAATTAGGAAATGAAACCAAAGAAAACTGAAAACACAATATAACAGAGCTCCGGAGTCTACGTGAGAACGGACGGGGCTCTGGAAAATTCTTTCTTTCTTTGGCCCTGATACTTTACCTGTGCTACCTAAATGGTCTCTACGGCGGTATCAGGACCCTTAAATAAACACGCCGCCATGTGCGGCTCGTTCCGGCCGATTGTCTTGTCTGGCAAACGCGTGTATAAGTGGCCGCGCCTTTGCCTGTTCAGAACTCCTGTTCAGTTACATGTACTGTACAATCATAGAGAGAGTGAGAGCGAGGTGCGTGTCCGCCTTGGTATCATGGATCTGGCAGATAAAAAAACGGAGCGCTGTGTGGATGTATTTTACTGCTGTGAATGTAAACACAGCGAATTGCGACGTCTGTAAAAAAAAACTGTGGTAACACCACCAACTTACACAAACACATAAAACAACACGATAAAAAGAGCTCGGAACTACAAAAAGAAAGAGAGGAGGCAATTTTATTACTATTCTTGTCCTTTTCCTGCAGTTTCATGTTTGCCTATTGAGTTTATTACAATAATATATATTTTTCATATTTTAAAATGTCCTGTTTTTTGTTAACCTCACACTTGACTAATTACAGGCACATGAAGAGCAAATCAAATCACGAACCACAGATGTATTCATATTTAGCAAAATTATGCAATCACTTCATAAATTGTGATATAGTGATATCCCCTATGCAAGAAAGGAAATGTAATTTATATTGTGTGCCAAAATAAAAAAATATCGGTATCGGCGATATCGGACCTGTATTTACTTGGTATCGGATCGATAGAAGACTTTGCAGTATCGCCCACCTCTACAGCCTACTAACAGACAGTCCTGTACTTCTCCAACCCTCTGAAACTCCTCAGTGACGGATCTAAAAGAAGGCGGAGTCACGCGCACAAAACGGCTCGCCGGGATTCGTTTGAAGCCTCCGCGCGCATGACCGAGTTCTCTCCATGCCGGATACATAAGTTTACTGGTTTCTGTTCGGAGAAGTTCGCTCTCGCTGGGATTGAAACATGGGCAAACGGGTTTTATCTCACACTGAGTGTGAGAGTTGGCAGAGCGCGTGAGCAGAGTGAGAGTGTGAGAGATGAGGAGCAGCTGGGTGAGACTCGCTGCCCCGGACTTAGCCGTCCTGATTCTCCCACTGCAGCTCTGCTTACTGGCACCGCAAGGTAATCACACGACTCTTCTCTCTTACTGTGTGTGTGTTTCTTCTTAAATCATGTTTAGGAGCAAACTGCAAAACACACACATTTTTTGAGTAACAGTTTAAAAACATTAAGAAATACATGAAGTATGAATACATGCTAGTTTTATATTTATATTAGTATGTGTGTGTGTGTGTGTGTGTGTGTGTGTGTGCGCGCATGTACAGTATGTATGTATGTATGTATGTATGTATGTATGTGTGTGTGTGTGTATACAGTGCCCTCCATAATTATTGGCACCCCTGGTTAAGATGTGTTCACAACCTTAAACTAAATTCAGTTTTTATTGCAGAAGCATATTGTCACACTGAAAATTGTAGAAAAATATAACGTGAATATGAAGTGAATTTTAAGGGGAAATACAGATCCCTGACTAACAAATAATTATTTTTTGTAAAATAACCTGTTCTACAATTATTGGCACCCCTAACAATTCCTAGAAAATAAATGTAATTTAACTATTTGTCATTTCTACAGTAGTTTACAAAGTTGATCAGAATATCTGGGAACATTTAATTAGTAATTTATCACTTCCTGCTTTCCTGGGGTATAAATATGACGTGACACAGAGGCCATTTCTCTTATCCACTCTTCAACATGGGAAAGACAAAGGAACACATCATTTCAAGTAAGGCAGATGTGTGTCGACCTTCACAAGTCAGACAATGGGTACAAGAAAATAGTCACCCGCCTGCACCTGCCCATATCTACTGTGAGAGGAATCATTAAGAAGTTTTAAAAAACTGGAACAGTAGAAAACAAGCCTGGGCGAGGACGCAAGTTTATTTTGCAAGGAATCATGCAAGGAAAAAAACCTTTTCTCAGTCACAATCATAAACGCAAACGTTTGGAGTTTGCTAAGCGGTACTGGGGCTTCAACTGGGACCGTGTTCTTTGGTCAGATGAGACCAAGATAGAGCTTTTTGGCAACAAACACTCTAAGTGGAACACAAAAGATGAGTATGCAGAAAAGCACCTCATGCCCACTGTGAAGTATGGGGGAGGATCGGTGATGCTGTGGGGCTGTTTCTCTTCCAGAGACCCTGGGAACCTTGTTAGGGTGCATGGCATCATGAATGCTTTGAAATACCAGGACATTTTAAAGCAAAATCTGGTGGCCTCTGCCCGAAATCTTTCAGCAAGATAATGACCCAAAACATGTGGCCAAATCTACACAGAAATGGTTCACCACACACAGAATCAAGCTCCTCCCATGGCCATCTCAGTCTCCAGACCTCAACCCCATTGAAAACCTGTGGAGTGAGCTGAAGAGGAGAGTGTAGAGGAAAGGAGTCAGGTGCAAAGAGGAATGGTCGAAGATCCCTCTTTCTGTGTTCTTTAATCTTGAGAAACATTATAGAAGAAGATTAGGTGCTGTTTTGTTGGCAAAAGGGGGTTGTACAAAGTATTAAACATTAGGGGTGCTACTGTAGTAATTGTGGCACCCATGATTTGATGTAAAATAATTATTTCTTAATTTGGGTTTTTTTTCCCCACTGAATAAATACACTTGAATTAAAGGTTGGAATTTCCTCTTTTTTCCATTGTTGTCCTATGTTTTTTAGAACAAAACTGAATTTTTTAGAAGCTAAAGAACACATTTTAACCAGGGGTGCAGATAATCACTGTATGTGTGCATGATAGGGGTGCTCCGATCAGGATTTTTGGGGCCAATTACCGATCGAACGATACAGATACCGATCACTGATTACAGGATCTACTCAAAGCCTTATCATGCAGCATTATTTATTATTTAACTATATTTAACAACAATGTAAATTAAGTATTGAAAAGAAGAGGAATATCATGAATTGACAACTGTATTTATTGGCAAGCAATATGTGCAACACGTCATCTTAAAACATAGCAGCCTGTGCTTGTTTAATAATTGGGAACAGCTTAGAGCTCGACAAATACAACTTTCCAGTAGATTGTATAAAATGAAATTAAATAACAGTCAAGTAGGATGTGAGTCGCCAGAAGTTCTGCAAGGTCCACAAGCATTAAACGTGTTTTAATTTTTCATGTTTAAAACCGTTTTAAAAAAATTAGCACGATGAGCCTGAAAGTGTGATGTCCTATAGTTCTGATTTCTGAAAGTGCTGATGTCATTGGGTGTGAAGGGCCCTCTTGTTCTTCTAAGGATTTTGTTTTAGGGCCCAAGCACTATGACATCAGCACAGTGTATTATGTCATTGCTATGATAGTGCTAATGTCATAGTGTGTAAAGGGCCTCTTGTTCTTCTAAGGAATGTAAACAAAAAAAAATCAACCATATTTGGTGGTCTTAACATTCTAAAAAACTTATGAAAATTGTTGGAATCTGCAGCCATTAGGATCCTTGAGAGTCTGGGCCCAGGGCTTAGCCCTCACACATTTTGCCGCATAGCTCATACATACTTGCGCTTATGCATGCGAAATCCAGGATATATTTAGAGCTCATTGAGCTGAACAACCTTCATGTCATGGGCTCAACTCAACAGAAAGTCAGGTATTTTGGGTCATTTGTAAAATGGACCCAATGGAATTTCATATACTTCTTCTAGGGAATTTGTACGATTGCCACCAAACCGGGTCAATATGTTCTCAAGACATTGATGATGCAAAATTTAACAAGGGATTTTTGATATCTCAAAAGGGTCAGCCGTGGCGATGCCACAAATTCGTGCTGAAAAGTTGTTAATAACTTTGTGTGACAGCATACCAAGTGACATCATTCTTAACGTAAAAAATAGTGTGTGAAGTGTGTAAGTTGTGACGGAGGTGGCTTTTTGGTCTTAACATGCTAACACAAGATTTTGCTGCATAGCTCACACACACACTTGCACGATTCCTGATATCCATATACTGTGCTGAACAAAAAATGCCCCCAATGGATTTTGATCCATTTTTTACATAGAAGATTTATACGGTCTCCAACCGGACCTATGTGATCTCAAGACATGAGGATGCAAAATTGCGGAAGGATTTTTGATATCCTAAATGAGCTTTTTAAGCCTCTCTTTGAGCCTCTGGCTGCAGGAAGGCTACAGAATCACCCAGGAATCGAACTAGTGATCACCAGATGATGGGGCGACACTTTCCCACTGCATCGCACGGGGGTGCTGAGATATTTAGTTATTTACATTAAATTATGCAAATTATTATTCAGACTATTTATACTCTTATTACAATGAGGTGCAGATGGTGTAAATCTGCTCCGGGGAAGCATCTTGGTCAGATTGATTATTACAGTCAGTGTTTAGTGTCACTTGGCACAATTGCCTCCCAAAATTCCCAAACCCCCATAAAAACACAACACATTGAATATTGAAACAGATCAGCTACAGCAGCAGAAGACCACACCAGGTGCCACTCCTAGATTATGGGCCAAACTTCGCTGAGTAATGATGGTAGAATAATTATAAAGGTCTTGACTAAAACAACATGCATGAGGAGTCACAAAGGAGTTTTCATTTTCTGTAGTGGAAAAGTAATTTTTTTCAGAAAGTAATGCTGTAATTTACCTGATTACTTTTTAATGACAGTAATTTTGTAATGTAGTTAGCTACTTTAAAAAGTAACATCCCACAAAACTGCCTGTGAACATGAAACCGAGGCTATAGTTTGCATGAACTTAGCAAAACTGTATGTCAATAGGGACCAAAATCGGTGTGTGTAATGAAGTGGATGGTTAGTGTATATAACCTCATGTGAACCCTGCTATTACGATGAAGTTCAGTTTAGTGATTTATCTAATATGTGGTTTGTTCAAAATGCTTTTAATTCCAGCCTAGTCATTAAACTATCAGCAAACAGAATCATACTGTTCTCGAAAATATCACAGATATGCTGCTTACCATTTACCCCCCACCTCCCCCCCCCCAACCCTAACACACTCACTCTCTCCACACAGAGAGAGAGAGAGAGGGGAAAATAAACAGATACCAAATTTGAATGTTATTTATCACACACAAAACCATGCACAGCATGATGTGCGGTAAAATCATTAAAAACTATGAATACATTACAAAAATAAGTAGGGTAGTAGCAGCAGTTATAATTGCCATACATAAAGTGCAGGGTGTTCATGGCCATGTTTGTTGTGGGTGCAAAAGAAAGAAAGCATCGGAACTGGGTGAAGGGGGTGCCACAATAAGCTAAGGTGTAATAGATAAATATTTATACCCGTTAAGGTAAAACTTCATGTTATATCAGGAATGTGTGTGTGATTTCTGTGAACAGACTGAGGAATTGGTCCAAGTTTTTGTCCATGGCAGGCATGTAGGAAAAATGTTCTTCTGCATTCTCTCTGTGTTGGCTTTCAGGGAGCAGAAACGCTTCTCTGACCACATCAGTGAGGAAAATAATTTTTTCTCAGTTGGAATGGTTCACTCTGGCTGATCGGCATTGGTGCTGTTCCCAAATTAGGGCCTGATGCCTCCTGTCAGGTTGCTCCCAATGCTGCAGGTGTAAAAGTTCAATAGCAGGTGGGAGGGCAATTTAAAGTCAAAAGTGTAAGATGGTGAAAATGCTGACGAGCCTTCTTCATCATGAGGTTTATCTGGCAGGTCTGTTACAGTTTCCCGTGTCATGTGAAAAGTTGCGCATCGGAAACTGTCCAGTCTCTCGGCTGGTGTCCTGCTGATGGCAAGGAGATGGTAGCGCATCTCCTTCTTTGTGCTGATGTCCACTGTCATCTCCTTTTGTCTTGGTGACATTCAGGAAAAGTTTGTTCTTCTGGCACCAGTACTCCTGGTTTCCTGATTTCCTCCAGGTAGGCCATCTCATCGTTATCAGTGATCAGGTCCACCACAACAGTGTTGACAGCAAACTAAGAGCCTGTCCACACGGAGACGCGTTTCGGTGTATACGTATAAATTTTTTATCGTATTGTCGTTTCATCCACACGGATCCGGCGTTTTAGGAGACTGAAACCGCTATTTTTTGAAACCGGGTCCCAAAGTGGATAAATCTGAAAACGACACCCTTGCGTTTTCGTGTGTACAACCAATCCGTATATTTTGTGAAACGATGATGTCATGCGCATGCTCAAAGTCATCTTCTCTGTCTCTATGGCAGAATTACAGCGCCCCATACTGGTCTGGCATATATATACTACACCGTTTTCAGTGGTTTCGTATGTACGCAGATATTTCTTGAGACGACGCCGAACGAGGAAAAAAAAATATCGGATAGGGAACGCACTGGCTTCGTGTGGACGCCACGATGATAATGATAAGGGTAGAGTTGGTAGTGGCGACACAGTTATAGGTGTACACTGCAAGGCTGAGGGTGATTGAGGATGAGACGAGATGATGTCTGCCACCTCTTACTGCTCTGTTTATACCATTATACTGTACATCCCATCAGTTACTCATTAACCCAGTCTTCAGTTGTGGATGGAAAACCTTTAGATTCATATTAATTTGGCAAATATAGTAAGCAGTGTTTCAGTGTGACGATTATCTTGATTCAAGCAAGCCACAGGAAAAACAATACAACCACTGCAGAATAAAAATGACCAGGGCCAGACATATCAGAAATAAATGGCCTCACTGATGAAGTCTTGTTTAACTTGCAGTGTGCGGAACTTATGTTGACCTCCACTGTGAGAAAAAAACAGCCAGTCTGGTAAAAGACATTGATAAAAAAATCCAGGCTTGTTACTGCCTTTATTAGAATTTTGTAGTTTGTAACGGGTTTCGAAGAAACGAGTTTTCATTTCTTTTAGTCATTCAAGTATCTCTTATTCAAAATACAAACTGGTGTGTCTCTCTCTCTCTCTCTCCCTCTTTCATACACACATACACAAATAATGAAATTATATGATTTTGTTGTGTGAGGTGATTGAAACGGTAATATCAGGATATTGACCTTCCCTGTCAGCAGAGATCATACTTACCAGTGTACCAGCGCAACCTCTCTCATTTGATTCCTGTTTATAATTCCTGTTTCTACACTGTATAAGTAGCTCGCTCTCTTTCCGGGGCAGTGTAGGATGCAGTCTGAGCAGATTTCATAGGCTTGTGGACTTCGCTGAATGTGTAGACTAGGAAGGATGAATCGAAATGAGACGGTCTGCCTCTTGCTACATTTTAGATTTGTTCTTGGGGTAACCTTCTGGCATCGGTTTATTATTGATATTGTGCCTGAATATGGACATTATTTTAGACAATGTTTGCCTATGTGTTTTATTAAAACATCCACCCATGGGTGTTCCGCCTGTATTTTCAGTGTGCCATGGTAACACAAGTGTTTAATCAAGAACAAGATGAATCAGACTGTTTTCTATTTTTTGTTAAATAATACTGTAGAAAGATTATTCAACATTTACATACATTTACGGCATTTATCAGACACACCTTATCCAGAGCAACTTATATTTATATCTCATTATGCATCTGAGCAGTTGAGGGTTAAGGGCATTACTCGAGAGCCCAACTACTGTAGGTGGTGGGGTTTGAACCTGGCACCTTCCAATCAGAAGTCCAACACCTCAACCACTGATCTATTTCAGCAGTGTTTGCTAAGTTCAAACATTTATACTCATCAAAAATTTCTGATAGTTCATGGGAAGCTATAGTCGTATATTTATATTATTGTTTGCTAAATAAGTCTCTCTCATTCAAACCCTGCTATGATGTACTGTATAATACGGACCATACATTGTAGTAAATCTATATATACAGTATGCAGGACTCTGGGGTCTCTGGTGGTGTGCTATGGTGTCTGTCACCAGGATGTTGGCAGAGGTTCCTTGGATGTTGGAATGGACTTCAGAGTGTTTTCAGAGCGTCCCAGGGGTGCATGATTGGATTGGGGGCAGGTTGGCGGCCTTGGGCTCTTTGCCTGCTGGTCCCTGTGCACTGGCTGTGGTGAACTGGATGTTCTGGTGCCTTCCTATTGTGGTTGGCATTTGCTTTTTTTGGCAGTTTGTGCTGCATTGCTTTTTCTGTACATAGAAACATCTAAATTACAATATGAACCTGTGTAATTATCTTATCGCAAAACATGCAGTTTATTACAGGTAATGTATACAGTACAAAGGGTGGAGATTTGCCTGAAGTACAGTATACTGAACATGACCCATGGACTTCTACACTAAAAGTGTCCAAATAAAAGTTTAATTCATCAGTGCATTGTTTGTTTTAACCTAGTGGTGTGTGTTTGGTCTTAGTGGCAAAGGAAAGACAAATTCTGTGCTTTTTGAATGTTAATATAAATTATTAATATGAAATATTAATTTGAAACAGTTTGCCACCATGACTAAGTAATAAGTGACAATGTTGTGAAAGAGGGATTTTAGAAACTTGTACCCATGAGACTGGAAAGATACTGTAAGTTTCCTACATGCAACTTTCTAGTGCTATTATTTGCTTTTAGTTTATATAAATAAGTTTGAATACTAAAAAGTACGTAATATTGTGACAATATATAATATTCAAATAAAAATATTATTAAAATATATATTAAATGTAGTAACACATTATATTATAGTTATTTAAAAAGTTTTGTGAACTTGCTTCAGTTTCCCTCAGGATTTATGAAGATTTCATTTTTATCTTATCTTCCAGAGCAAGAGAAAAGTTGTAAACATCCTCTGACTGTTTAATTGATTTATACTCAATTTCATACTTTATATGACAAACACCCATCATATTGTTCCATAATTACCTTTATCTAGAAACATAAGCCTGTTTATGAAAATGGAAATGACAAGAAAGATCAATATCTTTGGAACAGATCTGTTATAAGGGAACGGGCGCTGTACTTACTTTCTCCTGGAGGAAACGCTTCACAAGTCCATTCCAATCCCTTTTAAATAATTTGAGTGACTCTATCAGCAGTTCCTTGTGTATTTCGGAACACTTAGTACATTTCCCAATTATCTGCTTTTTATAAATTGTCATAAATTGAGACACACTGCCTGCCTAGTCACAAAAATACTCACCTACTCTAAGATTTAATTTAATCACCTTTAGCTTTAATTATAGCACACAATGCTTCTGTACGCCATGTCAAGAGATTGTGACGGAGCAGTTTTATGCAAGACAGTTTTCCACGTAGCGGCCATCACATGCTTGTAACAAAACATGATAATGTGCATAAAATATACAACATACCATAACACAGAATCCATGCTAGTTCTGAGCTTATTTCCCTGTGATGACACGTTCTCACACGTGTAGAGGACAGTGCCACCTGAGCTGTATTCCTCATATCCAGTCTGCTCTATAATTTCATTTTCGTTGCTGTCACTGCAGACAACCATGTCTCACAAAGATAGGTTGTTGAAAATGGAAGCAGGGTTTTTAATACTTTTTGAAGAGATTTGAGCATATTCCGTCTTGATTTTAATCCAAAACGTCAGCATAGTTGAATTTGTTTCAAAAGCACTTTTAATGCCACATTTATTATACAGCACAGGATTGGAGCATGAGTCACATGTGGCGATGTGCATACAAAAGAGAATGGAAGACAATCTAATATTTTTTTAAAATAAGACATTCTGAAGACTCTGATGGTCAATAAAATGGAAATAAAATGAAATATATATTTTTCATTCTTTCTGTGCGGCCCTGTACTGGTCCATGGCCTGTGGTTGTCTGGTGCAGAGGAAGGGTGGGTACAGGGTCAGTAATCCTATCACTGCTAATACAGCTATTGTACAAATCCATATTAAGGGAAGAAACACATTTAGTTAAGTAAAGAGAAAAGACAGCCCATTATTACTTTAAGAAATCAATCTGTCAGCCAATCAGAAAAATCTAAAGAACTTTAAATTTATCCACAAATTGGTTTGCCAAAACCATCAAATACTGATGAAAAGTAAAGGGAAGCCAAGAGATACCTCTGCTTCAAAGGATAAGTTTCTTAGAATGACCAGCCTCAGAAACCGCCAGTTTAGGGCGTTTTCACACTGCGGTCCCAGATCCGTTTCCGAGTACACTTGGCCCCGGGACCAGTTGATTTTTGTCTGTGAGAATGTAATCGTTCCGAATCGTTCCGCGCTCGGGAACGAATCCCTGGACCGATTGCAGAGGTGGTTTCGGGAACGATTCACACCTTCCCGAGAACGGAAGGCGGGACATAAGTACACGCTCGTGCTCAAAAGAGGAAGTGACGTAATTCCAGTTCGACTCCGTACACAAACAAACGTGGCTACTGAAGAATCTTTGTGAAGTAATGCCGAAGTATAGCATTTGCTAGAAATTTAGACAGACAAATATCCGGAGATAATCGGACACTACACATAAAAACTCAGATATTTACGGAAGTATCCGTAAGTATTTAGACGCGCGCGCGCGTACAGCAGCACTGAGCAATGCCGTGCAGAGTTAAACAAACTTCGGCTCGTGCAGCACACAGCGCGCGCTGCGATACTGAAGTGAGGAAAAGATAAACGATAGGATAAAAACCATCCAGTGTGATCGAGTCGGAACCCCACTGACCCACAACAACATCTACCTTCATCATCGGAACCGGACAGCGTGGAGCCTGGTCCAGCAGAGAGCCTGCGCGTGAGCGGTGAGTTCATATTAAATACTATTAACTCCTGTTACTAACACTGTTAAAGAGAGTCTCATATTATCACCACATCTCCAGGTAATTGTCTGTGGATCTCGTGGTGACATTTAAATGCATATAATAAGATCTACAGGATGATCCTTTCACATTAGCTCACAGTAAAGTTGACTTGGAATGTTCCTCATGTCTGCTCACTTTAAGGCCTCAGATCATTTCACTGTTCAGAAGAGCAGAATGTGATGAACTCCAGTGTTGTGCTTATGTAGCTATTAGACTTACAGTTACTTTACTCTTTACTCATATTTTATGTAGAACCTTCATGTATATTCTCCAACACATCTCAGAGACACTTATAAACACTGAGACGCTGATGAGCCACATAAGCTCCACTCACAGTTTCAGGTCATCTGTGATTGCTGTGACAAAATGTAAATGTTGGAAAATTTTAATTTGTACAAGCTGTTATGGTGCAACTTTCCGCTAATTTCTTGCCTTTATACTTTCTTGCAGAGACACTGGAGGAAACACAGACTGAGACCTCTGACAGTATCACAAGACCAGCTAACAACAGAAGAAAGAGACAAAACCTGATGTGCGAGAGCAGGAGACTCATAATGCTGCATGAAATCTCAGATTTAGATGGAGAAGTGCCGACTACAGATACAGAGGAAGGAACAGCAAGAGATCGAATAGGACGTTGATGCAGACGACAGACCAACTGTTGTCTTCATTTCATTAAACACACACCCTCTTGCTATGCAAGTACAAGTAAATATAAAAGATGCTACATTTTAATGTTTAGATTTTTTGTCCTATTTGACAGCTACTTTTGTTACAAAATGTACTTTTATTATATTTTTATTTAATAATGTTTAATAAAACATTTTGCACTCTATCCAGTACTTTGTCTCTATTCCAAATCCCCCACACTCATCTTGGATTTTACAGTATACATTTATTTTTACATTTACAAAAATACAATATAAACACACGGCACACAAAACATGTTAAACACTAAACATTGATGCATGGAGAGGTTTTAAATTAAGTTTCAGCACCTCAGCTAAGTTTGAGAATCTACACATGGCAAGGTAAGGAAAAAAAGAGCACAAGCAGGACTGTTGTCTTCTTAATAGGAGTATTTAGTGTCCATTCCTGGTCTCTCCTGGTCACAGGGACATCCTGCCATCACACACCAGCCCTCTCTCGAACCCAGATGATCCTGAGGAGAACAGAAAAATGCATGATTTAGATATTTATCATTTATTATATGTATCTATGCTATTTGTTGAACTTTATTCTAGCAAGCATTATATTTATTTGTAGCATTTATTCATTGTTTACATCTGTGATTAATTTACAGTGTACATAAACACTATTTTTATGACAAAAAGATTTTTTTTTAATGTGCTATGACTAAAGAAAGTAATGTTTAATGATCACTTTATTTCTATTTGACTGGGAATCAGAAGAGAATGTAGACACACCTGATTACTCACCTTACAGAGTACAGATGTAAAGTCATTCCTCAGTGCCTCGTGTAGTGTCCGTGCAGCGCGCGCTCATTTCACCCTGAGTCGCGCGATAGATGTGTCAGTAGGCACGTTGTTTACAGTGCCGTTGTTTTTGTCATAAAAAATAAAAACATCCACACGGAGCATTAACGGGTGTCTCACAGTTCATGACCCGAGTAGCGTTTCTTCTTCTTTGTTAGTGTTTTTTCCCGCGAAGAGAGAAAGGTACTCGGCACTTCTGGGACCTTTTTCAAGATTGTTGAAAAAGCTTTTTTTTTTTGTTGACTGAAATTATGACAGATCTAACCAAAAATGATGTAGTGTCTTCAGTATTAATATGTTTAAACCAATATAAATAGAGAAACATTAAGCAGGTGTGTTCAATTTTTGGGCTGGTACTGTATACATAGAGACAAAGTACAGAAATGGGCATCACTCACTCACTCACTCATCATCTATATCGCTTAATCCTGTATTCAGGCTCACAGGGGGCCTGGAGCCTATCCCAGGAGACTTGGGGCACATGGAAAGGGGGCCAATCCATCACAGGGCTCAGACACACACACACATACTGTACACTCGCTCATTCATTCACACACTACGGAAAATTTGGGAACGCCAATTAGCTTAACCTACATGTCTTTGGACTGTGGGAGGACATCGGAGTACCCGGAGGAAACCCACCAAGCACGGAGAGAACATGCAACCTCCATGCACACAGACACGGGAATCGAGCCTGGCCAGGGATCGAACCCAGACCCTGGCGGTACAAGGCGACAGTGCTAACCACTACACCACCGTGCCGCCTAGAAAGGGGCATCATTTATTATATTTCACATAGCACATGTTAGTAGAGTAACTCTTTGAAAGCCTGCCCTTCCCTCCCTGCTTCTGCCTGACCTGCCTTGAATCTTTTAAAGTATGTGTTGGTTTTGGATGTGAAAATAACCTGTTGTACTTACTATGCCTTTGGGCTACTGAATACTGTATGACCTGCTGGCCTTGGATAACCTGCTCTAATCTTAATTTGGCTAGAGCTAACAAAACCTGGCACCTTTAGTGATTCTCTATGTATCTTCATGTTTGAACCATTAATTTATAGTTTTTTTTCCCCTGTTTGCGTGAAAAACATTTAAGGAGCTTGAATCGCTCTCTTCCACCTGACCCATTTTCCTGCACCACCCACTGAGGTTGAAAGCAATCTTTTTGCTCTGAGTTTGGCAATCCTGCTTCTAACTTCTTGACCTAGTGTTACTTTACAGGTGTAACCCTCTCGACCAAGGCACCTACTGTGTTGACCACCTGCAATTACTGTACTGAGCCTATAGCTACAGGTTCATTTCTAGCTCTCCTATTAACTTAAAATTTACTAAATAATATGTATCTTGTTTGTAAACCAGAGTAGAGTACCGAGGACCTCTGTTAAACCTCCTGTAACTAAGCTTCTCCTTGTGCTCACAATAAGTGTGCTGCTTGCCACAATATTGTTTGTTAAACTCTCAAAGACAGCCATCTGATCTTTTGGGTCCTACCTGTCCTCATTCCTTCTGATACCAGTTCTCAAATCTTTTTTGAAAAGCCATTTGTTGCATTTGATTGTCTATCATAGAAAAATAATTATTCTACCAAATTGTGCAATTTGAACCACATTTGTTAATCGACTCTGTACACAAACAAATGTGGCTGCTGAAGAATCTCTGTGAAGTACAGTATTTGCTAGAAATTTAGACAGGCGAAATTTAGACACGTAAAAACCCCGATATTTACGGAAGTATCCGTAAGTATTTAGACGTGCGCGTACAGCAGCACTGAGCAATGCTGTGTAGAGTTAAACACACTGCGGCTCAAGCAGCACATGGCGCACGCTGCGATACTGAAGTGAGGAAAAGATAAACAATAGGATAAAAATCATCCAGTGTGATCGAGTCGGGACCCCTCTGACCCACAACAACATCTACCTTCATCATCCGAACCAGACAGTCTGGTCCAGCAGAGAGTCTGCGAGTGAGCGGTAAGTTCATATTGGATACTATTAACTCCTGTTATTAACACTGTTAAAGAGAGTCTCATATCACGGCATCTCCAGATAATTGTCTGTGGATCTTGTGGTGACATTTAAATGCATATAATAAGATATACAGGATGATCCTTTCACATTAGCTCACAGTAAAGTTCACTTCGAATGCTCCTCATGTCTGCTCACTTTAAGGCCCCAGATAATTTCACTGTTCAGAAGAGCACAATGTGATGAACTCCAGTGTTGTGCTTATGTAGCTATTAGAGTTACAACTATTTTACTCTTTAATCATATTTTATGTATAACCTTCATGTATATTCTCTACACTTATAAAAACTGAGACGATGATGATCCACATAACATCCACACATAATTTCAGGTTATCTGTGATTGCTGTGACAAAATTGAAATGTTGGAAAAATGTAATTTGTACAAGCTGTTATGGTTGCAACTTTCAGCTAGTTTCTTGCTTTTATACTTCCTTGCAGACAGACCCTGGAGGAAACACAGACTGAGACCTCTGACAGTAGCACAAGACCAGCTAACAACAGACAAAACCTGACGTGCAAGAGCAGGAGACTCGTGATGCCTGCATAAATCTCAGATTTAGATGGAGAAGCGCTGACTAGGATAAAGAGGAAGGAACATCAAGAGATCGAGTAGGACGTTGATGCAGACGATGGACCAACTGTTGTCTTAATTTCATTAACACACACTCTCTTGCTATGCAAGTACAAGTAAATATAAAAAGATGCTACATTTTAATGTTGATATTTTTTGTCCTATTTGACAGCTACTTTTGTTACAAAATTTTACTTTTATTATATGTTTATTAATAATGTTTAATAAAACATTTTGCACTCTATCCAGTACTTTGTCACTGTTCCAAATCCCCCACACTCATCTTGGATTTTACAGTATACATTTATTTTTACATTTACAAAAATACAATATAAACACAAAACATGTTAAACACTAACATTGATGCATGGTGAGGTTTTAAATTCAATAGTTTCAGCACCTCAGCTAAGTTTGAAAATCTACACATAGCAAGGTAAGGGAAAAAAGAGCACAAGCATCTCTCTTGTAGGAATGTTGTCTTCTTAATAGGAGTATTTAGTAGCCATTCCTAGTCTAACCTGGTCACAAGGACATGCTGCCATCACACACCACCCCTCTCTCGAACCCAGATGATCCTGAGGAGAACAGAAAAATGCATGATTATATATTTATAATTTGTTATATGTATCTATGCTATTTGTTGAACTTTATTATAACAGGCATTATATGTATAGCAGGCATTGCATTATTTGTAGCATTTATTGCATTTATTTATTCATTGTTTACATCTGTGATTAATTTACAGTGTACATAAACACTTTATTTTTATGATAAAGTAAAATTTTTAATTAACACTCATGTGCTATGACTAAAGAAAGTAATGTTTAATGACTTCACTTTAAACATTCACTTTATTAAAAAAAATTTTTTTTAAATACTTTATTTCAGTTTGACTGTAAATCAGAAGAGAATGTAGACAGCACCTGATTCCTCACCTTACAGAGTAGAGTTGTAAAGTCATTCCTCAGTGCCTCGTGTAGTGTCCGTGCAGCGCGCGCTCATTTCACCCTCTGAGTCGCGCGATAGATGTGTCAGTAGGCATGTTGTTTAGAGCAGGGTGCCGAAAGCAATTTTGAGCCCAATGACAAAATATGCGGTTGGGCCCCCCTACCACACCCATACCGCACAAAACATACAAACCAATCTAGATATTCAAGTTTTTGTCTGTAATATAATAGTACTGACCTATTACTTTTGTCTCATTATTAGTGAAATTGTTATCTGCTACCTTACACGGTAGTAGTACTTAAAGTCCGCTAGCAAAGTTAGCCAATAAGATAATGCTGGCATATTTGCTACAAATTCAAGATCTATATCTGGACAAAAATTACATATTTAATTTTCATTGGTGAAAAACGCAACTAGGGCTGTAGCTATCGAATATTTTAGTAATCGAGTATTCTACCAAAAATGTATTTGATGAATCGAGTAATCAGATAAAATGTATTTTTGCTTAATTAAACAGCAATGTAAAATATACTGCTCAAAAAAAAAATTTTGACTTGAACTTGCATACAAATATGAGAGGCGTTCAAGTCAAACTGGGACTAAGTGTTCCCTTTTTTTTTTGAGCAGTATATATAAGAGAAAGATTAATTGGTTTTCTTTTTGGAAAACCTTTTATTTTTTAAATGCATACAGCATTTTATCAAAAAATTATACACAATATAAGGAATAACTTAAAGTTGACTGAGATTAAGTGCATTACAGTGCCATACATTCTTATTTTAAAGCCTTTTCTCAGATGCAAAAACTAAAAAAAAAAAAAAAGGTATTTCAAATGACTTTAAGTATCAAAAAATCTAAGGCACACATTAAAATAAAGAATTATACAAAAACACTAACTTTCAGAACTAAAAGTTTCAAAATCTACAGCTCAGGCATAACATAAGCCTTTACTGACTTCTTATTGAAATGCTTTGTGATGACATTTAGGATGCAAAAATCCATGGACAGGAACAAGAGTCCATACATTGTGTTTTAAGTCAATATATTCATCAGAATATAAATGTCTCTCTCTTGGACGTGTGCACACTAGTATTTAAAGGAGCGTGTGATTGCAATGAAGAGAGGTAAGCATGTCAACATGCTCCAAACTGAGACTTGTCCTGCGCTTTGAAGCAATGTTTCCTGCTGCTGAAAACATTTTTCATTGATTTTCATTGAGTTTTTCATCACTCCTTTCTATTTTGCAGCCCGCAACAGAACGCTCCCTCAATTTACACAGCTAACTGTTTGAGTCTCCTTTCGCGTTGTGCGTGACGTAAGCACTTCTTCTTCTGTGTTTACTGGCAGCTTGCATCCGGAAGCACGCTGCGTCACGCCAAACAAATAATTGAGCAAAAACATAACGAAGGCTTTTAAAATTAATTAAAAATTCTAAGAAGCTTTGAGGCAGAAGATTTTGTTTGTCGTTTCTGATGACAAACTTATGCTTCTTTGTTGAACTCGATGACATATCTGCTTTTACAGTTCAACACCTTTTACTCAGCAGCGACACTCTTTGCTAGGTAGGATGGGCTGAACCATGCAGTGAATCAGAGAGGGGTGTGATTTGACTGGAGATGCAGAAATAAGCCGTAATCTGTTTTCATTTGTAACTCTTTTGTAGATACATTTCTAATTTCTTTTAATTTACTGCCTGCAGTGTTATTACTAATAAAGCAGATCTCTGGGTGCCCCTAAAGGGCGTAGGCCCTTAGAATCGTCCTAACTTCCCCCCCTTAGCGGCGCCCCTGGTTTAGAGCGCCATTGTTTTTGTCACAAAAATAAAAACATCCACACGGTGAATTAACAGGTGTCTCACAGTTCATGAACCGAGTGGGCGTTTCTTCTTCTTTCTCAGTTTTTTCCCATCGAAAAACAAACCAACTAAATAAATACCAAATAAATACGCAAGTGTGCCCGGGATCACAATCGCTATTACATTGTGAACTCAGCCCTGCGGGGGGATTGGGGAGGGGGAGAAATCGTGCTCGGGTACAGAACGGAACAGATCGTTCCCCGCCCTGAGTAAATTATTTCAGCAACGTTTTTCAGTCTAGTTCAGTACATGCAATCAACATGATTCCATTATCACTAAACTGAGGATGGGTTCCATGTTGAGTCTGGCTCCTCTCAAGGATTCTCCATACTCCATCTCGGGGAGTTTTTCCTTGCCACCGTCGGCTCGGCTTGCTCATCGGGGACAATCTGAGCATTATGATTTATTTTCATAAATCTGTTTTGATTTTGTGAAGCTGCTTTGTGACAATGACTATTGTTAAAAGTGCTTTGCAAATAAAATTAATTGAATTGAATGCATGGGGAAAACATTTCCATAATGTTCACATTAAAAAAAAAAAATTTAAAAAAACTTTACGCAGATGCATCATGTCAAATAATTGTGATCTCAATATTGACCAGAATAATTGTTGTTGCCGTTGTCAAAAGCCACTGAACCCAGGCTCATTTTTTAGCTTAGCTGTTTCTCCCTTACTTTTTATTATACTCTGCGTGCTGTTGTTAAATGTACATCAGTCTTTGCAAATTTCATTATGCATCGCTGCCTAGCCAGGCACCCGGTGTTCCTATAATTTATTTACTTTACCACCTCATTGCCTGTACAGCCTTACTCCTTGTTTTTCTTGTGTATTTATCAGTGGTAGCTCAGGCCACATTTGTAACTCAAAAGGAACATGGTAGAACATGGGTAGCTACAAGAATCCAGTGGAGAGAATTGAGAAAGGATGCTGTGAGAGATATTTGGGAGGTCTTGATGTGTCCAGTACATGGGCATATTAAAAACATACATTAGAAGAAACTGCTAATGCTAATGCCCATAGGGTGCAAGCTTTTGCTTACTACAGAGCTTTGGTTAAAATTTTACTGTAGAGCCTTTGCTGTTTTCTGAAACTTACTGTTGCATTGCAAATCATGTTTTTCTTTTTCCGTGTGGAAGCCGAGACAAATGTAAGAAAGCGTACTGACGAGCTTAATCTCTCTCACACAGTCCAGGGGTGACAAATTTTATCAGATGGCATGTACATGATAGTCAATGGTCTTATTGGATTTCAGTCAGTTCAATCCTGATATGTAAACCCCATCACAGGCTATTGGTCCGGCTTTCTAATGCAAATCATTTCTGTTACCCTCAAATCTGTGACCGTGACAGACAAAGACACCTGTTCTAAGTGACCCAGCAGAGATCATTCACATTGGATAACAATGTGGTGTAAATCGAGTGCAGTCTCTTTATACTGTAGTAAAATGCAGTTTATTTTATATTGAAATGTTCTTTTAAATTAAAGATTGTTCCTTTTCATCACATCATAATCAGTCAGCGTAAAATACAATACAATTAATCCCTTTCAATACTTCTGTTGTTTCAGTGTTTGATTATTTATTTCACAGCAGTTTACATGACCGTTTATACAGTGAACAGAGTAAATAAAAGTTACGCTTATTCACCTAAGCAGTACAGACTAGTTGCATATTGTCGAAATTATGCTGAAAAAGTTTATTTTTCATTTTGCTTTGCTCTAGCATAATGAAACAAGTGGGAAGGTGTGTCGGGACTGTTTTATTTAATTTTACTCCTGCCTGCACCTGAAGGTTCTTTTTGTCATCATTTAAAATTAAATCCATGTACCGTGGCATGTACGGTACGCCATTATGATCAGTGCTGTATGCAAGAATACATTTGGTGATATGTGTGGCACATCTCTGTTCCGTCCCAGTTACGTTATAGCAAGATGCAGCCCCTGATGTTTGTATATACATAAAACACTGCTTTTTCAGCTGGAAACATTCTTGAAGATCTAAAATACAAATATCTAAAACAATATACTGTACATTTACTCATCATGTATCAAATTCCCCCATAGACACATTAAATAACACTTTTAATGCTACATTAGCAAATGTTCATCATAAACAAAATGCAGTTTACTTTCACACATGTATTAGATTATTATGTATACAATACATAATTCCCAATCATTGAATCAACTGAATGCAGTGTCTGTCCGAAACCTGGATAAAATGGGAGGATTGTGTCAGGAAGGGCATCTGATGTAAATTGTGCCAAGTTATGTTCGGATTAGGGCTGCAACAACTAATCGATAAAATCGATAATTATCGATAATGAAATTCGTTGTCAACGAATGCCGTTATCGATTAGTTGGACTGCGCACGTTACTGAGGAGCGCGACCACAAGATGCACAAACACACAAAGATACACACAGATACACAGCCGCTCACGCAATGGAGGTTACAGAAGCGTCTGCAGGAAAAAGCGCGCGCTTATGGCGTTATATTCCTGCCATAATTCTGAACGCGCGGTTTGACATTTTGAGAGCAGACAAAGCACTCTGCGCGTACATTGTCTCTACTGCGCGCTCAACAGCTCGATTCTGCGCGTGCAACGTCTCCCCTGCTCGCGCAACATTCTCCGCGCACGCGCGACTTCTCGATTCCGTGTGCGCTCGACTCTGCCTTCACGCGCAAGCAACATTTATTTTCTGTGCGCGCTCGACTCTGCCTGACTGTACGCTCGCTCAACTTTGTCCAGTGTTACAAAACTGCCACAAAACCAGCCAATCACAGACTTCCACACACTGCGTCTGATTGGCGGTTCCTTCTCTATCAGCTGGCAATATCTGCAATTATTGTTAAAATGCTGTATTTTGCATACTCAAATTATGTTATTTATTTATTTATTTTTAGAAAGAGACAAGTCAGCATAAAGTAACAATTCAAAAAAGAAATCCCCCATGCACTCCACAACAAGCAGCCACTATAACAGATGCCATCCAATATAATTAGAGAACAAATTATTTGGGATATTTAGAGGAGTTTTACTGTTCAAAAACAAACTTTGTCTTTAATTTAAGGTTTAAAATGTCAAAATTAAAGATCATTAAACTCTATATGTGACTTTTGCATTTTTTAAAGTTTAGTTTTATACATAACTAATACCCTAATTCATGATTTTATATAGTTATAAGCAAAACATCAAATTAAAGAAGCATTTAGTTTTTATCCGATTAATCGCCCAACTAATCGATTATCAAAATAATCGTTAGTTGCAGCCCTAGTTCGGATCAGATGGTCCGCTGTGGCGACCCCTTGATGAGAGCAGCCGAAAGACCAAGAACAGCTCATTAATTTCTTTCTCTTGTTACTTCAGCCTCATTGTACTCTGTCCCAAGCTTTTTACCAGCAGACCGTTCTCGCTATTGCGCATAACCTAATGGAGAGTTTTCAAGCGTTTAATTGACAGACACAAGCATATTGTACACTTTGAGTTACAGCCTTTAATTAATATCAATGTCAGACATACATGTGCAAATTTATGGGTGTGCATCTGTTCCAGTGACTGACAATATTCAATGTTCATAAATATAGTGTGATAAGAAACCCAAAAATAACCCTTCAGTCAAAGATGAACAGTTTCTATACTCTTTCCATCATGCTGTTTGAACTGGCCGAGATAAAAGCTACCATTACGCTTCATTAACCAGATTTCACTAATGGTTTGTTGAAATATCCCTGTAACTCGCTGCTGAAGCCAGCACAAAATTGACCAAAAATGTTGAATAAACTGAAGCTAATTATTTCTGCTTCCACATGGACGCAGGTGATGCAACCTTTTGTTTCATAAAAAAATTTTAGAGGCAAACCACTACTGTCAGAAACGATTTGCTGCTTTCCTAACAAGAAATCCTGGGTCAACAAGAACATAAAAGCTACCCTTAGTGAGAAAAAGGGTAATGAGAAAAACTAGTTTTACAACTAGTGATAGGATAGCAGCAAAAAGGATTGAAAGACAGCTGTTCCTCAAGATCAGAGAGTGAAGAGATTTATTAAAGGAATGTCTGCTCCCAGCATATCCTCATACAGAACATGTGTGTCTGATCACATTTGGTTTTAAATTGATTTTAAAACTCCTGCCATCTTTTGATGACTCTGTGGTTACTGTATATATTCAGGGAGATGACCTCAAAGTATTTGACAGTGGTGGACAACTTTGTTATTTAATGGGAATTTGATCATCTACAGCTCAATATCAGAACCAACTAGTAGTGGCCTTTAGAAAATCCAGGACCCTGTCTAAATGGATGCTGACTAAACTCTAATCAATCCTTCTTACCCGCTGCACAGTGTGTTGGCTGATTTGAGAAGCCTATTCAGCCAGAGACTGATCACTATCAAGTGTTTTCCTGAGCACCACAGGAGATCTTTCCTTGCTGTAAAAGTCCTCTGTGTGAAAGCAGAGACTGTAACTGAAGGTAGTCACAATCATATACATACATGCATTTATTTACATTCATTAATTAAGACCATTATTCGTCTTTCTTGTTTGTCACTGTGTTAACACGCACCTGAATGCTTCAGGCCAGCAAACTGCCAAAACATCATCTTTTATAGAGATCTGCACACCTACTGATGATTAGCGGCACCTGGACGGCAACATATCGTCTTTAGTCTTGTGGAAACAGTAAGAGGTACTTGTAATTGCCCAGTGCCTCATTTCCTTCACACATGGTTTGGGGAATTCTGTCACCAGAACAGAGGATTTTACTTCTCATTGTCTGAGAGTCCTTCTATTGTTTTTTAGTAGTCTTCCAGCAGACTGTGCCTTTTAGTGAAGAATGGCTTCATCTGGCCACTCTACAATGGAGGCCTGATTGGTGGACCTGTAGTGTTGGCTGTCCTTCTGTAAAGCTCCTTCAGGAAGTTTGGATCTCATTTATAGTGATTACCTGTCTGGTTATTCTGGTTACCTGTCTGACCCAGTCCTGTCGTCTCGGTTTACTCAGTTTAAACAGCAGCTAGATCTGGAAGGTCCACACTTTTGGTCTGTACTGTACGTACATACATACATACATACATACATACATACACACACACACACACACACACACACACACTATTTTTTTCTACCCATATCCCTCCTCCCACCCCACAAAAAAAAACAGCCAAGTCAACAGAAAAAGAAATAAGAGAATTTTTAAAAAAAATTTTTTTTACAACAAACAAAACAAAAAAAAAGGAAAAGAAGGAAGTATTAGAAGCAGAAACAAAAAAAAAAATCTTTTATTACAGATCCAATTTATCTGCATCTAGATTTTCAAAATGGCTCATAAATGGTTGCCAGATATCATAATATTCCTTTATGGAATAGCAAATCTTTTCTAGATGAATAAAATGTAAGACCTTTTTAATCCAGTGAGCACACACTGGTGGCAACGGCTCTTTCCAGTAGTCCATATAAACAGGATCATTCTTCTAGCGAGAAGGGAGCTAAAGGTGATCATATTGGCCTGGGCGTCATTGAGACGAGCACCACTTGAATGAACACCAAAAAGTGCAATAAATGGGGATGGTTCTAACGGTATTTGGCATATTTTTTACAAGGTATCAAAAATAGAACTCCAAAAATTATATAGCTTTGGGCATGTTCAGAACATGTGCAGTAGTGTAGCTGGTTCCTGCTTACATCGGTCACATGTGGGATCAAAGTCCTCTCTAATCTTTGCAAGTTTTACCTTGGACCAGTGAAGCTGGTGGACAATCTTAAATTGAACGACTGTGTGTTTGAGGCAAACTGATGATGAGTAATTCTATGTATATCTTTTTTGCCATAGTTTATCTGAGATTTGTTCTTGTAGATTATTTTCCCATTTCCCATCTAATGTGGCTGAGTTACTTGTGTTTAATAACTTGTATACAGCACTAATCATCTGTTTAGCATCTGGTTTACAGCTACAAACAGAATCTAGGAGGGATGGAGAAGGAGACAAAGAGTCAGAATTACAGGAAATGAAATTCCTTAGCTGTTGATAGCTATAAAAATATGTCCTGGGAATGTTAAACTTTTGTACAACCTGTTCAAATGAGCCAAAGATGTTGTCAATGTAAAGATCGTATAATGACACATCACCACACTTAAACCAAACCCCAAAAGCATTATCCGTATAGGACGGAGCAAACATACAGTGCCCATTCAGTGGTGCTATCAAAGATAGGACAGTAAGCTTGAAATGATATCTGCTTATTTTGTAAACTGTTCGCTGGACTCCTTATTTTGTTTTGAAAAAATGAAATAATCTGCCCCCTTAGATATGCCTTTAAGGATTTCCAAACTGTTGAGGATGACATACCTGGAGTTTGGTTGACATTTAAAAAGAACTCTATCTCTGAACTCACAAACTTTTCATCTGAAAGAAGCGAGGAGTTAAATCTCCAAGGACGATAGTTAGGTCCTGCAGTGGGTATATGTATTGACCGAGTCAGTGGAGAGTCGTCTGATATCGCTATGGCTTTATAATCCGAGTCTGTTACAAGAGGAAGAAGTCTTTTTATCTACAAGAAAATAATCTATGCGTGAAAAAGTATTATGTACTGGAGAATAAAAAGAGTATTTTATTGTATTAGGATTTCGTAAATGCTAAACATCTGCCAATCCATAGGCCTCCAGGAAACTCTGTAAAACCTTTTCTGATTGGGATTTCAGTGTTTTTTTAGGGGAACTGCGATCTAAAACAGTGGAAAGAAAGCAATTTATATCACCTCCTATAATAAGGTGGTGAGTTGTCATATTTGGGATTCGAGACAGAAAGTTAGCAAAAAAACCTTCATCACCCCAATTGTGTGCATAAACATTGGCCAGAATAAGTGGGAGCTCGTATACAACTACGATAATATAGCGGCCAGCAGTATCTGCATCAACAGTTGTTGCTACAAATGGTAGGTTTTTATTCATTTGAATAGCAGCCCTCCCTTTCTTAAAGAGAATTTTAAAAAGTACTGCTGACTGGCATGAACCCTAACCCAATCATCCATTAAGACCAGGTGACTAACCCAACCCACACGAACAAATCCACACATTGTACTGTCCATGTGCCAATGTTAATAAATATGAACATCCTTCAGTAGTTAAGGTCTGGCTTCTGCGGGAGTAATAAGACTATGCTTAACAGTTCATGGATTTATCCGGATCTGGGAAGATCTTGTCCTCGCTCTTATAGATGATACGGAGTCGCGCAGGATACAAAATGCCAAAGCGCACACCCTCCTGTCCTCGTAAGAGTTTTCTAACCTCAGTAAATGCCACACGAGCCTTGGACACACTCCGGGTGTAATCGTGGAAATATGACTATTTGTTCCCCGTTAAAGCGAAGTGGACCTCGGGCCTGGGCACGGCGCAGCACCGTCGTACAGTCCTGATGGTAGTGTAACTTGGCGACAGTGGTGCGCGGTTTCCCTCCTTATTTCTTGGGCCCGGAACTTCTATATGAATGGTCAATAAGGAGGTCCTTGTCCATCTGCAGAACTTCGGTCAGTAATTTAGAAGCAGATGCGGTGGAGCATATCGTCATACCTCGCTTTCAGTTCGGTCAATTCTGCCTGCAGGCTTGTTATCGTAGTTTGCAAGGTGACCACTTCTTCATCCGATCATATAGACAGTCCGCCTTCCATATCCTTCACAGTAGCCTTAATCTGGTCCATTTCTGCGCGAGTTGACGCAGCTCAACTGGTGATTTCGGCCTTGAGCGTCTGTAACTCACTCTTAATGGAGTTCAGTTCTTCGGTCAGAGTACTCCTTAATTCTTCTTTAATTACGGTTAAAATGTCGCTCTTGATGGATAAAAGAATTTGGGATTTGAGGTCTTCAACGTCCATTTTATCCAATTTTTAAAACTACATAGCCCTATGTGAAAGTGTTTTTACATGTGTGAAAAAAGCTACGTAAAATTTCTAGACTGAACTGTCATGCATCCTAAAGCATGACCACATATACAGTATATCTTGTTTATACAAAAGTGTTTATTCACTGTTTATGACAGAAATTTTCTGTGTGTAAGCGGATCCAGTCTGACATCCCCAGGAACCGATCCTTCCATTCTGATGATCGCCCTGCCAACTAGCTGGTTAGGTTTCAAGTGGATAAAAAGTTAATTTGTCATTGACATCAGCACTATATGATTTTTACTATGTGGTTCTGTGGGCATATTGTGTAGTGTTGCTGTTCCACCCTGAGCTCTGTTTACTATTTGTCTGGACTTTCTCACTGTCTTGCTCTTCTTTCCTCTTTGTTCCGTACTAGTTTCATCCTACTTTCCAAGCACAAGAAGGTAGTAGGATTAGCTGCACTATATTGCTTGTGGAGGTGAATGAATGAGTGAATGGGTGTTTGTGCAGTACCCTGTAATGGACTGAGTGCTCAGTGTTCATGGAATAGGTTCCATATCACTATCCATGATGTACAGTATCCATGATTAGAATTAAGTTCAATGAATTCTTGGATTAACTATATTACACTGACACATAATTTGCCCTGCCCTATCTGGTGTTATCAGCAGACAGCCTTTATTGGCTTGGTTAGAATCATGCTGTCAGTGGGAGTTGAACACAAGCCTTCGGGTGGGAATTGCAGGTATAAAAAGCCTATTCAAAAGATGTCACGACTATATGTGTCGTAGCTTTATTTTTATAGGTTTTATGTTTTGTTTTGATTTTTTTTTCTCAAGATTTACTGTTGTTTCTTTTCCTTTAAGCAGTCTTCGTGCTTGCCAGCAGAGTGATGGAGGAGGAATGCCCGCTGGGCCAGTTCCCCTGTGGAAATACAAGCATGTGCCTACCACAGGTGCTCCAGTGCAATGGTCACAGAGACTGTGAGAATGGAGCAGATGAGGATCATTGTGGTAAGCATACACTTGCAACAAGCATAAATACTAAAAAAAAAATCAGTATTTTAATATGACTGCAACAAAGCAAAGTAAAAAACTGTGATGACTTATATCGATATCACTCTGTTGGCAATCTACTGATATTTTCAAAAAATTAACTTTGTGCTTTTCTTTTAGTTTTAAGTTCATGCCTGTCACTGTTCATTCTTTTCTTTTTTTAAATTAATATGAGCATAATTCAGGGCAAAACCGCAATAGGGGAAGAAAAAATTGGCTTCTTTAAACCCTGGCCAAAACAAAAATCGAAAAAGGACAGCACAGTAGTTGCCCATCTGAATGTCAAAAAAGGAGCAAAATATTGCATTTTGAATAAGAGGTTCCATTTTAAATTTATAACAGAGTTCAGTGGATGTAACCAGACCTACTGTAGCAAACACAGCTTCCATGGCTGCATTCCATAATTAGAGCACCTGCAAAAAAAAAAATCCTGGTGAACATATAAATATATAGCAGTATTTCTGGTTAAAAAAAGCTCACAGATCAACATGTATTCAGCAACAAGAGGCAAAGAAGAAGTATCAATTTGGAAACAAAAGCTTATTGAAAAGCTAAATCTTTTATCTGTATCAGCTTTCATTGGGTTAGGCTTGCAATTAAATTCTATCTGAGTATAATCTAACAGGTTGTGGTCTGTGGTTTTGAATGCCCAGGAAACTCCTAATAACAAGAAAAGAAATCCAGAAGGCAGAATTATTAATTTATTTATTCAATTGGATCAGTTACAGTAAGTGTCTATAAACAGAATGCCTGTTGGCTCAGTGAAAATGTCTGTGGCTTTCTGCTATAGGTGATAACAGTGGATGGGCTGACATCTTTGACCGTACCATTACAAAGAAAGCTGACCTACAGGACCTCCCAGATGTCTGCTGTATGTTTATATCTTTCTTACTATTTTTTTTTCTCTTCAAACACAGTGTGATGTGCTTGGACAAGACTGTGACTGATAAAAGCAGTGTAAAATCACATGCTGTATTATAAAGCATGAAAAAAGTACAACATCCCCAGAAAAGCACAGCCCACATGCCTTTTTCATATGATTTTAAATCAGGTTTTGTGTACTCTGACAGCCAGCCATCACTGTGTAAATGTTAACATGTACTGTACTGTACAGTGCATGTGAAAGTACTCTGTGGTTCAGTGGGGATAAAGCTTAACATATCTAACTTTTAGGTTTCATTGGTGTGGCTACAGTTCCACAGATTAATCTAAACTTCTAAGGGCGTCTGTCTCTGGCGATTGCTTTTAGCTCTTCAGCAGTATCCCGAGAGCTGTGACTGCATCAAGACAGAAGTGGAATGTGTCGGGGTGAACTTGCGTATCGTGCCTCCCCTCTCCTCTAACGTGACTTGGCTGTAAGTAATGTCCATAAGCATTTGATCCTTTATAAACGAAAATAACACTTTTTTTACGATCATGATGCTATTTCACTCATCAGGTCCCTGAAGAGCAATGACCTGAGAGAGCTTCCTGACGATGTCTTCTCTAAATATACTGACCTGCAGCGACTGTGAGTGTCCACAAACATTTATCTCAGCATTAAATTGAAGTAATTGTAACCAAAACGTAAAAGTTTATGTATATGTACAGCATGTGATGGACACCTTTATCTAGAATGATCAGGCTACATTGGAAAACATACAATACCAGTCCAAAGTTTGGCCTAGCAGGATTTATTTTCTACATCCTAGAACAAGACTAGATTTTTTTTTTCAAAATTATGGAATGAAACATATTGTTTTACGTAATAAAAAAAACAACAAAACAACAGGCACTTAAGAAACAATGGTCAACTGTTCTGGAATAGTTCTTGCAAGAATAGTATTATCAAGTGTATTTGCAAAAACCCCTCAAGCACCATGATGGAACTGGCTCTGATGATGACCATCCCAGGGAAACAAAATCAAAACGTACCTCAAAGATCATCAATTCAACAGCACTTCAGATTTGAGCAGTTATGAAGGCTTTATAGAACATGAGTACCGGACACGTATCAATCTATCAATCAATATCAACTGTTCTTAGGAGATTACTGGATATTTTGTATACCTTCAGTCCTGTTTTACAATGTAGATCAAAATAAAGATATATTTTTGATCTATCATCTGATATATATCTCTTAATCTCAAAACCAAATGTCGTCTTGAACTATCCTACTTGTAATATTCTTTGGCTTTTTGTGTTTTGAAGTTTCAAACATAGTACATAGCCTGTAAATCACCAGTGAGGCACTGAATTTAAGGTCAAGGTCTTAGCAAGTTCTCATCTCAATCTCTAGTGGTTTACAGAATTTATACTGCACTGATGATGTATAACATGTGGGTAATTCTCAGCATATGACGAATGTGATCTATCTTTCTTCAGTTTGCTGTCCAAAAACAGTTAATAGCTGAGAATAACTTGCTTTCCTAAATATACGCAGCTACAAATACCCTTTTCTCTATAAATCTTTTTCTTAACATGGGTACATAAAGGATTTGGACATGACTAAATGAGGGAGAAAAAGAAATAAATATAATGATTAATTATTAAAACTTAATATTTTCCCCCAATACACAATCTGCTAATGGTTACTAATGATGTTCATAAGTAACGTACACCTTACCATTGTGCAAAGTTGGATGCTAAAACTTCTTTTAAGTGCTGCACAAATGTTTACGATACATTTTTATAGGTTTGTATCTGTAAAACCTTCAATATCTTTCAAAGATCTCTTCTCTTATAACTTACTAGGCGTTACCCATGGCTGCACCCGCGTGCAGATCCTGACGCTTACAGTACGTGCTCCCGTTACCTGAGAATAGAGTATGTGGTCAACTCGCTGCCGCTTTTTCAATTATTAATAATAATATTAATGCTTGGTTATTAGACAAAGCCTATGTTTTAAAGAAAATGTCTGATGGTGTTGACAGACATTCTGTAATGCCCTGAAAAGGTTGTCATTTTTATAAAAATTTTACAACTGAGATGCTGTTCCAAAACAGGGTTTAATGACACGTCACTATTCAACAATATATATTTAGTTTTTTGTTTTTTTTAATTAAAAACATGTTTTGTCTCAGGTCTCAAGAATGAGCGATATGCTTATAATTACAGGGTATCAAATAAACACGGATAGTTTGTTGAATTTATCATATCATGTATGTTTTGTTTTTATGAGGCCTTTTTAGATATTCAAATGCATCAAAATGTGTGTAAGTAGGTTTCCTATTTCTTGTTTTTCTTTCTTTTTTTTTTTGTCTGTAAATGTAGCAAAAGAGTATGTAGCAAAACTCAGTATTTTTACCCATATAAGTTCAATGACGTGGAGAAGTGCCACACACTCATGCTGTCTGTGTTCATGCACTTTCTTCCTGGTTTGCACTAAAATGACTAGAGGCATCACAGAAATTGCACATCAATAATTACTTTTTTCATATTTTCACCTCTCTCCCACAAAAAAAAAAAAAAACCTGCACAATGATAACACAATTCAGTATGCACTCCTTTAATGAACATACACACATCAACATCTTCTCTAGGGTTCTGAAATGTTGATATGGTAGAAGCTACTGTATAAAACAGAAAAAATGGACGTTGGCAATGTCTGCATAAAATGTTCAGGAGCTAAATGGATACTCAGTGGCTGAACCCTGTCTGACAAGTGCATTGTCTAGTGTTTCACTCTATATACTGTACAATACACAATACAATACTGTACTATGTACCGTCAAGTTGTGTGGTAGCCTATTTTTTTTTCCTGTTTTGTCAGTCTCTTGCCTCTTTTCTGAAATTGTCATTTTCCACAATAGACAGTACTGGTAGCAGAGTGCTGGGAAGAGCTGTGTGTGTGTGTGTGTCTGTGTGTCTGTGTGTCTGTGTGTGTCTGTGTGTGTCTGTGTGTCTGTGTGTGTGTCTGTGTGTCTGTCTGTGTGTGTGTGTCTGTCTGTGTGTCTGTCTGTGTGTGTGTGTGTGTGTGTGTCTGTGTGTGTCTGTGTGTGTGTCTGTGTGTCTGTGTGTGTGTGTGTGTCTGTGTGTGTGTCTGTGTGTGTGTCTGTGTGTGTCTGTGTGTGTGTGTGTCTGTGTGTGTGTGTCTGTGTGTGTGTGTGTGTGTGTGTGTGTGTGTGTGTGTGTGTGTGTGTGTGTGTGTGTGTGTGTCCTGGAGCTCTGCCTTATTTAAATCCAAATGTAAGCGTTTTCTGCCACAGCATTAGCAAAAGAGTCTAAGAGCATTTATCATGAACCATTCGCTCAGAGCTTGAGCACTGTGTTAAGTGTTTTGCAAAAAGTTCACATAACCACACAATGCCAAATGAAATTTGGGCACACTTGATGCATAATATAGCATACGCATGGTTCATACATCAGTCAGTACACCGCAATTACAGAGGTTGCGTTGGCAGTGAAAATTACATTTGAACAGTACATATTGTACAGAGAGAAAACACAAAAACATTTGCAGGGGAAAAACAATGCATGAAATGAAATGAGCCCTAAGCATCCATTCATACTGCGGAATCTGGCTATAATACTTCATCAATGTTGCACACTATGTCTTCTCTAGCAAGACAATGAGGGAATCATTGCATAGGGTTGGTGATCGTAAATTTTCCCCAACCATGCTGAAAAAGCAAAACTCCTCAGTTGGGTAGAGGAAGGTAGAGTATGGTGGAAGATACTGAACTGAAAATAGTGAGTGAGGTTGGAACTACTCTTGGAGCAGATCTGTGCTCTTGTCGAAATGTTCTGATTACAGTTGTACTGTAACAGGATGTCTGCTCAGGTTTGGCTGGACTCTCTGTCCAGCTTCTCTTCATGTCAATCCATGATTTACAACATAGTCAACTATTGGACTGGCCAACTTCTTCTTTGGCCAAGTCCGCATTCATGTCTATCTCCATCTCACGTATAACTCTCTCTCTTTCTCTGGCTACAAATTTGGCTTTACTTTTTTGTTAAAAACAGGTAAGCTCACATGTTGCGTTCTAGTTCTTACAGCTAATGAGTGAGTTTACAATAAAGCACCAGTGTGTCTGCACATCCTGATGCTCATGTTTGATCAATTGGTCCAATTGCAAAGAAGTAAAATTGAGAAAATGATCCAATCATTCAACAGCTTGAGCAAGACAAGAGCAGACTGAAAATGTGCAGTTCCTTTTAACTGTGATATTACTAGTTGCATTTTAAATAAATGCAGTTATGGTTTTGTGATTGTCAGTTGTCAGTGAAAAATGGAAGCCCCGTCCTGTGTCAGTAGCCACTGTGATGCACATTTATGTACAGGGTTGTCCCTGGAATCCGGGGAACCTTTGAACTGGTTGGTTCAATGCAGTTCCCCTAACGCGCAAAGAAGTGTCACGATGTTAGATTTCACTGTCTCACATAGAGAAGTTTGTTTAGTCTTGTGGCAAACATTATGTGTAGTGTTATGTTAAAAGTGTGAGGATAAGGATCTGGTTATTGTTGTGCCAATCTGGGCTATGTTTTGTTCCTTAAATGTTAGGTTTGAAACTGTTTGAAAGTTTGAATTTTAGCGTCTAAAACTGTACTTTAAAAAATTTTACTTTACTTTTAAAGTTATGTTTGAAATCTCTACACCAAATCAAATGCATACATAAAATTTGTAGGGCAGTGATGACTCAAATTGTTAGGACTGTACAGTAGGTTACTGGGTTTCTGATTGGAAGGTCGGGGGTTTGAGCCCCAGCTTTATACTGTTGAGCCCTTGAGCAAGACCTTTAACTGTACCTGCACCAGGGGCGCTGTACCCTGGCTGACCCTATGCTCTCACCCCAGCTGAGATATTTGAAAATTTAAATTTCGCTTCAGTATTTATAAAGTACTCTAATTTATTTGATTGTAATTATTTAAAAGCAACCAGTTACACCATGTGACGCTCACTGCAGAATTTTCTGTTAGATGCCTATTTGTTGAAATATCAATAGATTACTAGAACACTTACACTGTAAATATTATTTAAGTGTTTCGTCTCATGTTTAAAACAAAATTTTTCCACAACTTTATCAAAGCACTTTAAGGCAATGGTAAGGCAATTTAGCTGCCTGGTTTTGGTGTTATTTTCATATTTCATATTTTCAAGTATTAACATACAGTATAACAGATCCTACTTTTTTATACAGTATATAAACATGCTTCATTACAGAGCAAAAATAAATGCTGACCCTGATGCAAGAACCTGTTTCCTTGCCAAAACACATAAGAGGTACTGTAGTTTTGTTAGCCAGAGGAAATGAAAGTGAAATGTGGTAAAAGAAAGAAATAGTTGTATATATATAGTTATCAACAGAGAAAAAATAAGAAAATAAAAATAAATAAATAACTCCGCTTACAAAGAAAAAGAAGATGAGGAAAAATGTAACTCCACCATCTACAACATGAGCAGATGAGCAATTTCAGCATAGAGCCAATCTCAAGCTCATACAAAACAGCCCGGTATGTGCAGCCAGTTGTAGAGAGGCCATTAGAATACTCGATCACAAGAGTCAAAGAAAAGAAGGAGCAAATATTACAGCTTTGCTTAAAAAAAGTGAAAGAATAAAAACATTAGAGGCAGAATAAAGAAACAAAAAGTTCAGCAAAAAGAACAAACTAAATGAGAAAAAAAAGAAAACTTAAATTCAAAGAGAGGAAGCAGTTATTCTTTTAGCTGTTAATCCTTTTAAGTAGCCATTAGTCTTTGACTGTAATGGCAACACGGTCATGTGGTGTAACTGGTTTATAGCACTTGGTCTAAGCAGCAATTCTCAAAAAAAAGAGAATTTTATTATTTTTAATTTATTCATTTCATTTATTAATTATATGGAATACATTTAAACCCTATATTGGAGTGCAATCCTACTTGTATCAATTTTCACAAAATTTGTCAAGTAAGACTTAAATAACAAATGTACACAGCATAATCCCCAGTGTTGAATTAATACCCAGAGTGCTTATTTAACACTTTCTGAGGATATTTTATGGCCTTTTGGTCATATACAGTATATAAGCAATCTGAGTTAATTCAAAAAGAACCCAAATTTTGCTGTGTTCTTTATGTCCCTGACAGTATTTGGAAGAACGTATTAAAGGAACATTTAAATAATCCTGCTACCACTGTTTTCGAGTTTGTTATTTTAAATTAGAATATGGATGTTATATGTATGCATACGTGTATTCTGTTTTTTGACAGCATAGTCGGTGGTGGTGATTAGCACTGGGGCCTTGTTCTTTTCCCACATCGGGTCCCTGTTGTGAAGTTTTCAGGTTCTCCTCATTGTTGGTGAAACAGTTTCTAAGCTTTTGTCATAGAAAGAGCAAAACTGTTTTTAAAACAGAAGAAAATGACCCAACCATTCAACTGCCTTAGCTAGGCTAAAACAATAGCAGACTGAAAAAGCATTGTTCCTTTTTGCTGTGGTAGGACCTACTATTTCCATTTATATTGTAAAAAGCAATCTCAATACCACAGCAACCTTTATTTAAAATGCAAAAAGTAGTTGTGCCAGTAGGCAGCGCACATTCATGTACTGTACAGTGTTGTCCCTGGAAAGCGGGGGAACTTATTTGGTTTAAAAATAGAGACAGTCAAGTGAGATGAACAGGGAAAAAAGGTATGGTTTTTGTTAGACTTTAACACATACGTCATGCAGATTCAGCAGCTTACTGGAGCTAAATTATTGCAGTAGATGTTCACATATATACAGGCTACTTAGCAGGGCAAGCTAAATTATTCAGCAAACATTCAGCAAACAAATTCTCCACAAATGTGTTCAGCAGTTTTCAGGGTACAGTATAAGTGATAGTAACTGTTATGATTATGAATTGGACAGTCTGTGCTATAATTAAACTTAACTAAGATATCTTTACCGTGTAAGATGGTACACAGGTATTATATAGCTTCCGCTAGGAATGTTTGGTGCTGGTACCCTGAAAGCAATTCAGTTGATCATCCAAGCAATTCTAATTGCGGTTAGATTTTAATAATTTTTTGCTGCAAGAAACACTTTAGCTACAAAATATTGAAACCATCAAGTACAAATAACGTTTAGTCAAATATAATAGTCAACATGTCTTTTAATGCAACAAACAGCAGACAACAATAAACCTTTCTGGCTCATATTAAAATGTATTGTTAATTTAACTAGGCTGAAATATAATTTAAAATTTAATAGTGAAGTGTAAGATTATATTTAAGAAATCATCCAAATGTTAGCCTGAAACACATTCTCACAGTGTTTCTCAAAGATTTTTGTTCTACTTTGCAGCTGGACCTGGATCATACTGTATGTCACGAATGTGTAAAGGCTTGACTGTTTTACCATTGTCTGTACAACCATGGGCTTTACTTAATTCAAATTGACATCTACTTTATGTACTGTGGGATGTATATGTCCTTTAAGTGTTTTTTTAATATTTTTTTTTAACCGGGATCTAAAATAGGTTGTGTATTAAAAAGGACATTATTTGAACTATTAATTTAATTGATGTATTAAAATGCCTTATTGTACTGCTGTTTATTATCTGTCTCTCAGACTACACTAATAAAATGTGACTTGTAAGCAGGCATTATTGGTGAGATTTTGTGATATTATGCTAGTGTCTTTACATAGCTAGATGCCATTAAACTTACTTGATTTAACTGTCTCTTCTACAGGTTTCTGCAGAACAACAGCATTCAGACAGTGTCCAGCCGTGCATTCAGTGGCTTATTCAGACTGAGAAAATTGTGAGTCAGTTTTTTTCTCCAGGTTCTTCTTTTAAGAGCAAGCTTGATGTATGAGTGTAACATTGATTGTGCTGTATTGTGACAATCGGCCCGAGTTGCACAAGGCAAGCACTTATTCAAGAATGGCTTCAGACACTCCATCTATGTGTCAGGTCTCTCAAAGTGTAAACAGTTGGAATTCAGTGGAATAAAATTGTTTTCAGAGTTCTTACATGATGAATTGCATTGCATGTTTTTAGAGATGTAGGGTTCCATTTAGACTGTCTCTGTTTTTTGATTGGACTGAACTCACAGAGCTTGAGTAGCTAACCTGAACTAGTGCACTATTGTAACACACTGGGTAACAACAATATGATTCAACTTTGACTGGAAAGATAGAAGGAAGCACAGTTAGCAGGGTACTGTAGGTATCTATCTATATACCACAATGGGTTCATGTCTGCTGCATGCAAATTCATCCTCTGAAATTTTATTACAATTCAATTCCAATAACAAGTGTCAAAACATGTGGGGACACTGTGTAGGATATAGAGTGGTGAGAAGTGGTGATAGTACTGCCTACATCGGTTTGGATGATGATATAGATGAAAAATGTATAACCTACAAAAAATTTTTTGTTTGTGTGATGTACAGTACTGTATGATGCCGTTAGAGTGCAGTTGACTGCTTCATCACACACAGCAGCAGGAGATATTAGTGCTAAGTGCAGTAAGCATGTATACCGTGTGTTTAAAGAGTAGCTGCTCATCTCAACAGGCCAATATTCACAGTCAGCCAAGTAATGCATAGTGAGGATTTAATAACAAAAATGCTCACAAAGGTTTTCAGACCATTATGTAAATTTTCTTGCATGATATCCAGCACCACTGTCTCCTAGTTTAATATAACTACAGCAAGTCCCTGTTTTTCCGCAAAAGATGCAGATCATTTGCATAATCTTTCGTAGAGCATTTGCTAAATAGTTCTATTTTGTGGCTATGTGGAAAAACATTGTATAACTTTTGGACTTCAGTTGTCCTACAGTACTCAGCAAAGCACACAAGGAAGATTTCTCCCAAGAAAATACACAATCCTGAATGAAATTAACATGATAATTGTTGACAATGCCATCAACCATTTGAGCAGCAGCAGATAATAATAATAATTATTATTAGGAAAATAGATATAAATGGAAACAGGAAAATATGCTTTTTTTGCATACCTTGATAGCTATGCAGTACTGTATGTCACAGTAGTATGTCTGTAATCGTTCAGAAATCCGAACTGAACTATCGGTCTCAATATATGTCTCATGTACACACACAATCGCAAAACAATCACATGCATCTTTAGTGTTGTAGTGTTATCTCTGTTTAATTTTCTGCCACAGTTATTTATGTGTTCATCATGGCTCCCAAACACAGAGAAACTAGTCCTAGTGCATAGCAGCAAGAGGAGACAAAAGAAAAGTACAAATTTGGAAGTGAAAAAGGTTATTAACACAATGGTAAAAAATCAGTAAATGGGCAGCTACAAAACTGGGTGAGGAACAGCTAGTAAGTGTACCTAGAAGAAGTGATGGTAATTCTGGTTTTGCAGGCAAAGGGTGGTCACACCAAATACTGATTTGATTTAAATGTCTCTTTCATTTTCTTTCCATTTTGTTATTTGATAAAAGTTAACTATTAACACTGCGGTATTGAAAGAGCATGGTGAGCACCATCATTTTCAAATTTGGAACAACCAATTCAGCCAAACTGAGTAATTGGGGGTGACTGGCCTTGATCAGACAGATAGCCAAGAACCCAAGTGTTACTATGAATGAGATTCTGTGTCCCATTGTGGAGATGGGAGACCCTTACAGAAGGACAACTAAGCACTGCAGCACTCCACCAATTAGGCCTTCATGGTAGAGTGGCTGGGGATGGTTTCCATGAAGACTGTCCTATCATCGATTGATGCTCTGGGGACCTGTGACTTCAGTTGTTCGATAGCTCAGGACTGGAATCTCCTACAGTCTACCTGAGCCTCCGGGAACAAACTGGACTCCTTTTAATTTAAATTTTAACACATCTCCTGTTACACTGAACTTCCAGTACACATTATTATGCTGATCATTCTCTGCTATCTGTTATCACCCAGATGAGGATGGGTTCCCTGTTGAGTCTGGTTCCTCTCAAGGTTTCTTCCTATTACCATCTCAGGGAGTTTTTCCTTGCCACCGTCGCCCTCGGCTTGCTCATCAGGGACAATCTTATCATTTTGATTCATACACATTGCATAAAAACTTACTTCTTTTTATTGTGTAAAGCTGCTTTGCGACAATGTCAATTGTTCAAAGCGCTATATAAATAAAATTGAATTGAATTGAATAGAGTGACCAGACAGAAGTCATTCCTCAGTAAAAGGCACAAGACAGCCTGCTGGCACCTGAAGGGCTCTCAGCCTATGAGAAGCAAAACCCTCTGCCCTGAATATACACAGATTAAACTGTTTGAAACCAGAAAATCGGGCACTGAGCATGACCTTATTAAAACTATCCCTACAGTCAAACACAGTGGTGGCATTCTGTGGGGATATATTTCTGTTACTGGGACTAGGAAACTAGTATAGGGACTGGGACTAGTCAATCCTGAGTGAGAACTTGTTCAGAGTGAAAAGCTCAAGAACTCATTATAAGGCAATGGTTTGCATTTCAACAAGGCAAGTACCCTATGTATACCACCAAGAAAAACATAGAAGTAGCTTCAGAACAACTCGTGTAGTGGCCCAGCCAGAGTCCCAACAGAACATCGCTGGAGCGAACTGAGAATGGCTTTGACCATGCTTCCTGGATGCTTGTAGCATCATTCACAAGCAGACTTTAATCAAGTACTAAGCGATGGCTCTTAATACTTACAATTAAGACAATTAAATGGGAATTTTTAATTTTTTTATTTAAATAAATTAACAAAACTCTCCAAACACCTATTTTTGCATTTTAGGTATTGTGCGTAGAATGATGAAAAAAAATACACATTTAAATTTGCTTAAAATTAGTGAGAAAATATGGAAAACTTGCAAGGGTCTAAAAACATTCCTTCTGCACTGTATGTCCATTTAAAAGAATCAGCAGGAAGATCCCTGGTAAAACTGATTCCTGGGATAACACAGGAAGAGCAAAGGATTGCAGGTTGCAGTGGTCTGTTTCACAGTGTATTTGAAGTTTGCTTCCTACTTCTCATGCTGTGTACTTTTCAAAGAACGGCTTTCCAACGAGAACGTAACACTTCTAAATCATTGACTGGATTGTCTGTTAAGCATTAGAAAAAAGGTGTAATTTTAGCGCACAACTTTTTTCTGCCGCTCAACTGCCAATCCATCCTTGTTAGATGTGTTGGGGCCAGTAGCTCGATCGAAGGTTTTCAACCAGACTTTTTCAATCTGCAATTTTAATACCTGAATTTTGGCAGCCTGAATTTGTGAGCTTGAAAAATAATGAACATGATATTTTTTTAAACAATTGAATATATTTTCGACAGAAATTTAGTAAGGTCAGTATTTTAGCACAAAATTTTAAATGCGCAAGTTAAATTTTCATGTGAAATACACAGGGTTATTCACTCGAAAGAGGCCCAGAATATACTGTATTAACTCTCGCTAGGATGAAGTAATTTGAACAAAACAACATACAATGCAGTTCTCAGTATATGGAGCTTCAAACATGCTGGGATGCCCCAGAGTCAGACCATCATTTAATGCCAGTACCCCTTCACTCAGTGTGGTTGGACAGTAATGAGCATAGTGTGAACCTATTGGGTCCCCAATCCGTTTAAGCGATGTCAGAGTGAATTAAGGAAGAAATATATAATAATATAAATAAATAATAGTGTTCCTGATGTACCCTCAAAGAGTGTTCTTCAGAAGATGGTACAGAAACTGGAAACGACAGGATCATTGATTCCTTCTCATGGCAGAGGCCCTCCGAAAATGTCACAGGACAAAACTGGTGATGTGAAACTTTGTCTGCAGCAGTCGTCTACCAAATCTCTGCGACTCTTTGCACAGGAGGCTTGGAGGTCTTATTCCACATGTTAGAGAGCTGCAATTTTGTAGTATTAGTAGAATTGCATGTGTATCGTGTGAGACCGTCATTCAGGAGCTCAAAGCATGTGATATGGAGAAAAGAGTCAGATACTTCCGATATGTTCAGCAACATGGAGCGCCACGTTGAAATGTGTCTGGCAGAAAACTGAGATCTCTTCCAGCATCGCAGGTAATGCAATCGATTGCACATACATCAAAGTATGCAGCATATTTTTTGTTCAGATTGCTTCATCACAGCGAGAGTTATTACAGAATTGTCAGGGCTTCTTTCGATTTTACCACCACAATAAATTGCATTGCCGAAAATGTCAATGTAAATGCTGTAGGAATTTATTTCCATTTAAATCAAATTGAAATGCAAAAGAAAAATTCATACATTTTTATTGCAAAATGTTTTTAGCTATTGAGGTATTTTGGTGCTGTTATTCTTCGATATTCAGCTCTCATGGACAGGATCACTTCCTTGTTTTTTTTTTGGCAGGCACAAATAGCAAAGTTATCACGTTGTGACAATAATACGATGCGTGCAGCCAACATGCCACACATGCTATTGAAAGTCATGCCAAAAAGTCAAAGTGATATAGGTAGTCTGGATGGTTTCTTGCATTTGGCCTGTGCTTACAGCCAGCAACTCTGTTGATTGTTAGAAAGCAGATTAGAGTCCTCATCCCACTTCAACCCTATTGAGAGACCATTCCTGCCATATTAACATTCATTTCAGCATGTAGGTCATGCTTGTAGAACATGTACAGTATTTGTGGAATCAGAATGTGCACATGCTGGATAAAGGTTTGGCAGAATATACAGTCTAAAGTATGTTATGGAACAGCATCACTAAAAAACACAAAAATATACTAAACTAGATAAATGCTTGTGGAGAAAAGAACATTTTGTCATAGTTTATTTTATTATCGTCAGTCTACTTTCCTATGCCAGGAACATTTTGGATCTAGTAGAGGCCACTTTGATATCTAATGTTTTGTAACACGTCCTAATGGCACTCCTTCCTCTTTAATAATAAGCACCAAAAATCGTGTGAATACCTTGAGATAGAGAGAGTTATTACGGTTTCATCTTAATCATAAGAATCATTAAAAGTTGATTCTGTTAGTAAAGCTTTTTAAATCCTGTGTTACATATAAAAAGGAGTAAAAGTGATGAGACCAATAGTGCATTTGCTTGGTGATTATGCACAATGAACTTGTGAGCTTTGGAAAAAACAACATCATAATAATTTTATTATAATAATAATAATAATAATAATAATAATAATAATAATTGCTTTACTGTGTCTCTTTTTACATCACTGACTCTGGGTTTCTTTTTGGTCATACACATAACCCCTGATTTAAATTTGTTATCTAAGAACTACTCATAATTTAATTCTATTTTTTGAAGAATTAACACAATTAAAATCAAAGTGCTCCCCCTGTTTACTTTATTTATTTCAGTGTATACCATGTTATTTAAATCATAACTTTTTTAAGGGTCTGAATGCAGATACAGTATTTGTAAGTTTAGGTGGAATAATGAAAAAACCAGGATCAAATTCACTCTTCTCAAGCCAGAGGACTGTGGCATTGGATCTTTGCCCAACCTGTAACTTTGTTATTGGCCTACTTGGATCAAACAAATGCTTACTGTAGATGATTTTTAAATGATACAGAGACCCCCTGTGCTTTGCTTGTGCGCCAGCAACACTAACATCCCTTCCCTTCATTAATCATTTTAAGGAGACGTGGACAGTAGTTGAACATTTTTTGTTATTTAGTTCCCTTTTGGTTTGGGAAGATGTCTCCCCAGGAATCTGACAATTCAATCCCCAATCACAATGAACCCTGATCTCCCTTCTTCATTAGCTATTATTGGTCTGGATAGAAAAAGGTATTTCTAATTTAGCCAGTTTATTTGCAAATAATGTTCTCAAATTTTTCAAGACACTTAGAATAGATTAATAGATAACTAACAGATTATCAACTTTCTAAAACATCCTAAAATGTCATTTTATTCAATCTGAAATGAGATGGGGAAAATTTGCTGGTAACTGTCTGATATTGAGAGTAGGTGACGATTCTAAATATCAGACAGTTATTGAGAATCTTTGAAAAACTAAAAACTTTGACATATGACTTACAGAACAAATCTGAACTATTCTGGCGAATATTCTCCCATATTTCATATCTGTATGGCTCTCTTTTATCAGAAACCTCTTCATTTTTAAATCCTCTAAGAAAGATTTGGGAAAGTGATATGGGCCAATCATTCACTGATGATAAATGTCTCTCTATATGTAAGGAAGTTTTTTCATGAATCAACTTTAATTTCTGTGCTTGAGCAAAACTTTTATACAGAACATACTGTATCTCCCCCTGTACGCCTCCATAAAATGCACCCTAATAAAGTAAAGCCATATACATTACAGCACAGTGAAATTCCTTCTTCGCATATCCCAGTGTAACTGGGGTCAGAGCGCAGGGTCAGCCATGGTACAGCGCCCCTGGAGCAGTTAGGGTTAAGGACCTTGCTCAAGGGCCCAACAATGGCAACCTGGCTGAGCTGGGAATCGAACCGCCAATCTTCCGATCAGTAACTCAGTGCCTTAGCCCTCTGAGCCACCACTGCCCTAATGTATCTTTGATGCATCTATTTTGGAATTGTTAGAAAATTAAACCATTTTGGTATGAGGTACATAATCTGCATAGAAATAGAAAACTTGCTTGGTCTCCAATTACAGTATTGTATATGCCTGTACCTGTTAAATTGTAAATCATAACTAGAACGTCCTTTTGATTTAAACTGTTTACTAAATTGCATAACTTACCTGGCAAAGAAATGTATACTTATCTTATGGTCATCATCTCATGTACCAACTCTGAAGATGTTGTTGGCATAAGTGGCTCATTCACTCACTCATCATCTATAGCGCTTTATTCTATATTCGGGGTTGGGGGCCTGGAGCCTATCCCAGGAGAGGCATGGGCATGAGGCTAGGTACACCTACTGTATCTGGACATAATTAATTCTGTATTCTCTTGATAACGAGGGCTACTCAAACTCATCAAGAAGCACATTGTGTGATCATATTTCCTCAGTAAAATCTGGTCTTCTGTAAATGAAACTGACATCCACTTTGCAGTAAGTAAATCACTGGCTTGTGGGTATTCCAGGTCCACTGAGGAGTTGCTGCATGACAGTGCATTTTCTCACATACAGCATGAGATTTTGTACATTACATAAGTTTCTTTTTAAAGACATTAATATGCTGACATTGATTCTAACTTTTATTTCCTTCTTCTTTTAACTTTTTTTTTTCACATACCCCCTGACCTTGCTGGAAGGTATCTAACATTTCCTTGATTGTTAGTAAAATACCTGAAGGGAATACCTTAAAAAAGAAAGCAGGCACTATAATATTGTAGTCAATATCGTCACCAATACTGAACATGCAGTAATCACTGAAATGATCAGAGGTGCAGCATTCATAATTTTCCCACTGGGATTTATTGTCATTGTCATTTAATTTTAGAGGCTTGGAAGTACCGATCATCACTTACTATTGCAGCAGTAATTGTAGTAATTGTATAGGCAAGGCTTCAGGATTGTAGTGATTTCCACTGGGGATCCTAGAATTTTATGCAACTTACTGTACATATGAGTGCACAATGACGCTATTAGCTATTAGGTCCGCTGAAGGAGCTTTAGAAAAATTTGAATTAGAAAAATAGATTCTGATGTGGTTAGACAAATACCTGTAACTGTACCTAGGCAGCTTTAACAATCCTTGACTATGCATCATTCACAGGTTAATGTGATCGGTTTAATCTTTTTTCTTTTTTTCTTTTTTTTTTCGAAAATAAACCTACTGCCCCTAGAAACAAACTCCAAAACTAATGGAAATCTCAGTTTACAAACTGAGTGGCTTAGTGGTTCACACTGTTGCCTTGCACTTCCAGGGTCCAGGTTCATTTCCCGTCCAGGTTTGATTCCCGTCTCTGTGTGCATGGACAAGGCATGTTCTCCCCGTGCTTGGTGGGTTTCCTCCAGGTACAAAGATTTCTTCCAACACTGCAAAGACTAGGTAAAGACAGATTAGGCTAATTGGCGTTCTTTATTTGCCAGTTGTGTGTGTGTGCCTTGCGATGGATTGGCACCCTCTCCATAGTGTACCCTGCCTTGTGCCCTAGTCTCCTGGGATAGGCTCCAGGCCCCTGCGACCCTATATACAGGATAAAGCAGTATGGACGATGAGTGAGTGAGTGAGTGAGTGAGTGAGTGAGTAATCAACACAGTGGGATAGTGGTTAGCACTTTCACCTCACACTTCTACTGGTCAAGGATTCGATTCCCACTTCTGCGTGGAGTTAGCAGGTACTTCCTCTGTGGTTTACCTCCAGGTACTTCGGTTTCTTCCAACAATCCAAAGACCTGGAGAGTAGGTTAATTAGTATTCCCAAATCCTTAAAGTCAGCCCCCTCAGCAACTCCAATTACCACATGCTAGACTACAGAGCAACTCCAGCACATTTCTGAACACCCAAGATGCTAAAGATAATTCAAAACCCTGAAGTGATAAGTTACTGCAAGAAGTGGAAGTGGAAGCATTGCGTGTCACAGAAATTGGAATATGGGAGCATGCATCTTTCACAAATCGTCACGTCTTTGTTTAGTTCACCACTCACATGTGGTGTGCATAGAATACAGGAAGGCATTGATCACTCAACTGGTGCATTTCTGACTATGTCAAAAGCTTGCCTTTATCTTTCCAGTTAGTAAGTTCCCTTACAGTGTTGTGTCTATAAAGTTTTTCTGTATTAGAATTTTAAGTGTCGGAAAGGTTCTTCTGCTGTCTCAGTGGTACATTTAAAGAAAGCATCCAAACAATAGCATGTCAGAAGCTCATGAGTATCGAAAGATTATTTCCAATGGATGACTGAGAACATAGGGAAGAAAACAGATAGTAATTAAGCAAGGCTATGTTCAGGTCCCAAACAAGACTGGGCATTTTACATCTCAGACAGACCAGAATGGAACAAACCCCTACATTCTCCCCTGAAATGTGAGTGTTGTTCAGCATTACAGGAAATCTCTTTAAGTAATATATAACATTATGGAATTTCTGTCACTTATGAGTGAGTGAGATGAAAAATTTAGAAAACATTCCCTTTTTTTTTGTGTAGTCTCACATTTTTATACCCAAGTGTGTCATCTCAACTGATTCTATTAGAGTGATCATTATAGTGGGAAAAATGTGTTTAGAGTGCTGTACTAGTGGATGAAGTAAAAGACAAATAAGCTTTGATTATTGTGAAATTTGCCAATGTGTTACAGTAATATAGCTGCATGGTGGCTTAGTGGTTCACACTGTCGCCTTGCACGTCCAGGGTCCGGGTTCAATTCCCACCCCTGAATGGAATGCATGGACTTCTCCCTGTGCTTGTTGGGTTTTCTCCTAGTACTCCAGTTCTCTCCCACAGTTCAAAGACATGCAGATTAGGCTAATTCCAAAATTGTCCATAGTGTGTGAATGAGTGTGTGTACCCTGTGATGGATTGGCACCCCGTCCAGTGTGTACAGTCCAGTTTCCTAGAAAAGGCTCCAGGCCCCCCACAACCCTGTACAGGATAAAGCGGTATAGAAGATGAGTGAGTGACTGAGTGTATAGTAATATTTAAGCATTTTTGGAGAGTTCCCCCTAAAACCATTATGTGTTGTGTTTTCTTGATTGTATTCTGTGTGTCCTTTTTCTCTCTAGGTTTCTTAGTCAGAACCACATCACTTCCTTGGGGTCTGATGTATTCAGCGATCTCCATAAACTGCAGTGGCTGTGAGTACAACACACACTTCACAGACATCAAAATTAGATTATTTCTCATAAACATTTTATGAGACAAAAATAAATTAGATAGCAATTGGTAGATAGTCACTCAATCAAACCAAAATTTTATTTTAATAGTATAGAAATAAAATAAAATTAATCTGCAACATCAACTAAAGTTTCCATGAAAGTAGGGACATTGTAGAACTAGTGTTTTTTAAATGTTAGTTTTGTTTCATCCCCTCTTCCTTGTAGAATGCTTGTAGTTTGGAAAGATTCTCAGGATGTATTGCATGCATATATCTAAAGATCGTCAATGATGTTTAAATCAGGGGCCTGTGAGGGCCAGTCCGAAAGCTTTGTTTCTTGTATTTTCTGATGTTGTGTATTTCAAGGAATTCATGGTGGAATTTGTGTTAAGTCTTTGACAGTTGTTCTAAGATGGAACTTTTTTCAGTTTTTTCCTGGCACAGTTTTTTCTTTTCAGGAGATGTCTCAGGATCTGTCCATCCTCTGTTCTGATATTACAAAATATTGGACATGTTGACTACAAATTGGTGTCTGTCTTGTCCCAGATGTTCTGGTCTGTGTCATGTCTTGGCAGCTGTTGTAAACCTTTAGCTGCTCTGTCATGGTGTCACGGTAGCTGTGCGTGGGCTTAAGGAGAGGCATATTTGCAGAGGTGAATGGCTTGAAAAGTATTTTAATGAACACAAAGGAAACAGAACAGGAACTTAACCAGGAGATAAACAAACATGACTGTCTAGAGGTTACACATAGGCTAGGAGATAACACAGGCTAGGAGATTAGCATGATATATGTGTGTGTGTGTGTGTGTGTGTGTGTGTGTGTGTGTGTGTGTGTAAAACACTCAGCAGATACACAGAGCTAGGAGATACTAAACATAGCTAGGAAACGTAAACAACAAACCACTTAACTGAACCAGCAAACCAAATAGAACAGATGCAAAACCTAGACTAACTGAACTCAGAAACTTTTTTAATGAAACTAATGAGCAACCTCGGTTCAGGTGAGCGAGGTGCATTCTGGGACATGGAGTTTAACAACAGAAAAAAAAACACAGCCAACCAAAGAAGTCTCTGGGCGCTTTGGCGCCCTCTAGGGGTTATCTCTGACACATGGTTTGCCATTTATCAGTTTTTTAGATGTTTCTCATCTTAGACCTTAGTACAGCTTTTGTGGGCATACACTAAATATGGAAGATTGGAACTTTGGTCTTTGTCCCATCGTGATTTCAACTGGTGACATGCCATGTTCCAGAAGAGAAGCTCAGCAAAGCCAAATATGGATCTGAATGGATGTGTTTGTGTTTTGCCTTTTTGTTTTAGCAGTTACCTACTGTAATTCCTTTTCCTGCTTTGCCATTCAATTGGACTTGATGTTACATGACTGATGTCATAAACTCTGGTAAAACATTGCATTCTATTCACTACAACGCCAACCGTTATCACAGTACACCATCTGGGAAATCTCATGCCTTTCAAAAACTAATTTCAAGGGATGTACGACAGGTGAACAGTTAGTAAAACTTGCATGCAAGTTATACAGATCTGTACCAACATTCATCAGGGTTCTTGTATTGTAGTATGTTGCTTAATGTCATAGGTTCCTTCGGCTTCTTAGTATGATGCTTAAAATGTTTTATAACTGGACACTTCCTTTATTCCATGCCAGTACCTTGTAGTTTTGGCTCTTCTTTTGCATTTTCTGACTCCAAGAGTCACCCTAATGGATTTTTATGAGAATTTCCTATTAGAGGGATAGAGCAAACACAATCTTGTTTTTCCCAGCAGAGTGTTTTGACCACATTTAGTTCTGACCTGACCTGACCTGACCTGATCTGATCTGAGCTGATTTAGTGCCCTAGTTTAGATGATCTGAAATGATAGTAATGCTGATAGGCCTGTCTGGGCCATCCGCCATTATGATATTTTAGGACCAATTGTGAACATTAGTTCTGGGAGGTTTCTTCTGTAGTTGCTTGGATTTACTGTCAGATACTGATAAGATCTTGACCAACAAGTTCACATGAAGATCACATCTCCATTTATGTAGTACTCTCATTGCTAATAGAGCATCTGCTAGAACTATGTGTAGTTCCATCAACTTCTGTGTTTCTTTATGAAGGCTGCAAGTGATTTGTGATCTCCCTCTTACACAAATGTAGCATTAAATGAAGGAAGCTACATACAGTACATGGATATACAATTTTCAGTCATATTAATGCCATATACTAGACCAAGACGTTTCTTCTCAGTTTTAGTATATTGGTGCTCAGATGCAGTTACTTCTCTTGACGAACACACCACACAGTCTACAATAACTATCATCTTCTTGAAGCAGAACTTCTAAGACATCTTGTAAAATCGTGTATATCTTGGTTCTTTTGGAAGGGTGAAAAATCTCTGTACCAGCTCTGTTGTTAATGTTGTATTGGCCACATTCACATTCATTCACATTTACATTTGTCTCACAACAGCACTCATAACAGGTGCCATGGTTTAGATGTCAACTTAAATATAAAATCTCCTGAAAAAACAATTATGCCTACTACTCTCAAAACTTTTTTTTCTTTATGTCTGGGAATTTTGAGAAAATGTTACTTTGTGCTTTTCTAGTGTTGAACATAACTCTCTATCTCCCACATACAGTAGACACATGCTTCCTCTGATGTGCTCTGTATGTCTGTGGAACAACTCTGGCACTGAGGAAATGCTAAAAGGCATCCCCCCCCCCAAAAAAAGGAATCACTACCGAATGGTGTATTGAAGTTGTAGTATCATGCAGGTTCAACAGCCAAAAACCCTGTGAGGCATTCACTTTGCTGAAATCCACTTTGCACCAGCTATCTCACTTACTATTTCATCTCATGTAGGGATCTGATAACGTTCTCTCTTGGTATTTGCCTTGAGATTCTGAAAACTGTAAGATCACTATTATTTGATTTGACACACCACTGAATAAACGTATTCTGTGGGCTGTTCAACCTTTTTTGTAATTCCCAATAGCTCCATTCAGCTTGCTGCAAAGATGTGCTGGAACATTCTGTAGGGCATGGGTCAGTGGCTGTGTATATTTTTGGTATATGTGAACGTTAGCAAAATTTCTGACCTGTGCATTACAGAACAGGATACCATACACATTTTCACTAGTCCTAATTGCTCATACAGTAGGATGTATCTCCCTCAAGTGAGTCAAAGCCCTCAGAAACAAACACAAAGGCCAGATTTATTTTATTTTTTTCTGCTGCCAGGCCAACAAAAAGGTCTCACTAAGAGAAGTGTCCTCCATTGTATGCACTTTTTGCTTCTCCTTTGAGAAACATTACTTGGCAACAGACTTGTTACTTTCACCAAAAGTTTTTGCATGTTGCAAAGCAAACTCACTGGACTGACCGAGTTTTACAGGCAAGACTGTTTTTTCTTATAGAAAGTGTGAGCCCGTGTTTAAGTCTGTCAAGAAATTATCAAAAGTTCCAAGAGAAAAGTCCCCCTGAAGCTGTAAAGGAGAACCGGAGACATCTCCTTTGTACCTAGTATCTAGTTCTTCTTCAGAAAACAGTGCTCATCAAACTTGCTTCATTTTTTGCCATTTTTGTCAAACTTTGTTTTCGAATATTTTTATTTTAAAGGAAAATGATTAAATACCATTATTCCCTGTGGAATTAAGTATAAAATTTATTTTACAAGCATCTAGATGTCTCTTATGGAAGTCAATATCCTGTAGCTTAAGGGAAACCCAATTTGTGCAAAATTGACCTTTTAATCATTTTCGATATTCAGATGGTTCTCAAGTGTGTGAAAAAAAAAAGATGTAACCTGTAAAGGATTTAACCTGTAAAAAACATTTATTATTATTATTATTATTATTATTATTATTATTATTATTTTAAGTTATTTATTTTTTGTTGTTGTTTTTGTATGAAGTAACTTAACATTTACAGATATTTTTAAAAAGTTTAACGCGGAGGTTGTGTTGGTCGTTTCACTTTAAAATGAAAATATGTAGTTTTGGCCAGGGGTGGAGAAAATGTATAAACAACTGTATAAATTATAGTTTATGTTCATATCTTAAAATAATCTGAGGCTAATAAAAAGGGTGAATGAAGAAATGTGATGTTATTTAACATCTAAGTGTTATAGCCATGGAAACAAAGTTTCTGCCAAGGAAAGTCTCGGGAACATAACTGGGTTTATACCCTATAAATTTCAAGAGAGAAAAAGTCTGGTAAAAGAATGCACTGGAAGTGGAAGTGGTTAAACATGAGCACAGCATGTTGTTCCTAAAGACATTAAAATTATAAGAATTAGTTACTCACTCACATGGAAGAAAGAGGAATAAAACACTGTGATGTGCTTGTATGAGAAAATAATCCATTCCAGATGGTACCAGTGTTTTTTTTTTTGTCACCACACAATATTACACAACCGTGGTTTTTATTTTCCTATAGCAGGGTATTCCATGTTTTATTCCTAAATTATAATTGAAGTTATAATGCAAAAATGAAATATGAAAATAAATATACACAGTCAATCTATAGGACTATCAACCATAGTGGGTCAAGTCATCAGACACAGAAATTATAAAATCCTCAAAAAAAGAAAAAAGCAAGTAGACTATGAAAACTAAACCGACAAAGCTATATGGACAGATCCATGTACTGTATGTTTATTCTTCCTGTGAGAATTAACTATTTCTATAAACTCTCTCCTTATGGGTACTTACGCTATATACATTGAAGTTTATGCAAAATATTATGAACAACCCCTTTTAATAATATTAAAAACTCCTCGAAGAACCCTTCTGTAAGACTGTAGCTTCTGAAAACAATGTATTGTATAATATTTTGTGTAAACTTCAATGTATACTGTATATGCTGTATATATCTTTGAGTGTTTTTTAAGGTTTCATAGGGATCTCTCTATAAGGAAACTGTCTGTATGTTTCTTTATGCACCTTTAAGGGGGACAAACAAAACCTTGTCAGTTCTAACTGAGAACTCTAATGAGAGTGCACTTAAAGACAAAATGCTGGTTAAATTTGTAAACCTTTTCTTTTTAGAGTCCTGGATCACAACCCTCTGAGGAACATCTCGTACGATATTTTCATTGGTCTCAAGTCATTAATATTTCTGTAAGTAATCATGAGCTTTCGGTCAATACTTTCATCAGATCAGTATTTGAAAGTTTGTGCTTAATAATCCCTTTTAGATTTTTATTACATCCGGTTTTAATTAGTTGGATTCCTGAGGTGTAGCTTCACAGTACATTGGTTGGTTTATTATTGTTGAATATTGCATCACTACCTGCTCATTAAATTGGGATGATTAATTCCACTGGCTATAAATCCTGATTGACATTGCAACTGAATAATACATGCTGCTTGAGAACTGCGCAACTACCCAACACCACTGCAGTTGTGTTGATAATATACCGTATCTATATTCAGACTACTGCAGCATGAGCAGGCCAAGTCATCTCCTTCTTTTTATTGCCTATTATGAACTGACTAATAAAATGGGACAGCACGAGAATAAGTCTTATTTCTACATGATCTGCCAACCATGGGAGGAATAATGCACAGTCTCATATTGTGTGTGTGCGTGTGTAATGTTGTGATGATGTTTTTTTTTTTTTTTAGTGTTTTTTATAGAAACTGTGATCACTGTTGATCTGTTTGCATCAGTCCATGTGTCCATTCTGAACAAATAAGGCCAGTTGTTTGTAGAGTGTTAGAAGTTAGAAGTTTTAGGCCTAAATGCATCTTTTTTCTTTTCTTTTTTTTTTTTTTAAGTAGAGATTTGAGCACTGGCTAACACATTACTGCAGTGAGCTTTTGGGAATGGGACAGAGCTGTCAAATTTCAGATTCATATGTTTCTTTTCATCTCAGCACACAGCCATTTGTTTTATTTTTTTAAGTTACCAACCTTTTCTTTTTTTTTTTTGTGGATTTTTCCCCGATTTTCTCCCTAATTTAGTCGTGTCCAATTCCTCCCCGTCACTAGGGGGCTCCCACATTAAGGCTACTACCACCACTCACCCGGGAGGGCCGAAGACTATCACATGTTTCCTCCGAACCACGTGACGCCAGACGACCGCATCTTTTCGAACTGCTCGCTCGCGCACCGTTGGGGGCGGCGTAACACACTCGGAGGACAGCACTATCCGCTCCTTCCGCTGCGCGAGCTCACAGACGCCCCTGACTGGCTGTAGAGCCGTGATTAATGTCGGAGCACTATGTACCTCTCATCCCTCCCCTGTGAGAGAGCTCGGCCAATCAGCTCTCTCTAGACCTCCGGCTGCGAGAGGTTACAGCATCACCCGGGATTCGAACTAGCGATCTCCGAATGATAGGGCGAGCGCTTTAACCACTGCGCCACTCGGAGGCCCGTTACCAACCTTTTCAATATCTAGGTATTAGAACAAATTGAATACTGATCGTTAAATAAAAATTAAATATCTACAGTATGCACGTTAAAAAAGTTCTGACAATTTATCATCACATGATCATAACAATTTAATCATAGACATTCCTGCTGCATGGGCGCTTTTAGAGTTATATTTCTAGTCTGTGATTATTGATATAAGCAAGCTTGTAAGAATAGCCAAAAATGTTTGCTTACCTTTCTCACAAGTGTACATATTTCTTATATCAAACCTCCTGTTACCTTTACCTGTACTTCCCCTGCTGCCATGTCTTTCTCAAACTCGCGTAGCAGAAATATCAGAACACACACACAAATGGACTTAAGAATATGTTAAACATATTAATTATTTCTTTCTCTCTTATGGTTTATTTTGCTTTCAATGCTGCTGTTGCTTTTTTTTTTACCTGCAAAAACAATTTGATTTGATTTAATTTAATTTAATTGATTTAATCAGAGTGCGTTTCTTTTAGGTCCATGGTGAACACATCTCTGGTACAGCTGTCGGAGCTAAGCCTCTGCGACTACATGCCTCTGCTCAGCTGGGTGTGAGTATTAAAATCAAGTAATTATAAACTATATAACTATATTATAAACAAGTCATTTTTCCTGTTTAATCACCACGCAGGGGAAGCAAGTTGTCTGTGTAATTAACACTTTACATTACACCGCTAATACTGCTGCCTAGCATGCTCCTTGCTTAAACATACATAACAGCTATCGAATGCACAATTAAAAGGCTTACTATTTTTCCTTAAAGCGATTTTTCACTTTCAGTTTTTATCAAACATGTTGTTCAAGGTTGTTTAAACTTTAAAACAAATATTTCATAAAAATATATTATTTCCATTTTCACCAATTTAACCAGTTGTATGTCATATCTTAAAACCATGAGGGCACACACATATGACATAGGGGAAACAAAAAACACTTGGCATTGGCTAGCACTCAAAAAGCTCATTTTAATTTGCATATTCCGGTTATGCCTGAATATGACCCACATTTGGCTTAATGCCATCAGTAGCACTCTGACATGTTCTCTGAATGTTAAATGCTGATTTGTTTTTTATAGAGATGTCCCTTTTCATCAAGGCAAAAAGTATAATTACTGTATATTGTGGCAAGCTTTTTACAAGTTCTTTGTATGCTGTATAATTATGTTAAAAGAGTTTGGGCTACAGAACCTGGCTCAAACCTGCAGGGTCTGGTGTTTTTGTGTTACTGTTCTTGTTTATTTTTTGTCTTATAACACAGTACATGAAATGAGCTCAGGTTCTTTTGCTGCCAAGCAGTAATCCGACTGGATCCAAACGGGGCAAAAAGCTTCTTGTTTGCGAAGTCGGCGTATGGCTTTCTTCATTCGATTTGGAACAAAATACCAAGATATATCATTCTCACTGATAGTTTACTCATAGAAACAGCTGTAATGAGGCTTAAGGGAAACATACGTACAGACAAAAAAAGCCCCAGAAGAGTAGAATCGCTTGTCTTCATGTTCCTATTTAATAGCAGCAATTTGATATGTTGAATTGCTTTATTCTTTTCACTACATTTGTCTAGTTCATCTTAAAAGAGAGAAAAGTGTGATTTCATGGAATCTGAGGGGTAATTACACAATTGTCTTCATTTTTTCTGTGTACTTGTCAATCAACCAAGAGGTTTGGTGTTACGCTTCCAAGGTGACAAGTAAGAAAAAGTTGTTGCCTCCAGTTTAGAATTGTGCAATACTTGCATATTAAAAACATATGGCTGCCTATAAAACAACTTTTTATTTTTTAACAAAAATAAATCCATGGTGGTCATACTACTATGGACCTCCACACCATAAATTCGGTGGGTCTGTCAACTATTCCAGTCAGGAATCTTGAAATGATTTTTTATGCCGATCTCGGTTTTGATAAACAGATCAATGCTGTAGTCCAGGCTAGCTTCTTTCAACTCCGCTTATTAGCCAAGGTCAAACCCTTTCTTGGCCAGAGGGACATGGAGACAGCAATTCATGCTATTATATCTCAAGACTGGACTACTGTAATGCTTTGTGTTATGCTGTCGGTCAGTTTTCCCTCCATCACCTTCTACTGCTCGGTTTTTAACAAATATTTCAAAGCACTGACGTATTACTCCTGTCCTTCAAGCTCTTTGTTGGCTTCCAGTGAGTTTTAAAGTCTGATTTAAAAATGTATTATTTGTTTTTAAGTTTCTCAATGGCTTAGCTTCAGCATATTTAAGTGAACTGTTTTGTGTAGGCAGTTGCCCACATAGGTTGTCAAATCAGTCAATGCTAGAGCTTCCCTGGTCAGAATACAAGCAAAAGCTGCCCCGAAACTGTGGAATAATGAGCCTAATGCTCGGATCTGTTACAGTGACACTATCATAGCCAAGTTAAATTGAAGACTTATCTTTTCTCCCTGGCTTTTAACACAGAGTAGTGAGGTTTTTGTCATGCACACTCGTAACACGACCGGCACTAGGACCCGGGAGTAATACGGTCAGGTTTTCAGGAAGCATAAAAGGAGACAAAATGGCGCTTCACATTGCTCAGTCATTGAGTTCGCCCATGTCTTGTCTGACGCTTCGCCGACTATTCTGTGAGTACTCACCAATTCTGGTCGCTTCTTTGATTGAGTGTGTGTTGCTAGAACGCGGGTTTATTTGTGTAGATCCTTGCTCTTTGTGTAAGAGAGTTCTGAAACTAATCGCGTGGTTATCCTGCCTACTCGCGCTGCTTCCGCGTTTGGGTTTACCATCCACGCTACACGGGCTAACTGCTAAGGCTTTTCTGTTCATCCCTCGGTTGCTCGTGACAGAATGACTGAGCCTCAAGCAGTAAACCCAGCGGAGTTTGCTCGCCTCTGTGATGTGGTTGACCAGCATGCCGAACTGATCAATAAGCTCCGTGGTGAAGTCGTGTCTCTCCAAAAGGACCTCCAAGACGTTGCGGCCTTGCGCCGCGAGGTGGCGGAGCTACGGCAGGAGAACGCGATCCTCCGTGGGGTGGCTGCTCAGTCGGCTGTTGCCACGCCCGTCGCAGCGGCTGCGGCGCCGTCCCCCCCCCCTTCTGATGTGTTTATAGCTCTACCGGATAAGTGGGATGGCACAGATGGGAAATGCAGTGTTTTTCTAACCGCGTTGGATCTTGTGTTTGAGTTCAATTCCACCAGATACTCCACAGACCGACTGCGCGTTGCGCTTCTCGTCTCGTTGCTATCCGGGCAGGCAGCTGAGTGGGCCACGGCGGTTCTCCGATCAGATTCAGATACTGCTTATTCATATGGAGAATTCACCCGTCAACTAAAGCTCACATTCGAACATCCTGCTGCTGAGGTGGAGACCGACATGAAATTGTATCATCTGCGGCAGGAAGGGTCGTCCGTGAGCCGATACACAGCGGATTTTCGCACTCTCGCCGTACAGACCACCTGGGGAGACGCCGCCCTCCGGACGGCCTACTACGAGGGACTGGCTTCACGTATTAAAGATGAACTCGCCGGACGGGAGCTTCCAACCACCCTGGAGGGACTAATCCAACTCGCCCTCCGGATTGACCAGCACCTGCTCTCCCGTCCGAGGCCAGCCCCCCGGACCCTGCCACCCATCACGCCATATTTCTCTCACTCCACGCCCCGACCACCAGCTTTCAACACCACCGCCATGGCACCCGTCGGATCTCCACCTCCCGCCGTGGTTGACACAGGAGCCAGGGAACCCATGCAATTAGGACGCGCCTCCTTGAACGCTGCAGAGCGAGAACGACGCTTCAGGGAGGGACTCTGCGCCTATTGTGGGTCGGCGGCGCATCATAGAGCCATATGCCCTATTCGCCCGGGAAACGGCCAGGCCCGGTGAACCCTGGGAACAGTTCACCGGGCTCCCTCCATCTCTCTGCCACCACACCCAGCGTCTCTCGCCTCATGGTTCAGGTACACCTTCAGTTTGGCCACACACGGTCAGAAGTACCGCGTTCATCGATTCTGGTGCTGCAGGTAACTTCATTGACTCTTCTTACGCCAAGGAACTGGGGGTGGAAATCGAGGTGTTATCCCAGCCGGTTCGAATCACCTCTGTAGATGGTCGGCCCCTCTCCTCCAGTCCCATCACCTCCCAGACCCAACCGATCACCGTCACAATCAACAAACATCAGGAGCAGATCAATTCAATTCAATTCAATTTATTGTCATTGTTAAACATAACAAGTATAGATAACAACGAGATATCATTTGGCAACATCTCCCGGCAAGTAATAAAGTGCAACCATAGTGCAGCAAAGTAATAACCATAACGGCTATGTGAGGTAAGACATAAAGGATAAATATTATAGAAGGAGGGGGGGGGGTCAAACCCGATCTTATGTGTATGTATGTATTCTGTGTCCTGCATCAATGCAAAGTCCAGTTCACAGTTATTGTAATGATGTGTAATAATATGCAAGTGTGTGCTGCATCAATGCAAAGTCCAGTTCACAGTTATTGTAATGATGTGTAATAAAGAATAAATAAATAAATGGGCGCAAGGTCCGAGAGGGAGGTATCTAATCATTCAGCAGCCTCACAGCGGTAGGAAAGAGGCTGTGGGACAGTCTGGTGGTTCTGGCCCGTAAGGACCTGTACCTTCTACCTGAGGGTAGTAACTGAAACAGGTGATGTGCAGGGTGATGCTGATCCCGCAGGATGTTGTGCACTCGACGAAGGCAGCGTGTGGTATAGACAGTACTTATCTCCGGAAGACTAGTCCCGATGATTTTCCCTGCTGTCTTCACCACCCGCTGTAGTGCCTGTTGTTCCGCCCTAGTGCAGCTGGAAAACCACACCAAGAGTCCATATGTCAGCACACTCTCTATAGCACAACGATAAAAGTTCACCATAAGCTGCTGAGAAAGATTAGTTCTTCTCAGTTTCCTGAGGTAGAAGAAACGCTGCTGGGCCTTCCCTATGGCAGAGTTGATGTTATTGCCCCATGTTAGGTCCTCTGTCATAGTTATGCCAAGAAATTTAAAGCTTGTAACCCTCTCAACTGTCCCATTTCTGATAGTAAGTGGTAAGTGGATGGTCTTTGTGCCCTTACGAAAATCCACAATCATTTCCTTGGTTTTCTTGATGTTGAGAGCCAGGTTGTGGGCGTCACACCAAGCTGCCATATGTTCCACCTCCCTTCTGTATGAGGACTCATCGTTGTCAGTGATCAGGCCTAACACCGTGATGTCATCAGCGAATTTAATGATGTAATTAGAAGGAAGGGCGGCACAGCAGTCATGCGTGTATAGTGTATACAGTAACGGGCTAAGTACACATCCCTGGGGGACCCCGGTGTTGATAAGCACTGTGGATGATGTACTTTTATCCACTCGCACACACTGTAAGCGATTTGTTAAAAAGTCCATAGTCCAGTTACACAATACAGTGCTTAGTCCAAGCTCACAGAGCTTAATTTGGAGCTTATTTGGCAAAATGGTATTAAATGCCGAACTAAAGTCCACAAAGAGAAGTCTGGCATACGTATTTTTGTGTTCCAGATGTTCCAACATGTGATGGAGCACAATAGACACCGCATCCTCTGTGGATCTGTTGGCCCTGTATGCAAACTGGTAATGGTCCAGTGTGGGTGGTATAACATCCTTGATGCGTTTAATCACCAACCTCTCCAAACACTTTGCTGGTATGGGTGTGAGTGCAACTGGTCTGTAATCATTTAAACAGGTAATGTTAGGGTTTTTGGGGATGGGAATTATTGTAGTTCTTTTAAAACATGCTGGTACCCATGACGTGGACAGTGACAGATTAAAGATGGTCGTGAAGACCTCCGCCAGTTCAGCTGCACAATACTTGAGCACCCGACCGGGCACTCCATCGGGCCCTGTAGCCTTCCTGGGATTGATGTTATAAAAACACTGTCTTACTTCATGACTGCTCAGGACTGGTGCATCATCACTAGAGGGAGGGCGGGGTAGGGGTGAATCTCCATTGCCTCTGTCAAAGCGGGCATAAAAGTTATTCAACTCCTCCGCTAGGGTGTCTCCGCTGTTAAAAGAGAGAGTTGTTGTTTTCTTATAGTCCGTTATCACCCTAATTCCCTCCCATATCTGCCGGGAGTTGGTGGAATTGTGAAAATGAGCCTCAATCCGCTGTTTGTATTGAATTTTGGCTGATTTTATGCCCCTCCTAAGTGCCATCCTGGCAGTACAATACGCTGTCCTGTCACCAGATTTAAACGCTATCTCCCTGGCTTTAATCAGCAGTCGAACCTCATGTGTCATCCAAGGTTTCTTATTGGGGGACACACGCACTTGCTTCCAGAATGTCACATTATCCACACAGTAATTGATGTAGTCTAAGACTGATGAGGTGTATTCATTCAGAGACTCACGTGTAATGGTTCCGTGGTCCTTGAATATGTCCCAGTCTGTGGAGGAGAAGCAGTCCTGAAGCCTAGGGATAGCATCTTCAGGCCATGATCTTACAGTCCTTACACTGAATCCAGCAGTTTTATTCCTTGTGGTATACTTTGGATGTAGCAGAAGTGACAGATGGTCAGACAGGCCAAGATGGGGATAAACCTGTACCTTGTATGCATCTGCTACATTAGTGTATACCTGATCCAATGTTTTATCTCCCCTGGTTGCACATTTCACGCTGCGATGAAATTTGTGAAGGACGCTCTTCAAGTCAGCATGATTGAAATCACCCGCCGCTATAAAGATACTGTCCGGATGTGCAGCCAGGCTGTTGTTTATGACATCATGTAACTGTGCTAGCGCTAGCTTAGCATTAGCGTCAGGTGGTATGTACACAGCACAGATGTAAACAGATGCAAATTCGCGAGGAAGATAAAACGGTCTACATTTTAGCAGCATAAATTCCACGTCCGGACAACAGAGTCTATCCGTTACCATGGTCTGGGTGCACCAGGAGTTGTTAATATAGATGCACAGTCCCCCGCCGGTCTTCTTACCCGAGTCTGCCGTCCTGTCAGCTCGGCGCACGGTGAAGCCGGTCAGCCCAATAGCCGCATCCGGGATGGTGTTATCCAGCCATGTCTCTGTGAAAATCATGCTGCAGCAGTTTGCCAGGAACCTCCGCGTCGTCATCCCCAATCTTATTTCATCCATCTTGTAGCGGATCGACCTGACGTTTGAGAGAAAAATGGATGGAAGCGGCGGTTTGAAGGGGTTAGCCTTTAGCCTAGCCTTCACGCCTGCCCGCTTGCCTCTCTTCCGCCTCCGCTCGCAACGTCTCCTCCTCCGGATCGCTGCCACCGGAATCCCTGGAGGTGGTCTAGCAATCTCGGGAGGGATGAAAACATCGGGGCCAAGGTGATGTACGGCACCGCTAACGCTGAGGAGTTCATCCCGACTGTACCGAATAGCCTCGATATGGTAACAGTATGCTGAAACACTCAGTAGCACTAACAAAATGAAAAAACTATCCGATTCTACCTCACCTCCATTTCCTCCCCTCCTATCATCCTTGGACATCCTTGGCTCCTTCAGCACGACCCGCTCATCTCCTGGACACAGAATCGGATCCTTCAATGGGGGCCGACTTGTACCAAGCTTTGCCTACAGGCTCCGGCTGGGACGTGTTCTAGGGAGTCCGAGGCCCCCGATGTCGACACCAACGCCATCCCGGCCACCTATCGGGACCTGGCTGAAGTATTCTGTAAGCGACGCGCCACCCACCTGCCTCCTCATCGCCCTTACGACCTGGCGATCGACCTTCAGCCTGGTTCCATCCCTCCTCGCGGCCATCTCTACTCACTCTCCACCACCGAGATGCAGGCGATGGAGGAATATGTTTCCAATGCCCTCCGCCAAGGTACCATCCGGCCCTCCTCTTCGCCTGCCGCCGCGGGGTTCGTTTTTGTGAAGAAGGGGGATGGTGATTTACGCCCCTGTGTTGACTATCGGGGGCTTAACAACATCACAGTCAAGAATCGTCATCCTCTGCCTCTTACCAACTCTGCCCTGGACGCCCTCTCTGGTGCCACCATTTTCACAAAGTTAGACCTCCGGAGCGCCTACAACTTGGTGCGAATCAGAGAGGGTGATGAGTGGAAGACGGCCTTCATCACACCTACTGGACATTATGAGAGCCTGGTCATTCCATTTGGACTTTGCAATGCACCTGCAGTTTTTCAACAGTTCATTAACGACGTCCTGAGAGACATGCTAGGTAGATGGGTCTTCGTCTACCTGGACGATATTCTCATCTACTCCCGCTCCGTCAACGAACACATCCAGCATGTCAGAGCGGTACTTAAGAGATTGCTCGCCCATCAATTGTACTGTAAGTTGGAGAAGTGCGCTTTTCACAAGCGCTCCACCACGTTCCTGGGTTTTGTCATCTCGCCCCAGGGTGTGGCCATGGACCCGCAGAAGCTGGAAGTTGTGCGTCATTGGCCCCTACCCAAGACACTTAAGCAACTTCAAAGGTTTCTCGGGTTTGCGAATTTCTATCGTCGCTTTATCCGGGACTACAGTACAGTTGCAGCTCCCTTAACCGCCCTGACCCGACCATCTTCACATCACTTTCACCTTAACTCGGCTGCCATCTCTGCATTTCATGAACTCTGCCACCGATTCACCACTGCTCCGATTCTCCTTCACCCCGACGCCACCAAACCGTTCGTTGTGGAGGTGGACGCTTCGGACGTGGGCGCCGGGGCGGTTCTCTCCCAGCGAGGTCCAGATCAGAAGCTACACCCTTGTAGCTTCTTCTCCAAAAAATTTGATCCCACTCAGCAGCGATACGGAGTAGGGGACCGCGAGCTGCTGGCCATAAAGTGGGCTTTGGAGGAATGGCGACACTGGCTCCAGGGCGCCGGAGAACCATTCATCATCTGGACCGATCACCAAAATCTAATCACTATCCGGAGTTTGAAACAGCTCAATCCAAGACAGGCGCGGTGGGCACTGTTCTTTGAACAATATAATTTCCATCTGTCTTACCGTCCGGGGTCGAAGAACACCAAGGCCGATGCCCTCTCCCGACAACATGAGGAAGACGGCCCCCGGGCGGACCCCGCGCCTGTTCTCCCACCATCCAAAATCATCGCACCACTCTGTTGGGATTTGGAGACGAGGGTCCGCCAGGCACAGGCCACGGAGACCGAACCGGCAGGTGTGCCACCTGGACGACTCTATGTCCCCCACGCCCTAAGAAGCGAGGTCCTCCAATGGGGCCACTCCACTCCGTTCTCCGGCCACCCGGGCGTGGGGCGCACCCAAACATTTATACAGCGTGCCTTTTGGTGGCCCACAATGACAAAGGACATCAAAGAGTTCGTCCAGGCGTGCCCAGTGTGCGCCAGGGCAAAGAACACCAACCAACCAACAGCCGGGGAGCTCCAACCACTCCCCGTCCCCCGTCGGCCCTGGACGCACATTGCCCTCGACTTCATCACGGGCCTGCCGGCCGCCGAGGGAAAAAACACCATTCTGACCATCGTAGATCGGTTCTCCAAAGCTGTGCATCTGGTAGCCCTCCCCGGACTCCCGTCAGCTAAAAGGACAGCCGAGCTGATTTTAGAACACGTAGTCCGTCTGCATGGGTTCCCCAAGGACATCGTCTCGGACAGGGGGCCTCAGTTCACGGCACGGTTCTGGAAGGCCTTCTGCCGTCTGATCAATTCCACCTGCAGTTTGTCATCTGGATACCATCCTCAAACCAATGGTCAGACGGAACGGACCAACCAACAACTGGAGCGCTACCTGAGGTGCTTCGTCGCCGATCGTCAGCGCTCCTGGGCCCGCTATCTCATTTGGGCGGAACTTTCACATAATCTCCACATCTCCTCTGCTACCAACCTAAGCCCTTTTGAGATATGCCACGGTTTCCAGCCTCCAATGTTCGAACACCAAGAACCGGAGGTTGATGTACCGTCGGCCCAACAGTTGGTCCGAAGGTGTCGACGGCTATGGAGTCAAGCCAACACTGCCATTCACCGTGCCAACCACCGCTACACCACGCAACATCGCCGTCGACACCCTCCGGGACGGTTGTACAATGTAGGTGACAAAGTATGGCTGTCTACGAAAAACCTGCACCTCCATACAGAATCCAAGAAGCTATCACCCAGGTTCATTGGTCCATACCGCATCACCCTCCGTATCAATCCTGTCACCTACCGGCTCCAGCTGCCTGCGGCGCTCCGGATCCATCCGGTATTCCACACCTCCCAGCTCAAACCCTTCATCACTTCACCAATGGTTCCACCCACCCACCCTGCTCCTCCTCCCCGTATCATTGAGGGTGGTCCCGCCTACACCGTTCGCCGGATCCTTGACTCACGTCCTCGGGGCAGAGGGCTCCAGTACCTGGTGGATTGGGAAGGTTACGGTCCCGAGGAGCGATCTTGGATTCCGGCTCGGTTCGTCCTAGACCCCGAACTCATCCGGGACTACCGTCGTCGGGTATCCTCCACCCCAGGACCGTCGAGAGTCGGTCCTGGACAGGGGGGTACTGTCATGCACACTCGTAACACGACCGGCACTAGGACCCGGGAGTAATACGGTCGGGTTTTCAGGAAGCATAAAAGGAGACAAAATGGCGCTTCACATTGCTCAGTCATTGAGTTCGCCCATGCCTTGTCTGACGCTTCGCTGACTATTCTGTGAGTACTCACCAATTCTGGTTGCTTCTTTGATTGAGTGTGTGTTGCTAGAACGCGGGTTTATTTGTGTAGATCCTTGCTCTTTGTGTAAGAGAGTTCTGAAACTAATCGCGTGGTTATCCTGCCTACTCGCGCTGCTTCCGCGTTTGGGTTTACCATCCACGCTACACGGGCTAACTGCTAAGGCTTTTCTGTTCATCCCTCGGTTGCTCGTGACAGTTTTACTGGTTTTACTGTTATGGTTTCACTGGTTGTATTTTGTGCTGTTCTTAAAATGTGTAACGATTTTCTTTTTAATGTTTGTTTTTATGTTTTTATATTTTTTGTTTACATTGTGAAGCACTTAAGTCAAACTGATGGTTGTTGTTTTTGTGCTAAATTGAAAGTTGTAAAGAAATATATTCTATAACCAAAACCAAGTAGAAGCCACCTTGAAGCGAGAATAATTTTACAAATTGACACTGAAGTGGGAGCTAATTATCATCAGAATTTATTTGGAAATTTAGAATACACTATATATATATATATATATATATATATATATATACACACACAGTCGTGGCCAAAGGTTTGAGAATGACACAAATATTAGTTTTCACAAAGTTTGCTGCTAAACTGCTTTTTAGATCTTTGTTTCAGTTGTTTCTGTGATGTACTGAAATATAATTACAAGCACTTCATACGTTTCAAAGGCTTTTAACGACAATTACATGACATTTATGCAAAGAGTCAGTATTTGCAGTGTTGGCCCTTCTTTTTCAGGACCTCTGCAATTCGACTGGGCTGCTGTCAATCAACTTCTGGGTCAAATCCTGTCTGATAGCAACCCATTCTTTCATAATCACTTCTTGGAGTTTCAGAATGGGTTTTTGTTTGTCCACCCGCCTCTTGAGGATTGATCACAAGTTCTCAATGGGATTAAGATCTGTGGAGTTTCCAGGCCATGGACCCAAAATTTCAACGTTTTGGTCCGAGCCACTTAGTTATCACTTTTGCCTTATGGCACGGTGCTCCATCGTGCTGGAAAATGCATTGTTCTTCACCAAACTGTTGTTGGATTGTTGGAAGAAGTTGCTGTTTTAGGGTGTTTTGGTACCATTCTTTATTCATGGCAGTGTTTTTTTTTTTGGATTTTTCCCCGATTTTCTCCCTAATTTAGTCGTGTCCAATTCCTCCCCGTCACTAGGGGGCTCCCACATTAAGGCTACTACCACCACTCACCCGGGAGGGCCGAAGACTATCACGTGTTTCCTCCGAACCACGTGACGCCAGCCGACCGCATCTTTTCGAACTGCTCGCTCGCGCACCTTTGGGGGCAGCGTAAGACACTCGGAGGACAGCGCTATCCGCTCCCTCCGTTGCGTGAGCTCACAGACACCCCTGATTGGCTGTAGAGCCGTGATTAATGTGGGAGCACAATGTACCTCTCATCCCTCCCCTCTGAGAGAGCTCGGCCAATCAGCTCTCTCTAGACCTCCGGCTGTGAGAGGTTACAGCACCACCCGGGATTCGAACTAGCGATCTCCCCCATGGCAGTGTTTTTGGGCAAAAATTGTGAGTGAGCCCACTCCCTTGGATGAGAAGCAACCCCACAATTGAATGGTCTCAGGATGCTTTACTGTTGGCATGACACAGGACTGATTGTAGCGCTCACCTTTTCTTCTCCAGACAAGCCTTTTTCCAGATGCCCCAAACAATCGGAAAGAGGCTTCATCCGAAAATATGACTTTGCCCCAGTCCTCAGCAGTCCATTCGCCATACTTTTTGCAAAAGATCAATCTGTCCCTGATGTTTTTTTTTTTTTTTGGAGAGAAATGGATTCTTTGCTTCCCATCTTGACACCAGGCCATCTTCCAAAAGTCTTCGCCTCACTGTGCGTGCAGATGCGCTCACACCTGGGCATCTGGCATTCCTGAGCAAGCTCTGCACTGGTGGCACTCCGATCCCGCAGCTGAATCCTCTTTAGGAGACGATCCTGGCGCTTGCTGGACTTTCTTGGACGCCCTGAAGCCTTCTTAACAAGAATTGAACCTCTTTTCTTGATGATCCTATAAATTGTTGATTTAGGTGCAATCTTAGTAGGCACAATATCCTTGCCTGTGAAGCCATTTTTATGCAACGCAATGATGGCTGCACAAGTTTCTTTGGAGGTCACCATGGTTAACAATGAAAGAACAATGATTTCAAGCATCACCCTCCTTTAACATGTTAAGTCTGCCATTCTAACCCAATCAGTCTGACATAATGATATCCAGCCTTGTCCTTGTCAACATTCTCACCTGAGTTAACAAGACGATTACTGAAATGATCTCAGCAGGTCCTTTAATGACAGCAATGAAATGCAGTGGAAAGTTTTTTTGGGGGATTAAGTAAATTTTCATGCCAAAGAAAGACAATGCAATTCATCTGATTAATCTTCATAACATTCTGGAGTATATGCAAATTGCTATTATAAAAACTTAAGCAGCAACTTTTCCAATTTCCAATATTTATATAATTCTCAATTTTTGGCCACGACTGTGTGTGTGTGTGTGTGTATATATATATATATATATATATATATATATATATACAGTGAAACCTTGGATTACGAGCATAATTCGTTCCGGAAGCAGGCTTGTATACAAAAACACTCAACACCAAATCGAATTTTCCCATAAGAAATAATAAAAACCCAAAGTATTCGTTCCACAGCCCAAAAAAATGTATACATAAAAATAATTAATACAATTAAGTAAAAATAAAATAAATTATCCTGCACTTTACTTTTAAAAAAGTACAAATAAATCCCGACAGATAAGTGTTTCCATTTGTGCGTGCAGGGGCTGCTTGTGTTTGTGTGTGTACGTACGTGTGTGTACGTACGTGTGTGTACATATGTATGTGTGTGGAGTTAGCCTTTTCCCTCGCCTTGTCTTACACAGTAAAACTCCTCCTCCCTCCCTCCCTCCACCTCGCTTTTTAAGTTTCACAACAAATGCATACACAACAGAAACACTGTTTTAACGGGGAAAAAAATAATAAATCTCTTTAATGACACTCGCGTGAGCACCTACTACTCGAATCACTGCTATAAAGTAAAAAAAACAAAAAAACAAATGAACCAGCACTTTACCTTTGAAAAGAATCGCGACAGAGCAGAGTTTTCTGTGTAAAGCAGAGAGTGAGAATGTGTGTGTATGTATGTGTGTATGTATGTGTGTATGTATGTGTGTATGTATGTGTGTATGTATGTGTGTATGTATGTGTGTATGTATGTGTGTATGTATGTGTGTATGTATGTATGTGTGTATGTATGTGTGTATGTGTGTATGTGTGTATGTGTGTATATGTGTGTGTGTGTGTGTGTGTGTATGTGTGAAGCCAGGGAGTGGGTGTAAAGGCAAGAGAGTATGTGTTCGTGTGTCGGTGTCAAATTACACGCGCGCGCACAAACACATAGATGATACGCTGAAATTATACCAGTAAGAGACGAGCACTAAGCCCCAGCAGGGGAGACGATTACCCACAATTCCGCTCCACAAGAGAGAGAAAAATCATTGGCTCTGTTGTGATCATGTGATGCTCGGTGTCAAAACAAGACTGCATGCGTGAAACATGATACTTGGCACTCATAAACCAAGACGTGCTCATTTTTCAAATCAAAATTTATTAAAAATCTTTGCTCGTCTTGCGGAACACACTCGTGTGTGTGTGTGTGTGCGTGTGTGTGTGTATATATATATATATATGTGTATATATATATATATATATAATATATATATATATTATATATATATATTATATTCTAATTTATTATATATTCTAATGAATATAATTATATATTCTAATAATTAAAATTAATTCTGATGATAATTAGCTCCCACCTCAGTATCAATTTGTAAAATCGGTATCAATCAATTTTTTTTTACTTTTAGCAAAGTACCGTGACAGGGCATTTATTTTATTATAATAAACTTTATATTCTCTTTTTTTTATTAATGGATTTAAGATTTTTTTCCTGAATAAGTACCTTTAAATAACAAAATGTCCATGGTGGGACATGAATTTTAAGGTTAATACTTTTAAAGTTAAAACTGTGGTCCCAAACATGTCCCTACTGTCTTTTTTATAGTCTCTCATTTGCCTTTACAATAGTATTCAGTTTCACTAACAAGTCAAGTCTATTAATCAGTACTAAGATTATTGAACTGCCTATACACAGGAAAACAGGTTTTAGCCTAAATAAAGAAATGGAACAGCTACAACATCTGCATTGCTACGGATGTAATTAAAAGTTTCTGCCTCATTCCCACAGGAAGCATGTGGGCTCTCTGGGTCCCACAGGATGTCTCTCTAAATGTCAGGCTCTACATCTAAGGACATGATAATGACGGCCATGTAGTCATTCCTGCTTGGAAAATAAAAAAAAAAGGATATTGGGTAGCTGTGTGTTTTATATTCTCCTTACTGTCTGAGTTTAAATTTTATCAAAGACACATGTGAGCAAAAGTGGAACCCTGTCTGGAATGTCCAAGGCTGAAAGCGCTCAGGTGGCCATTATGTCTGCTTCTTCTTTTGTTCCTTACATCTTCAGTTTTTTTTCCCCTCGTGTAGTATTTGGTCAGAGTGACCTTGCCCAGACTTCCAGAAGGATAGTCGCAATAAACGAGCTGCTTTTGGAGAGAAGAAAAGTACAGAGATGACCTGCTAGACTAAAGGGCTAAATAAATCTGAACATTAGTGTGTGTGCATGCTTGTGTGTCAGAAGAACACTATTTGCCTCGCACTCTGTAGTTTTCTTATTTTAATCCAGACAACACCTGATACACTGACTAAGGGTGTGATTGGACCTGTTCTAAAAATTTGTTTAATTTAGTGGGTTGTTTTTGTTTGTTTGTTTATTTTTCTAATCGTACTCTAATTGTTCTCATTAGAAGAGGATGAATAAATGTTTTTTATGGATAAGTGGTTGTGATGTGAGGGATATTTATGATGTTTTGATAGTGTGTGATAGTGTATTTAGTTCATGTAATTAACTTATGTACTAAACTGCAGGGTTATGAAGTCTAAAATAGTAAACAAAAAAAATATCAAGCTTATAGGGAATTTGAAAACACAAACAGTAGCATGTTTATGGAAGTTCTCAATGTTTTTTTCAGTTTAGAGTAATGGAAAAGGAAGGTGCAGTAAATTTGCACATGAGGATTCAACTTGCTTCTTGCACGTTCTTTACGAAATCCTGTCACTGACCCTGAAAAGCATTGCTGCTGACAACAATGAAAACGAGCAAAATCAGAATGCAGATCTCATTAAAATATTGTGCTTGTATAATAATGGATTTGCTTTAGACTGAAGTAGTAATTAGTTTTCTGCTTCTCTCTTCTCTCCGTCTCTCTCTCTCTCTCTCTCTGCTAAAAGTCAAATCACAATTTATGTTGTGGAGTCTAAAGGCCTTGAAGATTGCTTTAATATATACAGTACTAGAATAGCTGATTATTCACTCAGTGCCAATATAGCTGGTACTAGGTCTTATGCCAGGACCATATAATCTATTTTTTAAGTGGGTTGTGCTTTCACATCATCACAAATTCAACTCTATTAGAACAATACAACAGTATAATTCTTTGTTTTTATCGTATTTGTACTCAATTTCTCTCTACTCAGGGATTTTGCTGAGAACCACGTCAAGGTTCTGAACCCCTCCACTCTGATGACCTGTAGTGAGCTCACAGTACTGTAAGTTCTTTAATGGCTTTGTGCATTGTGATATTTGGCAGATATCTGAAAATTCTCAATACAAGACTTAAGGTGTCCTGGTGTTATGGTGCTAATGGATGGTCAAATTCCACTCACTGTCCACTTCAGTATACTGTACCCCTGCTCATCATGTGGCAACAGTTAGATCACACATTAGATCATGCATGTACAGATCAAGAGCTTCAATTGATGTGCATATTCAAAAATTATAATGCCAGCTAAACTGCTGGTTTAAATATTTCAGAAACGGTTGATCTTCACACACAACTTTCTCTAGAGAGTACACTGATTGGTGATTTTTTTTTCTCTGACATTTATTTTATTTACTGCTTCCTTCGTGTCATATTTGTGGGTGAAAGTAGGCCGGTTTGGTTCTCTTCCACTAAAGGATTCACTGGCTGTATGTAGTACTAGAAAGAGGGGAGAACAGCTGCCTTTCAAAACCCATATTCAAAACCAGTCACGGTAGCACTTTCTGAAAGAAAATACATTTCCTACAGTATGTGATGTCTCTTAAACAACACTTTGCCTCCTTAGTAATTGCTTCTAGGTTTCTCTGAACCACCCATGCAAGTATCAAAGCAAGCTACATTCTAACATAAGGCTGAATCCTAAATCTCTCTTTAAACCCTGAAAAGGGGCACTACTTGGTGTGTGGAACAAGGGATTGTACACCCCACATAGCAAACAACCTTCCATTTTATGCTTTTCTAAGAATCAATACCAGAACAGTTAGTTAGCTTAGGCAATTCTGTAGTGGAATATGTGTACATAGAGAATAAGAGACCTAAATAGGAACTTACAAGATTTCCAGGACAGTCCAACACCTTCATTGTTTATTCTCCATGCCTTTTGGCAATATACAGTAGTACCTTCAATAATAAAAATATATATATATTTAAAAAATTATATATATTTTAATATTTTTTAAATTAACATTTAGAACTCAATTAAATTGGGACCAAAATCATAAGAACTATATAAGAGCAAATATCCTAAATGAATTAATAAACTTAACCCACTAAGTCAAAAGATAATTGAAGATAAAAATGAACTTAATCTCAGTCTTAAGCTTTGAGTCTCTATTATATAGCGGCTCAACTGAGAACCTTGATTTGCTGGAGTAATCCTGATTGTCAAGCAAAATGGAAAGAAATTGAAGAGAACATATCGGACAAATTTCAATTCAATCACAGTTAGGGGATTAATTAACGACAGAAAAAAATGAAATAACTTGAGGTGAAAGGGTAATCAATGGATTCATCTGATTCATCTTTCCATTAAAATATGGTTGAGTACCGTCACTAAAAATTGTTTACTTTAGGAAATAAAGATACTGAGGTGCTTCGATTTTGCTCCTTGCAAATTATACATGAGTTACAAGGGACAAGCAGATCGAGTCCTTCTTTAATTGGGAAACAGTAAGTGATTTCCAAACATTGAAAAAAACATATGTTCTGAACAATAATGGTTTCTTCAGATTACTTCAAGTATGCCACTATATAAATCATTCTAAGACGGGTGGTCCAAAAGCATTTGAGAATGTTCTGTTAAATTCTTTTATTAGCGGAGAATGTTTCACTGGAAAAGTAGTAAATTGTTAGTAGATTGTTTAATATTATAAAAAATATATAGTATAGACGTAGGCTATACTTTAAATCCTTCCTGACAGACCCTTTCTAACAGTGTTCATTGAAAAAAAAAAATGGGTATATTATGTAGTGTATACACACACAAAAATGTATACAAACTTCAGGAAAAAAACTTGTATAAATATTTTATATATATTTATTGCTATGTTATGTATTGATTTATTATTAATATTATATTTATGTAAAATACATCATTATATAATATACATCATAAAAAAATTGTGTGTATAAATTATTATGGCTAGGACCTAGTTTTTTTTTTTTTTTTATTCTGCAAGATCTGCAAGTTCTTGTTGAAAAGGTGCATTGTGTGGTGCTTTAGATGAGAAACAATTTTTTTAGTCACAAAACAGTCCGCAGTAAATGAAAGCGCACCGTGACTGTGTGTGAGTGAGTGTGTGTGTTTGTCTGCGCATCAGGTCGTTGTGCCCTGGAGATAAAATAGAAGGTGTTCACTATAGCCCAATGTCGGCTGTTTTGAAATCTAAAAAAGATTATTACAGATTCAGTGTCATGGCTTATTGTGTCGCATATTCCCAAAACATAGGCGACACATAGGGATCACTGTCCGCCATCTTGCGTCAGCATTATCAGTGCATCTATAATTGCTATATTGTACAGTTCAGCAGAATAGGAAAATGATTGATTCACGTGTGTGTGTGTGTGTGTGTGTGTGTGTGTGTGTGTGTGTGTGTGTGTGTGTGTGTGTGTGTGTGTGTGTGTGTGTGTGTGTGTGCGTGTGTGCGTGTGTGTGCAAATGTAATATCATTGTGTGTTTTAAAAAATCCTTGTTTTATCCCCTGCCTGCAAAGCATAGGCATCACATAGGGATCACTATCTGTCATCTCGTGCCGGTATTGTCATACATCATACGTTGTTGTCACACTTTTTCTCTATCCAGAACTGCTCCTAAACCTTCCATGGGAATTTGACCAAACCTTTACAGAACTTTTATTGGGAAGCATACAGTATGGACGTGGCCAAAAGTTTTGAGAATTACATAAATATTGGAAATTGGAAAAGTATTTCCAATTTCCAATTTATTTCCAAAATAAATCAACAAATTGTTGGATCATCGAGAACTTCAAGGAAAGAGGTTCAATTCTTGTTAAGAAGGCTTCAGGGCGTCCAAGAAAGTCCAACAAGCGCCAGGATCGTCTCCTAAAGAGGATTCAGCTGCTGGATCAGAGTGCCACCAGTGCAGAGCTTGCTCAGGAATGGCAGCAGGCAGGTGTGAGCGCATCTGCACGCACAGTGAGGCGAAGACTTTTGGAAGATGGCCTGGTGTCAAGAAGGGCAGCAAAGAAGCCACTTCTCTCCAAAAATAACATCAGGGACAGATTGATCTTCTGCAAAAAGTATGGCGAATGGACTGCTGAGGACTGGGGCAAAGTCATATTCTCGGATGAAGCCTCTTTCCGATTGTTTGGGGCATCTGGAAAAAGGCTTGTCCGGAGAAGAAAAGGTGAGCGCTTCCATCAGTCCTGTGTCATGCAACAGTAAAGCATCCTGAGACCATTCATGTGTGGGGTTGCTTCTCATCCAAGGGAGTGGGCTCACTCACAATTTTGCCCCAAAACACAGCCATGAATAAAGAATGGTACCAAAACCCCCTCCAACAGCAACTTTTTCAACAATCCAACAACAACAACAGTTTGGTGAAGAACAATGCATTTTCCAGCACGATGGAGCACCGTGCCATAAGGCAAAAGTGATAACTAAGTGGCTCAGGGACCAAAACATTGAAATTTTGGGTCCATGGCCTGGAAACTCCCCAGATCTTAATCCCATTGAGAACTTGTGGTCAATCCTCAAGAGGCGGGTGGACAAACAAAAACCCACTAATTCTGACAAACTCCAAGAAGTGATTATGAAAGAATGGGTTGCTATCAGTCAGGATTTGGCCCAGAAGTTGATTGAGAGCAGCCCAGTCGAACTGCAGAGGTCCTGAAAAAGAAGGGCCAACACTGCAAATACTGACTCTTTGCATAAATGTCATGTAATTGTTGATAAAAGCCTTTGAAACATATGAAGTGCTTGTAATTATATTTCAGTACATCACAGAAACAACTGAAACGGAAGATCTAAAAGCAGTTTAGCAGCAAACTTTGTGAAAACTAATATTTGTGTCATTCTCAAAACTTTTGGCCACGATTGTAGATGTGCACTAGCCTTTTCTTTTTTATTGGCTAATTGACCCATGTATTCTTTGGAAAACTCATACATTTTGTTTTCTAACTGACGTTTTCTGCTTTTAGATCATTGCGTGACAACAAAATCAAGACTCTTCCTGAAAACTCTTTTCAGTCACTCGGAGCACTGGCAGAACTGTGAGTACATGAAGTGTGCCTTGCGGAGAAGTTCAAGCAATCCACCTCTGGTTTATATTAACAAAACAGTACATTTTCACCTTATCCAAAATCAATCTGTATGTTTGTGGGTTGATTTTCCACCGGCACATGCTGCTATTTACAGAGGTGTGAAGAGGGGAATGTCTATTATTGCGACAAAACGACAGCAGCCAAAATATATCAGTCGCATTTCAAAGTAATTAGTGAAATAACATTTTCTGTCGTCTCGGTTATAAAAAATAATTAAGTCATAAAAAAGTCAAAACAATATGCTGTATCGAAGAAATACTACAGTAAGGGTAATTTCCACATCTGTGCATCATTTTGTTCCTCTCCTTTTCTGACTATGCAGGGATTTGTCCTGCAACAGGATTGCAGACCTGCCCAACAACATTTTTCAAAATTCTAAAGCGCTATTGAAACTGTGAGTTAGTTTCTTTTGTCTAGTGTTGAATGTGTAGAATTCTTCTAAAGTTTAATATAATAAAATGAATATGCTTTATATTATTACAACAATGCATTTCAGTTTTGTTTCTTTTATCAGAAACATATCCCACAATCCTTTGCTTCATATTCATGCTGGACATTTTGTTCATCTGGTTCAGCTCGAGTCTCTGTGAGTAAACAACCACAAAAGTTGTTTTAAAAAAATCTACCACATTGTGCAACATGGTTATATTTAATATTTGCACTATTAGTGATATCAAGCTGTGTTTTGCAGAGGACTGGAGGACATTGAGATTACAAATATACAAACGAAGATGTTCCTCCCAATGGGCAAACTGTCTTATATGTATGTTCTGTAGTTTCTCATTTTAAAATTCTGTGTTATGATTGGCCTGGTGTGTGTACTGTATTATTATTATTAATCAGCCTCAATCTTCTCCTGTACAGATACTTTAAGGATTTTCAGTACTGTTCCTATGCACCACATGTGCGCAAGTGCAAACCCAACACAGATGGGATCTCATCATTTGAAGACCTCTTGGCCAATGGGATCCTAAGAGTGTCCGTCTGGGTCATGGCCTTCTTCACCTGCTTTGGAAATCTCTTTGTTATTGGAATGCGTTCGTGCATTCGTGCAGAGAACAACCTTCATGCAGTGTGCATCCAAGTCCTGTGCTGTGGGTTTACATTACACAAATCAACACACGCACCATCTACAGTACCACTCATGATGGTGATGTCACAAAATCAGCTGCCTCACACACAGATTTGAAGTGACACAAAAGAGAGTGTAGAAAGGGCTGTGCTTGAATAGTGGTAGAACAATGATGAATGGGAACATTTGGCACAGAGACCTGGACACCAGTAAGATAAGTCCTGAAAAGATGTGACGGAAAAAAATCACATTATGAGATAAATGTAGCTGTGGCTTATAATATGTGCAGGCAGTCACTCATATAAACATAGTGTTATAAATAATAAACAACTGAACCCCCTAAAATTAAAATGTCTCGTAGCTCAGAAACTTACATTCCACTTGACCTTCTTGAGGTGATCCATTTTGTACAACTGTGGTAGGACCTACAGCCTAGTCAACATTCACACGCACATTCACACACTACAGCCAATTTGGAAACGCCAATTAGCCTAATCTGTTTTTGGACTTGGGGAGGAAATTGGAAACCAGGAGGAACCCCACCATTTGAGATTACAAATATACAAACGAAGATGTGAGGAGAACGTGCTTCATGCAAAATATTCCTTATAGACATAAATTTTTTCATCTTCCTTACCTGCTTTGGCCTGATCTGTTGGATATTCAGTGAATCAGTCTATTGGCATGTTTTGGGAAGGAACCTGTAAGAAACCCTCATGAACGCAGAATGGAAAGCTCTGGATTGAACCAGGATCCCTGGAGCTGTTAATGCTGCATTTTACAGTCATATTAAAATGGCATGTACACATCTACTGTACAGTATACATGTGTACAAAGAAAACAGATATATGAAAACAATTACTGAGCAAATAAAATTGTATTGAATATACAGTAGGCAGGTTCAAACTTTTTTCATATAATTTGAATCATCCTTATTTCTGTTTATGTTCTGCTGTCTATGTGTATGTTCTCTGTAGGTGCAGACTGTCTGATGGGTGTCTACTTGTTCTTTTTGGGCATATTTGATGTGAAGTTCCGCGGCGAATACAATCGCAATGCATTGCTGTGGATGGAGAGCCTGGAATGCAGCACCATCGGCTTCCTGGCCATGCTGTCTTCCGAGGTGTCTGTACTCCTCCTCACTTACCTGACTCTGGAGAAGTTTCTGGTCATTGTGTTTCCCTTCAGTCATTTGCGACCTGGAAAGCTGCAGACTGGTGTGGTGTTGGTCTCCATTTGGATGTTAGGATTGCTTATAGCTGGTGTTCCGCTGCTCAGCGACGACCTTTTTGGCAACTACTATGGACGGAATGGAGTCTGTTTCCCCCTGCATTCTGATAGGCTGGAGAAGCCCATTGCTAAAGCATACTCGACAGGAATATTCCTTGGTATTTTTATTTATTTTTTTATTGTAATTTTGTTTACATATATTTAAATTTGCATGGAGAACTATATTCAAACTAAATACAAAATGAATAATACATATGCAAATTGTTTAGTAAATAAGCTAATATATAAATCTTTAAAAACGACCAAGTAAAAAAAGTATGAACGTTTTTCTTATATTTACTAATGAACGAATTTATTGCTGTCTTTGATGTGGAACTATGTGTGAGAAATATTTTTTTGGATGGTGGGAGGAGAACCTTCAAAAACCCCACAAAGCAACAGTGAGGACAGGTGCTGGCACTTTTGGTTGTGCAGAAACACGTTTTTGAGAGTAAAAACTACCTTTATTTCTCTACATAATCCCTTGCCACACTAATGCAGTAAAGTTTTAGTGAAACTAAGCTCCGTATGCTGGACCCATGATCATACTGCCTGCTTCACGTCTGAAGCTCTGGCCTCACAGGAACTCCTTAATGGCCCAAACATCTTTAAAATCTTTTGGGAAGAGGTCAGGACAGGACAGGTGATGTGTGGCTTTCGAGTTCCTGTAATGTACAAGTGGTGTTTGTGAAGGATTGTTTGTACAGTTCATGCAGACATTTGAGATTTGTTGATGACACATTATCCACTGATTTTCAAGGGTCAGGCATTCCACTTGCTGAATGTTCACTGGAATGACTGCAGTGAGCTCAGAGCCACCTTGGCCAGGACGTCATTCATCACTCTTTATCACTATTGCATCATTCAAATGTTTTACTGTGGCTAAGAGTCTCATGAACGGACTGTTCTTAAAGTCTTCTGTGAATGTTAATTGGTTTTACACCTTCATTTACAAGAAATTTCATCACAAGTTTGACTTAAATGTCCCTCCTATAAAAAAAAAAAGACCTGTTTATTTATTTCTGTATTTCCTTATGCTTATGTTAAATTGATGGCTGAAATCAGTCACAAATATGAAACTAGTTGTGCCTCCATTTATACTGGTTAATCGATATTAGGGTACAGTTTAAATATCATCTGAACTGTTATTATGAAGGTCTTGCTGCAGAGACTACAGTATGTGCACTATTGTGCAAAAAATAGAACCATTGTGTTTTCAATAAAATGTCTATTGAGTACTTATTGTTACATATTTGATTGTAAACAATAATGATGGGATAATGTGCAACACATTAGTTCCATTTCAGCCGATACATATCCACGCAGTACCTATTTATTTTTCCTCCCATTGATTTTCCCATTATTTCTCCTAATTATTGTTATACTTCATAGATCACACAAAGGTCTTGAACAGTTAAAACAGTATGAAATCTATAAATATTTTATTTTGATTTCATATTAATGCATAAATATGTATTGCATGGCTATCTGAAATATAGTTTAGTTATTGTACATTTTCCTATTAGTATTAAATATCACCAAACAATGAACTATCAGTACTGAATAGTCATTGAATAGAAAACCGTAAGGTTATCTCTGACTTTTGCACAATACTGCAAGTCTTGAACTCTGATATAATTATTTACACTTTAGTGTAGTTGAAGTCAACAACTGGTAGAGAGGATTTTTAGGTTTAGGTGATTGTTATTAATGGAACATGGTGCTGTCCAAATTATGTATGCTCAAAGACTGATACTCAGTCAATCCTATCCCTAAAAAAGTAGCATCAAATCAATATATATAAAACCCATAAACATAGATATTTAATACAATAAAAGTCCCTAGTTTATCAAGTTTCTTTTTTTTTATCAAGTGCTATATACAATTATAGATTTATACACTACCAGTTAAAGGTTTGTTGTTTTTCTTTGTTTTTTTAGTATTTTCAACATTGTACATTAATACTCTACAAAAAGACATCCAAGCTATAAGATAACATGTAAGACAAGATATACCTTTATTTGTCCCACAACGGGGAAATTCCTTTGTTTGTTGCAAAGAAAAAATTGTGCAAATAGAAAAATAGGGACAGTACCGTGTATAAATACAAAGACAAAAAAAAAACAACAAAAAAAAAATACAATAGTTGCATTTTCAAACAAATTGCACTAGTCCAACAAATTGCACAAGGGTAATATTGCAGTTTCTATTGCAATGAGTTGCAAATAAAAGAATACATGGAATTCTGTAGTATACAAAAAAAAAGTGTTAACCCAGAATATGCATTATTTTACATTGTCCAAAGTAGCTACATTTAGCTTTGATGAAAGCTTGGCACACTCATAGCATTCTCTCATCAGATTCATGCGGTAGTCACATGGAATGTTTTTTTGTTTTTTTTTATTCACCAAGTTATCAAGAGTTAATTTGTGACCTTTCTTGCCTTCTTAATGTCCTTTAAACCAACCAGTAGCTCTGTTTGTACTGTTATAATTTCAGGTTCTTCAGTATTAATATACAATTTTGAAAACATTAGAAATAAAGAAAACTTTTGTCTGGTACTGTAGTTCTATAAAACGTAATTTCCTAAATGAGTTTAGATTAGCAAACTGGTCAGAAATTAAACTACCATGTGTGTTTATGTATTGTGCAGAATTGATCATACTTCCTCTGTTCACAGGACTGAACCTGCTGGCTTTCCTGGTCATTGTCTTCTGCTACTCCAGTATGTTCTACTCCATCTACAAGACTGGTATCAACTCCACAGATGTGCGTACTCGCTTACACAAAGATGTGGCTGTGGCCAATCGCTTTTTCTTCATTGTGTTCTCTGATGCCCTCTGCTGGATACCAATATTCCTGGTCAAAATACTTTCCCTCCTGAAGATGGAGATACCAGGCATGTAAAAATACCACAGTTCATTTTATTTTTCTCATAAAATACATAACCACAGAGCTGATATCTTAATTAACATGTAGTAATAGGTTTTAGTTTTGGTGACTTTTCACAGAATTTAATGTCATTTTTAAATAGGCAGATGAAATTAATAACCATATTCATCTGACTGAATGTAGAATGGAGACCAAATACTAAAATGAGCAATAATTATTTTTATGAACCCTAAAATCACACTTCATCTTGAATTGTATGTTTGTATTAGAAGAGCAATGTTCCATTTGCTGTGTGTGTGTGACTGGAGTGGTTAGTGATTATAAAATTCATTAGCAATATTGGATTTAGTTGTATAAAGCTACTGTAGCAATCTGGGCCAAAACTGAAGACAAATAGTGGTTAGTGATGTTCCAGGGTTGGGGGTTTGAATCTCACCACCAGTCTGTGTATATGGAGTTTGGATGTTCTCCCTGTGCTTGGTGGGTTTCCTCCAGGTTTTCCTCCCACAGTTCAAAGGTGTGGAGTGTACTGTACTATAGGCTGATTGGCTTTTCAAAGTTACGTGAGGCATGTGACTGTGTACTTTGTTTGTTTGTTGTTTGGTTATACAGGACTGCAATCAAGTTTAGAAAATCTGATGCTTTCTGAAAATTCCAGACATTTTAAATATACTGCTATTGTGATTGCAGATTATTTTACTAAATAAACTGAGCCAAGCACATACACTGATTAGCCATGACATTAATTCCACCGCAGGTGAATTGAATAACATTATCAATTACACTTACCTAAAGGTTTATTAGGAACACCATACTAATACGGTGTTGACCCATATTGATAGGATAGCATCTTGCAGTTGATGGAGATTTGTGGGATGCACATCCAGGGCGCGAAGCTCCCGTTCCACCACATCCCAAAGATGCTCTATTGGGTTGAGATCTGGTGACTGTGCGGGCCATTTTAGTACAGTGAACTCATTGTCATGTTCAAGAAACCAATTTGAAATGATTCGAGCTTTGTGACATGGTGCATTATCCTGCTGGAAGTAGCCATCCAGGGATGGGTACATGGTGGTCATAAAGGGATGGACATGGTCAGAAACAATGCTCAGGTAGGCCGTGGCATTTAAATGATGACCAATTGGCACTACGGGGGCCTAAAGTGTGCCAAGAAACGATCCCCCACACCATTACACCACCACCAGCAGCCTGCACGGTGGTAACAAGGCATGATGGATCCATGTTCTCATTCTGTTTACGCCAAATTCTGACTCTACCATTTGAATCTCTCAACAGAAATCGAGACTCATCAGACCAGGCAACATTTTTCCAGTCTTCAACTGTCCAATTTTGTGCAAATTGTGGAGATGAGTAGTACCCGGTGGGGTCTTCTGCTGTTGTAGCTCATCTGCCTCAAGGTTGTGCGTGTTGTGGCTTCACAAATGCTTTGCTGCATACCTCGGTTGTAACGAGTGGTTATTTCAGTCAAAGTTGCTCTTTTATCAGCTTGAATCAGTCGGCCCATTCTCCTCTGACCTCTAGCATCAACAAGGTATTTTCGCCCACAGGACTGCCGCATACTGGATGTTTTTCCCTTTTCACACCATTCTTCGTAAACCTTAGAAATATTTGTGCGTGAAAATCCCAGTAACTGAGCAGATTGTGAAATACTCAGACCGGCCCGTCTGGCACCAACAACCATGCCACGCTCAAAACTGCTTTAAATCACCTTTCTTTCCCATTCTGACATTCAGTTTGGAGTTCAGGAGATTGTCTTGACCAGGACCACGCCCCTAAAAGCATTGAAGCAACTGCCATGTGATTGGTTGATTAGATAATTGCATTAATGAGAAATTGAACAGGTGTAACCACTTAAAAAAGCCATTGCTGGTCGCAGTAGAAATGTATCAGAACCCCGAGCGTATCACAGCCAGCTACGTATGACTTTGATTAAGCAAAGAGTTCAAGGTTGTTGACCCAGCGTCCAAATTCCTCAGATCCCAATCTGATCAAACATCTTTGGAATGTGCCAGACAAACAAGTCTGATCCACGGAGGCCCCATCATCACACCCCTTGAGGTTCTGTGGAACCTCAACCCAAGGGGCCAGAGCTGCCCTGGTTTTAATGTTAATGGCTTATGATCAGTGTATGTATTTCTTCAAAAAGCTTAATTTGTTAATTAAGTGTGTTCATGTCATGCAGGCACTATAAACTCATGGGTAGTGATCTTCATCCTGCCCATCAACAGCGCCTTGAATCCCATTCTCTACACACTGACCACCAGTTTCTTCAGGGAGCAGGTGGAGCTGTTACTGTGCCGCTGGCAGCGCAGCTCGTCCTTAATGAAAGACCGCAAGAGCCTAACCAGCACCACAATCTACATGGAACCCTCCAGGCATGGGTTCTTTCATTCAAAAGGCAAACTGTCCCAGGTGTCCTATCCAGACATGGATGCTCAGTATCGCTGATGGAACAGAAAAGTGCTGAACTCATCACTATTATATTATACTATTAGTATTCAGTGACAGTTCATATTTAAATTGAAGTATGTACAACAGAAGGCGCAACAGGGGAATTATGGTCTTGACGTGGGCTCTAATAGAACAGCAGGGCTCTACATTATTTCCTTTCCATTAGGAGGATGAATGCAGAACTTCTCAAAGCGAAAGAGAAAAACTCACACATAGGCATCTTCAACCTAGAGCTAAAGAAATTGGTTAATAGAAAGACTGCTGTTTCTATAATAACAAAATCTTTCATTCAATCAAGAATGGAAAATGCTTCATTTCTAGTAAACAAAATTGTAAAAAGGAGATTTTATATTTACGATAAGATACTGTAAGTGAAATCTTTCTTAATCCTGAGTGCAATTCCAGTTCTGCTGCACAGAATAACAGTCACAGATAGATAAAAATATATAAGTACTTTCGGGGAAATCAAATCTAATGGGGATGTAATAAAATAAACCAGGTACGGAAATGTATTATGTATATACACTATATACTACCAGGAAGTAGTACGTCTTGAGCAGATATTTGTGCAAATATTGGGCATACTATGTGTAAGATTGTCCAACACCTTCGAGAATAAACATATATGCAGTGGCAGTTCACTCCTCATCAGCAACAAGAAGGTCGACAATACCTCTGCCCTCCAAAGACTCATTGCAAGTATAAACAATCTCATAAACCGTATCAGTCTATTATTGAATGTGCACTTTATTTTGATTAAAACACAGAGTGTGTATGAGTCATTGTTCAATATGGTCTGCATTTTTTTTTTTCAAGTGTTCTTTGTTTGACTCACCATCTCTAGTTCGTCTAGTCTGGGTATGATGACCAAGCCTACTTTCCTGAGTATCAAATTAAGCTTATTGGCATTTCCCACACCCATATCATTGCCCCAGCACACCACAGTATAAAACACACACACACACACACACACATGCACAACAGACCGATAAAACACATTAAAATGTTCTCTGTAAACGCCAAAGGACCTGAGTCTTCTCAGGAAATAGAGGTGACTCATCTCGTCACCCATCTTGTACAGATATTTGTAGTTGTTGTACACATTACCTGAACACACTCATCTTAAATGGCAACAGGAGACGGGGATTTGATCGTTCTGAAGTCAATAACCATCTCCAGTTGCAGATTATGATGATAATTCTCCTGTCCATTCCTTATACACCTGACCACCGCTGTCATTATGAAATGTTTTGTAGATGGCACTATTAGTAGTTTACTATTTGTTGTCCCCAACAATGCAGCTAATGTTACTTGCTAACATACTTAAAATATAAATAAATAAATATAGTTGCAAGCAACGATGATGGGCCCAAGCACCCTGTACCATCGCTACCCCGGGCACACTGCACAACCTGAGTGTGTTAAGACCTCGAAAAAGCCATTGCCACTCGGTTGCACCTCACAACCTGCACACATCACACACTATACAGGGCTAAAGTCAGTTTGGGCCCTAAATATTTGTTGAGTGCATTAGTGTGTGTGTGTGTGTGTGTGAGAGAGAGAGAGAGATGTGTTTGTGTGTGAGAGTGTTAACATTTGTGATGTGTATGTGTGTACAATAGGCCACAGATGCTGGAAAATAAGCCTCACATTATGATGTCACTGAACGTGATGTTACAGAAAGTGTCACTGAATATAATGTCACTCAATATGCCACAGAAAGTTATTAATCATTTTTTGGTGTAAGTTTAAGACATTAGCACGGCTAATTGAGATATTAAAAATCCCTCCGCATTTTTACATCCTCATTGTCTTTAGATCACATCGAGCCAGTTTGGCAGCGATTGTATAAATTCCCTAGGAGGAGTATATCAAAATCCATCGGGTGTGTTTTTGCAAATGACCCAAAATAACTGGCCTCCTGTTGAGTTTAGCCCAGGACATGCAGCGCGAACGTTGTTCGACTCGATGAGCTCTAAATGTGTACCAATTTTCGTGTGCCTACGTGAAAGTGTGTATGAGCTATACAGCAAAATCTTGTGTGGGGGGGCCCCTATGAAACTGCCAAGTTTCATGAGTTTTTGAGCATGTTAAGTAAGACCCCCGAAAAGTCCAAAAGGGTGGGGGAAAAAATCCTTAGGAAAACAAGAGGGTCCCGCGCACCTTAGTTCTTGGGCCCTAATAATTACGGTGTCAGTAGGTTACTTGAAATCTGAAATTTATGCTGTTGAGTTACTTCTCCAAGTGTTTTTAAAAGAATGACCTGTAAAGAATTTATTTTACACACATGCATTATTTACAGTATGAGTCAAATTTCTCATGAAAATGTAACAATCATTTCATTCAATATACTGAACTGTTCATGAATGTACAGGATCAGTTTACATTGTAGAATGTATTTATAACACAAGAAGAATGTTAAGAATGAACATTGTATGAACATACATGGGTTGGACAATGAAACTAAAATGTCTGGTTTTAGACCACAATAATTCATTAGTATGGTGTAGGGCCTCCTTTTGCGGGCCAATACAGCATCAATTCATCTTGGGAATGACGGATACAAGTCCTGCACAGTGGCCAGAGGGATTTTGAGTCATTCTTCTTGCAGAATAGTGGCCAGGTCACTACGTGATGCTGGTGGCAGAAAACGTTTCCTGACTTGCTCCTCCAAAACACGCCAAAGTGGCTCAATATTATTTAGATCAGGTGACTGTGCAGGCCATGGGAGATGTTCAACTTCACTTCACACAGTCTTGCTGTGTGTAGTGCATTGTCATCCTGATACACGGCACCGCCTTCAGGATACAATGTTTAAACCATTGGGTGCACATGGTCCTCCAGAATGGTTCGGTAGTCCTTGGCAGTGACGCACCAAGCACAAGTATTGGGCCTAGGCAATGCCATGATATTGCAGCCCAAACCATCACTGATCCACCCCCATGCTTCACTCTGGGCCTGGGTGGTACGCTTCTTTGGAGCTTCTCCACTCCGTAACTCTCCTGGATGTGGGAAAAACAATGAAGGTCGACTAATCAGAGAACAATACATATTTCACATTGTCCACAGCCCAAGACTTTCACTGCTGGCACCTTTGAAACTGACGTTTGGCATTGGCACGAGTGACCCGCGGTTTAACTATAGCTGCCCGGCCATGTACATTGACCCCGTGGAGCTCCAGACGAAGAGTTTTGGTGGAAACAGGGGAGTTGACGTGCACATTTAATACTGCAGTGAGTTGGGCAGCTGTGGGTTTGTTTTTTCAAACAATCCAGGATAGCACCCGGACATCCCTTTCAGACAACTTCCTTTTGCGTCCGCAGTGACTCCTGTTCGATGCGGTTTGTCCTTCTTTGGTATGCTGACATTACCCTGGATACCGTGGCTCTCGATACGTCACAAAGACTCGCTGTCTTGGTCACAGATGCACCAGCGAGATGCACACCAACAATTTGTCCTCTTTTGAACTCTGATATGTGCAAAACTGTTCTATTACTCTGCTAATTAAACCTTCTCACTCATTGTCCAACCCCTGTAGATGTTAATTCATCCCCAACCCCTGTGCACAGATATGGATTTCTTTCAGCTTTGCGCATTTGATCTACACCTTTTCCACTTTAGTAAGTAATTTTTAGCTGCTGTAATAAATAGGCATAAACAATTTTAAAAATACAGGTTATTGGTTAAAGTAATGAAATGTCAGTGTCTTTCTATGCTACTTTAATTATATGTTGTATGTGGGTTTGTTTGTTTGTTTGTTTGTTTGTTTGTTTGTTTTTTATTGTTTGGCAGCTTTCCAGCTAGTCATTTTTTCAGTCTCTCATCAGCTTTGTATTGGAATGCCTTTGCTTGTCACGTCACCAGTGTAAAGTGTTTTTATGGCTTGCCAGGGTAAGTGATGATTACAATGAACCAGATTCTTTGAAATCACGATGGGCATCTTTTCACTACAAATGTTTGCCATAAAACTGTAATTACTACCATACAGAACTTATGTAAATAAACATTTCTCTATCAACAAAGCACTTCATGAACATCCTTAATGTCAAGAAGTAGATTACTCTTTGGACCCAGGAAGCAGCCCGTACATCACCTTCTCACAGCTCCAGGGTACCTGATGATTCTGAGCTCAGGTTACTGTCTGTGTGAGTTTCATTAGTTGAAAAGTTAATTTATAAGTAAGATCTTATATCTTCTAAAAAAATCTTATATCTTCTAAATACTAAATAAGGTTTCAAACCCCTGGGGTCCCCTACTTCCCTGGGGAGCTAAGCAGTGTGCACACACAGAGTGCATCTTGAAAAATAAAAATATCAGGAAAAGGTTAATGAAACATATAATTTCTCCATTCAGTATATGCAAGGTGAAATATTTGAACCTTTTTTGTTTTTGTTTTGATGAATATAGTTTGCATGTGATGAAAATCAAAAATCCAGTACCTCAAAATATCAGAATATATTACTCGCTCACTCACTCATCATCATTACCACTTCATCCTGTATTCAGGGTCACAGACATACAGTCATGTCCAAAAAGTTTGGGAATTACATAAATATCGGAAATTGGAAAAGTTGCTGCTTAAGTTTTTATAATAGCAATTAGCATATACTCCAGAATGTTATGAAGAGTGATCAGATGAATTGCATAGTCCTTCTTTGCCATGAAAATTAACTTGGTCCCGAAAAAAACTTTCCACTCCATTTCATTGCTGTCATTAAAGGACCTGCTGAGATCATTTCAGTAATCGTCTTGTTATCTCAGATGAGAATGTTGATGAGCACAAGGCTGGAGATCATTATGTCAGACTGATTAGGTTAGAATGGCAGACTTGACAGGTTAAAAGGAGGGTGATGCTTAAAATCATTGTTCTTTCATTGTTAACCAAGGTGACCTGCAAAGAAACTTGTGCAGCCATCATTGCGTTGCATAAAAATGGCTTCACAGGCAAGGATATTGTGGCCACTAAGATTGCACCTAAATCAACAATTTATAGGATCATCAAGAACTTCAAGGAAAGAGGTTCAATTCTTCTTAAGAAGGCTTCAGGGTGTCCAAGAAAGTCCAGCAAGCGCCAGGATCGTCTCCTAAAGAGGATTCAGCTGCGGGATCGGAGTGCCACCAGTACAGAGCTGCTCAGGAACGGCAGCAGGCAGGTGTGAGCGCATCTGCACGCACAGTGAGGCGAAGACTTTTGGAAGATGGCCTGGTGTCAAGAAGGGCAGCAAAGAAGCCACTTCTCTCCAAACAAACATCAGGGACAGATTGATCTTCTGCAAAAAGTATGGCGAATGGACTGCTGAGGACTGGGGCAAAGTCATATTCTCGGATGAAGCCTCTTTTCGGGGCATCTGGAAAAAGGCATGTCTGGAGAAGAAAAGGTGAGCGCTACAATCAGTCCTGTGTCATGCAAACAGTAAAGCATCCTGAGACCATTCATGTGTGGGGTTGCTTCTCATCCAAGGGAGTGGGCTCACTCACAGTTTTGCCCAAAAACACAGCCATGAATAAAGAATGGTACCAAAACCCCCTCCAACAGCAACTTCTTCCAACAATCCAACAACAGTTTGGTGAAGAACAATGCATTTTCCAGCACGATGGAGCACCGTGCCATAAGGCAAAATTGATAACTAAGTGGCTCGGTGACCAAAACATTGAAATTTTGGGTCCATGGCCTGGAAACTCCCCAGATCTTAATCCCATTGAGAACTTGTGGTCAATCCTCAAGAGGCGGGTGGACAAAAACCCACTAATTCTGACAAACTCCAGGAAGTTATTATGAAAGAATGGGTGGCTATCAGTCAGGATTTGGCCCAGAAGTTGATTGAGAGCAGCCCAGTTGAATTGCAGAGGTCCTGAAAAAGAAGGGCCAACACTGCAAATACTGACTCTTTGCATAAATGTCATGTAATTGTTGATAAAAGCCTTTGAAACGTATAAAGTGCTTGTAATTATATTTCAGGACATCACAGAAACAACTGAAACAAAGATCTAAATGCAGTTTAACAGCAAACTTTGTGAAAACTAATATTTGTTTGAACGCAATTAACCTAACCTACATGTCTTTGTAATGTGTGAGGAAACAGGAGTACCCGGAGGAAACCCACCAAGCACGCCAAACTCCATGCACACAGAGACGGGACTTGAGCCTGGCCGGGGATCGTGTTGCGACAGTGCTAACCACTACACCACCGTGCCGCCTCAGAATATATTATTTCAAGGTCATTTATTCATTCATCTTCTATACTATTTATTCTGTACAGGGTCACTGGGGCCTGGAGCCTGTCCGAGGAGATGAGGTGGGGTACACCCTGGATACGATGCCAATCCATCACAGGGTGTGCGTGCACACGCACACACACACACACGCTCATTCACACACTATGGGCAATTTGGGAATGCCAGTTAGTCTACTCTGCATGTCTTTAAACTGTGGGAATAAACTTGCTACAGTATAAATACAGAATATCTCAAGTCTAGTTCCACATATGCATGAAGACTGCTGACTTGACAGTTGTTCAAAAGATGATCACAAGGGGAGGGTAAGTCACAAAACGTAACAAAAGCAACAGGAAAGACTGCATGCTTAGTAAGATTGTCCAGCAAAGACATTGGCAGATTGATTTAAGACATTGGGAGAGCTTCACTAGGAGTGGAGTAAGGCTGGAGTCATTACAACAATAGTGACCACACAGATGCCTTCAGGGAAGGGGCTACAGCTGTTTCAGTCCTAGTTTCAAGCCACTCCTGAGCCAGAGCCACTTCTGATGTCAGAAGGGTCTTCCCTGGCCTACGGAGAAAAAGACCTGGACCATTGCTCAGAAATTCTCTCTTAAATGAAAGTGAATTTTGCATTTATTTTAGAAATGAAGGTCTCCGAGTCTGGAGGAAGTGTGGAGAGGCACAGAATCCAAGTTACTTGAATTCCAATGTGAAGTTTCCAGTCTATGATGATTTGGGGTGCCATGTCATATGCTGGTGTTGGTCCAAATCAATACAGCATCTCTCTGCTGACAAACTTTATTGAAATGTGAATTCCTTTTCCAGCAGGGCTAAACACCACAGCACCATAACCTCCTTGCTTGCTGACCATGTTATTTCTATTTTAAATTTAAAACACATACACACACACTCATACTCACACACTCATTCACAAGCTACGGGCAATTTGTGAACGCCAAATTCGTCAGGAATTCAAACTCCATGCAGACAGAAGCAGGAATTGCACCCGGGCGGGAATCAACCCCAGACCCTGGAGGTGCAAGGCGACAGTGCTAACCACTAAACCGCTATAATGGAAACACCTGACTTCAATAATTAACCGGTTTGGCCAAATATTTTTGTCCATATTGTGCAGTTAGATGTCCACAAACTTTTGTCTATATAGTGTATGTTTTATAAATTAAAGAGGTGGTTAGGTACTAAAATGCCTTTTTCTGCATATTTGCCTCGGATAGGTTGGATAAAATGCTTGCCGCCTACCTGGTGGTTATAAATTTTTGTGCCCCGCCATCAGCATCCACCAGTGTCGAGCAGCATCCCTACAGTACAGGTGCAGCGGCGGACCGAGCGTGCGTGACGTGCTGCTTATCCAATCAGCAAGCAGCTTTATGGAAGTCTGAAGTCTAATTGGTTGCCAAGGGCGGGGCCGAGCTCTCCTCAGCCTCTGTCTGTTACTGACAGTCGATGGAGAAACGCTGAGGGCGAGAAGACGTCTGCTAGAAGAAGAGGAAGAAAAGCAGGACTCAGCGCTTATTCTGAAGAAAGGAATGGCAATTTAATAAGACGTTAACGAGGACGTAAGGTACTGGGACATTTTTTGGGACGCGTTATTTTGTGCAAAATGGCATATTAGTTGTGTTTTGGTGCGTTAAAAGGTTATTAGATATCCTGTAGTGTTAAGGCTCGGCTTGAGGCTGGCCTGCAGGATGGCATCAATGTGACCGCAAGAAACGAAGGATTATTATTATTACTACTATTATTAATGTTAGAAGACGAGTATGTGCTGTGGAAAATTATATAGCTCATATAGATGCACTGAATGTGAATAAGGAAATGGTGTCGAAGTGATGCTGTGATTCTCTGATGTCAACAAAGCCGCTGCTGTTCACGCGCACCAGGGTTTTAAAATGGCGCGTTCTCTCTAAGCCTTACAATAACATGAAACTCTGCTCGCCGTGATGCAAACATCATTTTATCATTCCTGTTCACGGTTTTAATCAAGTAGTGGTCTGAAAAATACTTCCCAGCCTATGAAATTTTACAATCTTTTTACTTGTGCATCATTCCATCCTCTGGTATGTACACTATTCATAGTAGCTTGTAAACTCAGAGCATTTTAGCCATTATTTGTTTTCCTGTTTATATATATATATATATATATATATATATATATATATATATATATATATATATATATATATTTTTTTTTTAATATATAAACATATAGGGCTCAGGATTGTGCAGCACAGAGTGACATATCCTTTTTTCCCAGCACAAACTAGTTTAAGCTATATGATGAACTGAATTTTAATTAATTTGTTCACCAACTATACAAACATGACTGAGCAAAAATTTTGAAACTAGGTCACGTAGGCAAAGAAATAGCACAGTTACACATGGTCGTGTTTTTCTGGTTGTTTTCTGTTGTTTTTCGTTACCACAATAATAATAATAATAATAATAATAATAATAATAAAAATAATATGCTAATTTTGATAGTTCTATATTTTCATTCCCATATGCTGGAAGTGGTACAATACATATGTTATAAAAAATAATGATCGTTCTGCCTGACATATCTGGAAACTCAGATGCACAGTTTGATGTCTGAAGCCTCCGGCAAACTTCCATATAAGCAGGTTTTTTTTTTTTTTTTTTTTTAATCTTCATTGGTCTATGCTGTGTTGCCTGGACGGATCCGTGCCGCTCGAGTATTAAGGGTTAAAGGTAAGTCCAGGTCCTATTATTGAAAATAGCCTATAACCTTATATCATGATCTCATGTGCGCATTATACATCGTGAACTCATAGAGCTTACTCATATATGATATATATATATATACAGTGTGTGTCATTTGCTTAGTTAAGCATTCCACCAGTGTATTCCACCCTCGTCTGGTCATTTACCACCGGGACAAACTGCACAAACTATTACACCGTTTTTGTCAGCTGGTAAATACAGGTAGAAACAGTTTCTGAGTAACAGTAAGGTGGTTAGAAGATTTCTTACAGGTACTGACTGATTTAGACAAGTAACAGGAAACTAAATTACTTGTCGTAAAGACATTACTCCAAACATTACTTGTCTTTTACATTTGCAGCTTATCCAGAATGCCTTTTTTATTTTTGAAGGGCAAGGGGCTTTATGAAGGGTAAGGGGCTTGCTCAAGGACTCAACAGGGGCAATTTGGTGGTGTTGGGGTTTGAACCTGGACATTCTGATCAGTAGTCCTACAGACACGATGCTTGTCCCATCTTTCACTTAAAGATATCCATACGGAGTGCCCCATATCTCATAATTCTGGTTTTATCTGAATCCTAGTTAAACCCTTTTTTAAAATCCCTGGCAAATTTGTTCACCTGTGATTGTTGATGAATGAGTCCATGCACAAACATATTTGAGTTTCTCTCTGGTCCCCATACATACTTTATCAGTGTTTCTGATGTCTTTCTGTCATCAACTCCTTTTGTTTTCTTTGGCTGATCAATCTGGGTATTAGCACACTTGTGGTACAGAACATTTTAAATTCTATTCTATTCTATTCTATTCTCACTCACTCACTCACTCATCATCTATACCGCTTAATCCTGTATTCAGGGTCACCGGGGCCTGGAGCCTATCCCAGGAGACTTGGGGCACATGGCAGGGTACACCCTGGGCAGTGTGCCAATCCATCGCAGGGCACAGACACACACACATACTCATTCACACACTACAGGCAATTTGGGAACGCCGATTGGCCTAACCTACATGTCTTTGGATTGTGGGAGGAAACCGGAGAACCCAGAGGAAACCCACCAAGCACGGAGAGAACATGCAAACACCATGCACACAGAGACGGGAATCGAGCCTGGCTGGGGATCGAACCCAGACCCTCGCGGTGCAAGGCGACAGTGCTAACTACTTTTATTCTATTCTATTCCCATGGTTCCCAAGCTGCTGTCATGCAAAGGGTTTAAGCCTGTGTCTATTGATTTTAACACGTGTTAAATAAGAACATGAGCTCATAATTAGACACTTTCTGAATAATTAAAAGACTGCAAAGAAAACTATTTAAAAAGATCAATTTATTCTTTTGTTTAAATGAGCTGAGCTGAGCTGGTCTAGGGTTGGGTAAGTTGTTGCAAGGGCGCTCATCTTTCTTAGATACTAGTAGAGGGTGTTCCAAAAACTGAAAGAACTGATGTTCTTTTCTATTCTGTTCTGAAGTATTGGCTGTGCTCAAAGCTTGTGTGGCTGCAGTAATTTTACAGCTTCAAAATGGCCTGTTTTACTCCTATATATAGCTCTCAGGTCTTCCTGTTGGTTTATTGTTTTTACACAAAATGTATAGCGTATAGCAAAACCTGGCCTCGATTTTCCAATATATTTGGAGGTGGCTGCTTATTTCTATCCTTTCTCCTCTTTGCGAGAGAAGAGAATACACCTAAATTATTAACCATGAATAAAGAGCCATGCCCTGGGTACCAGTGTTTTCCCTATTACCCCTTGCTTTCTTTCACACCTACTTTTGTTGACTTGGTATGTGATAGTGTCTGGCAGTAGTCAGTTTGACTTACAAAACATTATAACCCATACACTGTAAACTCGAACAAGTTGGCAAAACTAAAAAAATATGAGGTATCCAATTTTAAGTAAACAGAACTTCAGTTTTTGAGTTTGTTGTACTCATTCATATTAATTGTTGTTTACTTGCATTATTGAGTAGCCTAACTCATACTATTTAATAGCAATTTTATATATATATATATTTTTTTGTTGCAAATCAAATCAATTGTTGTTGGTCTTTCAGCTGCTCCCCGCAATGGGACAACCCAATCCGGTGCACAAACATGCTTGGCACAGGTTTTACGCCAGATGCTCTTCCTGACGCAAACCTCCCATTTTATCTGGGCTTGGAACAGGGAGTTGTTGGGAATCAAACCCAGGCCTTTCGCATGGCAGACGAAACACCTACCACTAAGCCACCAGTGCCCTATTGCCTTGATGGCATCAGACCCAAAATCACTAGTCTTTTAAAGTAGATTTAAAGTTTAAGGTGACAGTTATGTTACCTAAGTACTTACAGTTACTTAAAATATCGAATTTGTTCAGCTAAATTGAAAAGTGTAATTTCTACAAACTCATAAATAACAAAAAGTTCTGAATACTCATCAAGGTCTATTCATTTGAACTAATTGTAATTATTTAAGTTAACAGTACTCAATATTTTTAATAACTTTGAGCATTAGGGTTTACAGTGCATGATGACTTCCAGAAGGAACGCTATCTAATTAATTGTTGCCTTTCCACTGTACGTCTAAACATCTCAAAGTACTACAGTAAAAGTTAAAATCCTAAAAGAAACTTTTCACCATGGTTTTATTGTATCGAATTGTATTTCATTTATAGGTTGACCAATAAGACAGGCTCAGGATTTATTGTGACCTTGATTAGAATTTAGCAGTATTATTGGATACCTGACCATCACACATGTATGTGGTTCTTTTCCAAGCTGTTTACACAAAATTAAACTGCACAACTGTATAAAATATCTTTGTATACAGTAGCCTTATGAATTCACTTTAATGGAGCTAAGAACCCCAAACCTGTTCATGACAATGTGCGCAAACTAAGGTCCATAAAGACAGGTTTTGTCGAGTGGAATAACTTGAGTGACCTGCACATAACTCTCACCGCAGCCCCACTTAACACCTGGAATGCAGTCTCCACCCCAGGCCTCCTCACCAGACATCAGTGCCTGACTTCATTGATGTTTTTGTGGCTGAATGGTCAAATCCTCACTGGCATGCTCCAAAATCACATGTAAAACATTCTCCGAAGAGTGGAGTTTAATTTAAGTATATTATATTAAGGCTAATATGCCGGAACTGGATGTTTATAAAGCATCTGTGAGTCTGATGGCCGGGTGTCCGCACATATGGCCATATATAGTACTGTTGTTGTTGACCAGCAGGAATGAGAGGAGTGCAGAATAGGCCACTAGAGGGCAGAATATTACTTCTGACTTCTTGAGAGCACAGGTTCCCAGCTCTCCTATTGAAATCCCATCTGTTCTATACAGTTTGCTCCTAATATATGGATCCTTCAGCTAAATAATTAACAATGAAATTATTAAATAAATTGAAGTAAGTGTGTTAGAGCAAGGAATGACTGAAAACAATGGTTGAGAAAGCAATCTATAGGTTAAAGGAGTGTTGTGATTGTCTGTATTTAACTAATTTGGCTGATGCTTTCATTCTGAGGGAACAACAGCAGAAACAGGAAAATGTTTGAAGTTTAAGGGCCTTCCTTTATTAGGAGGCCAGCACTGGCAGCTTAGTAATACTAGGATTCAAAATCACAATCACCAGTTAGTATCCCAAAACATTAACCACTGAGCTACTTCATCTGTCCACCGATGATGAGATAACCTCAGAAATCACTTATATAGGAGAGGCTTTTATGGAACTTCAGTTCCTGATTGCACTAGAGTTTCTACTCTCACACACAGCAATTGCAGTAACAGCTCATCTAGGCTAATGGGCTGGGGATGTCTGTTCCCATCAGCACTGTGATTGCACAGCTGTCTGGAAATAGATTGGCAGCCTACATACAAAAGCATAAAAAGGAATCAAGAAAAATGAGCGTGAGTGATATGGTCGATATTATTTCGAAATGCAAGGTGTAAGTAAAAGGCGAGTGTATAACTCAATCAATCAAAACAGCACAGAGTGTTATCTGAACGCCAAGTTGGAGAAATGTTCTGGAAAAATCTTCACCTCTAATTCTGTTTACACTGTTTTAACAGTGTAAAATGCCTTTGGCTTGCTTGCTTGCTTTGGAATGTGTGTGTGTGCTAGTGCTGAAACAATGTTTAATAAATAATTTCTATGAGTCTATAATAGTCTATTAAGTGAACAGCAATCAGTTAAACTGTGTGGATGAATCACAGGATGTGTGTAGGTTTTATTCATGTTATGTAACTTGGTTTTCAATGCAGTGTGTATTGTTTGTTTGTGTGTGTGTTTGTGGTGGTGGGTGGGGGAGAAAGGGAGGAGTAGGATTAGAGACCACTTCCATAGTTGTTTACTGGTTAGCACTAATGAGTGGGTGTGCCCATGTCTCGTCTCAGTGTGTGTGTGTGTGTGTGTGTGTGTGTGTGTGTGTGTGTGTGTGTGTGTGTGTGTGTGTGTGTGTAAGATTAAGTGTTTTGCGCTGTAATGTGTCAGGGTTGACAAAGCAGCAACTCAGGAGTATGGAGCAAGAAGACTGTGTCAGAAATCTCACTTTCATAAACTGAGCAATTGAGAAATATTATTGTTGCATTAGGTTGTCTAGAAACTACCCTGCTGGCACACAAATAATGAAAATAAATGTGAATAATATATCCAAACTGTAAAGGAATAACACATATCTTATAATCCTACTTGATATTGGCCAAAAACTTAATTACAACGCAGACATTTATATTACAAAAGGATAATGAATACGGCTGACTCTAGTTCATATACTGTATGAATGTTTATGACTGTATGAACATACTTAATTAGCTAACCAGTTCACTATGCTATTACATTATATTATCTTATGCCACTACTTAGTCTGTTTACAGGGTCCAGTGGGTTAGCTAATGAGTTTCTGTCTTGTCATCTCCTGTCATCCGTCTGCTGTTTAAAAACCAGAGTACTGTACCATTTCTCAGACAGACTAAGGAAAAGGATATCCCATCCAAATGTTTGACAATTATTAAGTAAACTTATGAACTTCAGAAAACATAAGTGTGGATCATCTGCATTTGTGTCACATAATGATACATGAATTTTCAATAGAGGAAGCTACTGAAAATCATTTTCTTAGTTATCTGATTTGCCTCAGTTAGTTATGTGTGTTTGGTCAAGGTAAAAGATTATTTTTTTGGGGACAGGAGAGGTTTCCAGGTTCCCAGCATTCTATAGGGCCTGGAGTTATACAGTAGCTAATGAATCAGGATCTCTTGGACAGATCAGGTCTTTATTGTTAGATGGCAGGAACAGGCGAATGAGGTATTTTGTCATCTTGAGGGTGTGGTCGGCTTCTCTTGTGTCTTTTCCTTTGGTCAAATAATAAAGACTCCTCTTTTTGTGCTTTCCTAAAAAAAAAAATGACTTCACCTACTCAGTAAAGTCTGCAGGTCATAGGACAGGAGGATATGTATTAGCTTTCTTTCCCTAAAATGCACACCTCTTGATTGAGACTACCATTAACAGCTTCTTCTTCTTCTGTATAACATCTCAATATCAGTATCCTACTGTCAACTTTTTCCACTGCAGCCAGGTTTTGAACATTGAAGATTTAAAAATGTTAAAAATTCACATCACAGCCATGGTTTTCACAAATCTCACCATGGCAAGTTCAGAAAAAAAGCATTTGGGAGGAACACTCGGAGGATGTGGTGTCTTGGCTGTTACAGAAACAGCACACATATATACCAATTTCTCATAATTGCTATGTGGCATAAAATGTGTGTTTTTAGTCCAAACCAGAATAGGGCTACATGAACATATTCAGTCGCTCATTCTTTTTTTTTTTTAAACAAGTGTTTGTGTAACAAGCAAGAAAGATTGAAATCACAGAAAAACCTGCTTCATTTTCACACCCCCGTTACACTCCCTTCGACACTTCACACACATCCCTCCCTCTTTCTGTGCATGTGAAAAGAGGCGGGTCTGAATTGAGTAACCCTACACCTGCCTCATTCAGCAGTGTTACTGTAACAGGCTAAACAGCCTCCACCAGCGACTGCACAGGCTCCACCGCACATGCTTGTCTGACAAACATTAAGGCTTCACACTTTCACGCAGCATATCCACCAGCACACTGACTTTGAAAAAAAGGGAAATGCTCCTGACACGATAAGAGAAGAAAGAAGACCACTTCTGTGGGCATATACTAAAGACAACAAGGGATCCGAGAAGTCGAGAAAGTGAGGGAAGCCTAAAAAAAAGTGGTGCAAAGTTGCTGTATCCATGCTGTTGAGGAAGTGAACACAGTTGCTCTCAGTCACCCTGGTATTGGATATGCCTAACGAAGATGCGGTGCCAAGCGACACAAACTCTTGCGAAAACCAGAACCGGGACAGCATCGTCCTGGTCCAGATGGCCAGCCTCCCCATGGACATGTTCACACCTGGAGACTTTAAAGGGAAATTCCGAAAGATCCAGCCAAAGAAAAGACCCACCATTATCCGAGAAGATACACCAGGTAGTGACGATTGTGTACTACTTTATGTTGTACAGTGTATCCTGGAGTTCTAGCTTTATACTGATTCCTAAATCAGGCTTTGAATTAAGTCTGTACTCTCTTCTAAACCTGTTCTATCCTGTTCTAACTTGAGGATAAATATCTTACCAGAACCAAACATACAACCTTTCAGTCTGCGTCTGTCTGAGGAAACTGTGTTAAATATGTGAAACTCTGGTATGACAAAACATGGTGATGTCATTGCGGAGTAATGAAAGCTTAGTGAATTGGCATGCAAGTTTCACATTCTGTTGCTAGACCAGCTATTTAAAACATTGTTACTGTTTTGTTTGTAATTTGAGTGAACAATGCTGATGCCATAAAGAGATTTTGTAGCAAAATACTTATGATCAGATTGCTAAAGTCACATAAAAGAACATCGGTGTCCAAAAGAATGAAGCAGCCACAAGCAAAGTTTGGTTAGTTATAACAGTTATGACCATTTGGATCATATCATTTTGTGCAGTAAAAAATCCTTTGACATAAAAGGAAAAGGTGAAATATAGAAAGCTCAAACCCCTCCAGCATTTGCACGTTCTAGTTATTGTGTGATTAGAAAGGACAGGTATTTTAATACACATCACTGTACTATCAAAAGAGCCAAAAACTCAGTTATTCAGAGTTTATTAAAACCTAACAATAAAGGCTGATGTTGAGTCAGGCATGAGAGAGAACAGTGCTGTATGTAACTTTTAGAAATCTATAAAATCTCCTTTGTTAAAAATGTGTTTATTAAAATGACTTTTTTTTTCCTTGTATGCTTGTCTGTGGTAATCTCAAATATACTACAGATGCAGAAAACTGTCAGTATTCTGCACTATTAACATTCATTACAGTTACACAGTATATGTTTAGGGTTTGAAATTAATGAATTAGCATTATATTTTAACTATCTATATAGTGAAAAATAAATCACTGTTCTTCACTTGCTCTCCGTAATTCGGGTGTAGGTCTCTCAGCTGAGTGACTACTCAATGCTCGATTCAGACAGGTGTGTGAAAAGTCTGTGTTCAGGAATTCACATAGAAGCCTCAGTGTTAACTCACTGAAGAGCGTCTTTGTTGAAGGGAATTCCTCTCGAGAGCTGTGGGTCCAGAGCAGAGTTTGGGGCTTTATTTTTTGTTTTTAAGTGACAGTATTTAATCTCAATACTGTAAGTGTGCATTAATCTACTTGATTGACTACTCATGAATTTCATTTCACAGGCATCATTTCACGTCATTCTACGCTAAAAGTGGCTGATCTTTCATTATGCAGCTCGGTCCATGTAAAACGCCCAGCACTAAGTGACTTTTCTTGTGCGTACTGTACAGTACTTTAGCACATTCCCACTGTCAGATGTGAACAGCTGGCTTTTTGTTAGAATGCCTGGAATTCTGGAAGACGTTGTGCATTGAGAATTAATATTAAGTAGTAGAGAAAAGCATATTTTTTGGCAAAAGTGTACAACATTGTATAACTGTATAACCCCATAACCAAGCATATGAATTAATTAAATACAACTTGCCATATTTTTGAGATTGGAAGACTCAAGCATAACCTAAATAAATGTGACTACAGCTGCTGTGGAAACAGCTGGGATAAGTCAGCTAGCAGTAGCAGAGACCAATAAAGAAGCAGCAAAAAACTGTCGAGTCATTCTGTATGTTTGGCCAGTGTAAACACTGCCATCAAATAAATATTCATCACATTTATTCTCTGTTCTTTTTCTGTATGTACTGTAAATGGTTAACCAAAAATGTTGTTTTATAGGTTTTTATGGTTTCTTAAAGATTAAATATTAAATAAGTGTTCTAAAAGTCTTCATGCCAAAACCACAAACTTTTTCATTAGTTAGGTTACATCATCTAGACGTAAGGTTATATGGTATTATACTCCAGTATAGTTGAATGCTTGAATCTGATTGGTTAGAATGTGTACATTATTTTCCACAGAGTTCACACAGTGGTACCAACTGTAACATGAGGTTATTGTCAATGCGCCTGCTCTAATATATTATTGGTTTCATAACAACAGATCATACACATAGAATAATACAGCTGTATTAACATATTGCACAAAATATTTGTTAGATGCAAACATATGGTTTATGGTAAATTATGTACAAAAATCTATTGACTCGTCAGTGTAATGCCACAATATTCATCTTTTTGTCTAGTGAAATTATTATGATTCACTAAATAAGATCAGCCATAATATTAAACCCTTAAAACATTATGTTCAGTATTGTATAGGTTCCCCTTGTGCCACCCAGACAGCTCTGACCCCTCGAGGCATGACTCCACAAGATCTCTGATACACGAGAATGTACAGCATCTGGCACTGGGACATTAGCAGCAGATCCTTTATGAAGAATTATAATATAATTCCGTGTAATATAAACAAATTATGAACATATTTAAAACAAAGTAAAAATGTTTTTAAACCAAAGTAAAAATGTATTTTGTAATTTTTTTATTTAACTCCTTGTGGAAGGAGTCTTGGGTGTAAGCGCTTTGTGACAGTCATTGTGAGTCAGCACAGAAAAGTGTACGGGACTTTTATGCTTCCTAATCTAACTATAAACTTTTAAAATGTGTGACATTTTGTATATTACTAAATTAGACATTGTCATCATCAGCGAATCATGTGGTATAAATGTTGTGCATTATTTCTGTGTTACAGTATGGTCTCCTTTGTGTTATTCTCTGTGTAACAAACTTAATACAAGTCTGAAGCCAGAAAAAGCTAGTCAAACGTTTATCCAGCATGAAGGATTAAGGACTTAGAGAGTTTGCAGGCCAGCTCTGATAACGTCTGCCCCTAGTGCCGGTTAAAGGCCATCATCAAGGCTAATTTACTTATAATTGCTCCTTTTATCTATTTCTGGCCTTCCTGGTCTAGGAGTGAGTGGGGGAAGGCACAAAAAAAACAAGCACATTTATGAAGATAAAAAGAATAGAGAAGATTGGTTTTGATATCTGCCAAGTGCTTGTCTCTGACTCAAAGCCTAACCGCATGGAAATCATTTGTACCAGAACTTGTAAGTCGGCTTGTCGTTCATTCTCCCCTGACTGATAAGATCACATTCCATGTGAGCGCTGGATGAATACCAGTACTGATATTCATCAGCAAGCAGTGCATACACTCTGTATTTCATTTGTTCAGCCACCAAGTGTGTCTGGAAAGTCAGAACTGGAGTATGCTGGTTCAGTGATCAAACGAGGTTTTTTTTTTTTTTTTTTTTTTTTGGTACATCATATAGTTCTGTCATTAGGACAACTTAAAAACTTAAATAGTATCATACTGTCAATCATACAGTATTTTTTAATTACTAATTTTTAATTATTTTAACTAACTTTTTAATTATTTTTTAATAATGTTTATAGGAATAATTGCATATATGTGCTGTTTTCTGACTTTCCTTGCTTTCTTGATTCATTTGATGCCTTGAGCACAAGCTATAGTTTACACATGCTATTGAGTAGAAAATCTGAATAAACCGCACAAAGCTGTACTCTGTCCAGGGAGCTTGAATTTACATTGAATATGTTTCCAGCCAAAGCGTATCCTGTCTATGCTACAGCTGTTTTTGGAGAATTACATATTTTTAGCACGTGCACAATTCAAGTGGATTTGTGATGTAGTGAGATTGAAAGAAATAAAACACTGTCAATAGTCTGTAATTTCTGTGTATTGGAGTCTGAGTGTACAGTGTACTCACAGCACCTGTGACACCGACCTAAGATTTGCTGATGTGCTAGTATTGGATTTTCATCACTAAACATACCGTAGAGTTATGGGTTACAGGTTATTTTCTTGCCACTAACTAGGTCTTGAACTCGCGATCTCCGGATGATAGGGCGAGCACTTTACCACTGCGCCACTCTGAGATGTATTTTTTCCTGTTTGAGAGACATTGCAGCTTTCCTGATTTCTTCTGTAGTCAGATTTCCTGATGAGCCATATTCATCTGTTTGTGTTTGTGTTCAGCTTTTCTAATTGTGTTTTTAATTAGTTCGATCACTCCACTGTAGAATTAGATTGTACAGCCCAAAGACATAAAGAGCGCAGTCAGATGTGTTAAGGGTGGAGGAAGTGGATTGTCTATATGATGCCTCAGGATGTCTCTCCCTAAGTCTAATGTACTAACAGCCTAGGATGTAATTAGCTCTCCCTCTCTCTTTTTTTCCTCTCCTTTTAATCTCCCCCACTCTCTGTCCCTCTGGACAATGCTGTTTAAACGATAGGGCCTCTAAGCCAATCCTCTTAAAGCAGGGCGGGATGAAGATGTACTATAGGGGTTGAGATGAAATAGGTGTGTGTGTGTCTGTGTGTGAAAGGGAGAGAGAGAGAGAGAGAGAGAGAGGGAGAGAGTTGATGCTCATTGTTGACCCAGGATGAGCTAGAAAGGCAGCTCTTTCTATCTCCGCTGCATCTCCTCCATCCCTATAATCCCTGCCTTGCTGCAGAGACAGAGCAGCCATGACAAGTCAGCAGGACTCAGGGTTCTTTGAGATCAGCATCAAGTCTTTTCTGAAATCCTGGAGCAGCCGTGAGTACACACTATGCCTTGTTTGTGTCTCTTTCTCTTCTGTGTCTCTGCCTCTTTCTTTATCTCTTCTGTCCTTTACGCTAAGTGAAGATAACAGACTTGTCCTTGTCTTCATACAGACACACACATACATGTCAAATCTGTAGAATGAGAATTAAGACAAGTGTATGTGTGTGTGCGTGTGTGTGTGTTCAATCTGGACCTTCAGAGTAGTCCTATTGTCCCTGAAGGTTCGACTTGATATAAAGCTTATTATATACCCTTTATAGATGATGTTAGTTTGTATAGTTTACTCGTATAATAAGTAAATGCTGTGTCATTTATGAGTTTGAGCTCCTTTCTTTTACAGCTGATATGAACGGTTATGAATAGCAAAGTAAATGTGATGTTTTTTTCTACACCAATTTCTCTACATCATCAGCTCAGACACTGATCTTTCAACGGTCAACAAGTTTCTCTTTAAACTTAAACACTCAGCAAATCATGGTTGAATCTCTCTCAGCAAACAGTGACATTCAAAGCAATAAATAAATAAACTAACTAATAAATAAAAAATAAATGTTTGGATGCATCCCTGTTGATCATAATTACTAATTGGTTTGTGAAATTATTGGGAAAACTTTGACCAGCTAAAAATATAAATCACAAGATTTTGCTTCTAATTTGGTTTCTAAGTAATAATAATATTATAAAAATATCAGTCATTATTAATATTTTGTTTTTTTTTTAGTATTTTACGTTGTGTTTTGTTTTTGTATTTTTTTCTGTCAGGGTGAGAGAGTGGGATGCTGCCTAACAATCCCAGGATCGCTCGTTTAATGCTAAACTCAGATTACTGTCTTGAGTAAGACTCATATGCTCGTTATGCCCATGTTATTTTCCTCAAGGTTCTCGTGTTTTCTCTCAACATGCAGTAAAGGGGTTGGCTGTGGGAAATTAGCTCTAGGTGTAAATGAGTGTGAAAATGTGTTACTGTTTGTGCCTTTGCCTTGTGGTTCCCATAGTGAAGGTTCCCTTATGTTTGCTTGCGACTCTGGAGCAGATAAATCGTTTACCACAGATGAATGAATGATTTAGTATGGCAGGCCGAAATAGGACAGTAATGTTGACTCCAAATTCAGTGCAGTGGAGAGCTGTGACTGGAGCAGAAGAACGTCAGAATTGATCCCTCATTTATCTTGACTGTTATGTCTTTAAAACAGATACTAACTAGTCTAATCGTTCTCCATGAGGACAACATACTATTATAACCTTGTACAGACTATAATATAAATTCCTTTGATCTGATATGTGGGTGAATACTCAGCTTTGGTACTTGGTACATTTGTACATTGTATTAGGGCAGCACAATTTGATTAAAAAGTCAATTTGCAATTATTTTTACATATTGGGATCATGACAATATTTAACTAGTGAATGTTTACTATTAGTAAATAATGACACTAGAAGCAATTGCATGAAGACAACTTATATTTCTGGTTCCGTGTTTAGTTTCTAAAATCTCTTTCACAATATGGCTACCTTATGTAATATGTGAGAGCATCTGTGATTTCTTGTGTCTTTGCTGTTCACTGATTCACTGTAATGCCTTCAGGTATTGGGCAATTTGGGAATGCCAATTAGCCTTAATTCATCGTTCATGTTAATTATTTATGCCAACTTTAAAAAGGCACAAATTTGCCTTTCCTGGTCTCCAAAACCACACTCACTAATGAATGACGCATTTGATTGGACAATTTTATCTTGATTTTCTGAGTCCATAGATCATGTTCACTATTCTTCAGGCAAATCTCCACAGAAATTACTGGCCATGCGTTCATTACAGGTAATAAACTGCACCATTTTGTGATTAGATAATTGCACAGGTTCATACTGAGATTTCAATTCCTATGCGATTAATTCTGCAGCACTAGAGTTAATCATGCTGTCAGGTTTTGTTCTCCCACGGACCTCACCAGTTCTGTGCTGTAAACACCTAATGATGATTATAGTCTAACTATGGCAGATGCTTGACACATTCACACATACACATATATGGAGACTGCACACTTCTAAATATGCTTTTGTCTATAAGCTGTGCTATTAGTGTAAAGTAAACCTGTCACTGTGCCAGAGAGAAAACAATCTGCAAAACCCTGATTCATACAGAGAGAAAGAATGCATTACATTAATATTTACACATTTTCATTTGGTGTACACTTTGGTGTACCACAGACTTGAGGTGTTGAGATGTAAATGACTGGCCAAGGAGCTGTGTCATATGTTCCAAAAGAACTTCAGCATCCTCTTTATCCCGGTCAGGGCTCACGGACTACAGGTGTGGAGACAAGCCCTGTCTCATAAAACCTACTAAGATTAGTGAAGTGGTGTGGCATATGTCAATGTAAATCATGCTGATTCACAGCTAGCAGAATGATGCTTTAAAGATGTTCAAAAGCTTTTTGTATACATTTTTCATGTATAAGTATTGTATTTCCAGCAGTAGTGGCTTAGTGTACATGGCTGTGGCTTTCTGCTCAGAAGATCCTAGCACCACTATGATACTGCTGTAGCACTCTTGAGCAAGACCCATAACTCTCAACTGTTTGTACAATATCCACTCTAAATTGTAAACCGCTTTGAATAAAAGTGTCTTCATGAGTGTATTTGTGCATATCATAAATTATGGTCTGTATCTTGGTTGTCTTGGTTGTGAGCTTTGAGGTTTTGTTGCTTTGTGATCTGCACTGCTGCACTTCACTGCTGGAATTCAGACCTTCATTGTTTGTTACGGGCTTAGTATGGACATTGAATATTTAGATCATATGTCTAGGGCTTTTTCAGGCACTTTCATAAAATAATATTCAGGGACTATTTGTGATTTATTTAAAAGATCACTATCTATTGGACTATTAGGCACATGATGCAAATATACAGATCAGCCATAACATTAACATTGATTGTGAATTATATACAGTTAAACCTTGATTTGCGAGCATAATTTGTTCCGGAAGTGTGCTTCTAATTCAAAGCACTCGTATATTAAAGTTATATTATATTTCACATAAGAAATAATGGAAACTCACTCCGAGTGGCGCAGTGGTAAAAAGCGCTCGCCCTATCATCCGGAGATCGCTAGTTCGAATCCCGGGTGGTGCTGTAACCTCTCGCAGCCGGAGGTCTAGAGAGAGCTGATTGGCCGAGCTCTCTCAGAGGGGAGGGATGAGAGGTACATAGTGCTCCGACATTAATCACGGCTCTACAGCCAGTCAGAGGCGTCTGTGAGCTCGCGCAACGGAGGGAGCGGATAGCGCTGTCCTCCGAGTGTGTTACGCCGCCCCCAACGGTGCGCGAGCAAGCAGTTCGAAAAGATGCGGTCGTCTGGTGTCACGTGGTTCGGAGGAAACACGTGATAGTCTTCGGCCCTCCCGGGTGAGTGGTGGTAGTAGCCTTAATGTGGGAGCCCCCTAGTGACTGGGAGGAATTGGATACGAATAAATTAGGGAGAAAATCGGGGGAAAATCCCCCCCCCCCAAAAAAAAAGAAATAATGGAAACTCAGATGGTTCGTTAAAAAAAGAAAAAAGGTAAAAATAACACAAATTAAACTGCATTGTACCTTTGAAAAGAATTGTGGCTGGTGTGAGAAAAGAAGAAGGATGAGGAGCATGGAGGCTACTGTGTAGGACGACTTTCACACACACACGCACACCATATTATACGCTGTTGAATTTACGAGTGACACACGCGCACTGAGACTGACTTTAGGAGATGATTACCCATAATCCCGCAGCATGCAAGCCTGAGAGAAGAACCATTGCTGCTGCAGCAACTACACAGTACTGGGTCTTATGTAATTTTATAGCTGATTGGTGTATGTACTGTTATATTATGTATGTTTTTATTTATGCTTTAGATTAAACTCGCACATTAAAAATAACTGTACAAATAAACACTGTGCAGGTGGATCATTGTACAGTAATTTCTCACCCTTGTACAGTATTACCATATAAATAATAATTACAGCAACTTTGGCAGTAGCTGATAATATTACAGTTTCCTGGGGTTCCCATGGCGACAAGCACAGGCTCAGATCATATTGTAGCAGAAGGAAATCACATTACATTTGCAGAGTGTAACATAATCTTGGTTATATCTGAGGATGTGTGGTGGTGGGTTTGTGTTCACGGTGTAATGATATCGTGTGTCATGTTATATCGTTTGATACAAGGCGCACAAGTTGATATGACTGTGTATTCGGCATTACGTTCAGTGGCCTGCTTAATGAAAAATTCATAATGCTTATATTACATCAGGTGCAATAGCCTTAAAACTGAATCAAACCCACTTTCGATTCTCCAAAAGGGGAAAAAAAAACACTGTGGTTTTAAAAACCACATTTCTCCAAAGCAGGCTTATTTTCACAAGCTAATCCTTACTGATACATTTCACTAGCTGTCACTCACACTGATACATCTGTGCTGACATACTGTAATACTCACCCTCTCTCTTTCTCCTGCTCTCTCTCACTCTGCTTTCATCCTGTGCTTGTGTTTGTGTGTGTGTGTGTGTCTGTGTGTGTGTGTGTGTGTGTGTGTGTGTGTGTGTGTGTGTGTGTGTGTGTGTGTGTGTTCATGCGTGGTATGTACCAGGAATGTTTTGTTTGTGGTGTACCCAAAAACAGGCTTGTTAGTTACCATGATTTCTGAACATATCGCTGAACATTATGATTAACAAAAACATAAATATGCACGCAAGATGGCTTCCTGACAGATATACTGATGTCAGAGTTGATGTTTCAGTAGTGTATTTGCATGCTTGTTTAAAGTGTAGTTTAAATAGATTAATAGGGTGTATGTAGATGTGGTAAAAAAGTATTCACAGTATTTGTGTACATACGTGTGTATGTGTCTGTGTATGAGTGTTAAGGTTAAATTTAGCTCCATGTCGGCCCTCCCTCCTCTCTCTTTGGGCTCTGCTGAAATTCCAGCCTGACCTTCTCCTCAGAGAGGGCTCGCTGCTATCACACATGGCTGTGAGGATTCACACAGGAAAGCTGTTTTCCGTTCACGTCCCCATAACCCAGCAGGCTAGGGTCTTTTGTAGCTTTCGCATAATCAGACTGATCAAACACTCCCAATTTGGAGTGGTCCTCCAGATGAAGGCAACATGGACACTGACATGATATGGGACTCCTAGGATCACTTTTATGGAGGTTCCTGGAAGAGATACGACTGGAGATGATATGGAGCTAGTCGGCTAGACTGTTTGGGATTATTGAAACAGGGACAGTATGGAGGTGACACCAGTGCGCTGGAGCCGGGCCAGCTTTATCAACTTTATTAAGGGGCTGGGTAGGTGATATTGGTTGGACAGTATATTCATGGTGTACATTTAATGTCCATGTGTTTGTGCATGTTTTGTTTCAAATGCAGAGGAAAACTGAACGTTGGTAGTGAGTGTGTGTTTTGTAGTTTCTGTCGAGGGAGGATACATTCTGGACATACTTTGTTGCGTTGCCCAAAAGGATAAATCAGGCAAAAGATTTCGCAATTCTGACTGAGCTGCACCCTGCTGTATGACCCTCCTCCTGTCTGCCTCTTCTGGGCTTCCAACCTACACTACATTCCCGTGTCATTTCGTTAAGCTCATTAGTGAGAAATAAAGCCTGTTATTAGACTTAAGGCTCCAGTCTTGAGCTATCAAAACACAAGTTCTAAATACAGTCCTAGCAACCTTGATATGGCTGTACGTACTGCACTTAATAGACATTTATCAATGGATTATTATTAAAGTGTTGCCTTAAGACATTTGTAAATGAAAAACAGCTTTGCTAAATGTTATTATCTTCTGCTTAGAAGTCATTCACAGTGACTCATACAGTAAGTGTCACCCGAGCTATTTCCACCACATTCAGTCATATTTTCAGCAGCCAAAAGCCTCCCAATCTATTTACAAAGCAAGCAGTATATTTATGTCATAAATACTAGCTTCTCCATAAATCATGTCTCTCATCAACGTGTTTGTAAAGTGACTGTTACTGCAGTTGATGGCCTCATGGTGAACTACCATACTGTACTATTCTCCTAAACAAAAGATTAGCATTTAGGTCCATTCACTGAAAATACTAGTGAATGGTTGTTACACTGCTCATGTTGTTATAATTAGTAGCATAATGTAGTATTATAATATAATAATTTGTTTTATTATCTGTTAAAGACTTGTGTTTTCATAGCTTAATTAAAACTAAATATTTGACTTATGTTTTAGTTCAGTATTGAGATTTGGAGACTGAGGTTTTCATTGCTGTGCAAATTTGTTAATAACAGTGTTATTCTTTCCAATTAAATTATATCAGTGATGGAAACAGAAATAAAAAGACAAAGAATTGCTCTCTTTTTAATTGGAGGAAAATGAGATTTATTCTCGTCAGAGTCTTGTGCTGTGTGCGGCGGCCAAGACATATTTATGCTGTCACATATGTCATGAGCTTCCTCAGCCACATGAGTGGGGCTTCCTAAACCTTCCAGCCACTTCCAGTGACACCATCGTCCCCAAAATAAAATGCCAGCTGCTATCTCTGACCACTTATGAAGCCAGAAAAACCTACCTAATTTTGTATTTCATATACTTTAATCTTTTATTGCATTTTACATTCTGCACATTATAAAGCCAGTATTGAATTGGTCTTCATAGAAATGTGGTTATTTTTATCACAGTGTTTAATTACTGATCCCACAGTGTTTTAAAATGTTTTTTTTTAGGATATCAAGCACCTGTCTAATATTTTAGTAAGATTTATAGATTATTAATAGATAGATTTATAGTCGTGGTCTGTTCCAGAGATCAGACTAAAGACAGTTAGGTTCAGCCTGTATCAGTATCTGGACTTTTGGTTCGCAAATTTGCCTCTGTCACAAGTTGCACCCACAGCTTCTCAGAAATCACCTGTAATGACTTTGCATCATCAGCCGGGTTAGTCCTGTCTCTTATGATATTGGTTAATTTTCCAGTCATTTTCGAATCCTGCAAACTCACCAAATCCTTCATCTTCTCTCACCCACTGAGCCTTGGCTTGCAAATCAGCAGCCACATCATAGTCTGTGTATAAATCCTGAAAGTCATTGTTCTTTTTATCCAAGAAAACAAACAATGTTTATTTCCCATATTGCATTTCTCCAATGTTTCAGTGAATCATGATGCAGTTCCTTTTTTTTTTTTTTTACAAAAGATGCCATCATATAAAACAACCTCAAGTTTTAAGCATTTCTCTGCATATCATACTCTGTGTGACAAATGAAATTAGAATTAAAATTTTAGTTCATTAGGACTTAATGGGTTAAATATAGTGTCCAAATTCTATATTTTTTCCCCTGTTATTTTCCTGTTTGTTTCATAATCGTGTATTTGTTTATTCTTATGAGTACATACGGTACCTAAAAAGACATATCCATGTTGTTTGTATTTTTACATCAAAATACATATGTGTATAAATCTGAGTTGGAAGTATATTAAATAATAAAAGTGAAAGAGCTTTGTGAGCTCAAAGGTTTCATGGCATAACAACCAAACTGATGCAAAACTAATTTAACCAGACTTTTGTAAAATGTTATTCATCCATCAGAGGCACAGATAATAATTAAACTAGAAACAAAGTATTTTAACTTGTGTTTGTATGTGTTTTTTGTGTTACCAGCATCTCCTCTAGGGAAGCCGCCCCTCCCGCAAGTAAGTAGCAGTCAGGGTGAGAAAAAAGGGCTGCCTGCCATCATGCCACTCACCGTGGACCCCGAGAGCAAGCCGGGCGAGTTTGTGCTCAAGAGCCTCTTTGCCAACTTCACCCTGCTGTCAGAGCGCAAGATACGCATCATTATGGCAGAGCCACTGGTAAACAATCTTCATCTACTTTAACTCACATACAGTATAAATGAATTGGGTTTTGTGATGATTAAATATCATTTACAATTAAAACTGATATGAACATTCTGTGTGTATTAGTGCACGTTCAAGGTTATGTTGCAGTTAAAATCAGTCTTACCCACATTGACACTTAGCACCCAAAGTTGATATTTTCACTAACAGCTGTACAGATGTATTAATTTAATTAAAACATGTTGTATTTTTAGCTACATTTATATTTGGAGTTGTGGAATGTCTGATAGACAAGTCATTTACTTATCAGACTCACTTTTTTCGCTTTCTCTTTGAGATAATCTTTTAAAACAAACAAACCAAAAATGCAACTTGTCAAGTTAAATAGAAACTGGTAACTGAGGGCAAAGTCATCTGTCCTGAAGACTCTCCCACAACATATTCAAGTAACTTACTGACCGTTAGAAATTCAAAAAGTTCTTGTTCTTCAAATGTTACATCAAATTAAATTTGATCTTTTTACTTTTACTTTTTTACTAAACTTATATCAATGATAGTTAGTATTTCTTTGTCAAACTACATCAGATTTTTAAACAATTTACAACTTTAACTTTCAGTTTTGTAAAAGACTTATGATGAAAATGTAACAAGTCATAAATAGAATAAGTGTATTGATGTAAACCTGTGATTTGTCTTACTGCCAAAAGAAATGAAAATTGTTCAGTCAGCACCTTCTCACCAACACTGTGGTATAATTATTATTACATAATGTAAATTGTCACTTTAGTATAAAATAGTAAGGCGTTACTTTAATCATTAAGTGATAATTGATTAAATAAGATGGAGAGAATGAGAAAATATATATTGTTTAGCCTTATGAGACAACTAGAAACCTCTGTACAACTAGCTGATAATTAGTTAGAAACTCTGTCAACCCATCAATCAACGTTTCTTTTTTTTAAGGTGAGACAGGTTTAAAAGTAAACAAACTTCTGTAGCAAGAGCCTCATTGTTTATAAAGCTCTTTAAGTGTTTTCTTACTTTAGATTTTTTTTTTAATGTGTAGTCTGGAAAAACAGGTAGTGCATGTCAGTGCACTGGCAGATGACTGGCAAAGCTTGACTGTAACCGATCCTCTCTAAATCCTTTAATTAAAACACTTCCTCGCGTACGTTCACATATATCTCAAGGAAGAGGTGTGAACTTGGCGTCGGGTTACTTGTGAACACTTTCCTTCTGGCACATATATGTACACACACGTGTGACCCAGAACAAATGTTATTGTTTTATATCATAGACATTGCATATTCTTAAAAATCGCTAACCCACAAGCACATCATCAGCGACAAGATAGATACTGTATGGCCTATAATATAAATCACACAGCATTATACGCTGAGCTGCTGTCGTGTTGGGTCAGCGCTAAAGTAGTTTTGGCTTCTAACATAGCAATTTGTGTCTTTACATATACATGAGAGAAGTAAATATACACCATTTGATTATTTATGAAATATACGTAACAAAATATTGTTACATTTTTAAGCAAGTAAGGTTTAGCTATGAATATATTATTAATACATTCTGACTTGACTTGAGCAGCTTCAAGAGTAGCAACTCACTAGAAATATATATTTTTTTTCACTTCAGGAAACAAATGAGTTCTTGTAATGGTAATTGATTTTAATTCATTCGGTTTACTGAATACAGTATTTATGTCTTGCATATCTGTGTACATCAGTACTATGCTGTTAAACAGATAGCTCGGTGATTAGCAGTTTACTCTTAAAGACTAAAATTACTGTAGGTCAGTCTAGTTGAATAAAAACACGATTTATCACATATAGTACAGTATGTCAAGTTGCAAATAGATTCTGCTGTCTCTTAGAAAATAGATTACTGTATTTGGGTTACCTGTGTGTGTGTAGAAAACCAGCAAGTAAGCGAAAGAGCAAAAAAAAATCTCAATTTATAAATTTCATTACACAATATATCTTAGGTAACATTTAGGATCAAACAAGAATTATGAAAATCAATATGAAAAAGCCACAGATCTTTATATACATGAGGAACCGTCGGACGTGCTTTGGCTGTTGCTATACAGTACATTGCTTTCAGGTTTCAAAAGCAGATACAGATGTGACTGTTGGCAGTCCTAATAGGGTTTTGTTCTCATTTCCTTTCTCTAAACAACATGTGTAGGCCTGGGTGCATCTGGTCATGTGCTTTATTACTCAGAAACTAATTTGATTGTTTGTGTTAACGCTTTTCTCTCTGGTCTCCTGATGCTGAATCGATTTGTCATTTACATGCTGGAATAATAGATGGATGGATAGATAATGGACCTGCTTAATTGACACCAATATACATGCTCATGCAGCTTTTTGTATAAAAAAAATGTTTAAAGATTTGACAGCATCAGCAACCAGAAATTAGCAATGTTACATAGACAAGGGTAAGGCAATCACTAAACAGCTTAAACTGGACAAGTGTTCTTTCTTGGCCTTCCCTTAAGGTGAGGACCTGGTCATTTTGGGTATACAGTATAAAACACTTTGCACAGCAGGGGGACAAGTACATTGTGGCATGGGACCCAGCATCTCTGGTACTGGGACTTACTCTCTTTGCGAGGAGGAAAGTAGGAGTAATCCCAGGCATTGGGTCAATTGTCAGCCTTTGCCAGGGAACCCGACTTGATCAGTTTAAACCAGGATACATGGAAGAACAGGGCTCAATTTGGGTGACACCAGTTCATAATGTAATAATTTTAACAAGGCCTCTTAACATTAATCTTTTACTCACTTCTAAGGTAGAAAATCATGGTTTGTGTTTCTGTGGATTTTAAAATAGTTTTTACTTCTTTTTGCAGGAAAAGCTGCTCACCAAATCTCTGCAGAGGGGAGAAGACCACCAGTTTGATCAGGTAAATCAATATGTTTAGATTATTAATGTGTAAAGGGATCCTGATTTTCACAAATACTTTTAACATAGTTTAAAAAAACGAATATGAAAGTCATAGCAATATTGGGCTTTAATTTTTTTTTCAACTGTTCTACTTCTCAGGGAGATTGATTGTACAACATAAATCTTTATTAGAAGGAAACTCCAACCATTTAATGCACAAGTTTTAGTTTCTTTTGACATTTTCTGGGTTAAAATTATACATAGAGTGGAACCTTGGATTACGAGCATAACTCGTTCCGGAAGTGGGCTCGTATTCCAAAGCACGCGTAAACCAAATCAAACCTTCCCATAAGAAATAATGAAAACTCAAATAATTTGTTCCACAGCCCAAAAAAATAAATACAGAAAAATAATTAATACAATATTGTCATAACAACCAAACAAAAGTAAAAATAAAACAAATTAACCTGTACTTTACCTTTAAAAAAAGTTTTAAAAATCCCAACAGATAAGTGTTTCCGTTTGTGCACACAGGGGCCGTGTATTTGTGTGTGTGTGTGTGTGTGTGTGTGTGTGTGTGTGTGTGTGTGTGTGTGTGTGTGTGTGTGAGTGTGTGTGGAATTAGCCCCTTCCCTTTTTACAGGAAAAAAAGAAATCTCTCTAATGACACTCGTGTGAGTGCAGACTAGCGGAATCACTGCTGTAAAGTAAAAACAAAACAAATGAACCAGCACCTTTCCTTTGAAAAGAATCGCGACAGAGCAGAGTTTCTGTGTAGAGCAGAGTGTGTGTGTCTGTGTGAAGCCAGGGAGGGGGGGTGTAAAGGCGAGAGAGTGTGTCGGTGTTTTATGTGATCTGCTTCAAACTTTAGGCAAACTTGAAGGTGCTTTTGGAAAATGGGCTTCTGTTATGGATGCATAATTTTAGTCCATACCAATTTAAAATTAGTTTCAAGGTAATAATAGGTCTGTGCCGTCATGGTTCCTGGGTTGTTCCTGACCATCTAAACAGTTGTTGAATTAAGATGAAATGGTGGCTTAGTGGTTTGAATCTTTTGAATGTTCTTCCCATGCTTGGTGGGATTTCGGCAGTACAGTGGTGTAGTGGTTAGCACTGTTGCCGTGCACCTCCAGAGTCAGGATTCGATTCCTGCCTCAGGTCTGAGCTCATGGAGTTTCCACGTTCTTCCTGTGCTTAGTGTGTTTCTTCTGGCTACTCCGGTTTCTTCCTACAGTCCAAAGATTAGGCTAATTGAGGTTCCCAAACTGCCAGTAGTGTGTGAATGACAATAAGGCATCAAGCTGGCAACCCGATCACTTTAGTAACTGCAACAGAAACGACAGGCATTTCTCTAGTGTGGGGAGTATCCGTTGCCCGATGTGTCAGATGGCACATGGACAAACCATGTTTCATAGTAAAAGGCAGGTTTAAAAAAAATCTTTGAAATATTACCATGACATTTATGCCTGGTGTATCCCATATGTTTCACGCCTATTCCATCGTACATTGCACATTCTTATTTTTTTCTCCAATACCTCGTATTTTCTCTACCCTAATTCCCTATCATTCCTCTAAGTCTTCCCTTTATTAATTAAATAAGCCTTATTTCTGTAATTTCTGACCCCACCTCATGTCTGTATCTATGATGCACCCGAGGCAAGATCTTGGAAGTACAGTATGTATATGTAGCCAGATTACCTCTCCAATTACATGTGTGTGTGTTTTGGGTGGTGGGGTTTGCTGAGGAACCACATGCAGTTACTCCTCCCATCCTGTGTTTGTTTCAGCCCATCCACACCACTTAATCTGGAAAGTCACTTTACCACTTTAGCTAAAACCCCAGCTCAAAAGTTTTCATAAATCAAGAAGATGTAGTCAATTATAACAGATAAAAAAGTTCAGGTAAATGTAGCTTTTTGCCCTTGCGCTATTTTAAAATAAAACACAAAAATATTAGATTTGAGAAGTAATAACTTAAGAAAATCTCCTTCTCTCAGGTGATTAGCACTATGAGCTCTCTGGCTGAATACTGCCTTCCCTCGATCCTGCGCACGCTGTTTGACTGGTACAAGAGACAGAATGGCCTAGAGGACGAGTCTCATGAGTACCGACCTCGAGCCAACACCAAGTCGAAAAAGTAAGCTCTCTGTTATGTGTTATTTTGCCAGACATTTACATTATTCCTGTCAACTTAAATATGCAAGTTTTAATTTTTGTGAATTGCTTCCTAGCCACCATTGCTAAACTAGGCTTAGCTTAATTTGCCAGCAGCCTGTTCCATTCATGTCTACAATTTTTGATTATCTCTGTTTGTCTTGACTCAGTGATGAACAACAAAAGGATTATCTGTTGGAAAGAAGAGATTTAGCAATAGACTTCATATTTTCTCTGGTATTAATTGAAGTATTAAAACAGGTAAGTTGCATATGTCTTAATTTTAGAATTTTTTGGTTAGAATTTTAGTTTTAGCAAATTGAGATGGTGTTTATGTGAGGACTTTTCTTAGTCGGTTGTGTCTCTGTCACTGTGGCTCTAGATCCCGCTTCACCCTCTCCTGGATGGCCCCATTCAAGAGGTCATTAACCTGGCCTTTAAGCACTTCAAGTATAAAGAAGGGTAAAGATCTAATTTATTGATTAAATTCTTGTGTATAATCAAACCCTGTGTGGTGACCGGTTGTGAACTGTAGATGAAATGTGTCTAATGTGTGTAAGCCTATTGGTTTTTTAGATGATAAAATTATCTGTGCCACAGATACACAGGGCCCAACACATCCAACATGCACCTTGTGGCTGATCTTTATGCTGAGGTGGTTGGGGTGGTGGCTCAGTCCAGGTAGGTATTACATTTTTATGTTTTGTTTATTGTTGTTGTTGTTGTTGTAAGTGTAGTTTATTTTAGTGCAATATAAAAACAAAAAAACATGTTTTAAAAAAGCTTTACACAATGATATAAAGAATGTCAGAATTCACTCATCTCAGCTAAGTTTGATGTTACTGAGAATCTATAATGATAAATCAGTTATTCCATAAGGCCTGTAAACAAAGAGTGTCTGTCATTACAGAAAATTTAATGGACAAACATAATGACCAGAAGTTAGAGGGTTCTGTTTGTTAAAGCACAATTACAGTCATTATTCATTATATTGGTATTTATTATGTTAGTATTAATTAAGGACAAGACTCCAAGCTATACACAGAGTCAGCCAAAAAAAATGTATACAGTTCACTTATATATTATATATACTTATACTTATTATATTAATAATGTTAGCATGTTGGTTTTCATATATATATATATATACACACACACACACACACACACACACACACACACACACACACACACACAAGGGTTGAATAATGAAACTGAAACACTGGGCAATTTAGTGTTGGAGGTTTCATGGCTAAATCTGGTGGCCAATCTTCATTGATTGCACATTCTACCAGTAAGAGCAGAGTTTAAAGGCCTCAACTCTCCTGTTTCCACCAAAGCTCTTCGTCTGGAGCTCCACAGGGTCAATGTACATGGCCGGGCTGCTAAAGCCAAAACTTTGGTCACACTTGCCAATGCCAAACGTTGGTGCCAGCAGAGAAATGGTGCCAGCAGGGAAAATCTTGGGCTGTGTACAATGTGAAAAATGTATGGTCTCTGTTGAGTTCACCTTCACTGCCTTTCCCACATCCGGGAGAGTTACGGTGTGGAGAAGCCCCAAAGAATCGTACCACCCAAATTGTTGCATGCCCAGAGTGAAGCATGGGGGTGGATCAGTGATGGTTTGGGCTGCAATATCATGGCATTCCCTAGGCCCAATACTGTACTTGTGCTAAATGGGCGCGTCACTGTCAAGGACTACCAAACTATTCTGGAGGACCTTATGCACCCAATCATTCAAACATTGTATCCTGAAGGCCATGTATCAGGATGATAATGCACCAATACACACAGCAAGACTGGTGACAGAGTGGTTTGATGAACATGAAAGTGAAGTTGAACATCTCCCATGGCCTGCACAGTCACCAGATCTAAATATTATTGAGCCATTTTGGGGTGTTTTGAAGGAGCGAGTCAGGAGACATTTTCTTCCACCAGCATCACGTAGTGACCTGGCCAGTATTCTGCGAGAAGAATGGCTCAAAATCCCTTTGGCCACTGTGCAGGACTTCTGCATGTATATATACAGTACATACAGAGCTACACAATGTATTGCAATACATTTTGTATAAAAAATTATACACATTTTTGTCTGACTGTGTACTTTGCTAATTTGTGAAAACAGTAAATCAGGATTTATACAGGGTGGTAAAAAGGAGATAGGCCTATTTTTCAGTTCATTTATGAATACAGTGGAACCTTGGATTACGAGCATAATTCGTCCCAGAAATGGGCTCGTATTCCAAAACACTCGTAAACCAAATCATTTCCCATAAGAAATAATGAAAACTCTAATTATTCATTCCACAGCCCCAAAAAATAAATACATAAAAATAATTAATACAATATATAAAATGAAAATAAAACAAATTAATCTGCATTTTACTTTTTAAAAAAGTACAAATAAATCCTGACAGATAAGTGTTTCCGTTGGTGCGCGCAGGCGCTGTGTGTGTGTGTGCGTGTGTGGAATTAGCCCCTTCCCTCACCTCGTTTTACACAGTAACACTCCTCCTCACTCTCCCCACCTCGCTTTTTAAGATTCACAACAAACACACACACAACGGAAACACCGTTTTAACAGGAAAAAAAAAGAAATCTCTTTGAAACTGGCATGAGCGTATATTAACAGACTCACTTTTTAAGTTTCACAACAAGCGCATAAACATAGCAGAAACACCATTTTAACGGAAAAAAGCGAGACTGGCATGAGCGCATACTAAAGGAATCACTTAAGTTTCACAACAAACCGACACACACACAAACACGGAAAAACCGTTTTAACAGGGAAAAAATTAATCTCTCTGACCTGGCGTGAGCGCATACTAAGGGAATCACTGCTGTAAAGTAAAAAAAAATAAAACAAATGAACCAGCACCTTACCTTTGAAAAGAATCGCGACAGAGCAGAGTTTCTGTGTGTTTCTGAAGCCGGGGAGGGGGTGAAAAGGGGAGAGAGCTTCTGTGCGTGTGTGTCAGTGTCAAATTGCACGGGCACGAGCAGAGTTTCTGTGTGTTTGCGAAGCCGTGGGGGGAGGGGGGGAGGTGAGAGAGTGACGCTTGGTGTCAAAATAAGGATTGCATGTGTGAAGCATGATACTCGGCGCTCGTAAACTAATACTTGCTCGGTTTCCAAATAAAAAATTATTTAAAATCTTTGCTCGGTTTGCGGAACACTCATAAACCACGTTACTCGCAAAAAAAAAGTATGTAGCACCCTGGTCCTGGGGGAACGTTGTTTCGTTTCACTGTGTACTAACTGTATATGGTTGGAATGACAATAAAAGCCTACTTGACTTGACTTGACTTGATCTGAGGTATCATCTTTATAAACATTTAAGTTTTCAGTAATAGTTTTGATGTACTATGTTCAAGTTGCTTGTATGATACAGTACATGCTTACAAAGTCAACACTGCAGACAGTAAAAAAAATTCTAACAGGGAAGAAATACATTTTTACCATTATTACCCATTTGTATTAAATATTTGTAATAATTATTATGACCAGCTAAAAGTTCATAATTGGAATATGCCTTAAAATGCTTAAAATGTATTAGGTGTTGAAATATTTTACAAATCATGTGTAGTCATCTTTAACACTGAAAGACTAGGTGAAAGACTTTCTGCTGAAATTTGTGTTCCTTCACCCTGAGCTGCTTTTGTGCAGCTATGACTCTGGTGGCTGTATTTTGTCACTCTGTGATGGGAAATGCCCACTGCTTGTGATGAAGACTGTGTCAAAATATAATTCTGAATATGTTAAATCAATCACAAACAGAAATCCTGTTTTAGCAGAGTCACTGAGTTCTGTGTTGTCCTGTCATGTTAAAGACACTACTTCCTTAGTTAATGACCTGCTAAGTGTTTTCAGACGTTGCCTAAGCAGAATGCCACTATGGTGGTCTAGATTACAAAACTCTGTTATTAGTTTTTGTCTGTCTACATACAGTGACCATAAGGCCGTCATTTCCTCTTATGTGTGAGAAAAAAGTACTGTGTGTCAGAGCAGTTAGAACTGAAGAAAGAGAAAGTCAGAGAGAGAGAGAGAGTGGAGTTCTCCTCCCATTCCAGATGCCTTTCTAAATATAGAGCTCAAGATCCCTCTCTGTGTCATAGCAATCAAGCTTCACACACTTAGACAAACACACACACACACACACACACACACACACACACACACACACACACATGGACGAAATACTGTAATTACTGAAAATTACTCTATTGTTGTGGTTTTCTACTGATGCAGCAACTTGTGTGTTCAGGGTTGTCCTGTTGTCCCTGAATATCCTTTTTGGGTGCATTTTAATAATCGTACCTCTGTCTACCAAATATCTAGCTTCCATATTAGCAAAACACACTTTTAGGTAGGTCAGAAAGTTTACAACTTAAAAACAAACATGGATATCAGCAAGAAAGCGATTTTGCTATGATATGTAGATTATGATGAAAGTAAATGTTTCACACAAAATTTATTGGTAATGATTACACTTAATCTTTTTTGTCTTATTTTTCTCTTGCTCTTGTATGATTTCCATCTCTCCTGTATTTATGTCTCTTAGGTTTCCAACAGTGAGGAAGAAGTTTATCTCAGAGCTGAAGGAGCTTAGGCAGAAGGAACAAAGCCCTTATGTAGTCAAGAGCATCATAAGTCTCATAATGGGAGTCAAGTTCTTCCGCATTAAGATGTACCCAGTGGAAGACTTTGAAGCTTCATTCCAGTTCATGCAGGTGCAGTAATTTTTTTCAGCAGTGTGGTTATGATTGTAATGTTATGGTACAATGTTAGAATCATTAACCTTACACTTACTTTCAAGTGTTGGTCCGGACTGTCTTTGCACTAATTTAGAAATGATTTGCAACATTATAATTGTAATGGCATGCCGTAACTTAACTGTAGAAAAATTTATTAAAAAGTAGTATTCCCATAAGAAAGTACAAATTTTGAGTGTTTGCACAAATATTTGTCTGTGTGCAATTACCTTTGCAGGAATGTGCCCAGTACTTTTTAGAGGTGAAGGATAAAGACATTAAGCACTGTCTGGCCGGTCTCTTCGTGGAGATATTGGTCCCAGTGGCAGCTGTAAGTTCTCAAATCTCTTACATGGGCTTGGCTGAGGTCTGTTCATTTTCTCAATATTATTATTACGGTATGAAATTACTGTAAAGGCTTACTGTTGAGCTATTGCAGTGAGTTACTGGAATATGTTGCTGAACCTGACATACAGTAACTCTAAGATGTTGATTTTTTTTATAGAAAACTATAATAAAATCACTATTACTGAACTGTTTTACTCATTATTTTTGCATAGTATGTAGCTAATTTTTGCAAATGCAGTTTATCTCACTGTGTTAATATTAATAATACACTATCACAACCATAAAAACATTTTATTTTTCCTGAAAAATGTTTTAAAACTTACTTCATTATTATTACACAGGTCAAATAATATTGAAAAAAATCTTATGTTCTTAAAAAATAATTTCAATTTTGTTTTGTTTTTTGGAAGAAAAACAATTTAAAAAAGCAATCATGATAATTGTGTGCACTTTTAAGCTGAAGAGTTTTTCAAGCTTTTTTTGAAGCATTAGTTCTGTTATATGAGTTTTTTTCCTGTTTCATCACCCTCTCTGATAACTGATATTGGGTTGTTAGGTTGTCATACTTTGAATTTTTTATACCATTCCGCCCCTATTTCTGACGCCAAGACACTCTGAATGGAAATATGATAATGCCAATCACTAGTCTCAGGGCTGTAAATGGAGAATGTCTTTGTATTGTATCCCTCTTTAGAGCGTGAAGAATGAGGTAAATGTGCCATGTTTACGGAACTTTGTGGAGAGTCTTTATGACACAACCCTGGACCTTTCTTCCAGGAAGAAGCATTCTCTGGTGAGTGATTCAGTCTACGTCGGCACTTCAACCAGGGGGGAATTGTCTCACATACCTCTTCTCATAGCTGGCATGCTTGTGGCCGCTGTTTTGCACAGCATGTTCTAGAGTTAGCTAAGCACCACACATAGCGAGGTGGAGCATTTTGTCATGAGCTGGGTACTGTAGCTCATGCGGGTGAGTGTGAAGGATACGTCTGTCTGACTGATCTCCTTGTCATCACTCATTAGCCTGATATTCCCTAAGTCATTCCCCTCGCAGTAAATCTTTAATTAGAGCTGCCTTATCAGACAGAAAATGACCTGTGACAAGTGATAGTTACTTGTAATGCCAGTTTGCCATCTGTTTATAGTGCAGAATGGATTATTTCCAAAGGGCTTTTTTAGTAATCTACATACAAACCCACAAAGGTATGTAGGCTGATCTAAAACACAAAAGGTATTGTAACAAAAGTGATTAACAAAAAATACTGGCTGTATTTTAGCAACTCCAGGTTTCTAACCATGGCAGCTTCTGAGGCTGATCCTTTGTTTTGACTTCAATGTAAACATTTATGTTCATAGATTAACTAAAGCATGTACAGTATAAAGATGATCGGACAAAGAAGTATCTTTTCAGAATCCATGTGCTAGTCAGAAGTGATAAAGTAAAACACCACTAAGAACATAAACATAATCATTTTAAATAGATATGTATTATTTACAGACATTAACTACTCACTCACGGCTTATTTTATGAAGTATAAAATGGTTACTTACAGTAGGTCAACATTCAGTCGTGTTAATCACTTATCCAGACCTTAAATAACTGGACCTAGACTAAATTAAGTTGAATTTCAACTGATGTTATTAATTTCCCCTTCTATTCATGGACATTCATGACTATGGTGCCTCACTAACTTCTCTGGATTTGTGTCTTTTGCAGGCTTTGTATCCGTTAGTAACATGTTTGCTGTGTGTCAGTCAGAAGCAGGTGTTTCTTAACAGATGGCATGTCTTCCTCAACAACTGCCTGTCCAATCTCAAGGTGGGATTTTAAATTAAACAAGCCTAAATTAAACATATAATCACTTTTAGATGAAGCAAGATAAGCAAAATAAAAAATAAATTACATTGAGGTCTTAAACATTAGTTTCTATTTAGATACTATTCTTTAGATTTAGAGTCTAGCAGGTGTGTGAAGAGAGCACTTACTGCATGAACAGACCGTTACTCCTTATCATTTATTATTGATTATTTAGTATTTATTATTTTATTTTATTTTATTTTATGTGTATAGGTATGAGGGTATTGATGTAGACTCTTCATTAGAAGAGAAATCTCAGTGACCACCTGCTTAAACATGCAATAATCCAATCAGCCTATTATATGACAGCAGCTAAATTTATAAAATCATGCAGATACAGAACACTTAGTTCAGTTAGTGTTTACATTAAACATCAGAATAGGGAAAGTGTTATCTCAGAGTGTTGGTGCCAGACAGGCTGATTTGAGTATTTCGGAAACTGCTTATTCCCCGGGAATTGTTCACGGGCGACAATCTGCAGATTTAAATACAAAAAACATCAATTAAGCGGCACTTTTACAGGCAGAAATACCTTGTTGATAAGAGAAGTCAGATGAGGATAGCCAGACTGGTTTTTAACTGAAAGGATAACTACAGTAACTACATTAACCACTGTTTAAAACCAGGGTGTTGAATAAAACATTCCAGTTTTTGGCAGGAGACCACATGAGGTTCCAAGAGCAGGAATCTGAGACTACATCGAGTACAAGTTCACAAAAACTGTACAGTTGCATATTGACACATTGAATCATTTCTAGAAAGAGAAGATCTAGGGCTGTGTCTATTATATATGTCTGTTCCATGTATGCTGAAGGGGTTTGCAAATTTGAGAAGTTAACTAGTCATGCTTTTTCATCTGTCTTTGCTTAAAAGGTTCTGGAATTAATTAATTCATTCTCAGACAGTGAGGGTTTTTTGCCGTAAAAGAAGGGGGCTCAGCAAGAGAGCCAAGCTGAGAGATAGGAAGACAACCATGCTGAATAAAATGTTTGGATTTGCAGGAATGCAGACCATAGAGCCTGCGGTTGTTGAAGTTTAATCAACTTCCAATATTATCTCATGGAAGACAGTTCCATCTGAGTTATATATATATATATATATATATATATATATATATATATATATATATATATATAGAGAGAGAGAGAGAGAGAGAGAGATAGAGATAGATAGATAGATAGATAGATATCACATTTAGCATTTTTGAAGGTGCTGTCTGTCTCTTAGCCAGTAACCAGATAATGCTAGATTTCAGATCTAATAGAAACTGAGATTATCAGTTACAATATATAAGTGGTTTGATTTGTAAAACAGTTTATAAACTGTATTATAAATAATACTCATACCATAGCAATTAAAATAAATCTAATCATTATAAGTATTAATTATAATAAAAACACAATACAATGACTGCAGTGACTGTCTTAACGTGATCTGTGTTTTTCCCAGAACAAGGATCAGAAAATGGCTCGTGTAGCGCTGGAGTCATTGTATCGGCTATTATGGGTCTACATGATCAGGATTAAGTGTGAGAGCAACACAGCCACACAGAGGTAATTGTATGATTTCATGCAACTTTACATGCTTTTGATGACAATTATAGTGATGATACATTTTTAATACAGGTAACAGTCAGTTTAATCAGAGTAAGGATGATGTTTTCCATCTTTCCCTTCAGCCGTCTGACCTCCATCATTTCCACCCTGTTCCCTAAGGGATCCAGAAGCGTTGTCCCTCGAGACATGCCTCTCAACATCTTTGTAAAAATAATCCAGTTTATTGCACAGGTGTGACTTTTACAAATCCATGCACACATACTGTATAGCATGACAAATGTGTAGAAATGTCTCATTTACCATAGGTTTTTTTTTTATCTCTCCTTCACACCTGTTACATTTACAAGACAACCGAATGTTCTTTGAGCAGTTGTGATTATCTAACCACGGTCTTGACATATGATGTGTTCACGCTAAATCTACTGTAACTCCTCTATCTCTTTCTACAACAGGAAAGACTGGATTTTGCCATGAAGGAAATTATCTGTGACCTACTCAGTGTTGGAAAATCAGCTAAGGCATTTAGTCTCAATCCTGAGGTAAAATGTTGCATGAATTCTCATCTTTTCAGCTTAAATAAATCTTATAGTTACTTAAGATCATTTAAAAAAAACCTTAAAGTTCAACTCAAATAAATCTTTAATCAAGAACATTTATTTTTGAGCAAAAACACTTTTTTCAGTGTGTTTCCTCAGTAACACTTCTAATCACCAGTTTATTATATAAGTTTATTTTATATTGTTTGATTACTAGAGATTATTAGATTTAAATTAGATTTATATTTTACAACCAGACACAGAAAGGGTAAGTTTTGACAATAGCTGTTACAGGTATAATCTGTCAAACTAACTGAAAATAATGAAAACCTATTGAGATTTTGTGTCATCGTGGGTGCTTGTGTTACACAGAGAATGAACATTGCTCTCAGAGCATTCTTGGTCATAGCAGACAGTCTGCAACAGAAGGATGGGGAGCCGCCCATGCCCAACACTGGCGCTACACTGCCCTCAGGAAACACCCTGAAGAAGAAGAAGACCTACCTGAGCAAGACTCTAACAGAAGAGCAGGCTAAGCTCATTGGTGAGTGTTCAGTTCATACACAACAGTGTGGTGGTTTGTGTCTGTGCAAGTGCACGTTGTGTAAACTATATTGAAATACAGTGGTCCCTCTGCAAACAAATGTTATTCTTAAGGTGGAATTTCATGCTGAATACCCAAAAATATGAACAATATTAACAAATTTTTATCACATATTTTTGCATAAAAACACAATCAAAATATTTAGAAAAGACAACCTTAATTTATGATTCCTCTTGACACTGGCTGCTTTAAAAACAAAACTAAAAGTTGCCCCGTTTTCCTCTTGATGCCCTCCTTGATAACGTGTAGCGCAGCTACATAATGGGTTTTTATAAAGCTGACGATCATCTTTTATATGGTGTTGTATACATTATATATCTGTTCCCATAACACCCCATCAGTGGTGTTTTGGTTTTAAAACTGCGAATCTTTTCAGAATTTACTATGGAAATAAGGTAAATAAAAGCACAGAATACGGTCTGATGTTGACTTGAATAACTAGACTTAAAAGCTGTAAATCAGGGGTGTTTTTTATTATTAAATGTTAATCATGTACATTATGTGTTCCTTATGTTCCCCTCTCAGGTATGGCACTGTACTACTCACAGGTGAGGAAGTCCATTGATAACATCCTGAGGCACCTGGATAAGGAGGTGGGCCGCTGTATGATGCTAACCAATGTGCAGATGCTCAACAAAGAACCAGAGGACATGATAACGTAAGTTTCACCTGTAGTCTCTTGTGTCATTGCAGTTGTCATAACAAACATGAAATGTTAATGGTATAAACAAAAATTATGACATTACACCTAAGCCTCCAACATCAAAGCCTAAGTATAAACCAGTCCTAACCCTAAGCGTGCACATCTGTGTTTGTGTGCATTTGTGTGTGTGTGTGTGTGTGTGTGTGTGCCCGTGTGTGCAATGCACCTGTCTCATCTTCTGACCTACACAACAAAAGGTGAAAATGTAGGCAGACATGAGAGAGTTGCTCTTAACAATTCTTCTGAAATCTCAATAAGATGTGACCCAACATACGAAATCAGGTACAAAGTCACATTTTGGGTGATTTGGATTATGCATATTGTCAAATTCTTTACTGCATCCTGCCCAGTTGCTGAGATATGGCCAGTGAGAATTTGTTTACGAGGAGGGCCTCAGCAAAAAAAAATAAAAAAGTTATATTGTTTACAACACTTACCTGAGAAGAAAGATGTAACCCTCAGCCTCATTTTCACCTCAGGATTTCCGTGTTACCTGTAAAATAACTTAACCAGCAGCAAGGATTTGGAAAAAGTTGGAATCTTCTGATATAAACACAAAAAGACAATCAGAACTGGAAAAAGTCTCGTTTTTTGTCAAGACTGGGATAACCAGCTTGGATCGTGTCCATTATTGTACTTTAAAATATTATACATTTTACCTACTGCACTCAATTAGTCATAGCAAAAAACTAACCTCTGTGACTTAAGCTCTGACTGGTCACATATAAAGCATAGCACAAAAACTGACTTCCTTGATCTCTTCTTTTATAGGCAGCTCACAAACCAAATATGTACATACTGCCACCTGCTGTATCAGAGAGTTAAAATACGCAACTGTACTCGGATACAGAATAGTTTTATGAATGTAAATGCTGCCCGGTGCGAGAGGAGTGGTGTGGTGTGGTGTGGTGTGGTGTGGTGGGGTCAGGGCCAATCATTCCCAGTATAAATTAATCATGCTTAGTGTGAAAGCAGCCTAAATATCCTAGATGTTGCAAGCAACCTAACACAAACACAAAATGATGAAGTGAATACACAGTTTTGATTGATGGTTTTTTGTGTTTATATCAGACGATTCCAACTTTTTCAAGGTACTGTTTTGCAGCAGATTGAGGTTGTGTGGGTGTTTTCCACTGCTTTTGTTTCAGCCTGGCTAGATCAAGCTTCATGGCATGGTTAAATAGCTTTTTAAAGTGTCATCTTTCATGGCCTGGTATTTACCTGTGTGTGTAAATGTGAACGAGACAAAGAAACTCACAGCAAGGCGTCATGAGTCATCTGTAGACCTCTCTCTCTCTCTCTCTCTCTCTCTCTCTCTCTCTCTCAGTGGTGAGAGGAAACCAAAGATTGACCTGTTCAGGACATGTGTGGCAGCCATTCCCCGCATCCTTCCAGACGGCATGTCAAAACCTGAACTTATTGATCTACTCGCTAGGTGAGAACCCAATCAGAGTATCTGCACCCAAAGTATCTTAAGGCACAAAAAAGGGAACTAAAGGCTATAAATATTAAAACAGCATAGGGCAGTCACCAAAGACACTATACTAAATATATATGTATTATAGCAGCAGACACAGGGGAGGTATAGAGAAAGAGACAGGTGAGTGAGCACACAGCTTGGGGAATAGTTTGACAGGTAATTACTGAAATGAAAGATCATTGTTATGCTCATGTATTCAAACATAATCGACAACCTAGTCATTATTTACTTTATAGGTGTTTCACTATAATAGCAGTTGTACCTTCTTATCATGAATCTGAGTGTGAAATTATGTTCATTTGACATCCCACGGGTTCTATTTTGGTCCTTAATAATTTTCTAGTCTTATAATTTTTTCCATATTCACAATATGTTGTATGTACACTTCACAATATGTTGTGTGATGTCAGTGCATGAAGACCTGGGACTTCATGAGCTTGATTTGGATAGAATGTTTACTGCGCAGAAAGACGAGATGGCAGCCAGTTTGTATTACCAAAACAAGCGGAAATTACAGACTGACAATTTTCACAACTTAAAGTTTACTCTCCGCACTGTGTATGTTGGCTGGTCTCAAAACATTGTTACTATTTTATTGAAATACAATTTCAGCCATAATAGGGGGTGTTTGTTCAAATCATTCAGCGCCACACACACACACATGCACACACACACTTCATGGCAAGCACACACACGAACACACATCCAAGCACACTTATACAGTATATCGATCAGCCACAACATAACAACGCGAAACCTAGCATTGTGTAGATTGTCCTTTTGTCACCTGTGCAGCTCTGGTGCCTTGGTGTGTGCTGTGGCGTCTGCCACCAGGACATTGGCTGTGGATCTTTGGGTGCTGTGGCTTGTAGGGTGGGTCCTTCATGGATCAGACTTGTTTGTCCCAGTTCTGGGGGGTTTGGAGGCTGGGTCAGCGACCTATCATTCTATCATTTTTTACTTTTGACATAATTTACTTTTTTCTTCGAGTTGTGCTGCATTGGCTTTTCTGTGTATTCAGACCAGACAGGCTGGCTTCTGCTCCCAACAGGCATAATGAGCCTTGGGTGCCCATGATCCTGTCCCCAGTTTACTGTAATGTAATTGATAATCACTTATAATCATAAGTGTTATATCAGCCATCTGTGTACATCAGCCATAAAGGTAACACCACCTAACATTAGGTATGTAACACATAAAACCCATAAATTTACCTTACATAACCCTGCAAGTTTGTTTGTAGTATTTGTAGTTCGTAAATGCCCCACTTAGCTCACATTTTCTGTATGCATTTTTCCCAAAATCTTCTGGTATTTCATATTTTGGGAAAGAAATGAGTGCTGATGTCATTTTCACTACTTGCTATGTTGGAACAACCTGCGCCCACACACCTGCGAGACATTTTTCTTCTTCAAAACGCTTTCTTTGCAGGTTGCAAAGCAAATCTATAAAATGAAATAAACATCACTTCTTTCCTCCTCAGAGAAAAATCATCCATCCATCTAGGACCAATTAGGGAGAATGGAGGCCAACTGTGACCATTGTACAGTATTTATTCTCATTTGTGCAACCGTGGTAGAACCGCGGGTCAACATTCATATGCACATTCACACACTCCGGGCAATTTGGCAGCATCATTTAGCTTAATCCGCATTTTTTTTTTTTACACTGGGTAGAAACCGGAGCACCCAGAGGTAATATATGAGATAAACCAGATGAACCCCTTTTTGGAATATGTTTCAAAATGGCCTTTACACTTGTTTTGTGCCTGCGATTAAATTTGCCTGCTATTAGCCCTTAAATGAACCGTAAAATGCTGCATTAGTGAGATGTTTGAAATGTCTCTTTTGTGTGTGTATGCGTGTGTATATATAACATTATTTAGGTTGACAGTACACATGGACATTGAGCTCCGCCTAATTGCCCAGAACTCCCTCCAGAGTTTGTTGTTGGACTTCTCTGATTGGCGGGAGGACGTTCTGTTTGGTTACACAAACTTTCTGTTGAGGGAGGTGCAAGACACACAGCAAGGACTGCAGGACACATCAGTCAAATTACTGCTGCAGCTGCTCACCCAGTGGAGACTGGCACTGCAGGCTCCAGGCAAGCGCTCAGGAGAGGTAAAACTGCAATGATCAGTGATAATGTTGCATCATACAGTGCAAATCCAACATTAAACATATTCACACTGCCAGTACATTATAGCTACAAGGCATATCCCATATGAAGCCAAACTATAAAGAAATCATTTTTTCTATATATTATTTAAATACATCTTATTGCAAAAACAATTTTTATTTCCAAAGCTACAGCATATACTTGCAACATAAAATAGTTGTAATAAGTAGTAATACTTCACTCTGACAATACAACACAAAGAACACTACATGGTACCAAAATGCAAGTTTAACTGCAAATGTTTTAAAAGAAGTTAATATCCCATCACATTTTTATTTTTTTAATTCGTTTTTTTTTTAAAGCATAATTTGCTTTAAGGTACAGTGTATCTGTTTTAGGTAGTAGTATGTCAGAATGTTTTAATTAGCTCCTTTTTTATTGATTTGGTTTGAGATCAATATGGGACAAAGGATCAGAATTGCCTAAAAATATTAAAAACCAATGTGAATACATTGTGAAACCAATGTGAAGTCTTTAGGAGAAACGCAAGCCGTCTTTAGTGAATAGAAAGAAGAAGAAAAAAAGAAGTATACATGTGTATGGTAAAAAATGTGTATACACAGGGTGGCGGGAGCTCCAGGTTGCCAGTGGACCGCAGCCCCCACTCCACAGTGTTGCACGCTGTTGAGGGTTTGGCCCTGCTTCTTCTCTGTTCTTGCCAAACAAGCACACGCAAACTTGCAGTGACTGTGCTGCGAGAGATCCGCTTACTGTTCACTGCCATTGGCCAGGCAGAGGTAATGTCTCAATATGTCTCATGATTATTTATATTTATGGCTGACAAAACTATAAAAAATATCAATTGATGGTTTCCAATAGATGAGGTTGTGATTGAACCACTGTATTGATTATTGCATGTCTCATATTCTGCTTTCAGGATGACGACAAGCCAATGATCGAGGTGATGGACCAGCTTAGCCCCATAGTTCTGGACAGCTTTGTCCATGTGGCTGTGTCTGATTCCGTAAGCAGTTTTATTTAATTTCTCTGTTAAGACATTTGTGTTTATAAGTATGTGTTTTCAGTGGCTTGTTTCAACTTTGTAGTCGTTTAATGTAGTTTCATATTTAGGAATAGATGTCCTACTTACCTTGATCATAGTTTGTACAAATGTGGACACACACACACACACACACACACACACGCACACCTACTGTAATTTAAGTGACACTGGGCATCTGTATAGGTACATTCTAGTATTTTCTGACCACTTCAGTGTTCAGCCTCACTTTTCTTACGTTGTATAATGATAATGACCTGCTTTCTATTACTTTTTGTATCTTCAGGCCACTCTGCCACTAAGTCACCATGTAGACCTACAGTGGCTGGTGGAGTGGAATGCACGTTTGGTCAACAGCCACTATGACGTGAAGAGTCCCTCTCATGTGTGGATTTTTGCCCAGTCAGTGAAGGACCCCTGGGTTCTGTGTCTCTATAGTTTTCTCCGGCAGGAACACCTGCCAAAACACTGTCCCATGGCTTTAAGCTACGCCTGGCCATATGCTTTCACACGCCTGCAGCTGCTCATGCCCCTAGTGGACCCCAAGTGAGTGAGGAAACAACCAAAATGCCTAAACTGTAAATGTAAACTTGAATATTTTTTTTATTCTGTTTTTGATTAAGTAACCTGTATAGGTAAGCCCTCTAATGATTCATGTCTAATTAAAAAAATAAACCTATATTAGCAAGAACCTTTTTTTTTAATGTAAGGTTGTATTTATTATTTAGTTCAGGGAAATCATGATGTTATAATTCTTGATTGAGAAAAAATACCCTATATCTGACCACAGACAAATTTTTTTCCTGTCCACTTTCTATTTTAGTTAATACATTGTTTTGTGCATATGTTGTTTTTCTAAAAGTAAAAAAAAAAAATGAAATCAGTGGAGATCAAATACAATAACAAGAAAACGTAAAAGGCAAATCCAAATCTGTTGATTCATCATGTTACAATTTAATTAAAGAATTTTAATCAAGCTGACTATTATTTCTACCCATGTGCCTCTGCAGTAGTCCAGTGTATGCCAAAAAGACAAGCACAGCCGGACCCTCTGATAGCTATGTGACCCTGTGGAGAAACTACCTAATCCTGTGTCTGGGTGTAGCCAAACCGAGTATCATGAGCCCGGGACACCTGAGGGCCTCCACCCCTGAGATTATGGCTACCACTCCTGATGGTAGCATCACATATGATAACAAGGTACATGCCTTACATGACGGTTTCATTATGATCTCTAGTGGAAGTTGCATTCCTGTGTGCACTGAAAGCAAAAGATTTTTTCGCATAACTCCTTGTTTAGTAGGAATTTAAAACATCCAAGGCATTAAAGACCAATCCATAAAGTCAAGTCAACTTTCTTAAGTCTTAAATGTACAATATGTGTTTAAAGTAGTAGTTATAGACAATTCATGTTTCTGTGTGTGTATATGTGTCAGCAGGTGATTGGAACTCCTTCAGTAGCCTGGCTACTCAAGCAGTTGGTTCCTCTCATGCGGCTCGAGAGCATTGAGATCACAGAGTCTCTGGTGCTCGGCTTTGGCCGAACTAACTCGCTCGTCTTCAGGTACACCCAAAACAGCTCATAGGACAGCCATGAAACACTCAAATCAGTTCTGAGAACATAAGCACATTAAACTGTCAAGGTTGCACTAGAATTACAGTGTGGTAGAGAATTGTCTCAGAGGCCTTGGGTTAGAGCTGTCATTAATTATGATTTGCATTTGGGGACAAAAATCTTTAAAACTTATTTGTTTGTAGAACTGCTTGTAAAGCATGCATTCACTAAGAGCATGCATGAGTATTATTTACTTATAACACATATAGTTGTCATACCACTCTGGCATTCATGAACCATGACCATCTCAGTTGGGAATTGGAAATGAGCAGAGGCTTAGTATGAATTTTAGGGACAATACTCACTGATTTTCTTTGGCATGGTTTATTTTTTTAAATAAGTTTTGAAACAACATATGCATTCAGGAAATTATTAATGTGTTGTAAATTAATGATAATATGTATGCTAATATATTTTAAACTTTGTCTCATATTGCTGATTCATTTGTTTAGGGAGCTAGTAGAGGAGCTCCATCCACTCATGAAAGAAGCCTTAGAGAGAAGACCAGAGGTAAGTTTGATTGAAATCACATGTTGGAATTTTTTTTGCTAATGGGCAGCTGTTATCTCATGTGTAAATATTTGATCTGCTCTTTTACCTAAAGAATAAGAAACGTCGGGAAAGGAGAGATCTGCTGAGGCTGCAGCTGCTTCGTATTTTTGAGCTGCTGGCTGATTCAGGGGTCATCAGTGACAGGTGAGCTGAACGTACACCCACTGAACTGACACCAATTATGCAGGTTGAAGGAACAAAGATTTAACCTTATACAACACATTTTACTTTACAGCACTAATGGTGCATTAGAGAGAGATTCTCTGGCTCTTGGTGCCCTTTTCCTGGAGTATGTGGATCTGACACGTATGCTTCTGGAGGCAGAGAACGATAAAGAGTTGGAGGTCCTGAAGGATATTAGAGCTCATTTCAGCGGCATGGTGGCCAACCTTATCCAATGTGTGCCAGGTATATATAGCATCTGTTCATCTGGTTTGTGTGTTTAGTGATTCTGTGTAACTGAATTGGTGTGGGAAATAAATATATTATTGTTTTATTTTATAATTGTTTTAGTAAGTATTTGGTAACCTACTTACTTTCTATTCAAAATTAATATAAGTTGCATATTCCCCATGATTTGCCCAGTAGTTTTAAACAGACATTAATTTAGTTATCAAGATGGTTGACGAGCTCAAGAATATATTTTACAATCATTATTAATAAAATTTTTGTTATATCTCTGATCCCAGTGATAATTTTGTTTTTTGTTTTTTTTCTCCTTTTAGACAATCTTAAACTTTCTAGAATTTTCTCCACTGAATAATAATAATAATGAATAATAATAATTATTATAATATGTGCATTCAAATTAGAAGGTGCGTTTATATGATGTCCTATTCTCTCCATCACTCTCTATCTAGTGCACCACAGGCGATTCCTCTTTCCTCAGCAGAGTCTTCGGCATCATCTCTTCATTCTATTTAGCCAGTGGGCGGGTCCCTTCAGTGTCATGTTCACTCCACTTGACCGCTACAGTGACCGCAACCATCAGATTACACGCTACCAATACTGTGCTTTAAAGGTGCAGCAAATTACCAAATCATTTTTACTACTAAAACTCTAAATATGGTAGTGTAGGAGTGTTGTTACCTGTCTTAAACCATTAATTTAAAAAATACTTCTGAATGAATGTGATTTGCATTGCAGTGGCTCTGGCTATTTCTTCATTACGCATTGTCATTTTTTTTGTCAATTAGCTTTGCCCCCCGAGCTACAACAGACATGTTGTAGACACATGGCATTGCTGAGACATTATTGGGTTAGGTGCAGGGAAGGCAAAAGCTTGTTAATGTTTTAATTGCAGTGAAATTCCCGACAGCCATCTAAAATTTATAAACAGTACATTAAAAGCTATTAGATTGGATGAGGATGGTGTAATAGGGTGCATTGCCCTATAGCACAAGATACTATAAATACTATACTTGTGAAGTTTAAAAATGTATCGTAATTTTACCTAAATAGTATTTTTCTGACACATTATTATGACATTGTTAGTGTACCGTATAATTCATTATATGGTAGATGAATGAAGAAAAAAATAGTAAATATATTAAGACCTAACATGTTCCTATCATTGTGATTGTTGTGTATTTTCCTTCCAGGCTATGTCTGCCGTATTGTGCTGTGGACCCGTCTTTGACAATGTGGGTTTGTCTTCTGACGGCTATCTCTACAAGTGGCTAGACAATATCCTTGGGTGTCATGATCTGCGGGTAAACCTGTGTTTGCTATATTCTTTATCTGATTATTATGAGAGAAATCATAATCAAAAGCAATCAAAATAAAAAATGTGATTTTAGATTAAAGTAACATTGATAAAATTGTGAAAAAGCTAGTGAAATGGTCTCGTAATTATTTAAACTGCAAGATATGTTTACCCACATTGTTTAAAAATCAATGACTTTGTTAATAAAGCCTTATTTACGTAGAAATATTTCGGTATTGATCAACTGTTACTGAAAACAACAATACATCACTGTGAATTAATGGATGTCTATGAACACAAGGATAAAATCATTTAAAACATGGTGTTGCAGGTGCATCGACTGGGCTGTGAGGTGGTTATTCTTCTGCTGGAACTGAACCCAGATCAGTCAAACTTGTTTAACTGGGCAGTGGATCGCTGCTTCACCGGCTCCTACCAGCTGGCATCGGGCTGCTTTAAGGCCATCGCCACAGTGTGTGGGAGCAGGTAGGAAAAATATAATGCCTGAGTTTTCTAGGGTATAAAGAAAATCACCAATCAGCAGATTTGCACCAATTTGCAGATACATAGGATAATTACTGTATGTTAATAGTAGAAAATAGAATTAAGTGAATTTTTCACAATCCAAAATTTGACAAGAAGTCTTTTTTTTTCTACTTCTTTCAGAAACTATCCATGTGACCTTGTTACGTTGCTGAACCTAGTCCTATTTAAATCCTCTGACACCAGCAGAGAGATCTATGAGATCTCCATGCAGCTAATGCAGGTATGACATTTTCCTTAGTAATTGTCTCACAGTTTGTAATACTTCAAACACTAATATGAAATTAATGTATGAATGAATGAATTATTTAATATGACATTTAATTATAGTAGATTTAAATACAGTGGAACCTTGGATTACGAGCATAATTTGTTCCGGAAGTGGGCTCGTATTCCAAAACACTCGTAAACCAAATCATCATTTCTCATAAGAAATAATGAAAACTCAAATTATTCGTTCCACAGCCCCAAAAAATAAATACATAAAAATAATTAATACAATCTATAAAATGGAAATAAACCAAATTAATCTGCACTTTACCTTATAAATCCTGACAGATAAGTGTTTCCGTTTGTGCGCGCAGGTGCCGTGTGTGTGTGTGTGTGTGTGTGTGTGTGTGTGTGTGGAATTAGCCCCTTCCCTCACCTCATTTTACACAGTAACACTCCTCCTCCCTCTCCCCACCGCGCTTTTTAAGATTCACAACAAACACACACACACAACGGAAACACCGTTTTAACAGGAAAAAAAGAAATCTCTCTGAGACTGGCATGGGCGTATATAAACGGACTCACTTTTTAAGTTTCACAACAAGAGCATAAACACAGCGGAAACACTGAAAAAAGCGAGACCGGCATGAGCGCATACTAAAGGAATCACTTAAGTTTCACAACAAACGGACACACACACAAACACGGAAACACAGTTTTAACAGGAAAAAAAGAAATCTCTCTGACCTGACGTGACCGCATACTAAGGGAATCACTGCTGTAAAGTAAAAAAAAATTTTAAAAATTAACCAGCACCTTACCTTTGAAAAGAATCGCGACAGAGCAGAGTTTCTGTGTGTTTCTGAAGCCGGGGAGGGGGTGAAAAGGGGAGAGAGCTTCTGTGCGTGTGTGTCAGTGTCATATTACGCGTGCACGAGCAGAGTTTCTGTGTGTTTGCGAAGCCGTGGGGGGAGGGGTGGAGGTGAGAGAATGACGCTCGGTGTCAAAATAAGAGTCGCATGTGTGAAGCATGATACTCGGCGCTCGTAAACTAATACTTGCTCGGTTTCCGAATAAAAAAATATTAAAAATCTTTGCTCGCTTTGCGGAACACTCGTAAACCACGTTACTCGCAATCCGAGGTTCCACTGTATGTCTAACTGATTTTTCTCACTTTTTTCTCATGCTCTTTTCCATTTGCTGCCTATTGTGCAGGTTTTGGAAGCAAAGCTATCTGTGTACTCGACAAGAATTGTGGGACAAAAGTCAGGGAACATCTTGTATGGAACCCACGGGCCTTTGCCTCCACTTTATAGCGTATCCCTCTCACAGCTCTCAAACCAGCTTGCCTGCATGTACCCAGAGCTCACTCTCCCCCTCTTCTCAGGTACTGTGTTTGCATGTTTGTGTGTTTACATTTTGTGGAAGAGAGAACCTGCACCATCTGACTACTCTTTTTTCTTTCTTTTTTTGACCCCTTCGTAGAGGTCAGCCAAAGGTTTCCTACCACTCATCCCAATGGTAGGCAGATAATGCTGACCTACCTGCTGCCTTGGCTGAGTAACATAGAGCTGGTAGACACAGGACTGCTACCCCCGGCCTCCAGTCCTTGCACACCAGAGGAAGAGGGGCAAAAGCATGCAGATGGCATGGGTCTCTCACACCCACTCAGAGGCAGTGGCTGGGGATCCTTGCAGGCCACCTCTCTCATTCTTAACAACCTAATGTACATGACTGCCAAGGTACAACTCAGTAGCACCATAATAAGTAGGATGGTTTATAAGCTTTTACAGTTGATATTGTCTTAAAGTTCCTTGGGTTTCTTGTATCATGTTCATTAGGAGCCACTGATTTTGTGGAGAACTGCCAAAAGAAAATTTGACACTTTCTTTAATTCTAAAATGCATCCTTCAGTTAAACAATTATTATACTATTATTCTACTTTTAGAAAAAAAACTAATTGGTCTTTTTTTTATCTCAATCAAAATGTGGTGAACGGTTGTGAACGTGCCTTTCAGACCTAGGCCCTACTTGTTTTTGTGTTGTCTACAGTATTTTGCATCAATTTATAAATCCATTTTACTTTGTGTTTTCTCCTAAGTATGGTGATGAGCTTCCAGGTCCAGAAATGGAAAATGCATGGAATGCTCTAGTGACCAATGAAAAATGGAGCAACAATCTGAGAATCACACTGCAGTTCCTTATTAGCCTGTGTGGCGTTAGCAGTGACACCACACTACTACCTTATGTAAGGACACACTGTCTCTTGATGTCTACAATGTATTTTTTCTTTGTTTAGAATGTTTCATTTTACTTTGGGGATCTTTCGTGTATATTGGGACACAAAGACACAAAGATCACAATGTCAAACTGGTCAGGTCTTACAAGCTTGTGTTTTCTGTTTATCTCTAGATTAAGAAAGTAGTGATCTATCTGTGCCGTAACAACACCATTCAGACCATGGAGGAGCTGCTGTTTGAACTTCAGCAGACTGACCCTGTTAACCCTGTAGTGCTGCACTGTGATAACCCACCTTTCTATCGCTTTGCAGCCAGCAGTAAGATCTCCGCTGTGGCATCAGGTGACAACAGTCAATAAATACGACTGCTCCTTATTAAATGATTATTATGGTCTGTTATTTGTGAAGTTGAAATTTGCTTTGATGTCTGGTTTATGAAGGGACAACATCCAGCAGCAACACAGTCGTTGCGGGCCAGGAAAACATCCAAGATGCAGAAGAGAAGATTGCTCGAGAGAATGAGGAGAGGTAATTGTGTTTATTGCTAAAGTGTTGAGTTTCTCTTACTTAAATAGTACCTTTTAGTATACTGTTTCATATAACTTCTTGAAAATCCATTTTTAGTTAATTTGTATTTGTAAGTCAATGATGTTTGCCTATGTTTGTTTTTGCGTGTCTGTAGGTTTAGTAAAGCTGCGCGGGCTCATAACCGGCTTGAGTCACGATACAGTAACAGCTCTGGAGGCTCCTATGATGAGGAGAAAAGTCAGTATATTATCATTATTGTTTATATTATTCTCTTATCTTTGATTTGTAATTGTTTAGATTTTATCAGTTTTAGCTACTACTGATTGACCTACCAGTTGGAGCCATGGGCAATTAGACACAGATGAAGGATATTTTGATATTTGGTTTTATCAGCCTAGTAATTATCATAAGCCGTTGCCATTAGCTAACAGACAAAACAGTACTAGGAGAATCTAGGCATCTAGGTCATGCATAAGAAAATCTCCACGTTAAAAGCAAAACCAGAAACCCATATATCCTGAGAGTTTTAACAGCTCATTACTAAATGGAAGACATATAGAATCACTTATGTAATCATCTTTTATTGAATGAATGAGTATATTATTACCATTCAAAAACATACAACGATATTACACATTCAGAAAGAAATTACGTTGCAGTTGTCTTGCTGTTTTGACTGATAGGAAAAAGCCCTAATAAGAATGTATTGCACAGTAATTGTACAGTAAATTTGTTAAAAATATATTGCACAGTAAAAAATTACAGACTGATAAATAAATATATTGTACATCTGATGAGAATATGTTGCTGAATGATTAGTAAGTAAAATATATTGCAAAGTAAGTAACCTGCAGGCTATACAGTAAATATGTAAATATGGTGTAAATATGTTGCACCACTAAAGATAATATGATGCTTTGACTGTTACATTATTATTCCTCACCATTTTTACTTAATCGAGCACTCATGAGTTACTGCCATTCCACAAAAGTTTCTAAAGCTATATAAAAACCTATATATAAAACATGTATTCCAGAGCTTAATTTGGAAATCAGGAGGTCCTGAGAGGGTGCCGCTCTGGCAGGTTAGGGGCACATAAAAAAAAAAAACCCTGCTCTTTTCATGATACTAAAAATTCTCTGTCATTCATGCATTTATTTTACATTATAAAACCAAACGTCAAATAAAAAAATTAATAAAGGTTATGTTTAATTTCTTTTTTCAAAATATAGTTTGAGGAATCCTGATCTAATAATCTAAGATATAATAATTTAACCCACCTCTGTCAGCTCATAGATACTGTAGGTACTTCATGTGCCAAAGAAAAAATATTTATTTTAATCCAGAAAGCTTGAATATTTCACAAATGCCAAAATTGCATATTTAAACGAATTAAACTGGGTCAAGAAATGTTTAACTACGGAATGTTTACTGTACAATGATAAACCATAAACAAAATATTTTGTTGAAAGCCATCGCATGGCACAGGGACACATTAGACTAGTTCCATTTTCTGTATGTAATTGTGCTATTTAAAAAAAAAAAAAAAAAAAAATTTAGCCTGTATACTTATAAATATCATGAATTGTTGTGTTTGTTTTGTTATTTAATTATTAATGATTATTGTTTTGTAAAAACTGGGATTACAGTACTATGCTTGTTGAGCTTGCAGAAGTTTGTTCCCTGCTTTTCGCGCTGTTAGCGTTTAACTTTTTAATTTTGTTTATTTTTTAAAAGCCCAGTGTGCCTGCTTTAGCAAGAGCTGCTGTTTGGTTTCATTAAGTAGGATCCACGCTCTTCAGGGAAAAAAAAAAATAGAGTTATTCAGCAGGAAAAAATTTCCAATGAAAGAATGAATAGTTTTTTTTTTTCACTTTCTTTTCTTTTCATTTTTTATTTTAACACAAATAAATAATAGCAGGGAGATAACATTAAATATTAGAGAAAATGTATTAATAGAGTTTTATAGTGGTAGAGCCCATCTAAAAGGGCGCTGGTCCAAATCTGGAACAAATTACCTCCTGATGTACTCACATACACCTTTGTGTGTAAGCATGTAGGTATGTGTGTATACTAGGTGTCTTTGTCAGGTGTTTGGCCTGCCTACCTTGCGTGTCTCCTCAGATAGAGCATTCTGTAGATGCTACTGATGCACACATGCTTTGGAGGCCTAGTGTACAGGGCTTTAGTGGAGGCTACACCCACGCAAATTGCCTTTACGTACCTCCTAAATTTCTCAGATATTTTTTATCCACTACTGACTAGCCTTAAAGCAGCTATAAAATCTTCTATAGTTATTTGTAGAACGACCTCTCAACAACTTGGCTTATTCATACTGTATTGATTTATCAAATCAAACCATAGTGGATTCTATATTGCGCTGCTTAATCAGCATTTTTGGTACCGTCTTACCCCCTCGCAACATTCCTAATGTTTTTAGCCAGTATTTCATGGTCCATCTTACTTTGATAATGTAATACATAGTTTACCCACATTCCTTAACAACTACAGCCCTGCTAATGGCACTTTGTACAGTTAAATGAATTGGTAGAAGCAGTGTTTTACAGCTTTACTCAAATGGCATTCCTCAAGACTACCTTATTTAAAAATGGGAGAACACCAAGTATTAACTGTTATAGTTTTTAAGTTAACCAGGTGCTTATTTTGCTTTCAGTTTAGCGGATAAAAGCAACTACTGATATTGTTTAGTAGTTTTAATGAAATATGATGCAATCTTCTCTGAGATAATAATATAATTGGCAGATTGTTAAGGACTTCCTTAAAATGTGTAAAGGGCAGTTTGAACCCAACTATAATTGTTTGGAGCAATGATTGACCAAAGTTAATGTTTGGATCCAAACATAAAACATTATGTTACAGAATTATTTACAGATTATGAATAGAATTAAGCTTTATTTAATGCCATCTGTGTACAGATGATCCTCTTCCCCCATATGCTGGCTGGCTACTCAGTGTTTTGGAAAGTAACCGGCCCCAGCCTTTGCCTATGGCAATTAATGGAGGTTGCTGGGCTCCGCTAGTGGACTATTTGCCTGAAACCATCACACCACGAGGACCTCTCCACAGGTAAGGTCTTCTCCTGAGTCTCACAATTTTGCTCACTTTGTATTGATAATAAATGAATTCATGGTAATTTAACATTTTAAGATGCAAAATTTAATAATGCAACTACATTACAGAAACACACACTAACCTAACAAAGCATACGAAAATACAATTACAATGCAGGGTCGGATCAAACCGGTGTTTGACTGATGGTACTTGGTTAGTAACCTATATAGTAATCCAGTGTAAGGATCTATCCAGTGACGGAAACTTCAAAGCACTTTTATCGCTCTGGATAAGAGCATCTGCCAAATGCCTAAATGTAATGTAAAAGTTGCTCAGACCTAGGATGTGAACATGGACAATTTATTTGACTTTTTACATGACTGTGCTTTAATATTTTTAAAACACAGATAGTGCAGAGTGTGCAGAGTGATCTGTTTTTATGACATCCATGAGATTTTTCAGTAGACTCATAACAGTCAGAATACAGTGCTAAAAGCATTCACTAGTGTGTTAAGTGAGCTTTTGTTGCATCTCATCTTCATCTTATCATACTGTAGGTATACTGTATGTGACTATAGGAACATCTGAGAGCTTTGTGCTTGCATGGTTCTTTGGCAGTTTGCTAGTTTCCCAAGAGAAATGTCATATACTGCATTTACCTATTTTATGAATACTATAAAAACTGACTAATACAATAAGCACAGCTGATAAAAATGTGCACCCTTAACTACACTGTTTAATATTGCATGTTACATATATTTGATTAGGGTTTTTAATGTTTTTGTTGCTGTGATCCCAAGTATTTCGTTCTACCACATGGACTCATTTGTGTGTTTATGTATGTTGGTAGGTGTAATATAGCAGTGATCTTCATGACAGAGATGGTGGTGGACCACAGTGTGCGAGAGGACTGGGCTCTACATTTACCTCTTCTGCTGCATGCCCTCTTCCTTGGTAATGTCTTTTGTTTGCTGCCTTTCTTTCATTCTTTTTCTCTCTTTGTAAGGTACCTGATTTAAAACTGTTAAAATATGGATACATATTAGGATACATCTGGATACCAAGTATGTAAGTGATTAAAATGAGTAGTGTTTAGGGTTGTAATGCTGTGTGTGTGTATGTGTGTGTATGTGTATGTATGTGTGTGTATGTATGTGTGTGTATGTGTGTGTATGTGTGTGTATGTGTGTGTATGTGTGTGTATGTGTGTGTGTGTGTGTGTGTGTGTGTGTGTGTGTGTGTGTGTGTGTGTGTACGTGCACTAAATATATATGCACCTCTGTCAAGGTCTGTCCCCAATTACATCCTCTGTGTTAAAAAGGCCCTTCTGTGGCATGTGATCACATTTGAGACTACAGTACATTCCCAGCTGTAATTGCAGTTTGCAGGAAGGCAGAATAACACAGTGCAGTAATGCTAAAAATGTGAAAAATCTCTATGATGCAGGGGATGGAACAACAGGGAGCGGTGTGAAATGCCATAACTCATAGCTTATCTCTCAAACTCTTTGTGTCATCATCACCTGCTGTCTCCATTGCGTTCTTGTCGACAGATTTTTGGAGAACTCTTCCTCTGATATTTTATCAACAGTCTAAGCTATTGTAGGCATGTTTAACACATGGATAAAAGCATGAAAATATTTCTCATCTGCATTCACAAGGATTACAAGTGTTTAATATGAATTAAAGCAAAAAAAAGTTTTTTTTTTTTTTTTTAGTTTAGTTCAATTAAAATTAGTTTAATTGTTAATTTCTTGTGGCCTTTTTCAGGTCTCTTTAATTTAATAAATTTCAGTTTTTCCAAGTTTTTATTTCTCATTACTACAATTTTCACACATGCTTTTAAGCCTAATGTATACGTGTAGCATAAAATATTGATGCAGAAAATTACTCCTTAATGTGTATACTTTCAACATTATAAATTTGATTCAAGTAGATTTCACTATTCATGTTCACCTTAATTATTTGCCTGTAGTTGTCTGCTTCACTTTTTAGTATCAGTAATCAGGTCATGAGGTCTTTACACATTTTTTATTTTTATTATTTTTATTTTTTTTACATTGCAGTTACTATTTACTGCATATCCTACTGCACATACTGTACCTAACGTTGTTCTTTAATCCGCATAAAGAAATATTTTTAAAATAAACAGGAAGCCTTATTGTTGTTTTTATTGTTTTGACCTTATTTGAAGGTTTTAAATATATTATGTTTATTCATAAATGTTTTCAGCAAACTGAATATTTTGATCTATTAAGCTTATTATTGTCAAGACATGAAAAAAGTTTCCCAATAATAAAAATGAATGAAAATGAAATAATAATAAAGTGACTAAAAGAATGCTATTCAGGCTGCAACTGTGTTTGTATATGAGGTATATGAATGAGTTGCTAATAAAATGCATTTTATTTGGTTGATTTCACACGGGGCCTTATGCTGGTTTTTCAGGTTTGGATCACTACAGGCCGGAAGTTTTTGAGCACAGCAAGCGGCTGCTCCTGCATCTGCTCATCGCTCTCTCCTGCAACAACAACTTCCAAGTTATTGCCTCTGTGTTGCTTGTTACCAGGGAGATCGGAGACAACAAAACTCTTACTATTAAATCTAGTTTCCAGCCTGAATACTTGCATACAGGTAACTTTTTTAAATACTACCAAAGTATAGAGTCATTTTAAAATTGAAAATAGCATGACTGAATTATTATAAAAATGGTTATATTTAATTATATTTATATGTAAAAGCCTGAAGATAATGAGGTCTTATCTACAGAGGGAAGAGAGTCATCGTTAGGTCTCAGCCCTAAGTATTTTCACCTTGTGGTGGAGGTGTTTTATAGAATCATATAGTTTTATAGTTTTATATGTAGTATCACATAGACTAGAGAGTTACGGAGTGTAATGTTACTTGCACTCCACATCTGAGAGAGCGGAGGGGGGTGTAATTAAGCACCGCCCAGAAATTTGAAAGACACACTCGCCTAGACATCAAGAAAAGTTTTGATTATAAAATCCAAGCCTTCTGGTGTATTTCAAGAAAAGAAAACAAAGTAAACTGAAAGGCTAATCAAGTTAGGCTTCTGTTGCTTTGTCAGTTTTGTTCAGTTCAAATATGCTTCACTGGCAGACCGTAATAAGAAACAGTAGCCTATCGCTAAAGTATGTAAGATAATTTTGACAGTAAAGGAACAAAAATAGCAGTAACAGGACAGAAGGACAGAGGTTAGTCATGCTCATACTGCAGTGGATAAACTTTGCCATCTTGGTCTAAGGGTTAGAGCAACCTCTCTCTCTCTCCATTTATCTCTTTTTATTATCTTAATTTTTGTTAAACTATTTCTCCTCCTAGTGTGGTTGACAAAGAATTTATTTATATATATATATATATATATATATATATATATATATATATATATATATATATTTCACTGTCTAAATATTTACTGTATGTACCTCTAATCATACCACATCATAAGTCTTACCACAAATAATTATGTAAACCAGTATTTTAGAATATTAGATTTAATCAATACCTACCATGTCTCTGATTATATAAAATAAATAGACTGTTGTTAGAGATAAGCATTCTGAAAATATAGCAGCAAAAAGTAAAATCATAACTATGAGACTACTCATGCTTGTGTTATGATGCAGCCATAATTTCTTCCCTCCCTAATTCAGGTGGTCTGGACTTTCTTCGGGAGTGGCAGGCATCTCCTGTGGCAGATTCAGGTCTCAGCTCCTCCTCCACATCATCCAGTGTAAGCCTAGGGGGCAGCATGGGGAACCTTCCTCAGATCACAGCTGAACTTGAGGATCTGGAGGAATCTCCAACTGAGTCTGAGGAGAAGACCAACAAACTCATTGAGTTCCTCACAACCAGGTATTTCACATGACAGAGTAAACCACTTATCCATTTTAAGATGACTAGTCTGTTGAGTGCTTCTTTCCAAACTGAGATGCACTATACGGCCAAGGTGAACACTTACATGACATTTATGGCATTTGACAGACACCCTCATCCAGACCGACTTACATCTTTATTTCATTATACAGGGCCCTGCTCAAGGGCTTAACAGGGCAGGGGCAACTTAGTGGTGGTGGGATTTGAACCTGGGACTTCTCGATCAGTAGTATGCCTCAACCACTGAGCTACACCCTGGACGTCTGACCAATTACACCCATGTGTGCTTGCTGAACATCTATTTAAAATTTTTTTTATTAAAAAAAAAACATTTGCTGTTATAATAATTTTGACTTTTTAAATAATCCTCCTGCCATCATCCTTAGCAAACCATGTCTTCTTATAATTAGCTTCTTCCACGTGGCAGTGTGACCCCTACCCCTACACTACAGCATACAATGATAATCTTGACCATTTGCATGCTTCCACCTGTTTGGGGCAGACCCTCATATTACTGTGATGGTCAGGTATCCACATAAAAAAGTATGGTATGTTAAAATCAGAATATAATACCTCATTACTACAGTATGTCAGGTTATTACAAATCTAAAAAGCTGATCTCGTGTAAAGTACAGATTTATCACGCTTCCTCTCATCTACAGTTCCACTGTAAGCAGTAACTGTAAGCAGTCTCTCAATTAATTGTCTGATTTGGGTGGTGGTTTTATGGTGACACAGTGCATGGAGTGCTGTCCTGTCATTACTCAGGGCCTTCGGACCTCTGTGGTGCCATGAGGACATCACACCGAAGAACCCTAACTCCAAGAGTGCAGAGCAGCTCACCAACTTCCTGCGTCATGTGATGTCCGTGTTCAAAGAGTCCAAATCAGGTAGTTGTTAATTTGCTTCAACTCAAATGAAACTTGCAATCTGTCACAGTTTGATTCTGTACATACAGTTTGATTGTGTGTAACACACTTATAATCCGTGATGCAGATTATACATGTATTAGGCTAATGTATTAAATTAATTTGGCTCAGTTTCTTTATCATTGCTGCTGTGTAGATGGGATAAATATTCAAAGCGAGTAAAAGACCGGCTAATGAGAGAGGGCTAATCTTAACCTGATACAGAAACACAAAGCTGTCTCATATCACTTAAATAAACATATTGAACACTAAATAAAGCATATAAAAATCATGTTTTTGATTTATAATTTTAACTTTGATGAAAAATCTCTAATCTTTATATCACCCTTTTTAACCTTCTTAAGACTTCCACCTGGAACAGCAGTTGAGTGACGTGGCTCTGCAGACGGCTCTGTGTAGCTCATCACGCCACTACGCTGGTCGTTCCTTTCAAATCTTCAGAGCCCTCAGACAGCCACTATCCGCCCACGCTGTCTCAGACCTCCTGTCACGTCTGGTCGAAGTGGTGGGAGAACATGGTGATGAGGTACAGGTGTGTACATATGTTACTGTGTGTGTGTTTGGATGTCTTTTATGTGTGAATATTCATTCTCGGTTTATTGATTGCGCTGTCAGGGTTATGTGATGGAGGTGCTGCTGACTCTGGAGTCCGTGGTGGATAATTTGGCTGAATGCCTCAAAAACAGTGACCTGATGGCAGCATTGACTAGGTGAGGATTTAGTAACACAGTGCATAAATGTATCATTAAAGAAAACTGAAAAAGCTGCATGATGGAGTGTTAAATTTTTTTTTCTTCTTGTTTTTCCTTGATTAGTTTAATTTGCATATAACATTATTGTTGTTTACCTAAGAAGTGGATCCTTAATATCCATCTACTCTTACACATCATCTTATTTCACCTACTCATCCATATTCTCTTCTTTTATCACAGATGCTCATCTCCAGACTTCCTGGTGAGTGGAAAGCTCGGCTGCAACCGCAAAAGCACAGGCCAGCTCAACGTGACACAGGACACAGCAGAGCGCAACAGACATCAGCGGAGTTATTCAGTGCCCAAAAAGTTTGGGGAAAGTGGTGAACATTCATCTTCAGACCCTCCCCGCAGTGCCACCCTGGACCGCATTCAGGCCTGCACCCAACAAGGCTTAGATCGCTCAGCTCGGACTGCCTCGTCCACATCTGCCCGCGCAGATGGTCTAGTCAACCCAGCAGAGCTGAGCCATGCCAGTCACCCTGCCAACCTGTTAGCCACAGTCTTCTGGGTGGCCGTGTCTCTCATGGAGTCAGACTTCGAGTTTGAGTACCAAATGGCGCTCCGGTTGATGCACAAGCTACTGGCACGGGTACCCCTTGAACAGCCCGAGAACCGTGAGCGCCTTGACAAGCTCCAAGCTCAGCTCAGGTGGAGCGGTTTCTCTGGCCTGCAGCAGCTCTTACTTAAAGGATTTACCTCACCAGCCACCAATGACCTTACACTGCAACTCTTCTGTCAGCTTACACCAGTCTCTCGAGTTCCTGTTGTGGATATATCACAGGCTATAGGTGAACTATTCATTCAAACCATATTTTGTTATACTCAAAAAAATGACTTTTTATCTGTCCTATGGTAGCATCAGAAGACAATATTTGTAAGACCACATGCATAAAACTTAATGTGCACAGAAAGAAGAGGTAAAAATTTAAATTTGAACTACATTTAATAATATACTTTCAGGTTAACTATTATAGCTGTGTATTTTTCAGTTCCATTTCAGTTTAATTCTTAGTATTGTTCTGCAGAAAAAGTTCAAATGATTATTCTGTTGCTGACAGAACATATGAAGTAATAAAAATATCATTGCTAGCAGTTAGGATAATATTTAACCCATTTCTATATTGGGTCAAACTGGTGCTTGCTCTTGGTTCAAGTGTTTCTGATGCCTTTTCATTGGACTCAGCTTTAAGGAGATTAATGATTTATACAGATACTACAAATGTTTTGCCAAAATTCTAAGCCACGATTGGTTGTAATGAATGCCTGCACACGCAAACACACCAGAAGCTTCTAAATTAGGTTTGACACAGGTTTTGGCTTAGACTTTATGCCTGTAACAGTGACTGAAATGAAAAAGATACTAGTTAAGAACACCGATGCGGCCATTGTTATTTTGCCTCACTGTTAATACTGCTGTTACTTTGTGATGTGAACACTGAAATACAATATAGTCCTAATGACTTTTGTCTTTTAACTATCTGTTATTTTTCTCTTTTTGTATATCTCTGCCTCAGGGTTCCCTCTGAACGTGCTTTGTCTGCTGCCTAATCTGGTGCAGCACTTTGACTCCCCAACGCAGTTTTGCAAAGAGAGTGCAGAGAGGATAGCACAGGTTCCACCTTTCAAACTTGTCCATTTTAACTAGCCATGAGAAAAAAAATTATTTTGCCTAGTGGCCGATCATGTAGTTTTCAGTATAAAAATATTTTTTATACGTGTGTCATTCCTTTTGCTCTAGGTATGTCTGGAGGAGAAGGAGAAGAATGCAAAGCTGTCTCACTTGGCTCATGTGATGACTCTGTATAAGACCCGGTCTTATACCAGAGACCCGTTCTCCTGGGTCAGTGTGGTTTGTCGCTACCTGCATGAGGCCTTCTCTGATATCACACTCGGCATGGTCACATACATGGCTGAGGTTAGTGTCTCACATTCAATACCATTTCTTAATTTTTAATGGGTTGATCAAACTGATGTAAATTGCCTGTTTCCAAAAATGTATCGATTTATACATTCATTAGCTACACTCACTTTGACAACATTTCTTCAAAGTAATTAAAATCATTCTGATTAGAGATTCTAACTTATTCTAACTTAAAAGTTAGATTCTAACTTTTGTTTAAATGGACATCAAACCATCAATATGTCAATATTTACATGCACAAAGTTTTTAATCAGAATATAACTTTTTATATATATAAAAATATATATAAAAATATATTTTTTTGCATTGCATTGCAAACAAAATTTAAATTAAACTTTAAATACTCACCTCTAAAGAGCCATTTAACATGTGATTAAGCATCATTACTACTAATATACAATAAAGGCATGACTCACATCGCATCCAGTCATTAGCTCCGCTTGCCATAAAAAGTGCTGGAAAAGTCTTGTTGAGAATGGTCCAATCACATGAGCCCTTATATATAATTTTATATATTATAAATATAAATTAACATATTTTAAATATTTTAAAACAATATTGATTCGCTAAGAACAAAAGTGGGAGGATTCAGGCCGCACAGTGCTCCGCCCCAAGGATGATTTGAAAATATCCAATCAGAGCTCAGCCTCAAGTCACATGCTTTTCAAAAATTTACGTGCCTGCATAGACACTCGTTTGTCCGGCGCCCCGCGTACACAAACACAAATAAACATAATAAATTTTAGATTTTTTAAAATTGCAAATAAATTATATTAAGAAATACAGTGGAATATTGTGGCTAAATGACTTTATTTCATTATTAAAATTTATAATTGTTATGTTAAAGTAGCATTCTTCTCTGCCTAACTTTAAGGGGGGCGGCGCCCCTGCGGACAAATATGAAGTAAGATGATTATGGAATAAGTCATACTGTCAAATGGTAGTGGTGATCTTCTCTCTCGCGCTCTCTCTCTCTCTCTCTCTCTCTCTCTTGCTCTCTCTCTCTCTCTCTCTCGCTCTCTCTCTCTCTCTCTCTCTCGCTTTCTCTCTTTCTCTCTCTGTCCTGTAGTTATTGGATAAAGGTTTACCCGGCATGCAACAGCCCCTGCTGCAGATCATCTACAGCCTGCTAAGTCACATGGATCTGGCAGCTATCCAGGTCAAAGCCTTCAATGTGGAGGTGCTCAAAACCATCGAGAAGTTTGTACATGTAGGTTGCATCTTGAGTTTGTCAAACAATATATACAATATATACTGCTGTTATGTACCCAATAATAATACATCTTATCATCATGGAACTGAAAATGTATAACTGGGATTATTTCTCATTAAATAGCCCATAATATCTAAATATTTAAAAATCTATATAATACTCCTTTGATCCTTATGGATGCTGAAATGCCACAGATTGACACAGATTGAAATTTTTGCCAAGAAGAATGAGCAGTATTCAAATGTCCAAAGCTATAGTAATAGAGACAATTGGCAGAAAACATCCCAGTTAGGACCATTTCAATTAGACTTTATAGTACTACAAAAATTCAGGGCACACATTGTATGAAATTAATGTGCGTGTGTTTCAGACTGCTCACTGGAAGGAGGCCCTGAATGTGCTGAAGCTAGTGGTGTCTCGCTCAGCCAGTTTGTCCTTGCCATCCTATGCTCACGGAGATTTGGCCAACCTGGAGGTGAGCCGCATGATGTGGGATGGCTCATCCAAAGCCCTGCCTGGCAAAACACTGGAATTTCACTTTGATATCTCTGAGGTAAGAGTAGGACAGTTTTACCTTTTTCACAGGTCTTTACTGGTGTGCATATAATTGATTATAAAGTCAGCAATAAATATTCCCAAAAAAGATGGCATAAGAGCAGCTGTTTCTGAGTGATGGTACTGTATGAAGATGATAAATAAAACTGAAAACAAAAATGTCTCCATATCAATCTTGGGTTTTGACTCTGCCATGTAGCATTTTAAATAAGAGAAGAGTTTGATTCATTTTATTCAAAGGTGAACACTAGGTGTAATATTCTATTATTTAGGTCAGGACACAGATGTATCCCCAAAATAAATGTTTGTGATGAGAAAGGGCTCCATACCTTCTAATGGAAAACTATAAGAGCGTTTGAAATGACAATTTCAGACAGATTATTTAAACAAATTGAGTTTAAACAAGATAATGTTTATTAGGAAAATTGAACAATTTAGTGGCAAATCTTTCAAGATGTCAGATCTGTGTTTGGGAAGAAGAACCCTCCATACAGTAACTCCACAAGATTATTTTTGACTTGGAAAAACAAAGTTCAAGAAAATGTTTCTGTCTGACATACAAAAACATGGGGAAAGCAGAACAACTTTCACAGAGTTGTCTGCACCACTGTGCCATCGATATATCTTAGTAATTTTTCTTGCAAATTTTTTTTTATTTCTATTTTTATTACAATTTAGGGCCTTAGGAGCATGTAACACATTGCTTTTTGTACTGAACACAGGAAGCACTCTATTTCCCAGAGCACAGTCTTAGGCACTTACACAGCCTAATGAAAGCAGTAATATCCGGTCCAGATGGGCGCTCCTGTTTTTTTCACATGGAGTTAAAGTGCTTATCTACACAAAGGCTTAAGACTGCTGATACTGAGTATCTCTGTTCAGTTTGAGGACAGTGTGTTCACATTTCGACCGAGCATGACTTCCTTACATTATCTAATATTCAGTCAGTTAATGGAATTGTATAATGCATTTTGCTCAGAAGAGAAATAAAGACAAAACTTAACTAAGTAAAGTTCTATTAACAAAGCCATTTGGAAAACCCTCATAAAGCAAGCTTGTGATTTTTTTTAAAATACTATGCTTTACTAAGATTCACTGTTACCAAAAACCAAAACCTCACCAGCAGTCCAGTTATATGTCTGTGTTTGTGTGTGCATGTTTATGTCTATGTAGACGCCGGTGATTGGACGTAGATATGATGAACTGCAGGGTAGAGGAGGTAGAGATGGGAAAGCACGTGCCATTGCAGTGACCCGTAGCACCTCGTCCACTTCATCTGGCTCAAGCTCCAATCCTGTCTTGGTGCCTGTTAGCTGGAAGAAGCCACAGTCTTCACAGGTGAGACACAGATATTAGTGTCATACCGCTTTTATGAGTTCTGAGCACCTTTCATTTTCTGCAGATTAAGACCTCATATATTTTTTAGAAATTTATAAAAAGCTATATTGAACTTTTTAATGTTCAGGACCTATTTAAAAATTAATATCAGGCATTTGAAAATTAAAACCACAGTGTAAACAAATTGTGTTGGTATTACATTCATTGTTCTCTGCACCTTGTTCACAAAAGTACAATAGCATAAACACACAAAAAAAAAAAAACATGTTAATAATTATTTATTTTAAAATTATTTTCCAAGCGCTGTATTGGAATTGGTTTGACAGCCTACAAACGAGTTACATTCCTTTTTGTTTGTAAGTCCAACAAAGTGAATCTTACACCCCTATCTCACCTACGCGGAGTCAGCACGGTTTCGCGTGGTGGCCGTAAGTTCGGTTTATCACAATTCACCGTAAGTTTTTGCAGTTTTGGCGTAGTGTTTATTCTCGTAAGACTGCGCCATCCAAAGCTTGATGGATGCAGCTTGAATCCCGGTGATGCAGCAGGGTCAGTTGACCTTGTACAAAGGCAGCCCCGTGAATAATACCCTATTTGCTGCTTACTGTGCACTTGAACAAATGCCATTTTGTCTCAGAGTTGTATTGGACTGTGAACTCCTCTCATTGAGGCTTTTCTGAAATTAAGATCACAGTATTTACCTACAGGACAGCTTTACAGGACAGCCATTTTCTATCATCGTGCTTCAAGACTTATTCATTGAAACCTGTGAGGCTGACACATTTCTCCCTCACACTCACATGCACACACATATAATAACCCGGACTTTGGACATTTTATATATTCACTTCTCGAAATATTGTATATAATGGAAAATATTGATATTTGGTGCTATTTTTGGTATATATACCAAATATACTATTTCTGAGATTTGTTTGCATCTACGAATGTAACCTGAATGTTCGTAAGTCGAGACTTATTGTATATGTATTTACTATAATTGCTGTGGAAGCTGTTTTTAAATCAGTACATCAGTTCTACTTCTGAATCAGACTTGTAACTTTGTGTTCTTAGAAGAGAACACGTGAGAAGCTGGTGAACGTGCTGTCTCTGTGTGGCCAGGAGGTCGGCCTCAGCAAGAACCCATCTGTAAGTGATCGCTCTAGGCACCTGATTTTGACAATAATGTGGGTCATTACTGATACTAACACCTGATATGATCCCATGTGATTTAACTGAGTGCAGTATTTTGTCTGCTAGGTGATCTTCTCCTCCTGTGGAGATCTGGAACTGATGGAACGCCAGCCCAGCCAGGTATCCTCAGAGGATGGCACACGGGAAGACACTTTAGATGACACTGCCTCTGAGCAGCAGTTTCGAGTCTTTAGGGACTTTGACTTCCTTGACGTGGAGCTGGAAGATGGAGAGGTATATATGTATAAACATGTATCACAGAATGTAATATCAGTTTTTCATGAACAGATTGTGACACGAGTTTGATGATATTCAGTGTAAAGTTATAGAACACTGTAATTACCTGTTCTTATATCTTATTATAACTTCTAACAAAACTGCCATTTCTGCAGTACCTATGTTTCTCTTTCTTTCCCTTGTGGTGTATTAACAAACTCTAACATGGTTTGCTTTATCGTTGTGGTTTCTTGATGTCTGGATAACATTGTCTTTCTTTTTCTCCTGTGCTGTCCAGGAATTGCAGGTAAGCATGTGTGTGCCAGTGATTGACCTAGAGAATGACAGTGGCCTGTCTACTGTAGGTGCATAGAAACACTGTGCATGTGTGTGTTATAGTCAGGGTTGTAGTCGATCTTATCAATAGACTATTGAAATTGATTTAATTAGATTTATTGTCACAAATGTCAGTGCATGTTTAATGTGTCTCGTGGCCAAGTTAAAAGCTGTCCTAGACATTACAGTGTGGTTTTATGTAGAGGTCTCAATTGTAACAAATTCCTCAGCAGTCCCATTTAAAATAAAAATACAACCTGCATGTGTTAAATTCTTTAGCATGTGGGATAAAACACTGTCGGGTGAGTGTTTAAACAGCCAGTTGCAGTGAATCTTTCAATACTCTTAGGTATATCTATGGACATGTGTGTTGCAGGGTGAGAGCATGGACAACTTTAACTGGGGAGTACGACGGCGCTCTCTGGACAGCACAGACCTGACAGAGCTACTGGAGGAAAGCCAGCACTCAGACAGCACACCCAGTCTCGGGCCACTTGATCCACAGCACGACTCGGACGACTCCTCCGAGGAAGAGTCCAACTCCACCAGCCAGAGCATCTCACACCACTCACAACTTGTAGGACACACAGTTCCTGCAATTTGTTTTTAAATCAAGTATATTTTTGCTATTGCACATGTAACAGTCTCTTATTAAAGATTTCTCTCCCTTTCAGACAATGAACCTGTCTCCTTCAGAGGACACCATTCATACTGACTCTTTGTCCACCTCCTATGACACATCTGCTGACCCAAACTCTCTGAACGCCACCACACCAGGCATTGGAATGTCTTTTCCAGATGACACCATCATTCCACCTGTGAGTCACATTTTGGCTTTTTCTGCTAACAAATTAATACAATTATAATTATGACTATAATTACACCTTTCAAAATGCATATTACTAAAATAAACTCATACATAACAAAGGTTATGGCCAAATCTTTTTGACCAAAAAAAAAGTACAACTATTAAAATTACTTTGTAGAGAATGAACTTTGTAAAGTTTAAATTATTTTTATATAATTGATAAGAATTCTTATCACGTTCTTATCATGTCCTACATTTTGGGTGTTTTGAAAAACATGAGATCTATTGGTAATGAGTAAATAGAAAATAAGGGTTAAGGCAAAATAATCAGGTAGAATTTATTGAGTACACTTTCTTCCACAGCCACTACCTGAAGATGAAGGCAGTAATGTGCATGAGGATGACTTGTCATTTTGTGTGAGCGAGCTGCCTCCGGGTTTTGACTGTGGCTCCAGCTTCACTTTGGATATTCCACCTGAACCTGATCGATCAGAGCTGGAACTGGACCCAAGCTTCCTGCATGGGTACGTGCCTTTGTTAAAATAAGTAACTAATAATGATATTTGTATTGTAGCTGCTGAATATTTCAGTTGTCAGCTGTTCAATCTGTCATACAGAAGGGTAACAAAGGAAATTCCAACAGAGCAGGTTCAGTGGTTCTTGGTAATGATTCTATGGATCTCTGGAGCTGTAATGAAGAAATTAACACCTTTCTAAAGATATTACCTCAACTGATATTTTAAAGGTGGTGAGAGAGCGGCGTCTGACAGTTCAGTTCAAAATGTCCTCCAGGTCTTCAGTGAAGTGCATAATTTTCAATCTCATCGAACCACTGAGCTCAGGATGGGGACATTGTGATCCTGAGGCATACCACTAAGTCAGGATAAAAATGGTTTATCATAGGATAGAAGCAATCAGAATAACTTGTGAATAAGTTACAATTATCAGTCTGATCATATCCTTCATTGATATTCTTTGTTTCCTGAAGAACAGGTGCTCTTCTGTTCTTTAGATACCAAACTAATACGTAATGTACAGTATTTACTGACATCTATTCCAAAGATTAAATATGATTTTAAATGCAGATGTCACTTTAGTCACTGTACCTACAGAACTACAGCTAGTGGAGAAGCCTTTCTGGCTGATGCTCTACATGCTTCATGAGTATTGTTAAAGTTTATTACTCCAACCAGGAATCCTAAATCATCTGAGTAATAAACATGCCACTAACCAGTGACTTTGTTGAATTTTTATTTGAAATTACTGTTTAAAGAAAACAGCTGTCTTTCCCCTCTGGGTGATACATTTTTATATTGTTATGCTCAGGTCTAGCTATAGTTATAGTTATGGAGAGGAACGGGACGATTTGGATGAGCTGGGTTTTCCTCCACCCCCGTCACCCTTCTTTTCCGCCATCTTAGCTGCATTCCAGCCTGCAGTGTGCGACGATGCTGAGGAGGCATGGCGCACACACATCAGTCAGCTGCTGAGTGACACAGATGGCTCATGTGCTGTGTTTACTTTCAGCATCTTCTACTCTCTGTTCCAGGTACTTTGACTCATACAGCTGCTATATCATGTGCTCATATCACAAAATAGAGGTGTGAAAAAAAGCACTGTATGCCCTAAAAACAAAATTGTTAAATCATAGCTTTAGGAAATGTAGATTTGTACATATGTGAACGTTTATTGTGTTACTGTGCAGAGCAGCAGTTGTGTCAGATGAAGTGGATAGTCTTGGATAGTCTCTTAATCCACTGCATCTTTGACTAGAAAAATGGGTTTACAAAGGGGCTAATACTTGACTTGACTTGACCTAATACTTTTCATAACTTCTGATGCCCTCTAGTGGGCTACAGAAGTCTGTCAAGTTGTCCTTGTTTCAAACTATTTTAAATACCTAATATGCTCAATTGCAGGGATGTAAAGTTCTTAAAAAGGTTTTCCGTCATAAGTCAAATAATTACTTGACGTATGTCTGTCAGACATTTTTACACTGAATTGCATGGTGGGTGATCAGTTATTTTTAAATAAAAATGTTCTCTCTTTAGAACATCCAGGACAAGTTTTGTACCTTAACCAGTGATGCTGCTGATTACCTTGGAAATGGTTTAAAGGGCATTGGGGCGAAGTTCATGAGGTCATCTCAGATGCTGAGTACATGTTCAGATTGCCCCACGCTTTTTGTCGATGCTGATACGGTAAGTATCAGAAGACAGGATTGCATGCATTGTCTGACTTTCTAATCTTGTGTTCATCTTTGTGTAATAAACATGACTTATTTTTCTCAGAAAATGTACAGCAAATGTACAGCAATTTATTGTTATTTTTCCTCATATTGCTTGACCTCCTTTGGTTTGTAGTTAATATCCTGTGGGCTTTTGGAGACTATGAAGTTTAGTGTACTGGAGCTGCAGGAATATCTGGACACTTACAATAGCAGAGAAGATGCAGCCATCACAGTACGTTGAAACCACACACCTAGAAAAGTGTAATTATCTTAACAATTGTACAGTAAGGCTTTTTTCCTGAATCTCTTTGACCTCCTAATGTCTGTCTCCTTCAGTGGCTTCACAATTGTAAGTCCACGTTTCCCAGCTGTCCTGATGATGGAGTGATAACATGCCAACCTGGGGACACAGAAGAGAAGGTTTGCAAGATATGCCATATGAGCTTCTCTCACTCTGATCTCTCAGACCAGTCAAGAATATTTTCACACATAACACACAAAAACATATAACCACCAAACAGAGTTTTGTTCCATATATTTATATACTGCCTGGCCAAATAAGGCATAATTTTAGAAGGGTCAAATTATTGGGCACGTTACACAAAGAAAACAACTAAGGAGCTTGGAAATAACTAAAACTACAACATATTATCAAAAATCTGGAATGATAGTGCTGTACCGTCAACTTTGTTGAAGAAATGTGGTTGAAAAAATCATTAATGGAGATTACCATTGCTGTGTTGAATAATGAACGGGCATTTCCATATGCATACAGTTTGATGTAAACTCAAAGCTTAACACTTGTGAAAACCACTTGTCAGAGAGGCTGCTGTCAAAAAAGGCTTCAGTTTGCTCACCAGCATAAAGATTAGACTTGATGGAAAAAGCTCATGTGGTCTGATTAATTCAGATCGACCCTAGTACATGTGCTTCAGGGTACGAAGGGAATCCATGGAGCGATGCTCTCATCATGCATTGTGCCCCACTGAGGCAGTGTTATGATCTGAGGTTGCTTCAGTTGGTCAGGTCTAGGCTTAGCAACATTATATGGCAGTAAAAGGAGCTGACAACCTGAATGTACCAGGTTCTGTGGGTTTTTTTTCCCTCATGGAACAGGTATATTTGTATTTTACAAATGAACTGGCAACCACTTTATGTGCCATAATCAAAGTCAAAGGTGAAAGATGAATGGCTGAACTTTTTTGGGCCAAGCAGTGTGTAACTCCACATACACACCTGATTAATGTCAGACTTATCTCATTATAACTGAACAAACTACCAGAACTAGATGAGAACTTTCTTCTCACTATCCCTGTCTATAATTTCAGTTGTTCCTAAAATTGGAGGGATGAAGAGGATGAGGAAAATCTTACACTAGCACATGTTGCCTGATGTGTTGTGTAAAACCTATAGAAATGATTAAGCCACTTATTTAGTATTAACTATTCAAATAAATCATCTATGAGCCGCATACAAATGAACTTCCACTTACTTAGCTGTATCAGAGTTAAATCATTCGATTCAGTTTTATTTGTATAGCAATTTAATTTGCATAGTGCATTAAACCAAGCACCTTTACAAAAAATCAGATGTAGATTTAGGATCAGAGGTGACAGACAGTGGTAAGAACATTTTCCCTGTGATGGCATGAAAAAACATTAGAAGAAACAGCCTGAAAAGAAAACATGTTTTGACAGTGGATAGTGGGATTAAAACTAACAGTACTAACATAAGTAGCAACATGGTTATACTGTAAGTACAATATTAATGATATTCAGTATGATATACAAATATGATAGTTATAGTCAGTTGTCATGTGTAGGGTCACTTTTTTTTACATAATCTAACACTTAAAATGTAACTTTTTCATCTTCAACTCTTTGCGAGCTGATTATGGTACGAGCAGATAAAATAAAATAAGAAGGCTTCCCTGGCCAGGAATGTGTTTGGAAAGAAATCGCAAACCACAATCACAAGAATGCCACAAATTCAGCTACAACCGAGTGTTAAAATCTTTTGTTAATTAATGCCGTACCCTTGTTTCTACTTTGATGGCATCTGTGACTCTTCTGTCCTTTACCACTTGTATGTTTTTATCTTCCTTATGAATACCATGAGCAATCTCCAAGGCTCAATCTAATGCTGATGATCCACTAATCACAAAATAAGTTGATACTGCTGGGTTGAATCTTGTTGTTTGCATGCTCTGTTATTAACACCTTATATTTCTCCTCTCTCAATTTCAACTTGTCTTCTCACATGCTTACACTGCAGCAAATGGAAACACTGGCTGTAAGTCCAAAACAAGATGAAGTTCTCTCATATGCAGTGTTAACATTTCCAGTCTGTTAAAGACTGTGTACACCCAGTACACTGCAGTTTATTTGATATTGATATTGATTTTATCCAGAATATGTGAACAAATGTTGTGCGTGTCTGAGTCTGTATCACATCTGGTATGTCTGCATCTATTTTTTTTTTCTCTTCAGCAAATGGAACTGTGTCAGCGTCTGTACAAACTACACTTTCAGCTCCTGCTCCTATTTCAGTGCTACTGCAAACTGATCAGTAAAGTCAGTGCTATCAGTGCTGTGCCAGAGGTACTGTGACCATTTCTAAACTACTGAATGTGGTTTTAGCATACATCAAATGTGCATGTTGAGTTTAATGCTGCAGTAGTATTACTAAACAATCAGACAATGGCCAGGTACATTTTTTCAGACATTTTGCAGAAAATTGTTAAGTTTATGTGATTATCAAGTGACAGTTTACAAGCAGCACTTTGACTTATACCCAATTTGATGCCTTATTCTTCCCCACAGCTGTTGAACATGTCCCGTGAGCTCGGCGAGCTGAAAGTCAGCCTGCGATTGGCAGCAGGAATAGTGAATAATCAGGAGACCCAACAACAACACAGAATTCAGCCCGGTTTCACCAGCTCCGAAGCAGCAGTGCAAGCTGTGCTTGAGTGCCTAAAGAACAGGCAGTATACTACAGCCATCTGCCACATCCGCCAGTGCAGGTCGAGCACACACTCACAAACACACACAAACACACACACACAAAAGAAACGTAAGATTAATATAATACAGGTTTTTGTAAAATTATTTTTTGTGCCCTTAGCTTCTAAATGGTTCCATTTTCCAATATCTCCACATCTATTTGACATTTCTGTATTTGTCAGAGGGCTTGTCTTGCCACCATGAGCTTTAGCTTTCTCATTAGAGAACCTAAATACATAAATTAGAATAATGTACAGTGCTATTTACATTAAAATGCCATTCATATACACACACTTAGCCTATTTAAAATGAAGACATCCATAAACCGCTCAGACACATCTTCAAGCACCTACATATTAAAACAATGCATGGTTACAGATAGCTGTTCATTAACAGAACCAAAAATTTAATTTTGTGTAAGTACGTTATTTATATACTCTTCAGTATTAACGTCCTAAGCTCAGGAAATATAATACATGTATACATTGTCTTTTTCCTTTCTTTCTACAGACAGCTCTGGCCAAGTGACATCTTTGGCAGTAATTCAGAGGATGAAATTCAAACTCTGCTGAACATCCACTTCCGCCACCAGTCTCTTGGCCAGACGGGAATGTTTGCCCTGGTGGGCTCAGAGCAGGACTTGGGGCGGGTGAGCTCCGAGCTGATGGAGCTCAACAGTGAGATCCGGGATATGATCAGGCGCGCTCAGGATTCCCGGCTAATCTCATCATGCCTCCCGGACTCCAGCGCTTCAGCAGTGAGTCTCTGACAGGAAGTGTGCAGCACCCCAAAGCAGCGCTGGATCCCCCCTTAGACACTCACCCCCTCTCCCTCACTCATTCACTACTGCCCCCACCTGATCCAGGCCGTACCTACTGCGCTGTGTGGGAGTGCTGCAGCCCTCTCACGGCTCTGTCCTACAAACTTGGCCACTACTTAGGAAAAATCAGAGAATTGCCACTGATTGCACTGAATAGGAAGAAGGGGGTCCTGAGAGTGAGCTTGTCTTCAGGCTCCCAAATGTGTAGCAATTCTGGAGAAACTGAACTGCTACTGTGCGACGCTTCAGATTAAGTCACGCTGTCACATTTTTATATGTTTATGTAATTGCACTATGTTGAGCTTTCAACATCAAACATCACAAAGGAAGACTAGATTGTGTTTGCTACTGATGACAATGCTGCGTTTTTTATGAGGAAACAGCAAAGCTGATTGGAACTTGTACTAAATGTGACTGCGCTGTATATTGTTCATTGGGAAATGTGCAATGAAGGATAAACTGAACTGGATGCCTTTCTATTGATACTGTTTTAGAATGTTCTGTGAATTACACACACACTAGAGAGCCCTTTCTTTTTGTAACTGTGTTTATGAGCCTGTTCATCACTATTTAACACTGAAATTAATATTTATATGCACGCACACACAGGCATGCTGATATTTAGCAGCCATACAAAACAAAACAAACCAGTAAGCTGGTAAATATCAATGTATCCAAGTGTTGGTTAATGTTAGTGGCACTATTAGGCCCTTTATTTTTTAAATGTGTCGCTTTCTACTGTATACAGACTTGCCTCTTGCTCAGTTGTATTGTCAAGATATATTAACATACATTTTTACCTTAAGAAATTGTTCTATAATGTGTCGTTAAAAAGTGCTGAGCATGCATTGTTGTTCTTATGATTTATTTAAACCATTTAAATTAACTTAAAGCAAAACACATATTTGTACAAAGTCCAAAAGGGAGCTCTTCTCATGCGGGTCAGTTGTTTTGTGTTCAGAAATGTGCATGCCAGCAGAGATTGTACATTGTTTTCCTTAGGGGGAAAAAAGTCTTAGATTAGGGATTTTACACTGTGTATATGGTTACTTTTACAGCTTTTGTGAAGTAATTGTTTTGTGCCGTCCAGTGTCATGTAAAAAAATAAAGACTTAGCTAATAAATTGTCACCTGCATCATCTGAATCATAACACTACTTTTCAGTCACAAAACATTACCAATACTTTAGTTCACCAATTGTTTAGGTCTCAGTCTCACAATAAAGGTAAGTTAAAATTCAATAAATGATTACATACGTATTTAAGCTTAATTGACGGTCTTTTTTTTTTTTTTTACATTTTTTAAATTTTTATTTAAAATCACTGAGATTTCAAATAGACTAGGGGACAAAAAGCTAAGTGTGAAGTAACCAGACAATAATAAATAAAAACACACATATGTAGAGTACCTGACTTCATGTAGGAACATCCTGATTTTTCTGAGGTCTGGAAAGTGTCCATGTTAACAGCATATTACTGACAGCTTCCTCCTGTACAGTAATCTATAATAGACAACAGGAGAGGGCTGTGCTTGCTCAAAGAAACATGAAGGCAGCCAACCACACCTTTTCTGACTATGCAGGATGACACTCAAATGCAGTCTGTCCAAGCTCCAGAAATGTTGATGCTTGTTTAGTGCGCCCCTGACAAGGAAGAGAGGATGTGATCCATCCCACCAAATGAGTGCTACAAATTCTGTTCTCAAGTCCCAGGCCTTGGCATCTTGTACATTATGATTTAACTCAAGTACAGTCAAGTTTGTCCATCCTTAATGTTCAGTTATCACAGAAGACACATGATCTAACAGCCTCAAACATTTGCTAATTTATCTCTAGACAGACCACACATTGGTGCAAACATACTGGTTTCTCTCCAATTACTCAGAACGGTTCAGGTTTATCCCAGGTAAGGGAAACCAACTTTTTTTTGTCTTGACATCATACTCAATAATCTATAAACCAAATGCATAGTATTAAACATTGAGACAAAACATGATAATGCTGCAGTACCTTTTTATTGAGTTTAATACATACGCAATACAAAAATTAGTTCATCAACATTATAAAAAGATCATAGAGACAATCAGACTATATATTTGAAGCTGTAGGTGGTGTCGCAGGACAGCCTTTTGCCCTTGCAGCGGCCACACAGGTCCTGGCGATGAGGACGCCGAATGTCAATGTGCCTCTGCTTCCGCTCACAGCAGCATCGTGTCCGTGCACATACCTGAGTAAAGCAAATAAAGTGAGCCCAAAAGGAATGGTGCTGGTGTTGCTTGGTAGGATCACTGAAATTGTAAAGTTAGATTAAGAGCAGCCATAACAGATAATGGCTACATTTTAAGCAGTGTTTTAAGCAACACCCCCTCCCCATACACAATTATGCAAATCAAAGGAAAGCTCAAAACAAGCAGTACACAACCTGACACTGAATTGACTCCACTCTGTATGGGTTCAGCCCAGCCTGGCACTTTCTGCAGTGCTGCTTGAAGTAAACCTGATGGAATGTAGATCACAAGGTTCTCTCATACACATTTCATTGAAAAGTTAAAGGCCAGAAACAGACCCCATGCCAATATGCAAACATTTGATGCTCGGCAAAACTGGATTCACATCCAATTACAAATGCATTAAGACAAATTGCATGTTGGACTGCAGGTCTTAGAGGTTCTTCATGGCAACATTCTCCCCCCCTACCCCAGCCCTTCTTGAGTTTAAGTGCATTTGAGAAGGGAAACCACCAAGATGTCCAGGACCAGAGTGAAGAAACTGCTTGATTCAGGGCTGCCAACAGGTTCTTCCCATTTTTAAGGCATTAAAAAGGGATGCCTACAAAATTTGAATTCCAGAACCAATTTGCATAGCTTAAAACAAGATTAAACCAATTTGCGTTACATACTTCAAGCACTAATTATGCCATCATGCTTAATTATAAAATTAAGTTACATTGCAACAAGCCATGTTAATGTTATAGGGCAAATTTAAAAATAAACTTAAAAAAAAAAAAGTTTCACTCAAGTTTCAGAACAGGCAATTTCCTTCGTTGTGGGATGCCTTTGCATCATGGTGTGTGTAAATCCAAGCCTATGCATGCAGTCGAGTGTTGATACTTGGATTGGAGCAGATTTCGGGTCTAGACCAGTTGAACTACCTTGCAGGTTCCTGAGATGCACCAGACGTACGCGCTCTCCCAGCGGATGTTGCACTTACTGCAGTGGTAGTAACCATACTTCTGCTCCAGAAACTATACAGCGCAAAAAAAAGGAGGGGGGGGGGGGAGTAGTAAATAGTATTTCCTAACGCGTTTTACAAAGCAGTACAACACTTCACCCTACCTGGAAGTTAAACTTCGTGGGCGCGCGACTCTGGAAGGCAGGGCACTGGCGCTCTTTCGCGCGCGCGTCCGCTTCCTCTGCGCGGTTCTCTTCCTCGGAGCCGCCCTGCGTCGCATCTCTGTCCAGGTCATCAGCGCGGGCTGGCATGGAGAAAAACCTGCGGTCAAACACGGGTGAGTAAATCGCAACGGGCCGGGAGAAGCGCACATTGTTCACGGGGGTGCTGGGGAGGCTGGGTCTCTGCGGACTGCTCGTCTTCGGCGAGTCCCACTTGTCCTCGCGATAAAACAGCGTCTTGGGTCCGAGGGAGCACTGCACCGTGGCGTTCACCTTCGGGTTCACCTGAACGCCGAACTCTTTGGTGTTGGCTTTGCGCAGGCGGGGAGTCAGATTCGGGTTCACCTGAGACAAGATGGCTTTTAACTGAGCCCGCTTGTAGATTTCAAAATACTCCGGAAGCTCGGGCATGACCCCAAACCCGCCCTTTTTGTTCCAGTTCTGGGGCTTGAATTTAGCGTTCCCATGGTAAAACGGAAAATAACCTGGATAGCCGTTGAAGTTATACGCAGAAAAAGTCAAGGCTTCCATCGCGATATACGTAGATACAGGGCTGACAGAGATCCTTATTTATTGCTTCCGTCTCAAGCGCTCGTGTGCGGCCGGAATTGGACTGGGACTGTGACGAGCTGATGAGGAGATTGGCAGCAGGTGCGAGGCGTGTAATGAGCCAGGCCTAATAACACGGCCTCATTCCAAATGTCCCCTCGATGAATTTATAGTGCACTTTATAGGGTAAAGGAGCCATTACTTTATACCCCGGTGTCAAGATGGGTGTAACTTTGTTTTGTTCAGGGGGACAGACACGATTTGTGTGGGGAACAGATGAGACACCAGGCCAGTGCGCACACAGTCTCACACAACTCATACACTTCTGTTTGAAATTCAAAACCAAGCACAGATTAGTCTTTTTAAAATAGGACGCCATGAGAATATCCACACAACCTGAATATCCTGTATCTATATAACTTAACACTCGAATTACTGACTTTTTTTTATTTTCTGGTGCAAGTCCCGAGGTGTTATTCACCCATGCTGAGATTTTCACAGTTCTACAGCTTGATTCTCCTCCTGCTTTTGTTGTGCAAACCTGTGAGGCCAGGCACAGTTGCATTATAGTTTACTCAGAGTAGCTCAGATCCAAGGCAGGCCAAACCTCGGTGTGGGACAGGTAATGGGTGTGTTTGCACAACAAAAGCAGAAGATCAATGGAGCAGCAGGGGTGCTCGTAAGTTAGCGCAGGGTTAGTAAATCTAGTGTTAAAGAAAGGTTTTGTCTGTACATTGACCAGAACTTGCTCTTTCAATGCTACATTTATTTATTTATTTATTTAGGCTACATAAATCGGAGAACCCGAAACCAGTCTCAGAAACCTTTCTGTCCGTATGTCTGTCTGTCTGTCTGACCAGCCAGAATTTGCAGAATGTAATGAACCGCTGCCAGTCTTTCGGTATTTGCCTGATGTTGATCCTGCACCATAAATGAAATGAAAATGTTGAGTAGAAGTGAAGTTATGAGCAGTTATGTTCCAGATTATAAACCACAAGTTTTGACAGCATTCTAGGCGTAGAGTCAATGTGTCAGACTGTGGCCCACCGCATTACACTTTTGCACTACTTAGATATCTGCCTGAAGTTTAACCTGCACCATAAGTGAAATCAAAATGTTGAGTAAAAGCAATGTTACGGACAGTTATGTGGCGGATCTACTTTAAAATAGGTTACTAATAAGCTACTTGCTAAATGTAAACAAACACCTGCACCAATAGATATTAATTAGAAAGTATAAACTGAAGCTTTTTACTGCGATTACTTAATATTTTCACTGCTGTAATAACAGCACTGAAATAGTATAAGTGAATTTTGTGGTATTGTTTGAAGACAAAACTTAATCTTAATTCAACCTACTGTACTAGTTTTCTAGATTTCTCATTTGTAATATGCCTTAAAAAGATAACCTGTCTGGTTGGCATTGTACCTCGACCTGACCTGTACTGTGATGGACAACAAATCACAGTCATCAGCAATGAGGAGATTGTAAATCAGAACACTGTAGATCTTGGATTAATTTCCATCTGTTCAAAACTACTGTATATAAACACGGACCCTTGCAGTGATTGAATCCTATGTAAAGCATAATTATAAAGAAGATGCTAAAGAGTAAATGGGCTTTCCAGCACCTTATTCATACTATTTGGCACAGAAAAATTGTTGGATTGTTGGCGCCAACATGTCATCATGGAAGGTATGAATGAAACAGATGAAACTGTTTGGACAATCAGTTTTCTGGAAAAAACTGAAAGAGCCTTAACAGAGGTCTTGGTCAAATCTACAAACACCACTTATATAGGTAGACGTTGCTCGTGCCATTTTTCTTGCAAGTGCCATGTAGTGAACATAATTTTTGGTCCACACTGGCTTTCTGGGATCAAGTCATTTGCTTCACCATGAACATATAGACTTCTAAGTAGTAGCCAAGCTAAGATTTTCCTAAGATCGTTGACAGCACAGAGATTCCTCTTTGGTGTGGCTCTGGTACCTTCTCTTAAGGTCAGATTTCGATATAAAGTTGCATGAGTCTGACAGCTTGTCTTGTCCACCATACTTGAAAACTTTTTTTTGGACATTTGCTTTTTAAGATTGTTTTTTAAGAACCATCCGGAGATGGTTACATAGACTAAGTAGAGAAAGTAAGTGGAGAAGACCTCCCTCTCCTCATCTGTTGTGTCTTGTTGGAGAGTATGGAGTGCTGCAATGAACTCTGATCATCAGCCTTTGATCAAGTCTGATCCAAGTTAAGTCAATCAGACAAGTATTGACTTAACTTGGGTCAGACTTGATCCAAGGCTGCTGATCAGAGCTCATGTCAATCGCCAACCCAACTCCGGTATGTCATGGCTTTCCGTAGGGTTGCGCGTAGGGTTGCTCAATACAGCAGTGTGTAGCTAGACCTTCCAAACAGGATATGTCGGTTTTACCATTTCTACCATTTCAATTCTTTTGTAATTATGGCAGTTATATCCCGCTCCCTCTTCTCAAACTCAACACTGGCCGCAGGCACAAAAAATATGGTGTGAATACTGATGAGTGTAGGTGCAACAAGCAGACACTGGTCTCCATTGATAACAACCGGAGCCACAATTCTGGGCAAAAGTGACCACAACTGCATGCAAAGTCTGTGCTCTGATGCTGTGTCTCCCATTGGTGATCATCTGCTGTGCTCTCCAAGACGGTCGTTGTCACCAATGTTAGCTGTGATGGCAGGCTGACTATCTGGTATATGCCCAAGATGGTGTTTCAGCGGTCTGGCATAGACCCAGAGAGCACTCCCTTACTTGATGTACACGCTCTTACCACAGTGTGGTGCAGGTCAAGTTTAAAAGGGGGAGTATTTGCACTATGCCTACCTCATCCTAGACAGGTAATGGAACAGTAATAAAACATGATTGTCTGTTGTGCTTTCCTTAACAAAGGTAAACAGAGAAAGCAGCAATGAAGATATGTTGTCTGTTTTATAACCCCAGCTTAATGAGCCAGTAGTAGCCTAAGTGAAATAAGAGGATCTGCAGTGCAGGTAACATGTCAGTGTAGGGATAGGCTTTATGGGTGGCATCCTATCAACCAGTACATCCTAATTAAAAAACAAACTACATTGATAGGAAGTGTAAGTATACCAAGTTAATTTACAAGAATCTGCCAGATGTCAACCAGTTCTCACACCCAGCATTTCAATTATTAAAGGCATCATGCATACACAGTAAAACACTTTGGCTTCAATATACCAATGTAACCTGTAATCCTCTGGTTAATGTTAGCAATTAAAGTAGTTTCTTCAGCTCTCCAGTGCAAAAATTCTATGCATCTATTGGCTTTGCACCTGAATTTTGTGCTTCAAACGTGAATGAATGGACAACACATTTTATGATTTTTTATTATATTAAGAGTTGTGAACTTCTGTAGTGTTAGATTTGTAGGGGTCATGATATTTTATTACTAATACCTAAATAAAATTCCCTGACTTTCCTATACTGTCAAACATGCATTTATTTTAAAGCTTTATTACTTGTAAAAATTGCAATACTGATGAAGATAAGATAGATAAACTAAGTTCTCTCTCTCTCTCTCTCTCTCTCTCTCTCTCTCTATATATATATATATATATATATATATATATATATATATATATATATACTGTATATAGATAGATAGATAGATAGATAGATAGATAGATAGATAGATAGATATATGCCCATACAATAAACTTAAATGTGAATTTAAGTAAGACACAGCATACAGTAGTGTCTGTTGGTTTAAGATTTCCATTTACTGGAACTAGGAGGCTCATAATACAAGCTCCATGAAGACATAGTTTAACAATGTTAGATAGAAGAACTCAGTTAGCCTGTATAGAGCACTGACCTCAAGCCCACTGAAAACCTGGAATTATCTACGTACTTGAAATCAGTGCCTGAATTTCGTGTGACTGGATTGACAAATCCCCACAGCCATGATTTAATCGCTCACAAAATACAGCACACATCCTTCCTAGAAGAGTGGAGGTTATTATAACTGTAACTGGAATGGAAATATTCAACAAGCACATTGATTTTGCAATTGATTGGGTGTCCACATATTTTTTGCATGTATATAAAAATAAATTTTATTAACAAATTGCATGCATGTTTTCATTATCTGTTCTGACAGAATATATAACTGTACATATGAATGTGATGCCTTTTTTTATCTCTGATCCAAACTATGCATACTTTCCAATAAACCTACAGAAATGTTAACTTGGAGAAGAATCCAAAATGGGGTCTTGCTTGTGTGTAGCCTCCGATACAACTGGACCTGTAATTACACTAATACATTTTTACCAAGTTTTACCTTTAAAAGTTTTACCTGAGATACACAGCAACTCAACACAACAGTAAATGTAGTCTTCAAAAACAGCTGATGAAATATATCTTTCCAAACATGACTAAAGGGGAGATGGAAAAAAAAGGCATCCAGATAAACAGAAGAATGGAATTGTGGTATATAACAATTATTTTGCTTCCAGTTCATCCATCTAATGTATATACAAAAGTATTGTGTGACCTGCATGCAATTATATACATAATGTGGTTATTGTAGTCATGTATTATAATCATATAATCATATAAATTACAAAGCAGACATACATTGCCTGGCCCCAAAAAAAGTTGCTTTTTCAGAAGGGACAAATTACAGGATCAAGCAAAGAAAACATTAAAATTGCCGAAACTGGGTTAAGAACTATTCGTGGGATTATTAAAACCTTGAAGGACAGTGCTGAACTGTCAACTTTCTGGAAGAAATGTGGACAGAATTTTTTTTTCGAATGACTATGATCAAGATCACTTAAATGCCAGTAAAGTTGAATCTTTAAAAAAAATCCACATTATAAATCATCACTCACTCACACATCATCTGTATTGCTTTATCCTGTGTTCAGGGTCACGGGAGGCCTGGAGCCTATCCCAGCAGACTTAGCGCATGAGGTGGGGTACACACTGGACAGGGTGCCAATCCATTGCAGGGCACACACACATACTACGGGTAATTGGCGAACGCCAATTATCCTAATCTGCAGGTCTTTATACTGTGGGAGGAAACCCACCAAGCACGGGAGAACATACAAACTCCATGCACACAGAGACAGGAATAGAACCTGGACAGGAATCAAATCCGGACCATAGAGGTGAAAGGCGACAGTGCTAACCACTACACCATTGTGACACCTATATTATAAATAAAAAACATGTTTAATAATAAAAGTAAAATAATTTCCAAATCTATTTCTCACTTATTTGTGAGACTAGGATACTAGAAGACTAAGATAGTGACCACTGTACAAGTGCAAGGAAGCAGTGATATAATCTGGCGTTGCTTCAGTTGGTCAGGTCTAGGCTCAACAACGTTATGTGGCAAGCAAATTAAATCAGCTGATGACCTGAATTTACTGGATGACCAGGTTATCACATCTATGGAATATTTCTTTTCTCTTCCCTTCCACAGACATATTCCAGAACTCAAACTGTAAAAGGGTGGTTCTGGAATCATTTTCACAAATGAATTAAGAATACAGTCCTCTCCTAGCTCAAGTCCTATTTGACTGATTGTTATCAGTTTGTAAATTTAAATGGTGATTATTCTGCATGTTCTCAAGTGAAGTTTGGTATTCCACAGGGTTCGTTTTTAGGCCCACTGCTATTTTCTCTTTACACGCTTCCTCTGGGCAACATAATCTGGACTGGATTTTATCTTAAAGACATCAACAGTTATATTGAACTTCCAGCCTTATACTATACACTATAATGGCAGATCAATCCCTGCTATCCGTTATCACCCAAATGAGGATGGGTTCCCTGTTGAGTCTTGTTCCTCTCAAGGCTTTTTCCTATTGCAATCTCAGGGAGTTTTTCCTTGCCACCATTGCCCTCGGCTTGCTCATCAGGGACAATCTGATCATTTTGATACATACACAGTCACATAGCTTCCATAATTTTAATTGTGTAAACCTGCTTTGTGAAAATGACAATTGTTAAAAGTGCTATACAAATTAAATTGAATTGAAATGAATTGAATAATTCATAAACATGGTATTAGTTTTCACTGTTATGCTGATGATACACAGTTATATGTCTCAGCAAAGCCAGATGAAAACAGTCAGCTTAGTATAGTTGAGCAATGTGTGAAGGACATAAAAGACTAGATGCTATATACCTGTTGCTTAACACAGACGCAATTTGTAATATAAGTACAGAGCAGACTCTTTCTGTTGAGGAGACTAAGGTCTTTTGGGGTGTAGGGAGCACCTTTGACTTTGTTGTGGCCTCAGCAATCTTCTATTGAGTGGTTCTAGTGCAGCAGCATCTCTACTGCAGATAGGAAGAGACTGGACAAGTTGATAAATAAGGCCAGCTCAGTTCTGGAGATTCCCCTGGTAGCTAAGTTATCATCATTGCTGGAGAATGACACTTACCCTCTGTATGAAACAGTTACATCTCTGAGCAGCTCCTTCAGTGCCAGACTGTTACATACAAAGTGTCTGAAAGAGCGATATCGAAGGTCTTTTTTCTCTGCTGCTATTAGACTGCACAATTAGAGCTGCTCCCAGTGAACCTGTCACCATATTTCATACTGTTTTATACTATTATATTCTGTTACAAATTTACATTTTAAAATATAGTTACAATAGTTACAATATCTTAAATATAGTAATACTATCTTACAATATAGTTACAATATCTTAAATTTGTGTGCAATAGAAACTGTGCAATAACACAATTTAAACTGTGCAATATTACCCTTGTGCAATTTGTTGGACCTAGTGCAATTAATTTGAAAGTGCAACTATTGTGTTGTTTTCCATTTTCTTTTGTAATTATACACTGTACTGTCCCTGCTTTCTATTTTTCTTTGCTGCTGTAACAAAGAAATTTCCCCACTGTGGGACGAATAAAGGTATATTATATATTAACTTATCTTAATCCTGACACGTCAGAAGTACTGGTACTACAACCACATGCAGCTAGAAGTAAGTGTTCTAATCACACATTAACTCTGGATGGCCTTTCTGTTTCATCATGTGCAGCAGTAAAAGACTTTGGTGTAATCATAGATTGCCAATTTCATTTGAAGCTCATATAGATAATATTACCAGGATAGCATTCTTTCATCTCAGAAATATTGCAAAGTTAAGGAATATATTGTCACTAAACGATGTAGAAAATTTGGTTCATCCTTTTAACAGCTGTAGGTTGGATAATAATAGTAGGTTGTTCAACTAGGTGCATAAACAAGCTTCAGTTCATTCAGAATGCAGTAAGAGTCCTCCCTAGAACCTTAAGATTCAGTATGATCATTTTTATTCATACTTTACATATTTTCTCACATTTCATACTGATTTCCATAATTTTCTTTTGATTCTGTAAAGCTGCTTTGTGACAATGACCATTGTTAAAAGCTCTATACAAATAAAATAAGTATAGTTATAGTTACTTTATGTTTGATAATTCACATGTTGCCAACTGCTAAATGTAATAATCATATTGACAGTCACAGAGGGAAAAATGAAGTAAACATAAGCTTTATTATAAAGGCTTGTTTTGTATTTTACACAACACAAGTGGCACTTGAAATCAGTGGGACAGGATGTGAAGAAAATTAAGAAAATGCATCTATAATATGAAACTTTCACAAAGAGCTCCTTACAATAACCTCTATCAATGCAGAACAAAGCAGGGTACTGTGGTTTAGTGGTTAACATTGTTAACTTGCACCATTATGGTTGCGGATATGAATCTCTCTGCCAGTGTGCTATTTATCTTATGTCATAGGTTTATATTGATCTCATAAAAAGAAGGAAACACTTGATACATATGATTACATACAGGATATTTTCACTAGCTTAGATATCATTTCACTGGTTGTGTGTGTGATTTGCCATTGCGTCCTCCATCATTAATCGCTGTTTTTCATCAACATCAACGTGATCCTTGACATTACCCACCTTGCTGTTGCAAAGCTTCTGTCTATTTCCTGTTGATGTTGCCTTATTGTAATTCTTGTTATACAGAGGATAATTACAATGGAAGAGAACAAATACCACCACTTTTATGCACTTTAAGTGATTGAGATTTAAATGTAAATGCAGTTAGAAAGCACAGTGTCTGTGTAGTGAAGCCAAAGGCACCCTTTTCCATGCGCTCAGTGATACTAAAGGTTATAATGTTATATTAGAACGATGTATCTACAATATTGTAATTTAAACTGAGCTGCAGAAATTAAATTTTTGTGTACACAGTGAGAAGCAGCTAAGGTGTGTCCTAAAACTGGACTACCGCTCTTATTACCTTTAAAAAGCCTTATATATTGTAAAGTATGAATGTAGCTTCAATATAAAAATACCTAATATAAAAGTATATTTTATTTTTGTACTGGGCTGACAAATTGTTAAACATTAACTCAGAGAAAAAAAATTACCCTTGGGTTTTTCATTGACATGAATGGAAGCCTAAAGGAAGTGAATAGTCAGTGAAACAAAATATAGTACTGTAACTCACATTTACAATGGAATCATATTGTGTGAGTAACTTAATGAATGAATAACCGAGACTTCATATAGGATATGAACTATACCTAAAGTAATGGCCATTTTGGGTCAGCTGGTTTCCATCAACTCTCCCTCTCTCTGTCATAAACACACGGAGATGGACCAGAAGACTAGCAGTTAGCCCTGTAGTGTGGATGGTAGGTGATCATAGGTGAAGTGGTGAAGGGTTTTAGCTGAGAAGTATGGAATACTGGGTGGATCCAGAGCGCCGCAGGCAGCTGGAGCCGGTAGGTGACGGGGTTGATTCGGAGGGTGATGCGGTATGGACCGATGAAGCGAGGTGATAATTTCCTGGATTCTGTCTGCAGGTGTAGATTTTTTGTAGACAGCCATACCTTGTCACCTACGTGGTACAATCGACCCGGTGGGTGTCGACGGCGGTGCTGAGTGATGTAGCGGGTGTTGGCGCGTTTGATGGCAAGGTTTGCTTGGTTCCATAGCCGTCGACACCAACGGACCAACTGTTGGGCTGATGGTACTTCAACCTCCGGTTCTTGTTGGTCAAACATCGGAGGCTGGAAGCCGTGGCATGCCTCAAATGGGCTTAAGCCGGTGGCGGATGAAACGTGGAGGTTGTGTGATAGTTCAGCCCAGATGAGGTAGCGAGCCCAGGAGCACTGACGGTCGGCGACAAAGCACCTCAGTTAGCGCTCCAGTTGTTGGTTGGTCCGTTCCGTCTGCCTGTTAGTCTGTGGGTGGTAGCCAGAGGACAGACTACAGGTGGAATGGATCAGACGGCAGAAGGCCTTCCAGAACCGTGAGGTGAACTGAGGGCCCCTGTCCGAGACGATGTCCTTTGGGAACCCATGCAGGCGGACTACATGTTCTAATATCAGCTCGGCTGTTTTCTTAGCTGACGGGAGCCCGGGAAGGGCCACCAGGTGCACAGCTTTGGAGAACCGGTCGACGATGGTGAGGATGGTGTTCTTTCCTTCGGAAACCGGCAAGCCCGTGATGAAGTCGACGGCAATGTGTGTCCAGGGCCGCCGGGGAATAGGAAGTGGTTGAAGCTCGCCCGGAGATGGTTGATTTACATCCTTGGCCCTGGCGCACACTGGGCGCGCCTAGACAAACTCGTGGACATCCTTGGTCATGGTGGGCCACCAGAAGGTGCGCTGTATGAATTGAAGGGTGCGACGTGTTCCGGGGTGTCCAGCGAGGAGCGAGGAATGCCCCCATTGGATGACCTCCGTCTTGATGGTGTCGGGTACATAGAGTGAACCAGGCGGCACACTTGCCGGTTCGGTCTCCGCAGCCTGTGCCTGGCGCACCCTCGTCTCCAGATCCCAGCGGAATGGTGCTATGATCCTGGTGGGAGGTAGGACAGGCGCGGGCTCCGCCCGGGGGACGTCTTCCTCATGCTGTCGGGAGAGGGCGTTGGCCTTGGTGTTCTTGGACCCTGGGCGGTATGAGAGATGGAAGTTGTAACTCTCGAAAAATAACGCCCACCGCGCCTGTCTAGGGTTGAGCTGTTTCATTCTTCGGATGGTGATTAGATTCTGGTGGTCGGTCCAGACGATGAACGGCTCTCTGTCGCCCTGAAGCCAGTGACGGCATTCCTCCAGAGCCCACTTTATGGTCAACAGCTCGCGGTCCGCTACCCCGTATCGCTGCTGAGTGGTGTCAAATTTTCTGGAGAAAAGGGTGCAGCTTCTGATCTGGACCTCGTTGGGAGAGAACGGCCCCAGTGCCCACATCCGAAGTGTCCACCTCCACAACGAATGGTTTGCTCGCGTCTGGATGGAGGAGAATTGGTGCGGTGGTGAAGCGGTGACACAATTCCTGGAAGGCGGAGATGGCGGCAGAGTTGAGGGTGAAGGGGTGAGAAGATGGTCATGTCAGGGCGATTAAAGGAGCTGCAACCGTACTGTAGTCCCGGATAAAGCGACAATAGAAATTCGCAATCCTGAGAAACCGTTGAAGTTGTTTATGTGGGTCCATGGCCACACCCTGGGGCGAGATAACAAAACCCAGGAACGTGGTGGAGCGCTCGTGAAAAGCGCACTTCTCCAGCATACAATACAGTTGATGGGCGAGCAATCTCTTGAGGACCGCCCTGATGTGTTGGACATGTTCGTCAACAGTCCGGGAGTAAATGAGGATGTCGTCTAGGTAGACGAACACCCAGCAGTCTAACATGTCTCGGAGAACATCATTGATGAATTGTTGGAATGCAGCAAGTGCGTTACAGAGTCCAAAAGGGATGACCAGGCTTTCATAGTGTCCTGTGGGGGTGATGAAGGCTGTTTTCCACTCATCACCCTCTCTAATGCGCACCAAGTTGTAGGCGCTCCGGAGGTCCAACTTAGTAAAGATGGTGGCACCAGAGAGGGTGTCCAGGGCAGAGTTGGTAAGCGGCAATGGGTGTCGGTTCTTGATGGTGATATCGTTGAGCCCGCGATAATCGACACATGGACGTAAGGGCCGGATGGTACCTTGGCGAAGGGCGCTGGAAACATACTCCTCCATCGCCTGGATCTTGGTGGAAGATAGTGAGTAGAGATGGCCACGGGGCGGGACAGAACCCGGCTGAAGGTTAATTGCCAAGTCGTAAGGACGATGAGGAGGTAGGTGGGTGGCGCGTCATTTACAAAACACTTCAGCCATGTCCTGGTAAGGCGTCGGGATGCTGTTGGTGTCGACTTCGTCTCGCGCCACAGTATTTGAGTGAACTGTTAGTGTCTTACGATCCACCACGCCTACTTCGATCAAAGGATGCAGGCTGCCTGTCAGTACCATGTATTATTAAAACTACAGCAGGGGGCAGAGCTTTTTCTTACACAGCCCCAAAGTTATGAAATAGTCTTCCTATTAATGTTCAGGACTCAGACACAGTCTCAGTGTTTAAGTCTAGGCTAAAAACTTATTTATTTAGCCAAGCATTTTTGTAAATAGATTAACCTTAGGTAAAGGAGCAGATCTTTGTATTAGAGTATTCTGGTGAACTGGTATGTTTAGATGCTGTCCTCCCCACTCTCATTGTTCACTCAGGTTTGTTGACGGTGAGGTGATTGGTTGCTTTACATCTCAGGGAGCCCTCATGTTTGTGTTTCCTTCTGGCTCTTCCTTTTAGTTATGCTGTTATAGTTAGTCCTGCCGGAGTCCCTGCTTGCACTTTGCACTAATATACATTCACCTTATACATGTTGACTGTGACCATACCTAACTGCCATCTCTCCTTATTTTCTGTTCTCTCCTTTTCTGCTCTCTCCTCTCTCTCTCCCTCTCTCCTTTCCCTCTCTCTGTCTCTCTGTCGAGCTATACATGTTCGCTCCTGAGTTGCCAGTTATCCAGACCCCTCTGCCCTCTAGAGCCGTCTAACCCGTCCTGGAGTCCTGCTTCTGGTTGGAGATCTCGTCGCATGGATGCCACGTGTGGTCTGCCTGGATTCGTATGGTGGCTGGGGGTGGTTTCCATTAAGACTGTCCTATCATTGATTGATGGTCTGGGGACCTGTGACTTCAGTTGTTCGATAGCTCAGGACTGGAATCTCCTACAGTCTACCTGAGCCTCCAGGAACAAACTGGACTCCTTTTAATTTTAATTTTAACACATCTCCTGTTACACTAGCAATCTCTGCTATCCGTTATCACCCAGATGAGGATGGGTTCCCTGTTGAGTCTGGTTCCTCTCAAGGTTTCTTCCTATTACCATCTCAGGGAGTTTTTCCTTGCCACCGTCGCCCTCGACTTGCTCATCAGGGACAATCTTATCATTTTGATTCATACACATTGCATACAAACTTACTTCTTTTTATTGTGTAAAGCTGCTTTGCGACAATGTCAATTGTTAAAAGCGCTATATAAATAAAATTGACTTGACTTGACTTGACTTCGGGGGCCTCGGGCTCCCTAGAACACATCCCAGCCCGGGCCCATAGGCATAGTTCAGTGCAGGGCTTCCCCCATTGTAGAATCCGGTTCTGTGTCCAAGAAATAAGTGGGTCATCCTGCAACAACCACGGGTGGCCGAGGATGATGGGAGGAGATGACATGGAGGTGACATAGAATTGAACCTGTTCTTCGTGTTAGTTGATGATGAGGGTGATTGGCTGTGTTCGAGAGGTGATAGGGCTGGAAGAGAGGGGCCGACCGTCAACAGAGGTGATGTTTACGGGCTGGGATAATGCCTCGATTTTTACCCCCAGTTTTTTGGCGTAAGAAGAGTCAATAAAGTTACCCGTGGCACCGGAATCGATGAACGCGATACTTTCGACCCATTTGTGGCCAAACTGGAGGCGTGCTCGTACCGTGAGACGGGAAAAGTTGGTCAAAGTGGCGGAGAGGTGGATGGAACCCGGTGAGCTGCTCCTACTGCTCACCGGGCCTGCGCGTTTCTTGGACGCAGAGGGCAGATAGCTGTGGTGTGCTGCCGATCAACAATATGCGCAGAGACCCTCTCTGAAGCAGCGTTCCTGTTCTGCAGCGGTTAAGGAGGCACATCCTAATTGCATGGGTTCCCCGGCTCCGGTGTCAACCACGGCGGGAGGTGGAGAACCGACTGATCTGGTAGGTGCAGTTGCAAATGAGGAGCGAGCTTCAGGAACAGGTGTGTGAGAGAAGAAGGAGGAGGGTCGGGATGTGAAATGGGGCAGTGATGGCGTGATGGATGGCAGGGTGCGAGGAGCTGGCTTGGTTCGGGCGAACAGCCAGAACTTGCCCTCTGGTCGATTCGGAGGGCAAGTTGAATTAAGCCCTCCAACGTAGCTGGAAGTTCTCGTCCAGCGAGCTCGTCCATGATGCGCGCAGCCAGTCCCTCGTAGTAGGCTGTCCGGAGGGCGGCGTTTCCCCAGTCGGTCTGGACAGCCAGGGTTCGGAAATCTGCCGTGCAGCGGCTCACGGACGAGCCTCCCTGCCGCAGATGATATCACTTGCAGTCGGTCTCCACCTCAGCAGCAGGATGTTCAAAAGTTAGCTTTAGTTGATGGGTGAACTCTGTGTATGAATAGGCGACATCTGAATCCGAGCGAAGGACCGCCGTGGCCCACTCAGCTGCCTGCCCGGATAGCAACGAGACGAGAAGTGCAACGCGCAGTCGGTCTGTGGAGTATCTGGTGGAATTAAACTCAAACACAAGATCCAATGATGTTAAAAACACACTGCATTTCCCATCTGTGCCATCCCACTTATCTGGTAGAGCTATGAAGACATCAGAAGGGGAGGGGGGTGGCGGCGCAACAGCCGCTGCGACGGGCGTGGCAACTGCCGGCTGAGCGCTTGCCCCACGGAGGGTTACGTTCTCCTGCCTTAGCTCCGCCACTTCGCGGCGCAGGGCCGCGACGTCTTGGATGCCTTTGCGGAGAACCGCAACTTCACTACGGAGCTGATCGATCAGCTTAGCATGTTGGTCAACCACATCGCAGAGGTGAGCGTAATCCGCTGGGTTTACTGCTGTTGGCTCAGTCATTCTGTCATAAACACACGGAGATGGACCAGAAGACTAGCAGTTAGCCCTGTAGCGTGGATGGTAAACCCAAACGCGGAAGTAGCGCGAGCAGGCAGGATAACCACGCTGTTATTTTTAGAACTCTCCCGAAGCGAGAGCAAGAGTCTACACAAATAAACTCGCATTCTAATAACACACACTCAATCGAAAGCAAAACCCAAGAAAGTGAGTACTCACGATTAGACGGACACAGCCTCAATGACTGAGCAATGTGTGGAGCCATCTTGTCTCCTTTTATGCTTCCTGAATATCGGCCGTACTACTTCCAGGTCCTAGTGCCGGTCGTGTTAGGAGTGCGCATGACCTTCTCTCTCTTAAGCTGTGTGTGTGTGTTTTCTCTGCAAAGGACAGTCATTCACCATCATCACTGAAAGCCAATGAATTTAAAGAAATAAACACATGCACTTTCTCATGTAGACCACAAGGGTGTAATGAATTGACTGTGGTTGACTCCAACTAGTCACCCTAGTTATAGAATTTTATTTCACTTTTTATTTTTCCACTTTAATGACTGAGACGGTCACTGGCTGAACAAGACAAAAAAAGTACAGAAAAGAAATCATCCACAATTAGAGCATGTTGATCATTTAAACTCCTGCAAGGTTGTAATCTTAGTATTATAAGGTTCTATTTTGGTGAAGAGCTTTTTATAGACATCAAAGTTTTCACAAGCGAGCAAACCCCTAAAGTGCTGTAAATTACAGGTATACTCTACAGTTGCTTTAAATGTACATTTACAATATTCTGAGACATCTATAAAGTCTCTCTCTCTCTCTCCCTCTCTCTCTCATGCTTTTTGACTTCTGATTAGAAGCCCAAATCTTTAACCACCTAGCCACCACCTACAACACAAATCATGTGATTTTCAATTCACAATTCTGATTCCCAATAAACATCTAAATACCTAATTATTAACGACACTATTTGATATTGCATTATGTTTTTGATATCACATTAAGATCAGCAGTCCAGTAGCAGGCCTGCTCACCTGAAAGACAGGGGCATAGAGTAAATGTAAATGAACTATTGTATGATCTGTTTTCCAGTGTTTGCTTGGCCTTTACCTTGTGTGAATAACGCTGTAGACAACTGTTTCTCATAATAGCCAATGCACCATGCACTATTAGATTATACACACTCATCTCCCAGGTGTTCGCATTACTAATGCTTATACTAATGTCAGATGAACCTATTGCCCTGATAACAAGCTTTTCCTCTTCAGCTGCCTAATAAAATCATGAACGGGAACATGATGTTTGTGACCTTTATATATATATATATATATATATATATATATATATATATATATATATATATATACATGCAGCAGTGTTGATCTTTCCTGCTTTGTTTGACCTGAGAACACAACATCAGCTTCTGACAAAGAAACTATATTATTTATTTATTTATTAATTTACTTATTACTATACCAGGTGCATGTAATATTTTGTGTGGCAATAACCACAACCCTAACTCGGATAAAACAGTTACTGAAGATGGATGAATGAATTCAGACCTGTTACAGTTGCTGAGGGCCATGCTTTCTACCAAACCTTTATATCCTGCCTTTATTTTAACTGCTGCATTTTTCATATTTAAAGCATTATTAATTAAACATGATTTGAATTATTTGTCTACAGTATGCTTTAATTCAGCATAGAGGTGCAAAAGCAAGCAGTAGTCCTTTTTTTATTTTTTTTATTTTTTTGCATTTGGAAAGGGGCTAAGGTAAACACAGGTTGTGTATAAAATTTGTTGCGGATTTTCAATTTTTATGTGGAAATGCAAATGTGGCCGAGAAGTGCGAAACAAAATAATAATAATAAAAATGAAAACTAGATAACAAATTCAAAAATAAAATAACAAAACCGAAAACAAAACAACAAAATTATATTTCTGCTGAAAACAAACAACAACAACAACAAAAAACACCAAACTCAAAATCAAAATACATTTTGTTTTGTTTTTCGCTTTGTTATTTTGCTTGTGAGTTTGTTATTTTGTATTGCACTTCTCGTCCACTGTAGAAAAGTAAGCTGTGTTATCATTGTTAAAAATCAGAACGCAGCACAATGTAGCTCACTCACTCACTCACGCAAACGCCTTTCACACAGACCCCGAAGCGGGAATCGAACCCGGACCCTGGAGGTGCAAGCCACAGTGCCACGGTGCAGCCCAATATGTGTCTATTTCACTTTAAAAAGTACATACATATATTTTACGTTATTCGTGATTCGTGAACCTATCCCAGGAAACTTAAGGGGTGAGTTGGGGTATGCACTAGACAAGGCCAATTGCCCTAATCTTCATGTCTTTGTTGTTGTTGTTGTTTGTTTTACCCCTTGTCTTTATTTATGCGTTAGACCATCGTGCATACGCAAACCAGTAGCACCGTAAAAGCTGTATTACCGTATTAAATGAACGTGACATATCTATTTAGGCAGCGATGCTACGGTTAATGATCTAACATGGCTTGTTCGTTTGCAGCAATGCCTAGTAATTACTACATTAGCTGTTTAAAAGCCGCCTGCAGGGATGTGATGTCGGCCAGTGAACTCTCCCTGCGCTCGCTTGGAGACCGGTTTCTGAGCGCACTGACAGGTTAATGATTGACAGCACCACCAGCGGGAGAAAAGCCTGCGCGCACACAGACACAGACACACACACACACACATTAACATTAACTCTGAGAGTTTGCGCTTGGCTGATCCTGCAGGTGTTACTTGGATGGCGGTGGTCCGGAGCGCAATGCGCTTTCTGTGTCTGTGTCTCGGTGCGTGCGCGTTTTGGAAACAGATTCTGGCGGGAACCGGCGCCGGCATGCGCACGTGGGACAGGTTCAGTAAGCTGCCCTATCCGGAGGATAAAGCCTTCCTGTACGACACGTTCCCTACGGACTTCATATGGGCCGTGGGCACTGCCGCTTATCAAGTAGAGGGCGCGTGGCAAAAGGACGGCAAGGGCAAGTCGGTGTGGGACACGTTCACTCGCGCCGGGAGCCGCGTGGTCAGCGGGGACGTGGGGAGCGACAGCTATCACAACCTGGCGGCAGACCTGCGCGCGCTCCAGCAGCTCGGGGTCACGCACTACCGCTTCTCTCTGTCCTGGCCGCGCATTTTCTCCAACGGCACGAGGAGTACTTACAACGACAAGGGCGTTGAATATTACCAGAGTCTCATCCGTGGACTAAAGAGGATCCGAGTGGAGCCCGTGGTGACTCTGTATCACTGGGATTTACCGGAGAGCCTGCAAAACGCGTACGGAGGCTGGAGCGACCCGGTGCTCGTGGATCTGTTCAGGGATTACGCAGATTTCTGTTTCCAAACCTTTGGCTCAGATGTGAAGATTTGGATCACAATGGACAATCCGTTTGTGGTAGCCTGGCACGGATATGGTACCGGAGTTGTGGCACCTGGCATTAAAAACGATCCAGATATGCCTTTTAGAGTTGGGCATAATCTTTTAAAGGTAATACACACGCAATGAAATAGACAATGCAGTACAGAATCAGTATGATAGATCATCTGTGGATGCTGTGTCCATCACTATAGAGATGCACCGTGCCCACTGTTTCCTTGTCCAATACAATAAAAAAAAATATTACAGCTGTAACTCAATTCAGACTTCTGTTGTCAGTCATGTGAAAGCAGGATAAGCAGGATATATGTACTGTATGTATACAGTCAGCCAAAATGTATACACACTTCAGGAATAGAAAAAAAAGATAAATATTATTATATATACAGTATATCTGGCAAATTAAGATATTGACTCTGCACTGATTCCCTTCTCAAATACGCTGACTGATTTAAAAAGTTGTACACATAATATTTTGTTTGACCACCTTTGATTAAGTTGTGCAATGTGGTGGCCAGTTCATATACTGTGTGTGTGTGTGTGTGTGTGTGTGTGTGTGTGTGTGTGTGTGTGTGTGCGCGCGCACATGTGTGATTAGAGATAATAAATACATGAATAAATTAAGAGCATTTATACACACACACACACACGCACAATTTGATGAGAATTCAGAGATTTGGGAATGAACAGCTCTGTGGCTATAAGCACATCTGTTAACAACTCTTATACTAAACTGTAACATACAGCATGAATGCAGATCAATTCCTGCTATTATGTGTGCAACTTTTTAAATCAGTCAGCTTATTTGGGAAAGGAATCAGTGCAGAGTCAATATCTTAATCTACCAGTATGATTAGTATTTGGTGATGCATGTAAATAGCACTTCAAGACACACTGACTACTGACCAACCTATAGTGGGACACTTTGGAGTTTCTGAGCAGCGTAAGGTGCTGAGTAATGTAGCACTGCTCTATTCACATCTACAACCAAAATCCACTGCACTTTGCTAACAGACACATGACATACCAGTATAATATAATGGCACAGACAAATACACAAGACATTTCAAACACTGAAGGCAGTTGTCTTTAATAAACTATTTAAATAATAAGGCACTATAGTGATAATATTTGTAAGATGTAACACTTCACTGTAAAGAAAAATACATTTAAATCCTTGAATGTAGTCATATTTATCTAGTAATTTCTATTACAAATTTACAATAGACCAAATCATGCTATTTCTAAGAGTTATTACTAATTTTAAATTCTTGGTCACTAGTTTATTCTTGGTACAACCACCACTCAGTCACACACACACACACACACACACACACACACACACACACACACACACACAGAGAGAGAGAGAGAGAGAGAGAGAGAGACAGAGAGAGTCCAAGAACATGCATAGTATTCCAACTGTGGTTTCCAAATTGCCCGTGGTATATGATTGGGAGTGTGTGTGTCTGTGCCCAGTGATGGGTTGGCACACCATCCAGGATGTCCCTTGCCTTGTGCTGTGATCTTGCTTGCTCCAGGCCCCATGCAACCCTACACAGGATTAGCGGTTCAGAATGAATGAATATGTTAAAATAAAATTGATCTTCCAAATGAAAAAGAAAATGTTAAAATAAATACAGTTTCTGAAACCAGTTAATGTGATTGAATAGTTACAATAATCATATATTTGGTATATACTAATATTGTAATAGGAAATATGACTACATTCAGGATTTTTTTTTCTTGATGATATTTTTTTTAGCAAGGTTTTTTTTAAATGCATGTATAGTATTTACTAAATATTACTATAGATCTGCTGTAACTTATGGACATACAGTGAAAATATTTAGCATCAATGTATAACAGGTATAATTTCTTTCTAAGTATTCACACATACACTATAATGCTTCCTTCTTATTAGCTCTTATATCTTATATCACTCTCTCACCTTCTATTCACTTCCGGAACGAATTATGCTTGTAATTCAAGGTTCCACTGTAAAATGTTTAACAGGGTTACACAGTGAATGTAGAACCCACACTGGTAGAAACCACATACAGTATTTCTTTAACAGTTATACTGATATGTCATACTCCATAAATTTTAATGAATTGTCTTTTGACCAATTAGCATTTCTCTTTTTTACACCAGGCTCATGCCGCAGCATGGCATGTATATGATGAGCGCTATCGTGTCCATCAGGGAGGAAGAGTGTCCATAGCTCTGGCATCCCACTGGATCAAACCAAGCAGGACAAGACAGGAGAGCCGGAGGGCTTGTCAGTGCTCGCTGGAATTCGTGCTGGGCTGGTTTGCTCATCCTCTGTTTGTAGATGGCGATTACCCACCATGCATGAAGCGCAACCTCACACACAGGCTCCCGTTATTTACAAAGGCAGAGAGGGAGTATGTTAACGGCACTGCTGATTTCTTTGCTCTGTCTCATGGTCCGGCTCTCAGTTTCCAGCTGATTAACGACAGCCTGCGCTTTGGGCAGACAGAGGATCTGGATCTACGCATGCTGCTCTTCTGGGTTTACTCAGAGTACAACAAGCCTCCCATCTTTGTGGTAGAAAGTGGCTGGTTTGTCAATGGCAATACCAAAACAAAGGATGCCAAGCACATGTATTACCTCAAGCGTTTCATAGCGGAGACATTGAAAGGTGGGTGAAGTGAAGCGGAAACCTAGTTTAATAATCTACACACGGCTCTCTATTCCAGTTTTTGGGATCTTAAAAAGGTTGTACCAAATTTCCACTTCAATGATTCAGTCTGGCATTGGCTATAAAAAAAAAGGACCACACTGATCAGTCAACATCTTGCAAAACACCATTAAAGGGTTCCACTTGGATAAAGAGCTATTGGACATAGGACATCAAAGGTTTGACATTCTACCTAGCAAAATAATTTACAGCTATGTTGATGGTGTAGAATGATTGTACACCATATGTCTTTACTAGAAGAAAATCCCAAGAATTAGTGCACAAACCAATCTAAAATCAACACAGAGTCAAAAATATACATACTGTACATCACACCTAATATTTGTTCATTGTTCAAGTTTCAGCTTTAGCAGATGCTTTTAGCAGCCATGCACAAGCTGCACAGGTTTTGAATACTCCTCTTGGCACATTTGGTAGTGTTCAGTTAATTTTGTTCATTTCCTGGCATAGACCCAACTTTCAAGCATGATCCACACATTTTCATTAGGTTTAAAACTCCAAAAGCTTTATGGTAGTCTGCCTTTTCAATTCCACAACCAGCTTTAATGTGTTTGGAGTCATTGTTATGGTTATGCTGAAGAATTCAAAGGTAGTCCTACTTTTTCATTATTCTATTCACTTTGTGCAATGCACCAGCTCCACTGGGAGCAAAAAAGTACCTCTGAAACGTTTCTCAGGAAGTCTTTTTCTCCTTTCCTGGATGGCAGCCTTTCAGTTCATGCCAATATAAAACTTGAGTGTAGACAGTGACATTGGTGTTCCAGTCCTGTACTGGCTGTTTCTGACTTTACCAACCAGTTTCTTATTAGCTGTTAGTGACAGTTTGGGTCCTCTTTGTGATCATTTTACATCATAAATGATTAATTTGCCTTGTTTAGAAATAATTCCAAGAGACTTTCCTGTCTCGTGTAAATATACCATCCTCTGTCTCAGATCTGCCCTGAGTCTTCCCTGAGGAATTTTCCATTCTCTTTCCAATGAGTGCTGTCAAATAAAACCCTTTTTATGTTGGCATAGAGAAGCCACTAGCTTTAGTCAATTATGATCACTAACAGGAAGTTGAGAGGCATTGGGCTTGGCAAATAAAAAGACATTTCAGAACTTTCAGGACCACTTAATTAATAATCTAAAGCTACGTTTACACTGTCAGTTAAATGTGACCCAATTCCGATTTTTTGCTCCTATGTGACACATATCGGATATTTTCTACGTCCGTGTAAACAGGGGGGGGAAAACGCATGCATTCCGATATTTCGAGATCGGTTTCAAGCCTCCTTCATATGTGGAAATAAATCAGATATGTGCTTCGCGGTTTAATGACGTAATCAGGCACACCGACGCGCTGCTCATCCCAAACAGAACGCCAGTGTGCGGTAGCATGCACCTGTTGCGAGCCACCAGAGAGCGACCCCGACACGTCTCGCACCCAGACATTCCTCTGAATGGTTGAGGACACAATAAATGAAGCATATGCGCAGGCTGCAATCGTGTCCCTTTCCCTCCTTCTCCGTTTCGCGAACTTTGCATATATCGCAGAGCTAGCGTCAAGCATATTTCGCCTTCGTCCATCTCGGCTAGTCTGTAGTGCAAGAACCTAAGTATGCGCGATGTTTCAGACGGTATGGCAAGTCCTGCCTTGGGACTTTGTGCATGGAGTGTGCATGTTCTCCACCTTGCTTGGTAGTTTTTTTCTGGGTACTCTGGTTTCCTCCCACAGTCCAAAGCCATGAAGATTTGGCTTTCCCAAATTCCCTGTAGTGTGCTTGTGTGTGTATGTGTGTGTTCTGTGATGGATGGGAACTCTGTCCAGGGTGTACCCCACCTCATGCCCAATGTCTCCTGGGATAGGCTCCAGACCCTCGCGACCCTGTACACAGGATAAATGTTATAGAAGATTAATTCATTAATTAATTAATCTATTTTAGACTCCAAGATCTATCTATTGAAATAATAATAATATAAAAAAACATTATCTATCAGTTTTTCCATCACCATTGGAAGTTATATTTATATAAATATTTCTTTATTTATTTCTTTATTTATTTTACTCATAGTAATACTAGATTTTAATAAAATGCTAAATGCTAACATTTCACCAATAAAAAACAAAGAAGAGTAAGAGTAATATTAGGGTGCCATTAAAAAGGATTATGGATTTAACTAATCTTTGATTAAAAAATAGTATAATAATAAGGTAAAAAAAAAAAAACATACCAAATTCATATTCAGATCTTTCAGTTTATTTCTCTTTTAGTTCCACAGTCACGGACAGTTGTTTCAGCACTTGACATGAATTTCATACACAAACCTACTTGAGACACATGAACAGTCATAGTTGATGTCTTATTATACTTGATCAGTCCCATACAACATAAAAGACTATTTACAAGGTCATTAATGAACACATAATGGTGTGCTTTCTTCTTCTTACTGTCTCTTCTCAGCAATTCGACTGGACAAAGTGGATGTGTTTGGATACACTGCCTGGTCATTGCTTGATGGCTTTGAATGGTATCGCGAGTATGGAATACGGCGTGGACTTTACTATGTAGACTTCAAGTCTGATCACCTGACGAGAGAGCCAAAGACTTCAGCCATGTTTTACAGTAAACTGATTGAGAAGAACGGCTTCCCCCTGCTCCCAGAGAACAGGCCTCTTGTTGGAGTTTTTCCTTGTGGTTTCACATGGGGAGTGGCTGCGAACTCCATACAGGTATAGAACAATCTTATTTATTTGAGCTGTTAAAACAAATTACTTTTAAAACAAGAAGTTACATAGAAGTATGCTCACCGATCATGCCTTTATTAAAGACAAATAACTCTTCTTTTTTTGCCTTTAAACTGTTAAACAAAAAAGTGTTATTTACCTGTACACATACTATTTCTATTGGCTATTTACTTATTACTAATTTAGATTAAGTGTCCCTTTAAGGAGAGCATTTTTTTCTTTTGTACGATATGAATAAAAATTTAAGCTAAATGAAAGTTCAGAACAAAGTGTACTGGGGGGTGTAACTGTAATCTGTTAATTACTAGGTTAAAGGTCATGGGTCAGTGTCATGGGTCAGTGTCAGACTCATTGATGCACTGAGAAAGTGAAAGCTAGCCTAGATGAGCTACAGTAGCACAAACTGCAGAAAAGCAGACCAAGTACACTTCAATAAACAGTGTTCCATAATGGTGGTGGTTATGGTTATGGTGGTGGTTAACGCTCCTGCAAAAAAAACACTCTGCAAAAATTTATCAGAATAGTTTAACCATTTATCAGGTAATCAGGAAAGTGGCAGTATCAGAGCCTCAAGAAAGAAAATAAGCATTTATTTATTTATTTGTTTATTTATTTATTTATTTTTGCAAAAAAAAAATTTTTTAAGCTTAAAGAAATGGGATTTTAACCTTATCTATTATATATATATATATATATATATATATATATATATATATATATATATATATATATATATAATTATATATATATAATAAACTTTTTGGACAATGTTTTGAACCAATTATTACCCTACTGTAGATGGGCAAATAACCACATATGATAACTTCATAGACCTTGATTTGTAACATTAAAATGAGAGCAATTAAAATTTTTTTAAAAAGAATCACAAGAGTAAAAAGGTCTTGAAAAAGTTGTGAAATTTGCTGCTGCTAATGTATTGATTCCAGATACATGACACAACTTTAGAGGTCTTGTAGAGCCAATGCTTCAAAAGGGATGCCGTTTTTAGGCTGGTGGTTTTAATGTCATGGCTAATCAGTGTATATGTAGCATATTAAGGTACATATTAACTTCAAGTGGAACATTTGGTTTATTTAATAAATACAAGTATGACAAATGGAATGATTCACACATTCAGTGTGTTGATAGTTGTTTGATGCATTATTTGATTTGCATAACATTTAAAATATTGAAATATTTTAGCAATAATTTGTCCAACTCATTTACATTCACATAATAATAACAATAATAATAATAATAATAATAATAAGCTTATCGGCTATCTTTATAAATATATACATAATGCTGGCCAGTTAACATTATGTATGCCCTAAAATGTTTATATTCATGTGTCTTTAACTAAAAAATCCTAATTTAGAACTGTTATTAGTATGCATATAAAATACTACTGAGGCAGGCTAAACTTTTTCTACCTAAAATACTCACTGTAAATGCAGACACTTGTAGTGTAGTGTTGTTTGCCAAATTCACCTTATTGACCCTGTTTGTCATTACACTTTGTGAGTAGGAAGATTCAAAGGTCGGAAAGCAGAACCCAGTCTTCCATGCGTGATCCTGGAGCATTCACCTGTGACCAAATTTCACTGCCAAAGTCCTATAAAATGCATTATATCTATCTAGAGTTCTACAGTATATAGAGCACTTCTAATACAGCACACTTAGTCCATTATGAATATAAAACTTTCACTGATTTGCCGCGACCCAGACCATGCCTGAAAAATACCACCACGTCATAACAGACTTTAACAAACCTTCACACTTTTTTCTGTCAGGTCCTTAATTCTTGATTTTTTAGTTGTTATTATTATTATTATTATTATTTTATTTCCATTGAATATGCTAAAGAGGTTTGACAATGTGTATATGTGAACAGGTGGAGACCACACCTATGCAGTTTGTTGACTCAAGTGTCTACATCTGGAACATCTCAAATAATGGAAACCTGAAAAAGCTGGAGGGTGTGGAAGTCCCCATGCACAGAAAACGCCACTGTGCTGATTTTGCTGCGATCCGTCAACAAGTATCAGATATCCAGCACATGCATGTTTCCCATTTCCATTTCTCTCTCAACTGGTCCTCTATAGTCCCTACAGGCCATGTATCAGAAGCTAACAACACCTTGTTAAGCTATTACCACTGCTTTGTTAGTGAGCTCCGGAGGGCCAACATCACCCCAGTGGTCACTCTTTGGCACCACACTGGAAAACTCTCCAGTCTTCCTGTGCCACTGGAGACCAACAGAGGTTGGCAAAGTGAAGAGACAGTGCAGGCCTTTGCTGCTTATGCTAGGTTGTGTTTTCAAAGACTTGGGGATTATGTTAAGTTGTGGATCACACTAAACGAACCCAACGATGAAGACCTTGGCTATGCAGTTGGACATCAGTTGCTTCGTGCTCATGCTCTAGCCTGGCGTGTATATGACAGTGAGTTTCGCCAGTCACAAGGTGGTAAAGCGTCTTTGGTGCTTCATATGGACTGGGTTGAACCTGCATTCTCTTTTAACCGAGAAGACATGGCTCCTGCGAAGCGAGTTTTGGATCTCCGTGTGGGTTGGTTTGCCGAACCCATATTCGGCAGTGGAGACTACCCACCAGTGATGCGCCAGTGGCTCCAGCAGCGAAACACTATAGACCTGTTCAATTACCATTTACCCACATTCAGTGAAGAGGATCAACAACTAGTCAAAGGCACCTATGACTTCTTTGCCCTCAGCCATTTCACAACCTCCATGGTGTATGATGAAGTGGAGGATAAGTACTTGTTCAAGGACACATTAGAAGTACAACTGATATCAGATGTAACCTGGATAATGTCTCCAAGGCGTAACTCTCCAGTGGTTCCTTGGGGTCTGCGCAAAGCCCTCAACTGGGTTGCTTCACATTACAAAGGTGTACCCATTTATGTCATGGCTAATGGTGTCCAAGAAGATGTAGCCAGATTCAAGGACAGTCTACGGGTTTACTATCTGTACAACTATATCAATGAGGCTTTGAAAGGTAAGATCACTCCTACTTTGGAATGTTTGCCAATATTAGATATTCATCATGTAATGTGTATAAAATTAGAATATATGTTTTTACACTTTAAGGCTTAGTTTGATTGATGGTTCACTCAATTGTAATAGGCTACACAGAAGACAAACACCACCAAAGCCAATTAATCATTACACAGCACAGTACAGGCGTAGTTCACTGAACTTCAGTGGAGAACAGAACATTGATGTGAGCCTCACGGTCATATTTCACAATGACATATGACCTATTTAGGAAAAATATTTGCTTAACTATCTATTAGTAGATTTGTTATCTTGGTTATTTGAAAACAATACAGCTATATCAATATAATCATGCTCAGTAATTTCTCAACTGTTTATTTTTCAGCATATACACTGGATGGGGTCAATCTGAAAGGCTACTTTGCCTATGCATTTAATGACCGGCATGACCCTGGCTTTGGCATGTATGGTCATGTGCAGGAGGAGGACATAGTAAAATCGTCTCTAAGCCACTACAGAAAACTTATTGACAATAATGGGTTCCCAGTCCCTGGTAGCCCCCGGCAACACTGTCCTCGCATGCCTGAACACTCACCCGTGTGTCACGTTCTGGCTAAACGCCCTGTTGTGGGCTTCATCTCTTTGGTTGCTTCTGCCATGCTCATTACTGTTGGTGTTATTATATACTACACCATGAAAAGACCTAAATAACTGAGAGATTGTGATTTGGGTTAGTGAATGTTAAGGGGTAAGTGTTAGTTCTACTTATTTTCAGCTACTGCTGCACAATTACTTGCTGCTGGCTTAGAAATATGCACTGTATACACTTAAATGAACCCAGATTTAAATGTGAAGCTTGTTATTGCTTGTACTTTACAGTCGAATATTTGTGTACACGCATGTAGAATTCTTTGACTGGTGTATGTATACTTACAACTAACAGATGGAAGTATTGTAAGCTAAAGATATAGTATCTGCAATCCACCCAATACTGAGTGGTTAACATGCACCCATCAGCTACAACACAAGTACACCACCACCAGGTGAACTGAATAACATTGTCAATTATATAGTAAACTGGTGACAGGATAATGAGCACCCAATGCTCATATCACCCTGGTAGAACCAAAGAGCAGCCTGTCTGGTCCAATCTACAGAAAAGCTAATGTAGCCCAAATTGCTGAAAATTAATGCTGGCTATGATAGAGAGGTATCAACATCCAGTGAATCCCAAAGTGCCACACACGAGGCTTAACAGGAAAAGAGTTCAAGTTTGGTGGTTCAGCCTCCAAATTTCCAAGATCTCAATCTGATCGAACATCCATGGAATAACCTGGACAAACAAGTCTGATCCATGGAGGCCCCATGTTGGGTATAATGTTTAGCCTTTTAGTGTTATAGCTGATCCGTGTAAGTGTTTAGTACATCACAGACGTTCTGCACTTTGTTTGCAGGCAACATAACCAGAAAAAGAAGAAAAAAAACCCTACTGCCCTTAATTTCTGCCCTTTTCTCTTGGAATGGTCTTTGTGTCATAGCTTACAGTATGTATTTTAAAGAGAAAACATGCTCCACTTTATTAACCATATCTATTGATCTGAATATCTGTACTTTATTACATGAAAAATTGTTGTATTTGTGTTCTTATATATTTAGTGAAAAATAATATAAAACAAAATAATAAAAGATCTGCACTCCACTAAAAGTAGAAAAAACAGGGTTTCAGGTCGAGATGCACATTTTTAAGGCAAGACAAAAAGACTGCACCAAAATGTTTTCACTTCATCCACTCAATCTGTTCAGGCCCAATTTTGACAACTCTCGTGTCCAAAATATATTCTTTATTGACAAACATGAATTTATTGAACACAAACATGAATCCAGTGAAAATCTTAATAAAGGTTATGTTTATTACAAAGAAAAGTAGCAGATATTTGTTACATTACAGAGAAATCAGAACATGAAGTTGTCGAGTCCATCTTCCATAAACTTCTTATAGATCGCCATGAACTTTGCCACAAATGCCTCCAGGTGGTAGATGGCTTTGTTGCCCAACTGTAGCCTGTGTTCGTAGTAGGCTGCCATTTGAGCCACCTCAGGTTTCAGATGGCCATCACAGTTACTGAGCAGCTCAGACACAAGCCCCTACACAGTGAAGAGACACAAGATGACTGCAATTCTACCAGCCTTGAAGAAAATGATTTTACGTGGATTTAAGCAGTTCTGAACTAGTGAGCACACACGACAATGCACTGAGAACTGGCCAGACTATACCTTCATGATGATTTCTGCTGGAATACAGTGAGTTAGCAGTTCATAAAGTCTTGCTCGAACCTCCAAAAGTCTTGAAAGAAATTAAAACATTAAGGGTTAATTAAGGGTTAATAAATCAGTTAATTACATAACATAGATAAAAAAGATAAACATTCAACACACCAAAAGCAACTGTCACATTACAGCAACATTAGCCAATCATGAGGGTCGACAGCGCTTTCCACTGTGCGATATGCTGCCCACTAATGCTGCTGTCAGAACATCATCATATATTACAATATACCAAATCATGGTATCATAATACAACTGTGCATTTCTTTTATTCAATTTATTGTTCTCTATTACAACAGTCAATGGCTTAACAACTTTTAAAAGCAGTAAAGTACCGTGCAGATAAATGTAACGCAGCTAGACTAGATGACAAAGATTAATATTAAACACTAAGAACACTAATGCTTGCAATAAACACAAAATCAATTTAAATTGCTTACATTTCTAACTGTTCAATGTATTCTAGTGAAAATTAGGTTGGAGTCCAAGTTGGAATAACTTCATCCAATACCTGCCACTGCTTCACTGTCTTCTTTTTATCTTTAAATGCAAATAAGCTAGTGCTCAAATTCATAGTTATCAGGAGCTAATAAAGACAAAGATTAAGGAAATGAATGAGCACAACAGTAGAGTACAGTTCTGAGGTTAAAATTATCCTACCTATTCTTCTATGTATAACATCTTACTTTATCCATGATATGTAATACTATTCACTGCAAATGAAATTTCTTTATTGCTAAGGACTTGTATACTTTTATTTGACTGCAGCGATCATGGAGTGCCACAGGTGATGCTAACAGGAAACAGTTAGACCCTAGAACTAGGAATTAATTATTCCTAGTTCACTGATGAACGAGTGAAAGAAAATAAAACCATATTTCTTACTGAATACAGTAAACATTTTCTTACAGCAGGTGGTTTTCATGTGGAATGGTATTTATGTTTCAAATACATGTGCATTAAAGTAATGTAATGCATGCTGATGCTGTAAATATAATCTACATTGACAAGGCATGACCTAGCTAACGGTAGAACATTTTTTAGATAATTATTATGAACAGATGTGATTAATATCTTTGATGTGCAATGTGAGGACAGAACACCAATGAATCATTAGCTTGTTTCTCTTTGTCTGTAGTAATGAAGTTACCTGGCTTTGCCAATTTTACTTGTATAGACAGCTAGCGAGGGAATTTATCATTTGTTAATCCCGGATACATTAACACACAATATTTGTATTTGTTTTACGATCCCAAATTGCCACGGTAGAGAGACATCACACATAAACATACAGCACCAACCTCTGCGGGCTCTGCTGGTTGACGATGGCGTTAGCCGTCTCTCTGAGGTATGCTTCCCAGTCTGTTTCAGGTATGTCTTGATCTGGAGAGAAAGGATACCTGAGGACAGATGTAAAAGGATATCAGTTGCTTTTCCCTGTAACAAGTACTGTTTATACAAATCATAAAAGAAAAGGAAAAAAATTAATAAACACAGTTAAATCAAAATATATATTTTGAGAAATATATAGATGTTTTCACATCAAAGATCTACATCGTGTCTAGAACTTGTCACAGGCACTGGCCCTCACTTACTGTTGCACTCGACATGCCTCGCACATGAGAAGAGCTTTGCGCAGGTTGCGGCCTGATTTCTCGGCTATTTGTTTGGCCAGCTCAATTGGGAGAAGTAGCCCTTCCTTTTTGCACACGCCCATCAGAACACTGCAAACCTGGAAAATAGAATGATGATGAGCTGAAAATTTACATACACAAAACCTTTCAGTGACCACCGAGCTGCATTCTGGGCTCCACTGTGCTGTACCTGCATAATGTGCTGAAATTTAAATGCACTTGTGTAGTGATGACACGGACGTCAAGAGATCCAGGGATAATGTAATCGGTCATTTTGTTTTTTTAAACTTAACGATGGGGGAAAAGGTTGTTTTGAGCGTTATGAATGTAACATTTGGACTCAAATTGACTAACAAAAATAATAATAATAATTATTATTTTTGTACCTCTTTGTGCATTTGGACACTCAGCATTGAACTTAACTAAAGTTGTACTTTAAAGTTTAGCAGATGTGCTATATTTAGTGTATCAATATGGTTCAATCGGACTACTTTGAATCATGCTTACTTTTCTCCCCAATGGTAAACATGACCTTTGCAAGGAATCACCCATTAACAGGTAAAAATTGAAGCAACATGTAATATACAGTAAGCTAATATGGAACAGCTTTCTTTGGGGCCAACCTTTTACACAAGCATGTGTCAATGTTGTTCAATTCAGTTGAAGCTGCATTGTGTGCATTTACTTGAAGCGGCTCCTAAATATACTTGTGTTGATGCATATTCATTAAACTGATTTCACTCTAGTTCAACCTTTCAGCTAGTCAGTGTAACCTGTCTGGTGTTCCAAATGAGATAAAAGCCTGTGTTATTTCTGATGGTCACAGGGGTTAGAGTAGTACCTCCTCAGTGCTGGGCAGGGGCACTCTCACAGCCAGGCACCTGCTCCTGATGGGAGAGATCACTTTAGAGGTAGAGTTGCAGCACAGGATGAGGCGACAGGTGCCCATGTACTTCTCCATGGTACGGCGCAGGGCATGTTGCGCGTCTTTGGTGAGACGGTCCACCTCCGTCAGCAGCACCACTGCAATTATGAGCAGCACATGAGACACCCTTCACTTATAAAAATTACACTTAAAAAAAAACTATTATAAACCTTTGTAGTTATTTAGGCACGGTTATCACAGATTATCACAGCTTATCAAAGATAAATAAAAACATTTGTACAGCCAAAACCCATGCATATATAACTCTGTTGTACAATCAAAATGAAACTCCATCCTGACCTTTGAACTCTCTCTGTGTGCTGGATTGTATCTGCTGTGACTGAGCAACTGTTTTGATTAGCTCTTGAATGACGACACGGTCACTGTTCCCAGCATCACTACAAAACAGACACATCAGTGGATCAGGCACCAGTTGAACCATGAAAATGGTGGGTTGGTAAAAATATTGGCACACTGTGTACAGTATATGGCAGCTTACCTTGGATTCACTTCCAAATGGTAGTTACTGGCAATTGTGTTGATTTCAATCTTTTTTTTCGATGGTGCCTATACAGGAAAATTTATAATTTTATCAATGCAATAATCAGAAACTGAATTGAAATTATGTGTTTAATCTTTGCTCTCTTACAGATCCCTGGTTACTTCCTCAATCATTTAATACTAATATTTTGTTTTCAGAGAAAAAGGACAAGTGCTTACGACAATGGACTGGTGCTCAATCCGGAGCTTTTCCACCCCAGCACCATACAGCTCACGGAGGAGACACATAATTCGTGTCTTCTTGCCAGCGCCAGACGGACCATAAACAAGCAGGTGTGGGAAGTCGCCACATTGTACCTGAATTAACATTACAGATTAAACAATTTTATTCATTTTCAACAATATGCACATAGAAACATTTTGTGCTCTATAACTGATATTATGATACTTTGATATTGAACCATTGAACCATCTTATACTTCTTGTTCTTTGTAGTTCTTTAAACAGAGGCTAATTGGAAATCTTGCCATTGCATGCAAGATATTTGACAGATGTGACTGGCCAAAATACATATGTGCTCAATTCAATGTGACATATTTTGTGTGCACATTTTTGTAGATTCACGGCGTAATTTGGTACCACAAAACAATAAGGAAGTCTAAAAGTGTGTGTTTCTCGGGTACAGTTATTTTTTGTTCCAACACACAGCCCATGCTCTAGCTGCACGCGCCTTCTGTGTTGATCTGATGTTGGAGCTGGAGTTTAAACAGAGTGTGTCCTGTCCAGTATATACACACGGGCTGGCTAATACACACACGGGCTGGCTAATACACACACGGGCTGGCTAATACACACACGGGCTGGCTAATACACACACGGGCTGGCTAATACACACACGGGCTGGCTAATACACACACGGGCTGGCTAATACACCAGCTAACCGGTTAAATTAAATATAATGGGCTTCACGGTGTCCTTACCAGATTCTTTAGCTGATTTGCTTGTTCTTTGTGATAGTCCAACTTCCCCAGAGATGTGGGTCTGTACTTATCAACCCACAAACTCATGCTGTTTTAAAAATAAATACAATTTTAAGCAGCCCTGTCTGCGCGCGACTCCCGCGAAATCCAACAAATCCGCGCGCGCACAGCCGTCACAAGAGCGGTAGTATGGAAGGCGCCGAGGGACACAAGATAGCGTTTTGTAAAAAGGCAACACGCCATGTCTGTTCAGTTGACGCGGAAGATCTTTATGATCATTTACATATGAAAATAAGAAAGAATGATATTGTATCATATCAAAAATATTTATTGTAGAATGGAGAATGTATCAAAATAGAATAGAATTACATTTTAACGAAATAGAACAGAGCTGATTTAAAGAATAGAAAAGAATAGAATATGATTTGTTTCTTATAGAACATGAATAACTCTCTAATAATATCACCACAGACTAAATATGTGCAATATTACAAAATGCTTCTAATATATGCAGATATGCAGATGCAGATAATATATGTTAAGGTACAGATAAGGTAGATAAGATATCTGTACACCTGCACATTTTTGCACTAATCAGAATGGAGGGAAAATATTGATCTTTGTGACTTTAACCATGCCATGGCATGTTGGTGCCAGATGGGCTGCTTACGTGTTTAAAAGAATTGCTGATCTGTTGAGCTGTAAGCAGTTTCTGAAATACTTAAACAAGATAATTTGGCACCAACAACCATGGCATGGTTAAAGTCACTGAAATCACACTTATCCCATTCAGAAATTTGATGTGAACATTAACTGACGCTCTTGACATGCCCATTGATACTTTTGCACAGCTTGTAGCATCGATAAGATTTTTCTGTATTTCTGTTCTCTTGAAATATATACTAAATGGAAAAAAAAACAGTTGTTTTGTTTTGCCGCATTTAAACTGTATTAAGTTTTTTTTTTTACCAGTGTACACTTCAGTATTTAAATACAGTAGATGGCAGTGTGTTCCTAGTTGATTTGCAAGCTGCTAATAAACACAAAGAGCACAAGAGTACAACAAACTAATCCTTCACCCTGTGCCAAATATTACTGATAAAACATCAACAGCGCCCCTCTTGCATGGCTCACTACTATATCAGCTATGACTGCGTAGTTGTTAGGAACCTCCACTAGAGGTCACTGTTCATGTCTGTCTGTCTGTGTGTAGTTCCTGCTGGTTGACTCAGTTTCCCAGAAGGCACCTCAGTCAGGTGATGAGACTCACCTGAACTGAGGTGGCTCATTAAAGCCTTCTATAAATATCAGTTTGTTCTGGGAAACTGGGTCGAGCATTGTTTGTGATTGTGATTGTCTGTTGGTGTTTGTTTGTTTGTTTGTTTGTTTGTTTGTTTGTTTGTTTGGATTACCATCATGTGGGCATTCCTTTTTGTTACTTTGAGTTTATATTTGGTTTATGTTTTGTAACCTTAGTTTTCAGAGGGCTCTAGTTTTGTTTTCTTGATGTTCCTTGTGTCTGTGGATTCATGGAGCTGCTTTGTTCACTGTGTAGTTAGGCTGTGTCTCCTCCTGTGTCCTGTGTAAGTACTGTTTTGCCTTCTGGTCTTTTCCCTTGTATGTGTAGCCACATGAGTGTTTAGCCATTAGCAGGGTTAGCCGCTAGTAGGCCTTGACGGCTAGTAGGGTTAGCCCCTAGTAGGGTTAGCCTCCAGTAGGCTAATCTCTAGTGGGAGTGACTGCTAGTGGTTCTGGTCACTAGTAGGTTGGCCGCTAGTTTGGTATAGCCTCATGTGTGCCCTGCCTTTTGTCTTCCGGTCCCCTAGGTCAGTACTAACACTATTAGCCACTAACCCGGTTAGGTCAGCCTCCAGTGTCCCCAGTACAACATGTAGCTACTAACCTCACTAACCCAGCTAGTCTAGTTCCTGTCTGTCTCCTGTCTAGCCCTGTCTCCTGTCTAGCCCTGTCTCCTGTCTAGCCCTGTCTCCTGTCTAGCCCTGTCTCCTGTCTAGCCCTGTCTCCTGTCTAGCCCTGTCTCTCCAGTCCCTGTCTCTAGTTCCCCTCTGTGTCCTTAGTTAGCTCCGGCTCCATGTTTCCTCATCCAGAGTCCCTGTGTCAGCTCCTGGTTCCCTGTGTCCAGATCCCTTTCTGTTCCTGTGTTTTTCCTGAGCCCTAGTTTTAGTTTGAGTTTGTTGTTTTAGTTCCTTTGTTCTGTTTTTGAGTTGTTTGTTTAAATAAAGACTCTCTGTTTACAACCCCTCTGCCTTCATGCCTACCTTCATGCCCACGGCAACACCATCAGCCGGTCTAGCACTACCACCAGCTAGACCCGTGACAGTAGTTCTGAGGATGTGAATATTGCTGCACACGTACAGAGATTTCAGGGAGACAGATGCAATGATGACATCATGTCTTAAACAATGGTTTATGTACAGTTGACTTTCATATTTGCTTCGAGCTATGCTCAAGTACACAATACCATGATCGAGACCACCTTTTTTAAGTGGAACCAAGCAAGTTAAATAAATCAAAGTAGTCAAAAAGTAGTTATAATGTTAGTAGCCCTAATTTTGTAGCTGTGAACATGCTTTGTTCAGCTACATTTTGTGTCATTTTAAACCTCCTACTTTAGACTGTTTTGTCACTATTTTACTACATATGCTCTTTTTTTTTTCAGGGCCAGCTGAAACGAGAGAGCAGAAATATTCATGTGGGTGTAAGTCACAGTTCAGTCCACAACACCTCACCTGAGGATGAGCTAAGCAACTGAGAGGGTGACGAAGTGTTTGTCTATGCACAGATAACACTTCACCATTACACTGACCTTTTCAACAATGCGTTTTTGTCTATAACTCATCACCTTTTGCTGTTCAGAGTCAAAACAAGACATACCAGACCACACACTGCACACAGTATAGACACTATACATAGGATTAATGTATACATGACTAATGATGACCAAGTCACATACTCTAAGTACAGTATGAGCTTTCCTACCAGTAGAGAACATTCAGGCTTAAGTGTATTCTACAGTACAGTCAAGTATAAGTAGAAAGGTTACATATATTGTTTTTAGCATATATGTAAAACTGCAGTTTTAAAATAATAGCAGCATATTGAGCAACAAGTTGGGGGAGGGGCTCTTCTTACGTACTGTACATGATGTCACATTAGGCAGACAATCAAATTGGCTTGTTTAAACCCCAGCCAATACAAAAACAGAAAATAATAATAAAAAGCAGGGAATTTTTTTTTTCTCGCTTTGGTCAGGGAAAACTCATTTGAGTTGACTCAAAGTGACTTTTGCATAACAGGTAGATTTTAAGTTAAAAGCAATATTATAAAGTATTTTTCACCATGATAAATGATATAACATTTTAGCTATTATTTAAAACATTTGTCTAAAGTTAATAACAGTTAGCTTATTACCTGAACATAAATGCAATCCTTATCTGTCAGGAGAGTTACTGTACCTGTGCCATCTTTTACAGTTTATTTTTATTGGAACAGATTGACTTGTTGCTTCAAATCTATGGTCTTGAATTACATAAATGCATTTACATTCACATTACATTTACATTAGTTTCTTCAAGGTTCTTCTCTTAGGTTATGGTGTTGCATTTATAGCATAAATGATGCCGAATTTGTGAGGATTAAAGTGGTATATTAAAATAAACTGAAATAAAATAAACTACCAAGAGATTTGTTGCAGTGCAGTGCAGATTGTTAGGTGTGTACTAATGCATGCAGGATATTTTCCATGTATCGCTTACAATACATGTTGCAGCAAAATGTAATATGCATAATGTAAAGCAGATATTCTCTCTCTCTCTCTCTCTCTCAGTATGTATGTGAGTGGTGTGGTGAAGTGTCAGATAAAAAAGTGGTACTATTCACATCATCGTTCTCATAAACAGTGAAGTTTGTCAGCAGATGATAACTCTAAAGTGTGTTATAGTGTGTGAGGAATCACTGTAATGGACATTTTTTAGAAATCCTTAAAAAAAAAAAATTGGTCAACATCTGCTGCTACTAAATCTCTTAGTGTGTGTTGTTTTAAGGCCCAAGCATCAGAGGAATGCTTTTCAGGCGAGGAAGGCTCGTGCAGAGGAATTTCAACAGTCTGAATCATTTAGAATCATATGCAGTCTGGATCATATTTAATAAAGTAAGAGTTGTGATAAAGCATAAATATCTTTTACCAAAATATTTTTACTGGCCTAGGCTTTCGACAAAGATCATGCAGGTCAGATGAGAAGTCAGTTTAAAAAACACAGCTGTGTAAGTCTGGTCAGAATGTCTCACCCTGTTTAATATTTTACCTATTTATATATTGCGTTTTAAATTCACTTAATATTAGTTGCTTTTAGACGACTAGTGTATTGGTGTCTTTCAGTTAAATTGGAATTAAATCTTTAAATTAATTTTTGACCTGTTTTAAATTTTTCGGGTTAATCTGCCCAGCGAATGCTTTGAAACGTAATTTTTTGCAGTTGAGATTATTGTAAACTAGAAACTGAATTCAGGAAAGTGAGCAGTTTTCAACACTAGCATGGTGTTTTCCATGATACTAATTCTATACAAATACTGCTACAAAAGCATTCTAACAAATATTAAAGAAATACATGCTAATATTTTCATTTAAATCCTGACTCGCATACGCATGAACAAGAACATCAGAACACACATGAGTCACCACTACCACCCAATCTCTCTCTGTCTCTCTGCTAGACACTGCCTTTTTACCTGAAAGCGTCTCCACCTACTGTATCTACGAAGGTATTTACAGACAGTCCAAGTGACTGCTTTAGCACAGGTAGCTTCAGAAATGATATTTGAATGTAAAGGTTTCTGCCTGGTTGACTTCTTCAGATCACCTCACTGTGCGGTTAAGGACTGAGGTAACCAATTCTCATTCTTTCTTACATGGCACTAATCATTGTTGAAATTCATTGTTGAAATGTACACTGTGAGTGTAGATTAGACATGTATTGCATTTTTATGTGGATTTTGTTGAAATTCATTGTTGAAATGTACACTGTGAGTGTAGATTAGACATGTATTGCATTTTTATGTGGATTTTAGTTTTTTCCTTTTTTTTTAGTATTTTGTTGTCAAAGAGTTAGATGTCTTGTATTGTAGCCTTGAGGAATAATTCTCCAGGCTTCCTAAGGAACTTTTTAGGCTCTCATTTTCAGTCCAGTCCCTGTACCTGACTGGTTTCAGATGAATGTTCGTTATAAATAATTGAAGTCTAAGAAAACATCTAACTTCAGGCATGAACCAGCGAGAATCAGGTGCTGATCATGACAGACGATTAAGCTGGTGATTAGTGTACTGGAGATTGTGAATGCTGAGTGGTTGGATCAGACAAGAGGAGAAATAAGATTGTTGCTGAGGTTCTTACATTTATTAATTGTATCTTTAGGCTCTTTGCAGACTGTCATAGTAAAATATTTGTTCCCATTACTGTAAATAATTTAATTTAATTTAAAGAAATAAGGGGTGGCTCAAGGATTTTGCACAGTACTGTATTTGTACATTATGTTATATATTTTTGAATAGAATGTTTAGAATCCACATTACAACATTTAAATCCTATCCTACTGTAGCAAAGATAACTCCTGACATATCTAGACATTTTTTAATTGCAAGTGGAATATCTAATTAAGAGTTCCAACAGAATGTAATTTAAGCCTTTTACAATATGCTTAGGTTAAATTTAGGATTAAAGGAAATTCAAAACCTTTTAATAAAATAATTTTTATTCTTTTTTTTTCTTTTGTTTTTACAGGTTTCCAGAAACTTAAGGGAAAAAACAAATTGATCCTCAACCAAGCATCTCTCATTTAAAGGCTTGAAGTTTTGTAGTTTGAATGTGAGAACTAACTTTGAACTTAGCAGAATGTACAGTATGGCTTTAGGGCCTCTGTAGTGACTCTTCCAATTAGAACGAATTCCAGGATTGTTCCAGGATCAGTCTCTTGCCATTTACAAGAAGTTGTTTTGCCCTCAGTAAGATATTACCAAGTATTATACAAGGACATCATTTGAATTTGAATTGACTTTATGTCCAGACTATGGGTTCTAAATCACTCTGGCACTTTGGCAAACTTTGTGACAAGAAAGTTTGTCGCAGAAGTTTCACGACCACTTCCGCGCATTATAAAACACAAGCCAAGCTCGATTGTTTTCTCAGACAGGAATGAATTAAGACAGATTGATGATCACGTCAGATCTGAGCACACAGATGGTTATGAGTGTTCAGATGGAGGGTCACGCTCAGGACAGGGTGACAATGATAATAACAATAATGAGAATGCTGGTGATATTTCCCCTGAGCACAGACAATTCATCATCAGTCAGAAACGCAAAAGTGTGCACAACGCCAGGCTAAAGAGAAGAAGATCAAGAAAAGAACAGGGCTCTTTACCCTTTGACATGGCGGAAACAAAACAGGAGACTGAGGTTAGGAAGGGTGGCATTACATGCAAGGAGGACCAGGTGAGAGTCTTTGCACTGCAAAAACATTTTATTACACTTATTTTTGGTAATGCTTTGTTTCCTGTCCTGCTTAAGTCATTGTTAATGGTGGTACACACACCACAGTGCTATTTGTAACAGGACAATACATCACACTAAGTACCAAGTACTAAAGTGCAGGATATGATCCAGATATTAAGTAAATGAAATAAATTAAGCAAACCCTTTTAAGATAGTATGAAAAGATTTCTGACAAATTCTATAAAAACTATAAAGGTGCCATGTTAGAAAAGCATCATTCCAAAATCATCATCATTTTGTTTGATATTGTTAGCAACGCATTATTTTTTAATGCATTTGGTTTGAAGTTACATCTATATAAATAAATAAAAGATTTTGTCTGTACATTGGTCAGAACTTACTCTTCCAACGATATCTTTACATTTCATACATTGGAGGACATGAAACTGGTCCCAGATTTTATGTCTGTCCATCTGTCCAGCCAGATTTTGTCACAGCATCACACTAAACTACCTGGACAGAATTTAATGAAACAGTACTTAGTCATTTCCCTGAAGTTAAAAGCGCACCATGAATGAAATCAAAATGTTGAGTAGAAGTGAAGTTATGAGCAGATTATGTGCCAGATTATCTCACAGCATCAGACAAAACTGGTTAGACAGAATTTAATGAAAGTTTTGCAGTACTTACATATATGCCTGAAGTTTAACCTGAACTATAAGAGAAATCAAAATGTTAATTACAAGTGATCTTATGAACAGTTATGTGTTGGATTTAATAATCTACAGTACTTTAAAATAAGCTATTTGCTCAATATAAACACATACATGCACCGATAGATATTAATTTGAAAAACTAAACTGAATATTTTACTGGGATTAGTTCATATTTTCACCGCTGAAAGTGGTAAACTTTATCCGAACTACCGTTTTCTCATTTCTCACCTGTGATTCAGTCTCCGATTACTGAACATGGTATTGAACATTATTTTATATTTTTATATATTATATCATATATATATCATTATTTTATATTTGATATATTACTGAACATTATTTAGCTGAAGGTGAAAGAACTACAACTTAGTTTAAACAAGGCATAAACATAAACTTTTCTATATTTTCCTTTTTCCTTTGATTGTAATAAGATGAAATGACAGTAGATTTTAAATCCCTCCATGAACTACATAAAATAATAAATAAAATAAATAAAAATTTAATAAATGCATAAATGTAATATTCAGGACCATGTGTGAGAGCATTCAGAGCACTAGAGTATGTGATCCAAATAACAATCATCTGCATAATACAAGTTTGTGTAAAATCTGATCAGGTGCCCTGAAAGTTCTTTGGTTCTGTGGCTACATTTCCCTGGCTGTTAAAGCAGTGTTGTATGATAAAAAAGATGCACAATCAATTAATCAATCAGGACAGAGATTAGAGGTCTCAGTTGACTTTCCCTATCGTCTTTGTTTTACATGAAGCTGGTTGGATTTTATTTGAGGCTAAAGCTCAAATTAGTGGGATTAATCAAACCTCTCCACAAAACATGGCTTTAGGTTACTTTATAGAACACTGTTTAATACAGTAGTGCTGTTTTGGTGGAGGACCGGGACATATATTTGAACTAATACAGATGTAATTATAAATGTAACATTTTTTAAAAATCCTTTTTCAAGTTTCAGTTAAGTTCCTTGGTGGGAAACTTGAGCTAATATTAAATTCTGATCCATTTTGCATTGTCTTCTTGAGCTTTTATCTTATAATAGTGGTTCAAATGTTCGATTGACTATCGAACGAGTTTCTTTTGAATAATAACGTTTTCATGTAGTCTCTTCAGAGACATGTCTGTTCGGATACATTAGACCCTGTCCTGACTTCATCTCTTTTCACAACACTTTTTAGACCTACTTTCTATTCTGGTAAGCCCCTCTACAACCAGAACTACACCTGACCATACCAACAGAGGGCGATGTGTACATTACTGTGCCTCTGTATGGTTATAGTTCAGACATGAAATATATTGGATATACTAGCACTAATCAGTAATCGTGTGCCACTGTAAATTCTGGTGGTTTCTGATAATTATATTATTATTGTGTAGGAAGTTATGTATATTGTAGTGTAGGGTGAAGTGAGAACAAAGACCATTTTATAGATATAGTTAATTGATTAACTAGTCCATTGACATTCTTATGCACTGCATCCCATATGCACACATTCCCATGTATTCGTAGGTTCAGATATATATTTATTAATACATACAACAAAAGCAAGAAATCCAAAATAAATGTGTCATATAGGCAAAGAAATAGCACAGATGCATATGATAAAGTGTTTTTTAAATGTTTGTTTTCAGTTGTTTCTATGACCAATAAACAAAAAAACAAATAAATAAATAAATATGTATATACACTGAAAATATTTTGTGGTATCATTACCGTATTCTGGTAGTGGTTAAAATGTACAGTCGTGGCCAAAAGTTTTGAGACTTACATAAATATTGGAAATTGGAAAAATTGCTGCTTAAGTTTTTATAATAGCAATTAGCACATACTCCAGAATGTTATGAAGAGTGATCAGATGAATTGCATAGTCATTCTTTGCCATGAAAATTAACTTAATCCCCCCAAAAAACATCCCACTGCATTTCATTGCTGTCATTAAAGGACCTGCTGAGATTTCAGTAATCGTCTTGTTAACTCAGGTGAGAATGTTGTCGGTCACAAGGCTGGAGATCATTATGTCAGACTGATTGGGTTAGAAAGGCAGACTTAACAAGTTAAAAGGAGGGTGATGCTTGAAATCATTGTTCTTTCATTGTTAACCATGGTGACCTGCAAAGAAACGCATGCAGCCATCATTGCATTGCATAAAAATAGCTTCACAGGCAAGGATATTGTGGCTACTAAGATTGCACCTAAATCAACAATTTATAGGATCATCAAGAACTTCAAGGAAAGAGGTTCAATTCTTGTTAAGAAGGCTTCAGGGCGTCCAAGAAAGTCCAGCAAGCGCCAGGATCGTCTCCTAAAGAGGATTCAGCTGCGGGATCAGAGTGCCACCAGTGCAGAGCTTGCTCAGGAATGGCAGCAGGCAGGTGTGAGCGCATCTGCACACACAGTGAGGCGAAGACTTTTGGAAGATGGCCTAGTGTCAAGAAGGGCAGCAAAGAATCCACTTCTCTCCAAACAAACATTAGGGACAGATTGATCTTCTGCAAAAAGTATGGCGAATGGACTGCTGAGGACTGGGGCAAAGTCATATTCTCGGATGAAGCCTCTTTCCGATTGTTTGGGGCATCTGGAAAAAGGTTTGTCTGGAGAAGAAAAGGTGAGCGCTACCATCAGTCCAGTGTCATGCCAAGAGTAAAGCAACCTGAGACCATTCATGTGTGGGGTTGCTTCTCATCCAAGGGAGTGGGCTCACTCACAATTTTGCCCAAAAACACAGCCATGAATAAAGAATGGTACCAAAACCCCCTCCAACAGCAACTTCTTCCAACAATCCAGCAAACAGTTTGGTGAAGAACAATGCATTTTCCAGCACGATGGAGCACCGTGCCATAAGGCAAAAGTGATAACTAAGTGTTTTTGGTAAATTTTGGGTCCATGGCCTGGAAACTCCCCAGATCTTAATCTCATTGAGAACTTGTGGTCAATCCTCAAGAGGCGGGTGGACAAACAAAAACCCACTAATTCTGACAAACTCCAAGAAGTGATTATGAAAGAAGTGCTTGTAATTATATTTCAGTACATCACAGAAACAAATGAAACAAAGATCTAAAAGCAGTTTAGCAGCAAACTTTGTGAAAACTAATATTTTGTCATTCTCAAAACTTTTGGCCACGACTGTACATGTTATAAAAGTAATGATAGAACAACTTCACGTATTTGGCCTCAGCGTTAACAAAAACACCAGGTTTCCATATAAGCACTTTTTAAAATCGTCATTGATCTATGCTGTGCTGCTTAATAAACAAACTAACAAACAAATGAAAAACAAATTAACAAATTAAGAGTCATTTTCAAAACTTAAACAAAACTTAAATTAGTCTTGGCAATCTTACTGCATCATTATGTAATTCATCTGTTTTAGAAAATATTATTAAAATTATAAACTTGTCAGTTCTTTCATTTATTGAAATTATATTTAAACAAACAAACATAAAAACAATCAGGGAACCAGTATAAGAATTACTGAACAATTTACACAGAAGATCCATGCCACATTTGGTCCATCACATCTCAGGTGTAGCATCAGTGCATTGCTTGTTCAGTAACATGAGCTTTGGCTGGCCGGATTCCAGAGATGTATGATGAGTCAGGATATAGGCCTTACCATGTTTGGTGTTTTCTTCAGCCTTGAAATGCTTGTTGTTTTTTCATTTCTCTCTTTTTTTTTTTCAATTTTTATTTTAGTCCTTTCAAACCTCTCCTATAGTGTTACCTCCAGAATGTTATTACTGGGGACAAGAGAAATTACAGTACCTAATGCAGTACTGAAAGACTAAATTGGAACAGGGAGGGATATGATGCTTTTTGTGCATAGTTCTTTTCAGACTTAACTTAGGCCACATGCACGCTCAGTCTTTCTAAGAGAGAGACAAAAGACTTTTCTGCCATGCCATAGCACTTTTAGCCTCTAAATGAAGGTTTTGACTGCACAAGGTTGTCTTTGAGCAGCTTCTTGTTAAAATAGAAATTCCCTGAATCCAGTCTAAGTAATGGCAACAATTATGAGGAAAGAGCCTCCATTTACTGCCTGACAACTGGGCCTTTGCCTGGTAGTTTTTACGACTCCAGATTTGCAGGCACTAAACACAGCACTAGTGTTTGTTTGTGAGGTGAAGAGCTATTTTTACCGACTGGAAGCTGGGAGAAAGCAAGGGATGCATGGAATTTCTTCAGCTATGAATGGCACAAAGACAAACTCACTCACACACACTGACACACAGACAGACCCACCCAATCAGGCACAAATGCTACTATAAATGCCTGGAGAATACACACCAAACACTGCAGTGCTTTTACAATTCATAAAATTGTTATAAAGCTCAGGATTAATGTATTGTGTCATTATAAATATACTGCATCTGAGCTCAGGGAGTAAATATCACTAGATCAAAATCTACATGTAAATTATCTCTCTGTGTTTCTCAACTTTTAACTAACTAGTTTGCCCTTTTATTCTTTGCTATTTCATTCCCAGTCTACAATAAAATCTTTATAACTCTGTTGAATTGGATGTTAAATTAGCTCGAAAAGATTGCCCAACATGCATAAATATTCAGCTTGGTAACATTGTGCATGTGATCCTGTCAAAAGCAACCATCTTCACCAGTAAATTTATAAATGCACTGACTGATAATGATTGGATATTAATTACCCTTAAAACCCAAGCGAAAGTGATCCGTGCCAGCAACACAGCGTACAGTAGGTAAATGACTTCGGACACCAAACTGTGCATAGATTTTCAGATATGTCTGGTAGAACTAAAGCAATCATTAGTTTTACAGTATAATATGTACATTTTACCACTACCGGAGTACGGGAATGATGACTCTCAAAATGAGGATTATTTATTTATTTATTTATTGGTCATAGAAACAACCTGAAAACCATGAAAAACCTGTGATCATATGTATCTGTGCACTTTCTTTGCCTACATGACCCATTTAAATTTTTTAGTTTAGTCATGTTTGTATAGTCTGAACTAGGTTGTGTTTCTGAGAAAAAAAGATGTCACTCTATGCTGCACAATCCTGATCCCCTATATATACAGTATATGCTCGAAGTTCTAAGGCACCTAACTCGGTGCTAAGTTCTAACTCGGCGTCTTTGTATGACCAGTACATAAGGGAAAAATATAGAAATGTATTATCTATATACAGTAGTTTCTCTTAGATAGCTGCAAAATCCTTGGAAATAAAAATGTCTGCTTAAGTTTCCTTTTCCTCAGCAGCTTCTCCTGAGATAAATAGACCACATTGGTATCATGCTGAATACATCTCAACGATGGGTTTTCAACAAGAATAAACATGTAAATATAGTCCAGACACCAGTTCAGCATTTTTATCAAGCAGTCAGCAAACAGTACAGGAGCTGTGGAATGCAGCTGCACTGTTTCCAATTAATTTGGGTTCTATATTAATTAAGGATATTGGTGTTAAAGAAAATGTGTTCTCAATTTTCCATATTTTTTTCTTTAGTTGCTAGTGTGTTTCATCTGGTATCCAGCTGAAAGCTTTACTTTTCCATTTATAGCTGTAGTGACTAAGTGGTAGCCTTCTAAAACAGAGCGTTGTGATACGTCAGAAATAAAGACTGCACCATTTTCCCTCCTGTAGCACGCTTCTAGAGTCATTTGCAATAATGTTGCTTCAGATTTTCTCCGGTACACTATAATTTCACATACGTAATATATTTCATTCACACTGATAAATCAAATTCCACTGATATTGTTCAGATGCATGTGTAGGGCTTTTTCTTATAGAGGTTCATAATTCTTTTAACCCATCTCTGATTGTATTAGAAATGAATTTGTTACTATTAAAGGTTTCATTGCTGACAATAAACATAAGGATTAGAAAATGCAAAAAATGGTTAACTGTCATACAAGCGAATGACATTTCAATTATCTCTCACTCACTCATCGATTATACTGTATACAGGGTTGCGAGGGGCCTGGAGCTTATCCCAGGCATAAGGTGGGGTACACCCTGGACATGGTGCCAATCTACTGCAGTGCACACACACTCACACACACACATTACGGGCAATTTGATGACGCCAATTAGCCTAATTTGTATGCGTGTGGAAGGAAATCGGAGCACCCAGAGGAAACCACCAAGCACAGGGAGGACATACAAACTGAGCATGAACACAGAGGCAGGGAATGAACGTGGACGAGAATCGAACCCAGACCCTGGAGGTGCAAGGCGACAGTACTGCCCATTCCAATTATATCAAATAATAATTCCATTTCATTCTTGAATTTGATAAACAAGTTTGATCTTTTAAGCTGACCATCAAAACCACTATAAAAAATAAAGAAAGCAAGAATGAACATAAATCAGTTTAGCAGCCTGTCTGATAACTATTGTTACAAATAAATGTTACACATTCTATCACTGATGTAGAGTTAAGTGAGAGAACATGGGCTAGTGTTGAAAGGTAGAATTGCCTGATGTATCGAAGTTGTCGTTGTGCTCTGAAAGCATGAGTGTCAGTGTAAGGACACCCTGGACCTGCTCCCAGCCGGACACACACATCCAGAGCCCAGAGAGAAACAGGCAGGCATTGTACAGAAGGTTCCGAGTGCTCAGGGCTGGGTGACAAAGACTTAAGTGGAGCTCACGTTATAAAGCACGTTCGTAACGTTTGTCCCACCCCCTGGGACCTTGCATGCCATAAAAATAGCAGGCTTACGTCATTTTATATATTTGCCTTATTAGGACAAAGAACAAATGTGATCTATGATGAAAGTGTTTTCTGTTGCCTCTAGCAGAGCTGTAGGGTCAACACCAACCAAACAACTACTGTACTTACTGTACAAATGTGGTTTGTCAAAGAGATGTAGAGACAAGAAGCATCGATTTTTTTAGTCCTTCTAACACATATTAGGAATAATTCAGAGAAGAGCGCACACATTTTTGTTGATACTTTTATCAAGATCCTTTTCACAGCAACTGGTTAACAGGATCTTTGTGAAGTGTGACAGCAGAAATTTCCCAGTTTGGGCAGATTTTAGCTCAAGCCTACTGCCATGTTTGTGCCTGGGAGGCCAGCTGTAATTTGGACAGTAGCTCAAATCCATTGCTCATCTGCAGGTCCAGACAGGGCTGAATGCTCTCTGTGCAAAGGAGCAATGTCACTCTGAAATCACCACTTACTGTAGCTTCTTTACTTACATTGTACCTTCTTGCAAAGTGAATTATAATATTTATCAGTGACTCCAGTGTCGTTCATGTCTGACAAAAATACCTTGGCAGGTGGCCTGTTCTCAAAAAATGATAGAACACAGGACATCCCGATTGTTCTGTCTGAAATTACATCGGTGTTCTTTTGACTTGCATAATTCTAGCTAAAGTTTGTCAGGCTCACGGGTGCAGCTTTCTCTCAGTTACAAGTTTGTCATTTGTATTTTGGGAAAAGTGAGAAGATATCGATTAAGTTAATAGTTGGAATACTGAAACCTAATTGCATCTGCATAAACACTATTACAAAATACATCTGTAAATAATGACTTAATTCTAATTAATGAATGAGTTTAACATAAACATACCATTATTTCCTGCCTTCGAGTTACAGGAAATATCTTGTGTGCTTGGTTTATATGTGTCTCTTTTTTATTAAGGAACAACACTCATCAGGCTTCTAGTTGTTCTTTTGTTTAACTGTACCCTTTGATAAGGCCAGTGTGAAACTGACCAGGAGACCTTGAGTGCTTGGTTTGATGAGACACAATCGCCCCTATGTTTACATACCTCCCAATGGCCTTGAATGACTCTTTCTCATGTCACTACTGTTGATTGGTTTTCAGCTGGTACACAGTTGCTGCACTGCTCCATACCTACATGTGGGTTATACATTAGCCGTAGGCAGAAGCACATACAGTATATGCATAGGTCTTTGCTGTTGTTCATTTTGATATTTGTTTATATACTGTATATACACATTAAATAGCTTTTAAATAAATGAAAACAACATTAATAACTAAAACAGTTTAGTTCTCTTTCTCTCTCGCTTTCTTTTATTTTTTCTTCAAAGGCAGTTTGAATGATTGTGTAAATACTCTACACCTTAGTTCCAGTCCACTCATTTGCTTGCACATCTATAATTCTATATTCGGGCGAGACATGCAAGACATGCATTTTATCAGCGGATTTGTAGCAGTCAAAGCTGAATAAAACCCCTTACATATACAGAAGAAAAAACTCTTCAGAAGAAGAAGAAACTATTGTCATTGCCAGTGCAAAATTAAAGCCATTTAGCCATATTATGCATTAAATGTCAGCTACTCAATATTAATTTCCTGTTCACAGAACTGTTACATTAAATGAATGTACCACACAATCATGCAGTTGTCAGCATGGCTTTACCTAGCATGTACCTACTTAACCACTGTTGATGACGAAAGCATCAGTGAAGAGTGTGCAAATATCGGCCCAGGTCATACAAAATTGTGGCCACCCTTGAGTAATCTACTGACCTAGTGATCACCAATAGCCTGTTTGAATTTACAGTCTGAGTTTAATAATAATAATAATAATGATACAATTGGGTACCCCCTGGACAGGGCACACACACATACACATACAACAAGCAATTTTGGAACACCAATTTACCTAATCTGCACGTCTTTGAACTGTGGGAGGAAACCAGAGCACCAGGAGAAAACCCACCAAGCACTGAGAGAACATTCAAACTCCACCCACATAGACCCAAGATCCAGGGTTGAGGCCACAGAGCTATCCACTACGCCACTATTCTGAATAAATAAATAAATAAATAAATAACCCTTAACCATGCTTCAAATATTTATGTTTTATATATATATATATATACATTAGAAAACTGCTGTCTTTTGTTCTTCAGTCAATTTTAAGTTGGTCCATTTTAGGAGTGTCCCTCTATTACCGTAAGTACAGTCACTCCCAATATGACCTTAATAGAATTAAAGTGGTTTCTTCTAAGTAATCACATATTTCATCTGTCAGTTTAATGATTTAGTTTAATCTTCTGACCATGTCAAATGAGAACCATAGATCATGCATAGCACTCCAGAGCAGCTCTTGTGGCATTTCTTAAGCTTATAAATCCTGTTCCTGTGAGTCAGTCTATTCTCCTGGGATGAAAAAAAAACTTTGATGCATAAAGGAATAGAAGGAGGCATCTTTCGCAATGCATTATTTATGCTCACTAGCAGACAAGCACAGCTCAGATTCTATCCATAAAAACCTCACCTCTTCTCCCAACATGTTTGTAAAAAAAAAAAAGGATTAAGGGATATACCTGTACAGTATGATTTATTTTTAGACTGTAGATTTGAACAAACTATCAGTGACACCGTGTAGATTTAGTATAAATTGCAGCTTTTCAATTATTCACTGATGCATTCAGAACACGTCATTAGCAGGGATTAAGGAGCCACATGTGAAATACAGGTGCGAATCTAATACCATACAATTAAGCAATATCACATGAACAAAAGTCTTGTTATGGTGACATTGCACAGGATTAGCAAATTATAAAGTCATATAGTATTTATTTAAAAAATATCATATATAACATAATAATAACATAATATAACATAATCTGTCAACCAGCAATCCTCATCAATAGGGAAATATTTAAACATGTTATGAAATTTGGTTCCTATTTATATTGTCTGATTCCTATTTATATACAGTATGTTTATGGGTTCATGGTGAATGTGACCGAGCTGAAGGAACCAGAGGAGAGCACTCGCTTCAAGTGTCCAGGGTCTGAGAACAGAATTACACCAAAGGAAACCACAAGGTCAAGTGGATAGACTATTCTCATTAAAGCGTAGTTGAGTCATTTCCTCTGTTTTCTAAAAGATCAGTTGGAAATTAGAGGTTTCTGGGAACCTTACACTATAAGACATTGCCTGGAATCCAGGGATTTTTAGTGCTTTAATGGGCACTACATCTTAAAAATTGATGATGATTTGTGGTTAATCCATGTTTAGCATCAATACATCTCAAAAGCTATGTGCATATGTCAGAAGGAGAGATGACAGAGGGGTGGGGATATTAAATCTTTAACCCCCAAAGAAATCCAATAGCGTTGTTTTGTTTTGTTCTTCAGTGTGCTTCTTATATTACAAAGATTCTTATATTACAAAGATTCAGTTGGACAATTTATGGTCGAAATACAGAAAAACATTGCCAGAATGTACTTTTTCTTTTTTTTTTAACTTATGAGTTACTCTATAATTTTATTATAATTTTTTATTTTACATAAGTAAAAAAAAAAGTACAAAAACTAAGTTCTTTCTCAATAGAACAAATATTGGTTCACTTTAGTAAATTCCTTCAGTGATCATATCTGCTGGTCGCAAAGCTTAAATATTAACAATTTTTCACAAGGTTTCACTACTCAGTTTTACAACTGTGTTACTATCAGAATTTGTCCTTCATGTCAAAAATGACGTCCCAATGCTGGGTTCATATTTGAACAAATATTGTATATAACATATAAACAAAACCTATAGAACCTATAGATAAAATATTAGAAATTAGATCATGTCATGCTGGTCACTTGGCATTGGGACAAATCATTTTTGAGTTAAATGAGTTCTGTTAGTAACTTAGTTGACAGAACTTTTGCAGACATTAATAAATGTATATATTTAAATTATTTAAATAAGAAAATGTATACATTTTATTTAGACTTTTAAAATGAATAAAAATAAATATTTGTTCTTAACTCATTATTTTAAAACCAAGAAACCCTCAAATGCAAAAGCGGACATGGCAAAAATGGTCAATTTGGCAACATTATAACGATTTTCAATGTTATTATAAAGCATAGGATGCACATAATGTTTGTATGCTTTATAATATATCCTTTAATCTGAATAAAATTGGAATAAATACTTATCATCAACGCCTCTTATACTCTTATAGTATAAAGTTGCCTCGCACCTCTAGGGTGGTTCTAATCTCTAGTGGTTTGAATCTTGTCTCCAGTTTTTGTGTGTGGATTTTGCATGTTCTTACCTTGGTTCCTAGGTTTATTCCACGTACATCAGTTGTCACCACAGTCCACAGATATAAGTTGTATGCTTTTTGGTGGTTTGAAACTGATCATGTGTGTGTGTTTGTGCACTGGTGGTCCAGTGGTAGGTGACTTGTCTGCCATGCTGAAGGCCCAGGTTCGATTCTTAGTCTGTGCCCAAACCCCAGCCACTCGATGCAGTGCCGACCCCAAGCCTGGATAAAATGAGAGGGTCGCCTTATGAAGGGCATATCCGCCGTAAAACCTGTATCAAGCGTGTGTGGCGCACATGGTCCGCTGCGGCGACCCCTTACCAGGAGCAGCCGAAAGACTAACAACAAGATGGGTTTGTGTGTGCTCCTGTGTCCTGGAATAGTTTCGGTATCCCATCCAGGGTGTAGTCAGGTACTCAGGGTGTACCTGAGCTCCCTGGGGTATCCTCCAGGCCCCTACCCTATACAGGATAAGTGGAATGAAAAATAAATGAACAAATGTAGTAAAGTTTTATGCTCCAGTGAGGGGTTCTTTACAGCTTTGACTGCTAAAAAGCAGCGGATGAAATGCATGTCTTGCATGTCTAGCCTGAATATAGATTGTCCAGGGCTCACGCTTATGTCTAGTCTCCTACACAATTGACCCATGGTGGATGCGCAGGATCAAATCATAAAGCACTTTTGAACCGTCATACTTAAAATACTCCAATATTTGCCTCTGGCCTACATAAACACACTGCACGAATCACTTAATTCAATTTGAGGGAGAACTGCAAGTCATTCGACCTGGTGATCCACATTTCTTAGGTTCTTTGGTTTCTGGCTGCCTGACTGCAAACCACAAAGGCTTGCAAAAATTAGAAACATTGTGTTTTAGCCTGGAGAGAGGATTTCAGTTCATAAGACTCAGGATATGGTAGAATACAGAGTAGAAGAGTAGATTTTAAAATTTCCTAGGGTAAAACAAAGATTATTTTTACATCTGGCCCATAGTTAATTACAGTATTATTCTTATTATAATATACTGTACAGTTATTTGTAAGCTTCGGTCTGTATGGCGCATTGACTCAGTTCAGAAGTGATTAAAAATCCCAAGTGGAACAACAGGAAAGTGTTCTTCATATTGTTAGGAGATCAAGTGTTCAGATCTTGGCGATGCAATGGCGTGGCTATCCAACGTTACGGTCCAAGAATAATTTGTCAGTGCTCCCTGACTGGAAGGGACAGTCTCACTCTTGTCCCTGCCAACCCAAACCAACCATGAATATCTGTGGGCTCATGAACACCAAAGTGGACTTCCTCTGAATGTGGTCGCTGCCCTTTGATGAAGCATAAGCAGCAGTTTAAAACAATCCGCTAGTTAGCTTGGTGTGTCTCAGCAGAAGCATGTGGCAGCCATCAGCGTTTTCTCCCTGTGCAAGGTGAATTAATTAGTAGCGGGAAATTTCTTTATGGATGACTTTAATTCATTTGTCTTTAAGTAACCCCTTTATCATGATCAGGTCCACTGTAGTTATGCGTTCTGTTAATGTTGCTGTGTGAGTGAACGAGGGGCACAGGGCAGACTTTCATAGTAAAGCTCTTGGCTGGAAAAAGGGTTGCTATTGATTGCCTCTCTGTCTGCTGGCACTCTCTGAGTAATTGATGCCTTAAATCAATAAAACAGAGAACTTGTTAAGGGAGCAAGATCAGCATTCTAGGATTCTCTGAACTGGAACATCTGTGTCAGCTCCCAACCATCTCCAATCACCTCACAACACAAACCCGTGCACATGGGGCACAACGCTTAGCTTGAGATCTAGCGAAAAAAGGTTTGTGTACACATAATCATCAACACAAAATCATACTTGATTTTTGAACATCCAATTCTGGATAAAGTACCCCCTATGTTATAATTAACCCCCCCTCTTCCAGTTAATTACATAGGTTGAACTGGTGATCCCATTAGGATTCAGAGGTCATGGCTGGCCAGTTGACTTATTTTATTGCCACCTTATCAAACCGTACATTCACAGACCTTACTGTGTTCAGGGCCATAGCCTTGCTGGAACAGGGCTGGACCTCTTAGTTTCAGGGAAGGAAATTGAAACACAAAAAAATATGTTCTAGATAATTGAATGCTTTTTACTTTGTCGCACCCATGACATGCATATCATGCATTTAAATTATGCACTATGTCTTAAACTCGCAGGATTGGAACTAAACAGCTATGTGGCCATAAGAAAACCACCTGTTAGTCAGACTAATCAGATTTTTTTTTTAAGGATTTGACTTCGGAGTAATGGAAAAAGGTCATGTGGTCTGATGAAATTAGATCGACCATATTTCAGAGCGATGGGCGCATCAGTGTAAGAATGGAAGAACATAATGTCATGCCCCCATCATGCAGAGTGGCCGCTGTACAAGCCTCCGAAGGCATTGTTATGATCTGGGGTTGTTTCAGCTGGTCAGGTCTAGGCTCTGCAATGTTATTTGGCAATAAAATGAAGTCAGTTGATGACCTGAATGCTCTGAATGATCAGTTTACCACACCAAAGCATTTTTGTTCCCTGATGGAGAAGATATATTCCAGAACTCAAATTGTGAAAGAGTAGTTCTGGGAGCATGAGGAAACCTTTTCATACATGAACTGTCCACCACATTGTTTGCTGTAATCAAAGCTAAAGGTGATTGAATGAAATCTTAAACTGTGTGCTTTTTTGTTTTGATGAGGCAGTGTTCATGTCATTAATCACCTGTAAAAAAGGGCAGAGGTCAAAGGTGAAAAAGATTTGCCTGTTTTGTCTCTGCGCCCGGCTCATGCATATCTCTTCAATTTCAGGTGCAGCTTAAAATGGACACTGGATCAGTAGGTAAGTGAACCAACTGACCCCACGATGTACAAGTGAGCTTAGAGAGTGTTCATGATGAGTGTGCAGTACTGAGGTTTCAGTATTTGCTATAAAAATAAAAGCTTACTTTTCACTCTTACACAAGCTTACACAAACTCATAATCTGTTTCATGATCCCTTTTCCACTCATATACACTCATACACTCATACACTCACACACACACACACACACACACACACACACACACACACACACACACTCCTACAGTACACACACACCCAAGGCCTCTTTCCTAATATCCATTTCCATGCATGAAGGCAAAATTGGATTCCCGGGAATGACTCTGGCTTTTTCAGCAAGTTGAAACTCTACCACTTCAAAATATAATGTCGGGTTATTTTTACTATGCACCACACGTTCATAAGAAAACACCCTTCAACAAAAGAACGGAGTAGACCACAGAGACCTGTTTGGATTTGTGAGGCTTTGAGTGCTGATTGATGTGACAGTACATCATAGGCTAGATTTTTAGAAGCGTATTAAAATAAGGTATCATCCTTCCTCCTTAAACTCACTTCTATCAGCACATTGTGGAAATGACAGCCTGATAGTCTTGGTAATTCCAGGAAATGTTTTATCATCTCTAAATCGAGATTTTGAAATGTTTTTGTGCTTTGTGGTCAAATGAGATGGGTGTAGAATAGTAGGAGGTACTCAGGCATTTTTTTTACTTTTTGTTTCTATTTTTATCACTAAGAAATATATTTTTCTTAGAGCTTGCTAGCTCTGGAGCTCGAACCAGGGACCTTCTGTTCAACAGTCTAACACCTAACCACCAGGTTACCAAGCTGCCCAGTTTGTTTTATATGCTCCCTATTGGAGTGTTTGCCTCATACAGCTTAAAATTCCTTAAGACAGTAAATGTCAAAATGTTTTATATATAATTTTTTATTAATGATTGCATAATAGACCAAAATTGTGTGAAGGTTTAAAATGGCAACTGGTGAGAAATTTTTATGCTGAAATCAGTTTTTAAATAATGATACAATAATAATAATAAAAAATAAATAAATAAACATTATAAATACTTTCTTCATTTATAGATTCATTATAAAAATTCTACATTATAAGAAAAGTTTTTTTTTTTTTTTTTTAAGTGCATGGTAAAAAGTAAATCCAACATGATTCACAATTGAATAATATCTAGTGGAATATTTAAAGCTATTTAGAGAAAATAAAACTTGCATAAAAGCGTACAGCTTAGAATCAATCAACTTCAGTCTGTTCATTCGGCCTACAAATATAATACAAAATTAATAATACAAAAATATTTTATCCGATAAACGTTAGACACCCTTGCGAAAAAAAACCCCAACAACAATTAAGCCTCAACGATGTTTCAGTGAGCACGTGCAGAGAACTCTTTATTTGCTCCTCCTGAACTCAGCATGAGACGCCTGAATGAGGGTGGGATGAGAATAGGTTGAGTCCATATATAGAGCTATCTGGATTCTCTATCTGGTCTCTCTGTCTGAGATTAAAAATAATTGCAAAACGTTGAGAATTATTTTTAGAGCTTTTAAAGGAGGCTAATTTGAGATTTTGCGCATATTTTTGTTCTAGAGGGAAAAAAAGGAAATACACCAGAGTCTCATTTTGGTTTCACACAGACCTCACAGCTGTCAGGAGACATGAATGATACATTATGGAGAGTTCTAATTTTCTTTTCCTTTGGGATACCGAGATTATCACAATCACTATAATAGTGATGATAGCGTGAGCTGGTGGGTGGCTCAAAGTGTGTCGCCACATTTCTAAGAATTCACTCTTAGTTATTTGGTGGATTCAGTGTTCTGCCACAATGCGTATTCATTGTTTAGAATCCTTCAATCTTATCCCCCAATTTCTTGGCGTCTGTGTTGGTGTGTTTCTTTGACCATGGTCTAGAGAATTCTATTCTCTTCTTCCCCTGCTCAGGGAGTGTTTGTGGTTGTGATTGACAGAGCCAGGCGTCACACTGACCACTATTAAGCAGCAAGAGGCCATCTCTCATACTGTGTGACCCCACTCAGAGTGTTTGCAGAGGGCTTGGGTTTAACTTGTTCAGAGCCGTTATCACGAGTTCTCCTGCTGAACGGCAATGGGGAAGTGTTTGCATGTGTGTAATGAGGCTCCAGGGATTTCTCTGAGGTCATGGGTCATGCCAGTCTTCAGCTCTGCACGGCCTCTCACATGACCTTAACAGAGACAGACAGTGATGGTGCAAAAGGAGGGTGTGTATGTACGTATGTCTGTGTGTGTGTGTATATATACAAGATTTGTGTGTGTGTGATAAGGTGTCTGAAAGTTTTGTGTGAGTTCTGTACATTCAGCAGATGTCCGGAAGACATCTTTACAGTATTTACAGCGTAAACGTCACCACACTGATCACCGTGCTGGTATCGGAGACTCATTCCATGTTCCATGTCTGTGTGGAGTTTTTATGTTCTTCCCTGTGACACTCCGGTAGGCCAACTGTCTACAATAATTAAGTGTAAATGAGTACACAAGTGTGTGTCTGAGTCTCATCCAGTGTGTATTCCCTCCCACCTCACACCCAGGACAGGCTCTGGATCTTCTGTAACCCTGACCAACGTAAACCTGTCACTGAAGTTGAATGAAAAAATAGAAGTCACCCCTGTATGACTGATGACCAACTTACAACTGACACGTTACATGGAATAAATTCCACTTTAGGCTTTTTGGCTTGTCTTTTACTTTTTTGTCATTTTGTAAAGCAATTTATTTTATTAAAATGAACTGTGTTTAAGATTAATTTTTACCTGGGAACTTCAAATGCAATTAGTCCCATTCGTCATTTAATTCCATTCAATCAATAAACTAATTATTCATGTTCATCAATCATTTTGCCATGAGCATTAACAGGATTAATTAATGGATACATTAATTCATAATAAATAATTATTTATTGATTATTAAGATGAGAAAAAAATATTAAGAATAAAATATTTATTGTACATTGTGTATTTATATATGCATGACCAACAGTTTTTAATGTTTGACATGGCAGTGAGCTATATTAGGTATTTAAACAAGAGTTAAACACCGTATTTCACCATATTTCACAGCTTGGTCACTGTAATGTGTATGCGAATATGCATTGTGTATCGGCGTGTGCATGTTTAGTAGGTCATTCCACCCTGTGTTTGTTTACTTGGCAGAGAGAGGGAGGCAGATAGGAAAGTGTGCTTCATGCCACACTGGCGTTCACCTACTCCCTCTGCCCTGTTTAATAAAGCTGAACTCAACTGTTGCTGCTATGGCAGGTGCTACAGGCTCAGAGATGATCGTAGTGCTTTTTTTCCCTTTAACATTCGAAGAAACATCAAAAGGAAAGGTGGAGGAAAGAATGCTGCAGTGGGAACTCGTACAACTGGAACAGCTTGGGACTTATGGGACTTATGATTATAGTCTCTGAGATACATGTCACATTAGTAGAGTTAAATGCACAGCCCAAATTCCTAAAATAGAAGAAGATTTTATAAAGACTGAGAGATGGATAAACCTGATTTTAAAGATCCTCTCATATTAATAAGCAATTGAATAAATTATGTCCGATCCATAAGTATAGATTATGCGGCACCTATTCCTGGCATTTAGTGCATTAATCAAAAGATGTCTGACACAAAGCTAGTTGGTGAATGTTAAATATAGAAAATGTCACTGATTAGCCTCTGAGGCTTTATTCTTATGAACAATTTATATTACCATTAATATTCAGTTAAATCCTTAAAACCCAAGTGGCACAGATCCGTGCCAGCAACTCAGCATAGGTCAATGGCAATTAAAAAATATATAATAATTATAATAATGATTCTATATATACATATAAATTATATATATATTATTGTGTGGGTTCTCAGATATGCAATTTGGAACTTACAAATTGAGGATATTATTAATATTTCTTGGTCAAAGAAACAACCGAAAAACAACCATAGAAACATGTGATTATGTGTATTTGTGCTATTTCTTTGTCTTTGTGATCCAGTTTCAAATTTTTCACTCATTCGTTTGGGGAAGTTAAATTCAGTTCATTATATTGCTTAATTCTGAGCCCTATATATATATTAAAAACAGCAAATAAACAATGTCTAAAAAGCACTGAGCTTTAAGGGCTATGGCTTTATCTGTTCCATATACATTACTGCACATTGACATTATTTTCTTTACATATCCCAGCTTGTTAGGAAGCTGGGGTCGGAGCACAGGGTCAGCCATGACCCAGCACACATGGAGCCGACAGGGTTAAGGGCCTTGCTCAAGGGCCCAACTGTAGCAACTTGGTAGAACTGGGGCTTGAACCACCGACCTTCTGATCAGTAGCTCAGTGCTTTATCACACTGAGCACACTGGTTTCTGGTAACAACATTCTCCTGTGGCACTATGTCTACAATAGCAGTATGACAATTGGGTTAGCCTTTAGACAGGGTGGCTTTAGATCTGCTTTCTTTTCCATTATCCTTTACTAAATGTATTATCTGTCAGTCTTCTCCACTTCTAGGTTTGTGATATTGATTTTGATTGTACAGTGGAAATGAGAGACACATTAAGTACATTGTTGAGAGGAATGGTGATAATATGTTGCTTTACCTACAGATTATAGAAGATGTAAACACAAAAAGATACCTTTCTCTGGTCTGTATGTAAACATTCAAATGGACATTATTCACCATCTATATGAATAAAAGAAAAGTTTAGTCTGTAAATTGGTACACTTTCTCTTTATGTTTCATACACTGGAGGATCCAGAACCTGCCTCAGAAAATGTTCTGTCTGTATGTCTGTATGTATGTATGTCTGTCCAGCCAGATTTTGTTTTGTTAAAGAATTTACCTGCACTAATAGATTTTAATTATAAAATCTAAACTAAATATTGACTTAATATTATTTAATACAATTACTTAATATTACTTAATATTTTACTATAATGTGGTATAAGTGAATTTTAGCACACTGGAGTCGTGTACTTGGGCTTTAATCTGAAATAATAATATCACTGATTACATTAAAGCTGATCAACTTATTTTCAGCTTTAATCTTTTAACTATTTCTACAAACTCTTTTGCCATCACTGACAGGTACTTACACGAGTCAGGAACAAACTTAGTCATTAGACAGAATGCAAAAGATTCATTTCTCATGCCCCGTGTGGTCTGCCTGGGATGAGTGTGGTGACTGGGGACGGTTCCACTTTTCACAAAGACGGTCTTGTCCTCGGCTGATGCAGACAGCTGTTCTCTGAGGACTTGTGACTTCAGTAGCTTGATAGTTCAAAACTGGAGTTTCCTACAGTCTAACTGAGCCTCCAATAACAAACTGAACTCAATTTTAATTTAAACACATCTCCTGTTTTACTGAACTTCCAATCTCACACAGTATGATGCAGATCAATCCCTGCTATCCGTTTTACCTAAATGAGGACGAGATCCCTGTTGAGTCTGGTTCCTCTCAAGGTTTCTTTCTATTACCATCTCAGAGAGGTTTTCCTTGCCACTGTTGTCATCGTCTTCGGCTTGCTCATCAAGTCAAGGCAAGGCAAGGTAAGGCAAGTTTATTTGTATAACACATTTCGTACACAATGGTAATTCAAAGTGTTTTACATAAAAGAGAAGAAAATAATGATAAAATGAAATAGAAAACAATGGAAATAAAACTTTAAAAAAATAATAATAATAAAAAATAAAAATGTAAAATTTGATTTCAGATCCAAATAATGAAACTTTTAAAACTAATTAAAATTTGATTTAAAATCAAAATAAAACAGTTATCAGGGACAGTCTTATCATTTTGATTCATACACGTTCACATCTCACACAAACTTATATAATTATTTTGATTGTGTAAAGCTGCTTTGCGAAAATGTCAATTGTTAAAAGCGCTATACAAATAAAATTGAATTGAATTTTAACTTTATGGTAACTGGACTGAGTGAAAAAAATTATTCCCCCAAAGTCCACTTTGGAATTCACCTCATTCATCTCATCATTGGAATTAAAATGGCACAATACCACATTATGTTATAGATGCTTAAAAGCTTAAGAGCCACATTGACTAGACGGTTTCAATTCCATTTCAACTTTGGCCTAATCCTTTCATTTTGTCCACTAAACCCATGACCCAAAGAGATCTAGGAAGATGCATCTTGTGTGTGTGTGTCTGTGTGTGTGTTCACATGTGCGTATGTATGTGTGTGAACTGTCATTCCATTCTTAGTGAGGAAGTGCGCTTGCCTCTGTCACTCCTGTTTCTCACAGGATGTGGGAAAAAAGGGAAGAATTTTTCCATAAGAGTCTAACTCTCTCTTTTTTTTCCATAGCTTGAGGACATAATATGTTACCAGATAAAGACTATGTGTGTCTGATTGCAGAGAAAGTGGGTTTGATGTGATGGACCTCTTCTGTGTCTGAGAGAGTTCATTGTAGTACTACGGAATACAGAATACTGATACTGATAAATGTTTGTGAATGTTCTTATTATTATAAAGATTTTTCCATCTCTCTTTTTTTTGATCCACCACTGCTGCTCCTACAGAGGTTTGAGTGAGTGAGAGAGACTATTTGCTCAAGTTAGAAACATGTTTATGATGAGCCTTAAAACAAGGCTTAAAAATTATTCATACGGCATCCCTTTATACTGCAACACATACAGTAAACCTCTGTTTAAGCTTAAATATTACGTTGATTGTTATACTATACATTTTCAATACTGTTTTGACATTTATTACAAAGCTGTACCTTTAGTGAGAAATATTTTAATTAGAAAAATATTTCTAATTATTCACAGGCTGAAATTTTGCAAAAAATAGAAGTTAATCAAGTGAAGAAATTCCATAACAGTAGCAGGTCACCGGTCAAAGAGAGGTGAGAGGAGCACAGCACAGTACTACCAGGAGGTATTGAATCAGGGTATAGATATGTTGAGAGGAGGGCTCTGTCACAATATAAAGCAAGTTCATTAAAGCTCAGTGAGTGCTCTTAGCATTTCTGTTCCTCTCCAAAATGCACAGCAGATACATCATGTACCCGAATTGTGCACTGTGCACATTGACTGTAAAGCAAACCAAGGAGTCAAAACTCCCTGTACTGTAATGTCCACAATTAAATTGCATTGAGACACAGATCTGGCCTAAAAAATATTTTAAATTCTTTAAATATTCCCAAACTTTAAACGTTATATTTTGGGATTTAGCATTTTGAAATGAAAAAAAGGTTGGAACAACCAGGACTCTACCAAGAACCTGCCATGTGCTGCCACTTGTCAGTAAGTGTTACAAGGGTGTGTCCTGGCGTAAACCAGGTCAGAACTCATCCAATGAGATGGGACAACCTGATAGATGAACAGCCAACAACCAGTAGAATGGCTAGATGGAAAACACTAAGGAGTGAAAGGCAACATGGCAGACACTTAAGAGCTCCTAAGAGCTTGAGAGAAGTTTGCTTGTTCGGCCCCAGTGGTCATGAGACTAGTCCTCAGGTCTTCTTGAGTGGCCATCTTCAAAAATGTAAATTATTCCTGAATTAATCTAGAGTGTGGCCTTTCTAATAGCTATAATTAGTCCTCAAGCTGTCCCCAATCGGACTCTATGTCTGAAGATATCCTGTAGTCCTATCCGTGCCCATAGGGAATAAGACATAAAAAAAAAATTGATGGCCTAATAATTTCTTAAGCAGTTTAACTCCCAAGATAAATGTCTGCCAAAAACAGTGTGCTGCTTATCAACTAACTTACACCATGCCTATTGTGAAGCATGATAGGGGCAGTGTCACACCATGGGGGTTTGTTCTCAGAGGCTAGAAAAGAAAGACAGCCCAGAAAAGAGGAAAGGAAGGACTATAGCAGAATATAGCAAGTTCATTGAAGGAATGCTGCTCTGGTGTGCACACGACCTCAGAAGGTTCAACTTAATGAATGGCATCAACATGAAGCATATAGCGAAGACAATTCCAGACTGGCTCAGGTCAAGCCTCTGAATGTCCATGAGTTGCCCGGCCAAATCTCAGCGTTCATAGAGAATCTGTGCACGCTCTAAAGATGTCAGTTCACAGACACACCCATGAGTTTGAGAGGATCCCGGAAAATATTGTCTATTATAATGCATTTTACAGTATATCCACAACATTAATAATCCGTACCGAAGCACATTAGAGTTGCGTTCTACAGTAGATTACTAGTTATAAGCCATTTCTAAAAATCAGCTGGTTTCACCTCCAACAGCTACACTTTGCTTACACAGATGGTGAAGGACATTTGTTGAGGAAAAAGCAATCCGAGGTCAAATTCCTGAGCTCTGTGGTCAGGTGTTATCAAAGCCATCTACCACTATCATCTTTTATACAGTAAATTTCCACGCTTTTCTTTCTTTCCACATTTATCATCTTAATTGCTCTATGAGACATCCAGATTAAATAAAAAAAACACACTTTTGCATTTAATTATGTTTGTCTTGTGGTGTTGATGTATACTGTATAGATGTTTACAATCTTTACAAAATGGAGAAAGGTGTATTATATCCTGTCTGATGGATTTGAGTCTCTTTATCGTATGCACTAGCACAGTGAGAAAAAAAAATCAGAAATAATTGTGTAAATTAGGTCAATATATTTTCATTTTATTTTGTTTATTTAAACTTGCTTTTGTTTACTATCGTTCCCATCTGCGAGTGTGTGAGTGTGTGTGGATGCATGTGTGTGGGACAGATTTCTATTTCATGTCGGAAAAGTGAGCGCACGTGTATGTAAACTGATTAGAAACATAAGATTGTTTAAGAAGGTTTTTCAGCCTCCGTTATTGTGGGCAGACGTGACAGAACACAGAGCAGCATTCCACAACTTGGGAACTTCAGGCATGCTCCATGGGAATGATCCACAGGAGCGAGGCTGCTAAGAGACAGAGGACACTTTCATCACACAGTAGGGAACTGAAGACTTTGGACCTCTGGATTGCAAGTATGTCAAGGCTATGAAGCATGCTCTGTGATTGGTGAAGATACAGGATATGATTAAATATGCTTCCAAGTAAAAACATAATTTCTTTCGAATTGCCTATTATATATCTAATTGTATAAATTAGTACACTTTTTAAATTTTATTTTCTATGAAGTAAAAATTCTTGAGATGGAAGTGGGGGGGGGGGGTGGTATGTCGGGTAAGGGGCAGCGTTTGGGTATGTACTAGTTCCTTTGTTTTGGTCATAGACGTCCACTGTCTTATTTTTAAATAATTGATGTGTAAATTATGAACATATCCAACTTAAATTCTAAATCTTCTTGTTGCAGTCACAGAGTTTAGCATGGACCTTAGCCAGAGGATGTGACAGCAGACTTAATTAGAAACTCAGACTCACTCACTATCTTGTGGGCCGCACAGTGGCCTAGTTAGCACTGTCGCCTAGTACTGCATCTCCAGGCTCTAGGTTTGATTCCCGCCTTGGATCTGTCTTGTGTGCATGGAGTTTGCACATGCTTCCTCAAGGGACTCCGGTTACCTCCCACAGTCCAAAGTCATGCAGAATAGGCTAATTGGCATTCCTAAATTGCATGTGTGTGTGTGCGTGTACCCTGCAATGGACTGGCATATATAAACGATGAATGAGTAAGTGAGTGAATGAGTGAGTGAGTAGTCAACCTGTAGACATATTATGAGTGAAGGTAGCCAGGCATTTAAAAATGTAACAAAATACAATTTTATTGCGAAATAAAATAAAACAAAAACCATGATTGTCCCAGCTTTTGATAAAGTCTGAGAGTCGTTCAAGTCAAACCGGGACTTTTCGACACTTATCCCAGTGTTTCAGTAGTACTTGGATACCATCAAGGTAGAAAGTTTTCTCAGTTCGCTGGAGCCATGATAGGACTGTCTGCTTCATGTCTGAAGTGGTGGCCCCCCAGGAACTCCTTTACCACATGGACCAAACATGTGGAAATGGTTAGAAATGAGGTCTGGTCTGTATGGAAATGTAGAAATAACTCCCAGCCAAGTTGCTATTATGTGCAAGTGGTGTTTGTGAATGATTGTGATTGGCCCTCTACTAGTTAGCAACAGGTTGGCAATATCTGCAACATTACACTCGCTCAATTTTAACAGGAACATCTCAAGTGGGCTCTGAGTCACCACAGCCGGGATCGTCATTCGGAGATGTATAGGCTTCTTTAAAATGTTTGCAGTATTGAATTTTTTATTATAGCTTCTCATCACTGTACTGTATACCTTAATACAGGGGAAATTTCATCACAAGTTTTAACCAGGTACATATTTAAAGCAATTCAAGAAATTAGACAGAATTCAAGAAAAAATCCATTAAAAATGATAATTGTGAGGGATTAGTACAAAAGACTACATATGCTTTCATGAAGTAATTATTGTTTGTTCCAAGTAACATTGTGGTTTGCATAGTGATGGAACAAGTGTGTTTCCTTACCTTCTTTAGGATAGGATAGGATAGGATAGGATAGGACAGAATAGGATGGGTTATTATAGAATTAGAAGCGGTATGAAAGGGAAGGGGTGGATAAGGCAAAGAAAGAAAAATAAGGTATGGAATAGGATGGAGTAGAATATATACTGTAGAATACAGTATGATGCATGTGTGTGTGTGTGTGTGTGTGTGTGTGTGTGTGTGTGTGTGTGTGTGTGTGTGTGTGTGCGGGTGTGAGGGGGGAGGGGGCATGCATGCATGTGTTTGCACATATTGTTCATGTGTGTGTCATGGTAAATGTGTGCATGAGTCTAATTATTCTCATACTGGGTGGCATCCAGTTTTGATGAAAACCCAAATCCCACACAATAAAAACTGCTGTGTTTCCAAGCAGTAAAGAGAAAATTGCTCAGCAGTTAAAACACACTGCATTTTTCATCTATTACAATGTAACAACCTTTGCGTTTAATACAACTAAGTAATACCACCTCAAACTTGGGATGTGACACCATACTCATACTTAGACACTATACTCATTTAAAAAGATTTTTATATTTAGTATTTGTTTGATTCATACCATGGATTTGTTCGTTATCTTGCTGTGTTGGTAGTGGAAGTGAGGAACAATTTTAATGAAAGTGCTAATTCAGCATTCAAGACCTCCTCTCTCTCTTGCATGTACACTATCTCTCTCTCTCTCGCTCTCTCTCTCTCTCTACACTTTGATGGTCTGGCATCAAGAAGAATTTTCCGACACACAGTGCCACCTGGTTTAACCCACTTGGGTGGCACTAAGTTTTCTGTCTGGGTAAAGCAAACAGGAGTTTGCTGATGGAGCTTCAGGTATTGGTTTAAAATTCTAAAAGAGTTACCAGACTGAAAACATAGGAAGTTGATGTTATTTCAGATTGAGCAGAATGACATATTCTGTAGGATTCAATTTAACCCTTTAAACTTTCGCGCCCTGTCAGTAACCTGTCCCAGACTTACATTCCTCACTCTCATAAACCAAGAGCAGTTTCGCGGATACACATAATAACTCTATGACATCTTTGTTCTCTTCAAGATTAATCAGACAATATAACTGATAAAAGGTTTGCTGTCAGTTTACAATAGGACAAAAAATCTTAACAGCATCTAGTCAGTGCATGTTTGTCCTTTTGGATCTAATCTTGGCCCAGAATTCTCTGATGCATTTAGAAATTTCACATACTGTACAGTACTACTCAAAAGCTAGTACACACTAGATTCACTAGCTTAAATATACTGTATAGAATTCATTGTTTTATTGTCTCATTCAAAAGATTATGGTTAGAATTATTTCAAAAACATACTGTATATTTGAAATATATTAATTAATATATACAGTAAACTGTGACATTAAATGCCTATGAATCAATTTATTTCTGTATTTTTGCACGAAGCGAGGCTTATGGAATTTGGCTCAAATTACTTAAATTGTGCTTGCATCCTGGGTGAAAAACTTCATGGTCAGCATGCAGATCATGAAAACTAATAACAACTAAGACCTACCTATTGTAATTGTACTTACAGTTGGTACAGATGTTTATATATGCCTTAGTTTTCTTCAAGCTTCTTGCACTACAGTAAGTTGGTGAATTTTTAGCTCATTTTAGCTGAAAGAATTGGTGTAACTGAATTAGGTTTTTAGGCCTCATTATTCACACATGCTTATTTAGCTCTGTCCACAAATTTTCTATTGGATTGAGATCAGGGTCACTCCAATACATCGTGTTTATTGTCCTAAAGCCTTTTTGCCACAACTTTGGAAGTATGCTTGGGGTCATTGTCCATTTGGAAGACACATTTGTGCATATGCTTTAATTTCCTGGCTGCTGTCATCAGACGTTGCTTCAGTTTATTCACATAATCTTTCTTTATTATGATGTCACCTACTGTATATCATGAAGTGGACGAGTCCAGCAGTTGCAAGCCTCCCTCTTTTGCCTCCAAACATTGACGGTCATTATGGCCAAACAGTTCAATTTGTCTTTCATCAGACTAGAGGACATTTCTCATTTTTTATCAAACAAAGAGCCACTAAATTTGAAGGCTTTAAAATACATCCACAGGCAGATCCCTTATTGACTCGAATGTTTAGGCATTTAGGCGCAGTCAGCTGAGTGTGTTTACACTTTTGACCCCCTGGAATTGTGATATAATGAAGTATAAGTGAAATTATTTGTATTCATTCATAAAATATTCTGTTGGAAAAATAAAATATTCTTTGTTGGAAAAATTACTTGTTTAGATATAGATAACGTATCTATTTATCATATATCATATGTCCTATAAAACTTTAATGTTGACATGAAAATCTGAGGAGTGCTTAAAAAATGTTTTATGACTTCAACCTAGGTATACATAAACTTCTGACTTCAGCTGTATATGCACCTCCATTTTGATTTAAGACAGACTTGAAAAAACCTGAAAACTCTCCCATTGACCTATGTTGACAGGTTTCTGTATAGTTTCCAGCCCAGCTGCATCTCAACATCCACACAAAAGATGTCAAATTAACCTTGTAAAAATGAATTGAGTACTGGGAAAGAGAAACATGTTTCTTATTATTATTCACTCAATAATTCCCCCCTTTTCTCTGAAATATATCTCATTGATTTTTGCAATATATCTTACAAAAGTTATGACCCTCAATATCTTAAATAAATTTAATTCAGAATTTCTTTTAATTTTATTGTACCAACCTCATTAACTGCTCAAACCAACGAATCACTTCTCAGAATGAGCCTCCAGTGTTTTTATTACAGTTTATAATCAACACCCAAGCTATAGAATGGGAAGAAATTCTACAGAATGTCAGCATGTTCACTGCCTGGCCAAAATAAATAAATAAATAAATAAAAATAATAATAATAATTTTCCATAGTCGCAATTCGTTCAATCACCTACAGCTTTCATGTGGAGACCAGGTCATGTGTTAAAATGCTTCCTCATGCTCCCAGAAGTACTTTATTTCAGTTTGAGTCCTGGAATATACCTGTTCCTTCAGAGAAGAAAAACTCCATTGATGGGATAACCCTGGTCGCTTGGCCTAGACCTGCCCAACTGAAGCATCCCCAGATCAGAACACTACCTCCAGAGGCACTACACACAACACAACATTTACATTTACATTTAGGCATTTGGCAGACTCTCTTATCCAAAGCGACTTACAAAACGTGCTTGGAAGTTTGCATAATTTGATAGATACCTACACTGGGTTACTAGGTTACTAACTAAGTGCCATCAGTCAAGCAGAGGTTGGAAATGGTTTTTGTTTTGTTTTTAGTCCAAGTACTGAGGAAACAGATATGTTTAATCTTAAGTCTAATCTTTATGCGCCCTAGCAATTTGGAGCCTTATTCTAATTATTTTAAATCGCTGTTCATTCATAAGATATAACTGGTCAAGTTAGTCAATCACCTCTGAGCCACTCATCAACAAGGTGTTTTAACTTGCTCTACAGTCTGTTGTGTGCAAAACTCTGAGAAAATCGTTAGTTTAAGGAACACCAGCATTTCTATTACCAATATCCATGCCACACAGAACATCAGAGATGCATCAGTATCTGCATGATTACACACTGTGCTTCTATCAGATGATTGGGTGCTTGGATAACAGCACTAATGAGCAAGCGTTCAGGTGTTTCTATTAAAGTGGACGGGAATTCTGCTATGATGAGATGAAATAATGACTGTTTATTGTCAGGATGACATAAGAGATGGCAGTAACTAACTTGTCTTAGACATTCCACAGCATCAAACAAAATCAATTGTAAAGTGTGAAGTGCTATTCATTACTGACAAAAAATACAAATTAACAAATTGGGCATAATATATTTGTGCCATTATAGGAAAATCATAAACATAACACATCATGTTTTATTCCTTATATTTGAAGTGTATATGGAGCCTTCTATAATGCATGAGTTTACAGCTGGCGCAGGGTACTGAGTTCATTTCTGCCCGAAATCTGCACGGCATCACACTAACCCTGAAACACACTTTTGTCTCTTTCGTTCCTTCCCTCCCCCCTTTCTTTCTCACACTTTCTCTCTCTCTCTCATACCACACCCACACCTCATGCAGAGTGCTCGGTTGTGTAGTGTTTGTGCTTAGTGCTGAGTTCGTGGTTAGCCTGTATAACTTTGTCAGTTTGTGGCACAAGCATCATTAGCTCCACAAAAATGTGTGTGTACAGCTTAAGACCAACCTCGGTGTAAACAGTAAATGGGCTACTGTAGAATTCCTGATAGGCTTTAGAGTTTGCCTGCGTATGAGTGTGGGTGTTGATTACAGACTGTAACAGATAGGAAAACATGATGACTTTTACCCCCTTGAGGAAGTTTATCTTTGCTCTTTTCATTGAGGTAAGACGCTCTACCTCATCAATCTTGTGGGTGTCTTTGTGTAAATGTGTTGGGAAACATGTCCTGTTTGTCATACAGCCTCTCTCTGTGCAGTTTCATTATTTTAAGGAGTCAGAATTTGGGGTAGTGTGGGCTTGTAATCCCCAAGTATACATCTGTCTACCAGCCAAAGGGAAGAGAGCTGCTCTGGGTGGCCAACATAAACAGAGGCAGTAAGAACAAGCATTCTCATGTTTGCTGTTTCCCTCCGCATCCATTAGATTTTCTTCCAGCTTCAGAGTAGCCACTTCTCAATCCCAGAGGTTCTTGCCTTCGTGATAACAATCTCTGTTTCAGAAACCAATTTAAATAGCCAGAGGGCTGGAAACAGTGATGGAGTGTTTTTGTTGTTTTAGCGAGGATGAGCCCTAAACTGAAGGCCAGAAGGCTCCGGAAGGCTCCAGACTTTTGTTCGTCTATTTCAGAGAGAGATGCTTGGGTGAATAAGTTTACAGTAGCTTTTTGACCTGAATAATGTGTTTTACATGTTTTATGTTTGAATAATGTCAATATTGTGTCCCTTGACCCATCTAATGCACAATTACTACTTTACATTTCTACCACATGCAGTTTGCATAAGGCTTTTTCCTTAAATTTTTTGAGCTATTACAAGGAATTTAACGAAATCCAATGCATGTTTTGACATGAAGCCATGTCCATGTAACCCTCATGGCCTTGCATTCCTTACTGGTCACTCAACTACCCCATCCTTTAATCATTAACTCACTCTCAACACAGATACTCTCTCTTTCTGTAAGAAGGTGATGTATTCCTGGAAACATCAGATTCACATATGCTTGAGCAAAGCTGTAACACAATGAGCATACTTGTTATGTTATGCCTCATGACAATATAGTGCCGCTCCAATTGCCTGGAGATCTGGTTAAATTTACAAGTGTTTTGAAATATTGTGGCAAAAGAAGGAGAGATTTAATAAAGCCTCTAATTTTTCCCTTTAGTAAATAATAAACATCCTATTCTGATTCTATTTTAGACCATGCCCATGAGTAGAAATGACACTGCTGCTGTGACTGGCCCAGTCCCAGCAAGGCTCTTGTGGTCTCTTGTCCTGATTGCCTGCAATTGAAGAAGGACAATTCTAGGACAGATTTACACTGATCAACCATAATGCTAACACCCCCACCAGATAAACTGAATAACGTTGGTTAATTATATTCCAGTAAACTAATGACAGGATTGTGGATAACCAAGGCACATTTATGCCTGTGGGAAGTGAAGGCTAGCTTGTCTGGTCCAATCCCACAGACAAGCCAATGCAGCACAAACAGTCGGGGAAAAAAAGTAAATGATGGCAGTGATAGAAAGATATCAGAACACCCAGTGCACCACAGCTTGCTGTATAAGGTTGTTGATTCAGCCTCCAAATTCCCCAGATCTTAATCCAATTGAGCATGCATGGAGACACCACACTGCAACTCAGAGCACCCAAAGGATCAGTTGCTAAGGTCCCAGTACCAAACACTACAGCACATACCCAAGTCATGTGGAGTCATGCCCTAATGGCATAAGGGGAACTTACACAATATTCGGATTAATGTTTAATGTTCAATTTTAATGCTATGGCTGAGGGGTGTTTAAAAACATTGTCAGATTCATAATTATTATTACATATTTTTTCTGTATTTATAATGCTAAACACATCACAAATCAAAAGCAAAAAAAAAAAAACCTAACCCTTTGAAACTATGAACTCATGAATAGATTCCATGAACTCATGAATGAAGGCTGCGTATATCTATCATAAGTAAAAAATAATTGCATATTTTCAGTCGATCATCCAGGTGGCTTTATGAACACACTTTAATGTTAAGCTACTTATGAAAATATAACCAGGTATAGAAAGCATTTGTTTGATCATTTTTAGCATTCACATATTTTTAATTCTCATACTGTTAGTTCCATGCAAAACTGATTGTATATCTAAAAAAAAGTAGATATGAACGTACAAGAATAAAAGCATCAATAGATTTACTTAGACTTACTGTAAACAAACAAAAAAAACCCCTAACATTTCTGTTTAATTTCTCTTTTCACATTTTTCATGGTGTTTTCCACTTCCAGGTCACTGTATTTAATTGATTGATTAAAGAGCAGGGATGTTGGGCATCCTTTCACTTTATTACTTTTGTACCTGTCAAACGTCTTTCAAGTCAGTAAGCAATAAATATCCTCTTTAACACTTTAACATGGCCCGAGACCCTTTCAGCGCCAGACTGGCTCCATGTCCTATATTCCTTGGAGTAAAGTTACCCTTTGGCTGTATTTTGAGGGTTCACTTGTGTAAATAATCCGTCTTCCTCAGTGTGTCACTTGCAGAATCCCAGGTTTATGGTGCTGGGAGTAAGAGGTTTTCTTAGTTACATTCATGTATCTCATTCTACAGCACAGTGTCCCACTAGTAAAAGCAGTGTGATGCTGGCTTTAAGGGTGCTATATTAAGTTTCTTCCCCTTTTCTCTCATCACCTCCTGCCAGGCATGTCATCACCATAACCTACTGACATAAATCTCCAATCCCAGAAGAGAATGAAAGAGGGAGAGATCACAGGTCACATATGAGATCTTCAGTAAATGTAAAGAAAATATTCTTTGTACAATCAAAAAGCGGATTAAGAAACAGCTACAGTATCAGTATTTATGATTATTTGTTATATGTATAGGAATTTAGACACGCTCTTTATATTTTACTATGCATTTTTGCCTGGCATGGTGGCATAGAAGTTAGTGCCAGTGTCTTACATGATCCTCACCATTATTCTGATCTTGAACATGGAGTTTCACATGTTTTTCCTGTGGCCACATGGGTTTTTTTTTTCTGGACACTGTGGTTTCATACCACGAAAAAATACTGGTAGGGGGTTTAGCTGTTCTAAACATCAGAACCTTGGTGTGTGTGTGTGTGTGTGTGTGTGTGTGTGTGTGTGTGTGTGTGTGTGTGTGTGTGTGTGTGTGTGTGTGTAAGAGAGAGCACATTTATTTTTATAAGGTCATTGTTGCTCTACAATGTAGTTACAGTATATACTGACTATAAGGTTTTAAGTCAATGCCTTTACATTTTGATTATGTGGTTAGGCTTTTGCAAGTACTGTGGTTCTGTTATTTCATGAATGTTTCAGGTTTAACTGTATTTTTACAGTACATTTTAAAAGGACTTTACTTTACTTCTTTTACTTAAAAGAAAGAGAGAGAGAAAAAAAACTCTAAACCATATTTAAGCCAACCAGTTGTTCTCATCTCATGGTAACCCCTTTGGTAGGTGTGGAATGGAATGGAATTTTGATGATGGTCCATGCCTTTATTAGCAGGAATATTCATAGATCTGCCAACAGGTTACCTTCATTTTTTTCCTGTTAGAGAATTAATCTACCAGGAAATGTATTCTCAAATTAATTATAATGATCATTCATCACTATGAGTACTGTAGAGTGCAGTACAGCTTTGAAAAGTATGCACATACCAGCAAGAAGGAAAAAAATCATCTGGGTTACTTGGAAAGCTTACAGTATATGAAGTGTGATTCCACATCTGGTAAGCAGAAAGATAAAATGGTAGTGTTGTCAGAACACAGGCTGTTGGTGGTAAAAATGCACACAAATATGCTACATAATTTTGTGCTCTAAGTTCAGAGTTGGTGTCACTGGACGTATGATAAATGAAGACCATGGTTAGGGATCAAAGCAAGTACCCACAATTCTGGGAAAGCAGAAGTTATGAATATAGTAACCAAAAAAGATGACACACATGACTATGAGAAGGTGCTGGATGGTTTAAAATTATATATATACATAGGTATTAGAAATAGGATACTGAGACTTATTTCTGCACTCCTACAACAGTGCTGTGGCCTATAAATTCGCTCTGTGGGACATTTATTATAGAAATATGTTGCTGATATTCTGTACTTTGGCCTCTCTGATCCATTTTAAATTTAATATGAGGGTCCGTTGTTAGAGACTAGTGAAAATTATAACTTGTTGCACGCTCAAAACGTTAGGAACAATTTTATTCTTTTGTATTACATACACAGTAGTACAAGCTAATACAAATATTTAGCTTAAGATAAAGTGAGGTCAACAGTGGCCTGTGTGTGTGCCGGGAAAGGTTTTTCTTTTTTTCTTTTTTTGCTCCAAGGGTAGGAGTATCTGACAGATTTGACCTTGTGGACATTTGTCTGGGCCCCACAAGGAAAAGTGCTTAAAAACTGTACCAAATGTTTCGGGGTTGTTGTTGTTGTTGTTTTTTTGGTTACTGTGTTAAGCTAGAGTGTTGGTCCTCGAAACCTAAGACAAACGCGCGCGCGTGCGTGAGTGGTGTGAGCACGAGAGCTAGAGAGAGAGAGAGAGCGCGCGCGCGCGCGCAGGGTCCGTGCAGTGTGTATGGGTGAGGCTAGAAAACCACTATGCAGTCAGTCTGTGCACTGCTGAAAATCTCACAGCTGTCTCAATCTCCGGTATTCTCACTAGTCTCTAGCTGACAGCCCCCCCCCCTCTCTCTCTCTCTCTCTCGTGCGCGCGCGTGTATGACGCACGGAGCGCGCGATTTCCCCGACACAGTCTCGCGCCGGGGAGAGATGTGACCGGACTGCTCTTGCGCGCGGTGACGCAGCGGCGCGGATCAGATGGAGTGACGAGTGTTGCGGCAAAACAACAACAAAAAAAAAGTAGAAGAAGAGGATCTGCAGGTCCAAGCCGGGAGCGATAACGGTGCGCCCGGCGACGCATTATAATGCGTCATATCTCACAATGACGACTAGGCGAAAGTCAGCGAAGCTGCAGCTGCGGCGCTCGATCAGCGAACAGCTGCGCGACTCCACGTCCAAGGCTTGGGATCTGCTCTGGAAAAATGTCCGAGAGAGACGCCTCGCAGGTCAGTAGACTACAGTACAGTACAGCAGGCATGTTTAATACAGTGAACTTACTGCTGCTGAAACCTCACGCGCGAGACCTGCAGAATGATGTCAGCGCCGCTCGCGCTCTCTGTGCTATTTTGGGAAGGTCAAGTTGAAGTGAATGTTTCCGACTTGCATGTGTGTAACATGTCAGTTGCAATGCATGAGTGTGCATACTGAAACAGTACACGCTTCCATATACATTTAATCACATGATTCTGTCAATCTGATCATTTACAAGCTTCTAATTGAATTTAAAGCAGTTTTCTAGACCTTCAGATCATGTCCATTGCATTTGCATTGCGTGTTAGTTATGACTCTATCCCTACATTTCTGAATTCATGAAAGCATAGAGAGGTGAGACATATTGTGCTGTGGGTCACACAGAGACGAGCTCCAGTTTTCGGACACATCTGAGTTTCTATTGAATCTTCACCTCCCTCGAACCCACACAGCTCTGTACTTCCTGTGAGGCTGAATCCCACACTGCACACTAGCATACTAAGCATGCTGGCCAGCTGTGCTTTGCTGAGCAGCCAAGTCTTCAGTCTTAGTCAACAAGCAGTTTATCACATGCTGTGGACTCCATCCAAAAAGAAGTGCATACCAGTGGTGGGGGTATTGGCCTGACATAGCTATCTAGTAGCCTACAGTATTTTTAACAGCTGGTTCCCTTTTTGCAAAAGGTTAATAAAAACTAGAACACTTCACCATCCAAAAGAACGCTTTTTAAGAGTGTAGTTTTGGAGGCCATCAAGAATCAATACTTGATTTTAAAAATCAACTAGCGTGCTCAGCATTTTGCTTATTTGATTCATTGTTGGTTTTTATTCAGTAAATATTAGCTGTATTGCATGATATTTAACAGATGTAAAAACAGAGTATAGCTAGTTTACTAGTCAAAATTATATTAAACTCAAGCGGAAATGTGGTTCAGACAGAGAATACATTATAAAACAACACACAGAGTATGATTAAGGGGAAAGTTTATGGACTTAATCAATGAATCAGCATATTGCTGAATAGGATTAAAGGAGGATAACAAATGACTACAAAAAGCTGATGATTTCACATTGTGCCTCCTTGTATTTAATCACTGAGTTAAACTGTTTTTCCTGGATTTTTTGCTCAACTTCTTTCTCATATTCTTTGATATTCAGGTTCGTTAATAAATGCTTGAGATATGGTTATATGCCTAGTGGGAAATTTTTTGTGAAACCCAGTTGCTGTTTCTTTTTTTTCTTTCTTTCTTTCTTTTTTTGGATGTACCAAGAAGGCCCTCCCAAAAATGCATGGTTTTCAGTGTAAAATGATCTCAAATATGTTTTATAGTTATAATAGACGGTTTTAACGCAAACATGTTCAAAAGTGGTTCGATGTATGACTGACAGTATTTTAAAATATAATCTCTCAAGGGCTCTCAATAAAACCTGGCCTAAATATGCCGCCAAAATGTACAAGCTGAAATAGATGGGTGGTCTGAAAGACTACGAATAGATCTTGCTTCCTGGGATTGCTTCTCATTTAGTGGAGTTTGAAAATGTACAATACTAAACCATTTTAATCTAAAACTAGGTTTCAAGCTACACAAAGTTCTACAGTACCTGCTGCATTATGCCTTTGTGTTTCAAGTCCAAATCTATAGTAAAGTATGTAGTCATCATTCTTGTCCTAATGGAGAAACACTAGGCTATCTATATTCCATCATGACAGTGGCTGTACAATTTATTGCAAATCTTTGGTCAACAAGTCAAAGAGGTTCAACATTCAAAGTAATTTGCTTTATACCTTATGGATGGAAATGTGGCGTATTTGGTCCCAGAGTCTTCGGTTTGATCTTGAGCTCAGGTCTGGAGTGGAGTTTTGCATATTTTTCCCAGCATCTATACAGGTTTTTGGGTTCTCTGGTTTCCTTCTACACTCCAAAACATGGACTAGCTATGCCAGATGTCCACCTGGTTGTAAAGAAGAGAAGTTTCGGGGTGTGCTGAGATTCTGAGATCGTTGCCTTCGGATCTACAGGATACTGGAGATGAATCAATCTTATTTATAACTTGTCACTTGCTTTATCTGTTTTATTCTATCAGGCGGGTATGAAGATAGGTGGCACAGTGGTTTAGTGGTTAGCACTGTTATCTTGCACCTCCATGGTCTGGGTTCAATTGCTGCCACCCAGGTCTGTATTCATGGAGTTTGCATGTTCTACCCGTGCCTAATGGCTTTCCTCTGGGTGCTCTGGTTTCCTGCCTCAGTCTAAAGACATGCAGATAAGGTTAATTGGCAATTCCAAATTGGCCGTAGTGTATGAATGAGTGTGTGCGTGTGTGTGTGTGTGTCCTATGATGGATTGGCACCCCATCCAGATTGCCTCCTAAGATATTGCCATTGTATACAGGATAAAGTGGTATAGACGATGAGTGAGTAAGTGGGGATATAAAGATGTAGCTACTCTCAAGCTTAATTCTCCATTTACACTACAGCAAATCCACAGTTACTGACTAAATAGTTTATTAAAATATTGGACTGGAAAATGCCAGACAAAATTTTATGGCTCTTACACCCTAAACTGTTAAATACATACAGTACAATTTAGAAACAGAGGAGGCCTACTAACCAACATTTTTGGAAATTAGGCACATAACTCTTCTCATTACATCGTGATGATCCATCCAATGAATCCAATACTTATTTCGGTACACATATCTTACAAGGTTAGAATAATAATAATGCACACTTTTTTATTGCTAATGCTGCAAAGATTTCTACTGCTGCACCTCTCCTTCTCACTCATATTTAGATTTTTTTTTCTAAATGTATATACCAAGGCTACAGCATTTGGTAATGCTGAGGCAGGGCTCTTTCTTAAATCAACATCTTTTTCTGATTTCTTTTTTCTTATGATCATCATAGCAATGTAAATGTAATGTCAAATTTCTAAAACTCAGTGTGTTTTTTTTATCCTTTTTTTTTTTGTTGTTGAAAAAGTGGAGTGGTTCAAGTATGAATCTAATCTAATGCAGATGGAATTTGGGGATTCCCATTCCCGGCTCAGTCGGTATGATTATGGAATGTGGAATGTCTACTCAGGTGGGCTTGGATTAAGCAGAGTCCCACCTGCACTGAGTAATGATATGTAGAGATATGTAAAGATAAATGTTTGCCTATATGAATCTGGAGTCGTGCTTTAGAAGGCACAGAGATGATGGAAGCGAGTCATGCTGGATTGAAAATAAATAAATAAATAATAATAAATGTTAATTGGAAGCTCTAGCCACTAGGGGTCAGTGACCTCAAAGCATTAATCAGTTGCCTGCAGGTTTTGGACCGAGTCCTGTCTCATTAGTATCAGGAAGCTTATTAAGAACACAGCTTTGCTATGGTGTTGGATTTCAGTGGAGCATTTTACATTGATTATGAGACTTTAGATACTAAGGGCCATTTTTGACTCACTCTTGTTGTGTACGGTACATAATCTACATCAGTTGCTGCTCTGTGGTCAGTTAGGTTGCATGTGATATATTCTGCGTTTTTTTTTAAATTATTATTAATGGTCCTCATTTAATAAAGATGAACAGAGACAAGCAGGTCCTAACTCTGTATTTTCCAGGAGTGCAGGCATGCAGTGAGGAATGTTAGTGAGCTCCTTCAGCCAGGGAGAATGCAGGGCAGCACAAACAACATCAGCATCAACCTGGTCATAAATCAACTCATTTGCACAGTGGGAGTGTGTGTGTGTGTGTGTGTGTGTGTGTGTGTGTGTGTGTGTGTGTGTGTGCAAGCAAGTCTATAGTTATATGTTAATACCATGCAAGAACACACACACCTAGACAAAGAGGGATAAGTGGTATAGAGTACGGATTTACTGTGCAGTGCTTATTGAACATGGCTGTGTGTGTGTGTGTGTGTCTGTGTGTCTGTGTGTAGTGCAATGTCAGCTTTTTGTCACTCACAAACTCAATCACGCAGCAAAAATGTGGAAGCTGCCTTCGTTTAGCTAAAGTGCATTCACCTTGATTTAGTTAAGAATTGACAACATTCCGTGCACGATCCATCCAATGAATGGAAACTGATTTATTCTTGAATAAATCATAACGACAAATTCCAATTACTTTGTGTGTGTGTTGGCATTAAGCACCACAAGTGGGGATCTGCTTCTCTGTAATAGAACTAATTTTGCAAAATTTCACATTCCTTATTGCTTATCGCTTTGTTGAATTCTTCACCTCTTCATTTTTCGCCCTGCTGGTTTAAATGAAACATGGGTATTTATTTTTTGTCCATATAATGCAAATATGGAAATATGATCTAATCTCGGGTGGTTTTGTGGTAAGCTGTAGTCTTATGTTGGATTCATTTTATTAATGATAAATGAACACCTGCACATACAGAACTCCACTCACACATTATTTTCATCCTCACATTTTGGCTGAGGCTCTTCTTCCATTATCCTGTCCTTATTGGCGCGTCTTTCAGTCACATGACCGTGAGGTGGGTAGATCAGAGAGGAGTGTTTTCTGCTGAGATGAAAGTTGGGTTCATGTGTGTGTGTGTGTGTGTGTGTGTGTGTGTGTGTGTGTATGTGTTTGTAAAGGAATGGGGAAAGGTTTTAACGCTACTCCCAGACCGAGTGCAAGTGTGTTTCTCAGCACTGTGGAATGTGGAACAGCTGCGTCTCACTGTGTGAAAGCTGAAGGAGTGTCCAGGAGATAAGGCACGCAGAAAGACAGACACCTCCTGAAGGTATCCACAACATTTTTGTGGACATCGGTAGCAGCAAGAGAGAGAGATCAGAGAGAGATTAGAGAGAGAGAGAGAGAGCGAGAGATGGATGTTATGACACTGGAATTACCAGATGAGTGTACGGATGCTGAGCATTTTGGGAGCATGACACCTGAAACTCAGGACATTTACCTGAGGCTGGACAGTCACCACAGGCGATCTGGATTGCGTTTGGCCCGAATCGTCGCCCGTAAGCAGCTGGTTCAGAAGATAGAGCGAGGTAAGAAAGGTGCACAGTGTACTGTACTTTGATGGCCCATTTTTTTGCTGCCTCAGTCCTGTTCTGACTTTGAACTGCTGGCTATGAGGTGTGCAGTTCATTGCACAATTTTATAAAATCTTTAGAAATACTTGCTTTTTTTTTTTTTTTGGTTGCCGTTCAACTAAATCCTTTCCATAATGTCCGTGTGTTAATAATTATTTGATTGGGTTTAGTTTTTTCCTGTATTTTCCTACATTCCTACATTCCATGAAGAGCATTAATTACCATTTGGCCTTTCAGTTTATTCCAAACGTAAGATGTTTTTTTTTTGTGTTTTGGTGAATGATGCTTTTAGTTTTTCACAAAGTAATTACTGAAAATTATTTGTTCATCTTTGAGTATATAGTTAACCTTAAACTCCGTATTCATCCACTCAATTTCCTAACTGCTCATGCTGTCACAGGGAGCTTAGTGCATAAGGCTGGGTACACCCTGGATGGACTGTCAACCTGTCACAGGGCACACACACATACTGTATACACACACTCAAACATACAACACTGTTCATTTGAAAACACCACTCTAAATTATGCAAACTCTACACACAGACTGGAGGCAAGGTTCAAACTCAAACTCGGCACAATGCCGCCATGGCACCTTCAATCTCAGTATTATAAACCATAATTTAACGTTATCTACACTACACGTACACTAACTTAAAGTCACTTATCTTCCTCTAGCCTATGACTCCAGTGTCTCATTGTATTAACTTTACATTGACAGCTGGCTTTCTTTAGAGGTAGGAATTGGCTGAAAATCTCTGCCTAATGTACTGTAACTGTGTGATAAAGCAAGAAGGCCTCTTCAGATCTTAACATCATTATAATAGACGATGCTCCTTTTTGAGTCTTTTTTTTCTTAACCACTTATACCGCACAGGACATTGATTGGCCTTAGAGGCACTTTTGGAATTCTGTAATGCTGACACAACGCTGCTGGGTTGATGCTGTCTCGACCGAGCTGTGTAGTCCTGCAGGATCTTGGGAAATCAGAGAACGTGTCTGTCCTTGCTCCAGCATGCTCTAACTACATGTATAGTAATTTATCCAGCCAGAGTCTACATTAGACACGTTTACTGGTTACTACGAACACTCGTGTTCTGATTTAACATATTGCAATAATGGTTTCTTGAAACAGATCACATTATTCACAGATCACTGTCGGGACATTTATGTTGTTACTACCTGCAAACGAAAAAACAATCCAATTACGCTGAGGCTGTTATGGAAACAAACACTGCAATAATGCACAATGCAGCGTTCGGCACTTAGTGCAAACCTTTGTTTGTGAAGTGCAGTCTGAAATCTGTGTGTGTGTGTGTGTGTGTGTGTGTGTGTGTGTTTGGGGTTAATGAGTTTTGCTCTCAAATCCTCCTCAGTTCACATGAGTGTGTATGTCTCTTCTTCTGACGCTGTCTTCTCCTTCAACATGATTTTATGTGTGCGTCTTTGTGTGTGTAACTTCATACCTACTGTATAAGTATGAATAAGTCATACTGGCGGCATGCTATGGCATGCTCGCAAGAGTCTGCGTCTTTGTACACGGGGAATGGTTCCTGTTTTAGCAATACTGCTTGTACACTGAGACAGTGTTTCTTAGCGGTTACACAAAGGAGCATTTGATTCACGTCTGTCTAATGAAACCCATGTGAAATTATCATCTAATCAAGCCTCAAATGTCACAGGAAGACAAGGCTGGTGTTTGTAGACCGGGAGCTTCCAAGAGCTGGGTGTGTGGGTGAGAATCCCTGGTGCTCGGTATCATGTGTTAATGTGACATTGTTTGCTACTGTAACAGCTAGCAGTTTCACCTTGCTAGCCAATTAACTCAAAAATCCTGTTGTGTTGATTTGATCTTTTCGGATCTTTTGTGAGCTCTGCATGCCCTTTAATGTTATTGTTGCTCATCGCTGTCCCCTGTTGGTGTGAATGGCATCGCTCAGTGTTATGTATTCATCCCTACACCTTCAGTGACTGCTTTATCTACAGTAGGTCAGGGTTGAAGGTGAGTTCTGGGCACAAGGCAGGAGTACCACACTGATAGGAGGCCAAATCACTGAAGCGCAACACACAGCAACATCCTCAGAACTGTAGGTCATATTGGACTCAAATGAAATATTAAACACACAATGGCTTGATTGAAGATTTTTCAGCTGATGCAAGAGCATTGCACATTTAGTAGAACTGATGCTTTTTGAATTTTGAGCTAGCAATATGTGATAGGATATTCTTTCGTGACTTTGTTGGGTTTCCTCTGTGTGCTCCGGTTTCCTCCCACAGTCCAAAAACATGAATATTCGGATAATTGGCGTTCCCAAATGGCTAGCGATGGATTGGTACCCTGACCAGGGTGTACCCCGCCTTGTGCATAAGGTCTCCTGGGATAGACACCAGGCCCCCCCGTGACCCTGTACATAGGATAAGAGGTATAGAGGATGAATAAATTAATGAATTTACCACTGAATGTCGAATTTTACTCCCAGCCACATTGTCTATACACTAACCAGCCATGAAATTAAAAACCTTAGCATTAAAAAAAGCTTTTAGGTTCCCCTTGTGCCATCTGGGCTGCTTTGGCCCTTTAGGGTATGACTCCACAAGACCGCTGTGGGTGTGCTGTGCTGCCCGACACCAGGAGGTTGGCAGCGGATCCTTTGAGGGCTGTGGGATCTCGGGAGGGGCATTCATGAATCAGACTTGTTTATCCAGTGCATCCCATATGTGTTCAATCAGATTGGGATTTGAGGAGTTCGGCAGCCTTGGGCTCTTTGTCTGTTAAGCCCCGTTTGGGGAGGGCTGTGGTGCTCTGGTGCATTCATGTTATGGCCAACATTTTTCATGGTTTGTACTGCATTGGTTGACCCCACTGTAAGGTGCTCGGGGCATGTGGGGCTCAAGCATGACTTTTTGCCGCTTCAGTAGCAGATTCTCATGTTTTCTTCTAATCTCTTCGTGCCTTCTTCTAATCTTGATACTGTGCTTCTTCTTTCGCCAATTTTAAGTTTCATTCTAACAGATCTCAATTGTGCCACCTCCAATCCTCACTCTGGCACAGGGAAAACAGAAGGCAGGCAGGTTATACACACTTTACTTACAGTATGTGTAGATGTGACTGGAGATCCATTCTTTCCTTGTTGGGGCGAGGCTTGTGGGCCGCAGACACTACATGATCCAGCTGTTATGAGAGCGAGGGAGGATTAGAGGAGGGCTCACAGATAGAAGAGGAGGCAAAGAGGATCAAAGAAACGCACAATATTCAAGGAAAAAGAAAGAACTTCATATCAAAAGATCAGAGAGTTTAAGGAAGATGAATAAATCCAGATGTTCGTTAATTAACTTGTGAATGAGCGCACAGCCCTGTGCATGACTACTGGGAAATACGGCTGCATGAAGGATATATATGTCAACCGTAAACCCTAATTTTCTACACCTCAGCCTTTTATATCATAACACACTGCAGCTTTATTCTTAATTACAGTAATAATGTCACGCTGTGGAACCAAAGAGTGTGTCATTTATGACATTTTTATCCTGAGTGTTTCTCTGAGTTTACGGATCAAGAGGCATAATTTTATTAATAATGCATAAATGCACTTTTTGTTAATGAACTCTTAAATGTTCAATTAAAGCACGTCGTAGATTTCAGCAATAAAATCTAAATATGCTGGAGTGAGCTGGTTTGAATGAGGTTCGTAACACAGGAATTCCAGAGTTGTGCTTGTGATAGAGAAGAGCTCAAATCTTCATCTTGAAAGTACTTCAGCATGTGTGGGAAAATGGAGGAGGTCCAGATGTGTGTGTGTGTGTGTGTGTGTGTGTGTGTGTGTGTGTGTGTGTGTGTGTGTGTGTGTGTGTGTGTGTGTTGGATTTCCTTTGAGGTCACATACATACGCACTGGATAGAGGGTCTACAGCGTGACCTCATATAACTGCCCCTCCTTTCCCATCAGAACACAGACACACACACACACACACAAACACACACACACGCAAAGAGAGAGAGAGATGCTCATTGCTTCAGCTGATATTCTCAGCGGTAATAGGAAAGTGATCACATGCTTTACTGCATTATGGTAAACTGATTATTATGGCAAGTAATCCATCACTTTCAGAATCTTGTGTGTGTGTGTGTGTGTGTGTGTGTGTGTGTGTGTGTGTGTGTATCAGGGGACTGAGTATGATTTAAATCTAGCTATGTGCTAACTGTTTATTTAAGTATCTACTAAGTGATTTTCCATTCCTGGAGAACAGTCAGGGAATAGTCTGGTGTTTACAGTGGGAGGATTACAGTCAGTGACCTCTACACTGAGTCATACTGTGTTAAACTCAAGTACACACACACGCACACACACACCAGCACTATCTCAGTAGTTTTGTGTTGTTGTTGTTGTTGTTGGACGGACTTCCTGCACTTCAGAGTAACTAAAGCCAGTGAGGATAGATTTATGTGCATTTCCACTCATTCATCTGGCAGATGCTTTACCTGAAAAAAAGTGAATCCTCTCTCAGCAGTGACCTGCCCTAAAAACCTGCAGTAACACATGCTACTGATAATCTTTTCATTATTTAACCTAAATCGTAAGAACAGAGAAATATCTTCGGCTGATAGCACCATAAAAGTAGGCGTTTACTCTGGTTAGCACTGTTGCCTTACACCCCCAGGTTCCGAGTTTGATTCCCACCTTGGGTCTGTGTGCATGGAGTTTGCATGTTCTCCCAGTGATTGGGGGGTTTCCTCCAGGTACTCTGAGTTCCTCCTGTAGTACAAAGACATGCAGACTAGGCTAACTGGCGTGTCCAAATTGCCTGTAGTGCCTGTGTTTTTTTTGTGTGTGTGTGTGTGTGTGTGTGTGTGTGTGTGCTGGGGAACCCATCCATGGATAGGCTCCATAAATGTATGGATGGATGTTACATATTGTGACTGACAGTACTTGCAACTTATGTATTTTATATTTTAAGTGGGGTAAAGTGAAACTAAAGTATTGTGGTCAGGATGCTAATTCTCCATTCAACTTGCCTCTGAAGTGGTAAGCGGAAAATGCATTGCTGTACATTCAAGGTACTCTGTGGGGAAAAAACATGGACGTGATCAATATTATAGACTGAACAAGTTAATAAACTATGTCTGTTTTCATTGATCTAAAACAAATACTGTACAGTATATTCAGCAAGACTCATTTAAAAGTAAGAGGTAATCCATCCTGAGTTCCTCAGTGGAAATTCCAGATTAAGAGATCACATTCTGTGTTTGTTTTTTTCTGGTCAGACGTCAGAATTAGAAGCTACTGTATGACCTTTAGGTACATGCTGTAAAGATATAATAATGATGATTAATAATATTAGCCTTACCTTAAATTTTGGAAAGCCATACTAGAGTCACCGTTTTGTCCCTGAATTGGATATACTGTACCATAACCTTGGATTAAATTATTCAAATTCTCAACATGATTAGACTTTTTGGTCGCCAACGAATAATTACCCGTTGGCCACATTTATGCCACAGTATAGTAAATCATGGGCTCAGGCTAAACAATTCAAAGCATTCGCAAAAAACATCATCATAACATCTCTGTAAGGCATATCTGAAATGCTGTAGTTAAAAAGGGTGTGACTATAGAAGACTGAAAGAGTGCATTAGAAAAAAGCATATACTGTAACTTTAAATAGCATCAGTTACATCAACAACGTAATACATACAGTCGCTAAAACACTGTATGTACAGTCTATATGCAAAAGTGTGTGGACCGCAAATTGCTGCCATTCAAGTAGAACCAAAAATGATCTACTGTAAGGTTTTTTGATGCTGTAGTAAGTAGTAGTACAATGTCCCTTCACTGAAAGTAGGGAGCTGAGACATGTTTCCAACATGACAATGTGTGGGTGTTTGTGTGTGTGCATGAGATCCCTAAAGACATAGTTTACCAGGGCGGGTTCTCTGGTCTGGTAGATGAACAGGTTTAACAGACTGATGCGATACAAAATATTCAAAATATTTTTGTGTGTGTTTGTGGGTCTTATGTATTTTGTGCAGTGGTTGTGTACTATATCTGATGTTAAGAATTTCAAAATTGTGTGTGTGTGTATGTGTGTGTGTGTGTGTGTGTGTGTGTGTGTGTGTGTGTGTGTGTGTGTGTGTGTGTGTGTGTGTTTAGATCAAATTAGACACAGTTGTCTCTGTCCTCTTGTGCTAATTGTGGGTCTGAACTGGATGGATTGAAAATTAGCCAGTCTCTCCCATCTGCTATCTCCCTGTTTACTGCAGGAAATGTTGTCCCTGTTGCTAGGGGCAGTCCATCCATGCTTTCCTTAATACTGCTGTGGAAACCAAACTTACAGGAAGTGCTTTAATTCCAGACTCTTTCAGATCCAACAGTGACAGACGCTAGACTGGCACCAACTTCAAGAGTCGAACACTTAATAAAAGTGAAGGAGCAGGAAGGAAAGAATAAGAGAATGAGATTGGGGGAGTACATGAAGGGGATTAAAGGACCTGAAAGAGACATTATTGGCCCGGAATGAATTCTAAGGACACTAGGTGGTGTTCTTATGTAACACGAGGTCTTGCATACTCAATCAACAGGGGAATGCCTTATATTACTGGCCTCTAGCTTTGGAGGCTTTCAAACGCCTTTGGCCTCCTGCAGGTTGTTCTTATGGCCCTGAGCCTGTGGGCCTGTTGGGGTGGCCTTGGTGTGGCAGGATTTGGGCTTCACAGTGCCACAGGACCCTGATTCCCCGGTATGGGGTTTGCTAACCCCACACAATGGGTGTGTGACTTTGTGTTGTTGAGGTGATGAAATGACTCATGTTGTGTGCTGGCGTGGTGTGATGGCAGGCCACTTGTTTAGGTTGATTGGTGTGTGGCTTTGTGTTGGGGTTTTCCTGTCACCAAAGATGCCAGGGGTCCGTGTTTAATTAAACATGGTGGCAGAAAAAAAAAAAAAAAAAAAGAGCGAGAAAAAAAAAACAGCAGTACTTTGTTCCCACAGTTTCAGAGCCACTGACTGGAATTCTCTTTGTGGTTCTGCGTTCCAGAGACCATTTTATGCACCACTAAACAAACCCAGAGGTCTCCTGTGGACCTTAGATGATCTTTAGATTGATTTAATCAGATTGTAATAATGATATATATATATATATATATATATATATATATATATATATTATACATTATAATCTATAGAAATGGTCTTGTCTTATACTGTGTCTCATGTGTTCCATTCGCAGTAAGATTGTGTAGGCTGGCCTGTGACTTCACACACACACATATATACACACACACACACACACACACACACACACACACACACACACAAAAGGAAGAATGTGACCTTTGGTGCATATACAAGCAAAATAAACAAATTCTTTAAAAGAGACAGAATAGATATAAAGTCACTTCCTGTGTGTAAGTGTGGGTCTGCACCCCGCTGAGCTTTTCCCCTGATAGCCTTGTTTCCAGTCTCAGTAACGCCCCCCACATATCCTTCTAATAGTTTACATATGTGGTCAGATCTGTGCTGTCCTTGTAATTCAGATGCTCTGGTGCTCTTCACAGACTATATAAGCAGCGTCCGTTAAGATCTGGTTTCTGCTTTTGGTGGTCTGTGCTATGGGTGTATTTTATACATTTTCAGATTCCTATGAGATGTCAGGCGTATGTATGATTTCCACGTGCTCAGGCTCGGGAATCCCCTTGAATACACTAAGATTTAAGGCCATTAATAACTTGAATAATTGTTTGAAATAATTGACCATAGAACGTCACACCAGTCACTTACAGTCATTAAGCTTGGTTTACAGTCTATGTGATGAAGTTTTCAATATTCTGGGTTTCCTCCTGGTTCTTCACTCCCATCAGGAAAACAGTGTCAGTAGGTGGATCGGCTGCTCTAAACTCTAAAGTCTGAATGAGTGTGTGAAGTCGTGTGTGCATGCTACTCTCGTCTTCCACCAGGGTGTAAACAGTCATGTGGTTAAGGTTGGAGTTAAGATGAACGAATTAACTACTCACTAAATGTAAAATTGATTTCTTGGTGTCATTTATGAGGTTTGTCTGCGTGCTATCATTAGCTGCATTAATGGAGTGTTCGGTCAACTCGCTGCTATACTGTATGACCATTTAAGTAACATAAGCTTGAAATATACCTATTTAGTTGTGAGACAAACCACAGTGGAGTAATCTTTAAACTAGAGATGTTGGTTTTAGATGCTATGGATACATGGTGGAGTTTATAGTTGAATTTCGCTTTAAACTGATACCATAGTTCTGAACTGACATCACTGCAGGAGCACAGGTGCAATTGCACACACACACCACCGTTCAAATGTGTTTTGCCTTTTGGTGCAACACTGTGCGCTGAATTGGTAATGATGGGCTGCTCATTCAAACAGTTTGTGTGTCATCAGTACAACTGTTTGAAAGCTTTTCATTCCATATGTGTGTGTGTGAATGAGTGTGTGTGTGTGTGTGTGTGTGTGTGTGTGAGAGAGAGAGAGAGAGAGAGAGAGAGAGAGAGAGAGATTCACACTAAATGGGATGGAGAAAGTAAGGAGTGGAAATAAGACTGAGTCAGTATCAGATCTGTGTGCAAAAGAAAGTCTTTCTCTCTCGCTCTCTCTCCCTCTCTCTCTCTCTCACACACACACACACACACACACACACACACACACACACACACACACACACACACACACACACGTCTTGTTGCAAGAAAGAACCTAAGTCGAGCCAGTGAGCACTCGCCATTGATAGCTTTCTACCCTCTGTGTGGTTCTCTCAGAAAACTCTAACGAAATGGATATAATTATCATAATGTGGTAAGATCATTTCTACATTTATCTTCATTTTAAGATATGCTTTGTGCTATAAGTTCACACGCATCTTATGTATCATTATGTCTTATATCATTGTGTATAAGATTTTTTACAGAAAAAGTTCCTGATGTGGCATTTTTGAAGAATAGTACCATTTTAATGGGTTTCAGCATCGGCAGATTCAATTGATCATTGTGGCTTTGCAATTCCCAGAATGCCTCTGCAAAACTTTTGGTTCACTTAAGTTTTTTATGGATTATTTTTTTCTTCTGTTCTTGCAGGTGTACATGTGTAAATTTACTTTATTGTACAGAGACGCCACGAACTAATGGATTAATGTTATCTGTGTTTATAGAGATAGAAGCAAGGGAAGCATGTGATTGGCTGAGAGCGGCAGGATTTCCACAGTACGCTCATCTCTATGAGGGTAAGAGAGCATGTCTTATGTATAACCACGGCTAGCACAGGTAACAGAGGTGATATCAAGAAAAGTCTTCAGTTCTTTCTCAATAGCAGCGACTGTAATCAGCTTGAAAATGTCGTTGCAATTAGGTATATGGGTCTATAAGGTTGAACAGGTTTGAAAAATACATGCCCCTAGTGTAAGTACCTGTCATTGACGGGGAAAGAGTTCTACTGTATATAACCTTTTTATTTATTTATTACCTTTTTAAGCTAAAAATAAGCTCATCAGCTTTAATGTAATCAGTGATAATATTATTTCAGGTTTAAGCCCACATATTGTACATTTCTGCCTGTAATGAAAAAGTAAATCGGAAAATCGGATCTTAGTCTTAAAATGCTCATAATGTCCCTTCTACTCAACATTTTGATTTTATTTATGGTGCAGGTTATACATCAGGCAAATGTTTAAGTATTGGCAAAGTTTCATTAAATTTTGTCAAGCCAGTTTTGTGTGATGCTGTGACAAAATCTGGCTGGACAGACATACAGACAGAAAACCACAGACTAGTTTTGGGTTCTCCAATGTGTAAAACATAAAGGTATCTACAGGTAATATATACAGACAAAACTGTTCTTTTATATATACAGATGACATATTTATATAGATCTGCTTACATACAAAAATGAAGGAACCCGTTAAATATACTCATATGTGTATATACTTATATACTAGTTATATACTAATTATATGACATCTTCTAAGTAGTATGCCTGGAATTGTACCCAATATTACTCTGTTTCTTCTTCTTCATTTACGTAAAGGAAGAAGAAACAGAGTAATATCGGGTAAAATTCCAGGCATACTACTTTGTAGATGCCATATAACTTCTGTGAGAGAGACATATATCAGTACATTTAACAAGAGAAGATACTTGTGAGTGAAATCACTTAATTCCAAGCACTAAGTCATATTCAAGTATGTCACTGCACACATAAATAGGCTGGTTAGTGGAATTATTGAGAAACACAATCATGGACAATGAGAAACAAGGCAATTTTAGCCAACTGAGCAGGAAAAAAAAATACTGCTTGGCCAAAACCAAAATCACCATTTCAAAAGGGTCAAATTTTTGGCCTGTATCAAGCAAAAGAAATGTTCAAATTACTGGAATTTGGTAAAGAACTGTCCTAATAAATTATAACTAAAATATACAAAGTATACAGAACCTCACCACATGGGGCCTCAAGTAGCAGGTTAGCCAGTTAGTTCAAATAATGTTAATTGTGTTAATAACCTTAATAATAACGTTGTCAAATGCTAATAAAAGAATGAAGTTGTTACACTCAACTTAACATTGTCTTTTACAACCATTAAAGCAATAGAAAAATGGACTTAGCAAACTGTGCAGTGAGCAGAATTATTTTTTTCACTGCCGTTATATTCAGAGCTGTTATATTATATATAAGTGCATTGTGTTACTCTTTTACTTTCTCAAAAACAGTACAGAACACACAAGTGGACTGATGCAGAGAAAAGACAGAGAGAGAGAGAAAGAGAGAGACAGAGAGAGTTGAAAAAGAGAACTAAAGCCTCACCCTATGATAAAAGTGAAAGAAATAGAGACGAGTCAGTACTGTATGTCTCTGCGCTCTCTCATGCTCTCTCTCCCTGTTGCTCAAAGTCCAGGATATTATTTATGATTTGAGGGTGTCAGGAAGCTGCTATCAATATGTGGGATTATCCTGGAGCTTCCGGGAGTGGGAGGGATGTCTGATATTTATACCCTGTGGAAACAGGACATGGTTAAAGGCAGTGGCAGGGTTCCTCATGGACTGAGAGATGTTGAATGTTTTTTTGTTTTTTCCAGGAGTGACAATTTGTTTTGCATTTCTTTAAATATTACATACAGTAAAGGCGGCATGGTGGTGTAGTGGTTAGCACTGTCGCCTTGCACCTCCAGGGTTCAGGTTAGATTCCCAGCTTGGTTCGATTCCCACCTCTGTGTGCATGGAGTTTGCACATTCTCCCTGGGCTTGGTGGGTTTCCTTCCCAAAATTCGGTACATAGTTATACTTCTAAAATTTGACATAGTTGTTCTAATAATTAAGAGAATTTATGTATATTTACCTATTATTTGTAATATAAGTATTTTTAGTCAATCATTTTTGCTTATTGTCATGAAGGGTGCCAGTAATTCTGGAGAGCACTGTTCACTCAAGCTGACTTTCTTTACCAGCTACACACATCATTACGCTGTTACAGGACATACAGTACATGGCTCTCTCTCTCTCCATCAGCACATTTGAATGGTTTGTTGACTGCATTGACACAGCTGTGTGCTCTCAGTTTAAAGCTGGGAGCTTTTTCCTTTCTCTCAGTTCATTTGAAGGCCAAGAAGCACTATTTCCAACCTACAGTTCCTTTCCACAGGGAATTAGGGGTCATGGGAAAAAAGCCTGGAAAACACAGGCCTTTGCCTTAATCTTCCACAATCCCTTTAGAAAAGTCAAACGTCTTCCTCTCCTCTGCTCTATGACAGACTTCTTATGTCAGTTTGTGCAATTTTAACATTTGTTCAATGGATTCTATAGATAATGTTAAAGTAAGGGGAAAAAAAACCATCTTCCAAGATATTACAGTACAAATCTTCTCAAACAGCACAGCCTAAGTTGTGTGTGAACGCAGCAAGCTTTAATTTTAATTCTATTACATTAACTTGTAAAATTATTCTTGTCTTTCTGTTTAGCTTGTATTAGGTGTCAGACTGTACTGTACATGAGGTTATCTTAAGTTTAATGCTAGTTATCCAAAGTAGCATTAAACTTAAGATACATATCATAACCTGCTAAATTAATGTCACTAGCAAGCAAAAATGAAGTAACCTGACCAGGTTCTGGTGTTAGCTTAATTTACCTTACATGTCATTTTTAAGTTACACAATTCTAGCTGATGACACGGTGGCTCAGTGGTTAGCACTGTCGCCTGTGCACCTCAATGAGGGTCCGCTCTTTGCTTTGCTAAATTTAATTACCACATTCTTGCAACTAGCTTCTGCCTGGAAATGTTCATTTTGGCCGGATTGTACATAGGCAGAGTTTGCAGACAGGCCCTTTTCAATGCCCCCAAGGGCCTGTCATGTAGGGGTCTGAAATAGGTACAGTTCAAACATTTTTTGTACACAGTTGTGCTAATGTGCTAATAGCTGGGGAAATTAGCACATTATCGCTCACTTTAAATGTGGATTGTTTCACTTGTTTAAAAGCAGCATCCTTTTTTCTTTCAGTTAAAGTTGTAACCACCATCGCCACTGTAATATGCTCTTGTGTTGTACCTTGGACAGATGAGGACATTACAATGTTGCTGAGCATTTTCAAATTGTGTGTGCACATGTGTCTACAAAAAGTATGCATATTTTGTAGTTTTTCAGTTTAACCTCAAATTAGTTAATGTGTACTCTAAATGTTTTTTTTTAAGTGTAATATAAACCAACTGATAATTCACTTTTAAGACACTTTATAACTGCCAGTGTGCTTCAGTTGCGTGCACTCGTGTGAAAGGTATCAGCCTGTGTGTGATGTAGGAGGGAGTGATCAGAAACTTCTTTGATGAAGTTGTGTTGTTTGATTTTATGGCAAGGTTATCACTGTTATTCACTGCTGCTGTAGAGTACAGTATGTACAGTATATCAAGGCATACAGTAGTTGGACTGTGTACCGACATAGAAAAATATTCGCCCTCCCCTAGTACAAATGTCAAATTCTGCATACCTGGTTAACCCATTTAGCAAACTAACGTAGGGCGAACATCATACCCACCCACCCATGCCCAGACGTTCAGCATATGATTTAAATATTTGTAATAAGGCTTTATTATTATGCTAGTATGCCCTGTGAATAGATTATATTATGTTTGCCATGTAGTTTTTTTTATACAAACACCAGTCAATTTACGACAGGATGTCTTTGTGCAATATAGCACTTAGACTTATTAACCAAAGGTGTTTTCTGCTAAACTGGCACTGCTCAGCATGTGACATTGTGTACCATTATCAATCCTCTATATTACGATTGTCTTGTTTAAACATACAGTAATGAAACTCATCCATCTAGGAACCTCTGTAGTCCAGCTAGGGACCATGGAGGCCATTGGTGTCACACCATGCACACAGACCTGATGCGGGAATCAGGTGTAAGACAGTGTTAACCACTAAGCTACCAATCAGCTTATACATAGTACCATTGTCTCATAATGACATTTAACAATTAATTAACAATGTAAATTGCTTCAATTGCTTCCTGTTGCTACAGACTGAACAAGATAATGATGTCCAGCTGTCTAAATGACGCTTATAGAACTGTAGATGAACTTTCTAGTTAATGCTCCTGCAGCCATCTACTTTTGTGTAATTTTTACAACCTGGTGATATGCATTGTGTCTCTGTTGTAGATTCTCAGTTTCCTATTGACATAACTGCTGTGGAAAAGGACCATGACTTCCTGGATAAAGATCTGGTGGAGCCACTGTGCCGGTAAGCGCCATGTTTGTTTTTTTGTTTTGTGTGTGTGTGTCCAAAAATTCAATCCAGGTTTCTAGGCCTGCTCAATAAATGTTTTCATATTTCTAAATATGAAAATCAAATCCGTAAGTTCATTTTCTTCCAAGTAATTTAGTTAATGATTGTGTTTCTATAACGAATTTTCGAATGTGATTGATGTTCCTCTGATACATTTTGTTCATTTGAAAAATTAATTTGTATTAATATGCTTGAATTAACTTGAATTAGCTGTTGAGATGAAATTATGAGTTTTCCCCCATTATTTTGTATGTTGCCTCTAGATTTGATTGATAAAAATGTGTTATCAATTAAACAAAGTAAAGTCATCATTATTATTATTAATAAATCAAATTCTTATCTAATGTAATGCTTCTCTGCAGCCACTGTTCAGCACAGCAGCATTTATTTTCATAGTGATAAGTAATAAGACAAACGTCAATAATATCAGTACAGTTTAAATAATATCAGTACAGTGTGTACAGTGTGTGAATAGGATCAAATTGAATTATTTTACTAAAATAGCTCTGCAGTCGGATCAAAATTCTATTTATTTATTTCTTTATTTTTTATATCAAACATGCAAAATTGAGACCAAAAAAAGAAAAGAAGAGCCACATATCTCCAGTCCCGGGAAAGCCTGTGCTGGCCCTAGGTGGCGACCCCACCTCTGGAGCAGTCTGACCTGTGTCCTCATAAAGTCTGCCCCTGTCTCTGCAGCTTTGATCCCTAATGTCTCCCCCTCTGGAGCTCGCTCTGATGTCCTCTTGCAGGCCTGAGGGAGCCTCGGGGGTCCAGGGGCTGGCGCTACATACTAACAGATGGCTGTCCATGTGTTTGTGTGTGAGTAAGCGATAGCTGTGAGGCTTTCTAGCAGGTTCAGTACCCTGCCTAATGACAGTAATGACAGAGTGGGATCTGAAAGCTTTACTGTCACTGAACGCACACTTGCACGTTTCTTTTGAGGAGTGAAGTCTGTGGGAACAATGATGATTATCATAGCGCACAGGGCATGTTCTGGTCACAACCATGCCAGTCTGGGCTCCTAATGTTTAATATGGATGAAACGATCCCATCAAACTCTTAATCAGTTTAAGAAAAGGGCACTGACATTAAACAGGGGTGTTAAGACGCAGAGGGGGTTAACTGGCACATGTCACGGACATGTTTGTGGGATGACGTGCTGTTTGAGGTGCCAACGTTTTATGAGTGAAATAATGTGTCTGGAAATTCTGCCACTTTACACATCGGGTGTGTATTCGTATATATGTGTGTGTGTGTGTGTGTGTGTGTGTTTGGAGGAGTGGACAGCCCTGCTCCTGGGGTGAAGATCAGACAGACTAGAATGTTAAAGCTTTCTTAAGGCTGACTTCAAAGAGTAGCGAGAGAACGCCCAATCAGCTCCTCCCCTTCCTCCTCTGACAGAAAGTGGGACTCCTGGTTGACAGGCCCACTGCAGCTCATCCTCCCATCAGCCAATCGGATCTCTGGTATGGGCATTCCTACACCTGAGTGAGGGAGGGGCCAGTGAGTGGGGCTCTTGGGACATTGCGTGGAAGATCTGCAGAGCACTCTGCTTTTTCTTTCGACTCTCTTTGCAGCTGAATCGATGCTCCAGTGACTGACATTCGTTCTCTGTTTATTTTCCAGGCGGCTTCAAACTCTGAACAAGTGTGCCTCTATGAAACTGGATGTGGGCTTTCCTAAGAAAAGAGTAAGTTACTAAATGATCATTGTGTTTTTCAGGGCGACAGATACTGAGTGGGGTATTATACAGTATAACACATCTTAACACTGCAAGAGGTCAAGGATTATCCAACTAATTTTGCTTGGTATCATGGATATTACAATTTGACTTAATTTAAACCCTTCAAGTGTAAACATAATGAGTTTTTATCAAACACTTTTTTTTAGTAGCTTTAAATGTTCTCACCCTCTTCATCTGGGTTTTCCTTATTGACTTAGCATGCCAACAGGTGTTGATGGCTCTTATCATGATTGCATTTAAGTATGTCTGTGTGTGTGTGTGTGTGTGTGTGTGTGTGTGTGTGTGTGTGTGTGCGCGCGCACGCACAGAGCATTGTGTTGGACTGCTGTCCCATGGTATTCCCAGTGTTTCTGGAATAAATTCTATACACTACCAGTCACTTTGGACACACTTTCTAACCCCATGGTCTTTCCTTATTTTTATTTCTTGCAACATTATTAAATAAGGCACCCAAAATATGCAATAATTTCATTTGAACAGTTCAGAGGTTTCTGTTACATATACTCTATAAACTCATCATAAGACTCTAATCTGCAGTGCTGTTAATTGGTTAATAACGCTAAATGAACTTCTCTCCCCGGTGCAGAGTTTTGGTCTTGTTTTCCTAGGATGGTCTTCATGAGAGCCAGTTTCATCATGTTGCTTGATGGGTTTTGCAAATGCACTTGACAATACTGTTCTTGCAAGAACTGTTCCAGAACAGCTGACTTTGATGTCTTAAAAAACAGATTGTTGTTGTTGCTGTTGTTGTTACCTAATAACCTAATGCCATATGCGTTACTTCATAGTTAAAAAAACAAACAACTTTTTTCTTAAATTTCCAAACCATGCCCAGTTTTTACTGCTCCTTCTAAGTTCTAAGTGAACCAGTATTTATTTACTTATTACTAGAAACAATCCAACCATATGTAAGTCATCAAATGTTCTTTATGGTGATGTAATATAAATCACCATAAAGTACATTTAACTAATAGTTAAACACACAGGAGTGGGAGTATTTCTGTCATATACAGTGGTGGCGAATAGTATTATGTATTATAGTTCTCCCTGTGCACAAAACAGGTGATTATACTCATTAGTTCCAGCCTGTCTGGCTGAAGAGATGCACTAATTAACTTGAAACCTAATTTAATGTGACAATGGCAATCAGCTAGTAAACCCATATGCTGGATCTCCAGACCTAACCCCAATAGAAAACTGTTGAAGAATGATGAAGAAGGCAGTAGCAATCAAGAAACCGTCATCTGTGCATGATCTTCAGGAACCAATCAAGCAGGCATGGATTGAGTAACACCAGAGTACTGATGGTGTCTTTTTTTTTTTGTCTAATAGATGGATCCAGCAGGTTTTAAAAGAATAAGACCTCATACCAAATGTTTATTGTTTAATAGCAATTTCATTGCATAAAATAACAAATTATTCTTATTATCTTGATTGTCATTATTTAATGTCATAAATGTCGTTAAAACAGCTTTTTCAATATTTTAGGCCACCACTGTAAATGCACTGCAAACTAACCTTTATCTGACTTCCACTATATTTGCCTTCCCATAAAAACATTTAAACAGATTTTAAACATATAAAGGCCAAGTAAGTAGCTTATTCTATGATAGGCTTTGGATTCACAGTGACTCTGGACAGGTTACTGGAGCTGAATAAATGATTATTATGACCCTGGCAGAAAGTAAGTTCCATGGAGTTATAAATCATCAGCTTTTTGGAAAGGATATTTCATCTCGTCTAAAGGAAGTGTTAGTATTGTCTGCTTCAGTTTAATACAATAACAGATTTTTTTCAGGATCATCTTTGTTCCCACTGTGCTGTTCTGGACTGACTCACCAGGTCCTACTGAAAGTTTTGGTATGTCTGGGTCTTCGGTTTGCCCTTTTTTATTTGCTAAGGTGTTGGGCTAGCATGAATTACCGGAAAGCACTTCAGTGTACCTTGGCACACAATCTCCAATCTTGTTGCGTCCAACTGTTCTTCCAAAATATTTCCTCAGTTAGTGTGTCATGATGGTAGTGGAAACATAGTTGCTCAGTTGGGTTGAGGTCTGATTTGAAGACTATGCCATATGATTTACATAATTTAATGGAATGCCCTCAACAGTATAACAGAGCCACAAGATCTTCTTATTTATTTATTTATTTTTCATTGTAACCCATCTGTATTTTTACACACTTCAATTTCAATTTCAGTTGCTCTTATGGAAATAAGTAATCACACTTGTCTTTTGCAGAGTGAGGACTCGGACTCGGACGACCTGCTAGCCATCAGCAACAGATGGACATTTGAGTGGGGAAGCCGCCGCTGGTCTCGCCTGCAGGACGCCGACTTCATCCTGGGGGCAAGAGATCGGCGGAGGACTGTGAGCAGTGAGAGTGTTCTGACCGATCTCAGTGAACCTGAGATCTGTTCGCTGCACAGTGAGGACTCACTGTCTGTTATGCCTGAGTCTGCATCCCTCAGCCCACTAAGCATGCCCCTTTATCAAGATCTGCCTCACTACAACACGCTTCCTGCAAAGAGTGGCCGACATGGGCGCACACGCGCCAAGGACTTCCTTCGACGTGTGGAGACATTGGGCCGCTCATGGGGAGCATTGAAGTCATGTCCAGAGCGGCGTTCCATGACCATTAGTGGACCGATTCTGCAGAGTGAACCAGAGGCTTTACGAACCCTGCACTGCATTCAGAATTTAAATGGAGTGCCAGGTGATTTTGAAAACAAACCCACTGCGAGTAACTGCCCATCCATTTTCACTACAAGTGAAGAGACTAGCCAATCTGAGATCGACAGAAGCATTGAGAGCACATCCATCTTGAAGGAGCATGTTCCAGAAGTACACAACACCAGCAAGCGAGCAGGCATGTATCTAGAAAATCTGAATGTGCTTTGTCATGACACACAGAGGAGAAGATCAACAGAGCAAAATCGCACAAATGAATTTCACTCCTATGAGGATCTGATGGTACACATCCCGAAGGACCATAAACCTGGGACTTTTCCCAAAGCACTTTCTATAGAAAGTTTGACTACAGCCAATGGGGAGGGAGGAAAATGGAGGGTTCAAGAATCAGAGAAGCATCAGCAATTGAGGAACAGGAAATGGGCAGGGCGAGAGAACCGATCCATGGCACGCTATTGCCCACGAAGCAGCCGCATTAGCATTTATGACAATGTACCAGGTTCACACCTGTATGCCAGCACGGGAGATCTGATGGACCTGGAGAAGGAGGAGGACCTGTTCCCACACCTGGATGACATCCTGCAGCACGTGAACGGCCTGCAGCAAATTGTTGATCACTGGTCCAAAAACGTGCTGCCTGAGGGAGAGGATGAGGGTGAGGAGGGGCAGGACCATGCAATGATGGACGCTCAGTCTTCCAGTCAAATCACGTTGGATTTTGAAGGGACCTCAGTGAACACACCTAGTGACGGAGACAGAGATGAAATGTCTTTAAACGAAACAGATGTTTCAAGTACAAGAGAGAGACGGGACTCGGGAGTTGGTGCATCGCTTACCCGGCCTCGGTAAGAGATCATTCTGTTCTTAGATTCATTTCATTCATTAAAGATAATATCCAAATAACTGTCCAGATAACAATGGATCCTTGCCACATGACACTTTGTTCACTTTGTATAGCCCTAACAATTCTTCCAGAAGTTTTTAAACACTGTTTTTAAACTGTCCTTTTTTTAATAGAGGCACAATGTCTGAAATCTAGTTAATAATTAATGTAGTTAGTAAGTAGATATATTCTCCGGCAAAGGTATGGGAGGGAAATTGTTATGGGCATTGTGTGATGATTCTTGTCTTACTGTAATTATGTATTGTATAATAATTGTATTTTGTAATATAATATTTTCTCAATGACTATGTACTCTAGTCTCAGGTGGCCAAGCTTTAGAATATCCAATCGCCTCAGCCAATCAGGAACTTCATTACAGATCTCCAGCCAATCAGCAGGCCAGCTCAGCCTACTGCAGAAATTCTCACTGCTGCGCCTCACAGCCATCATGGAGAAATATTCAATGTCCAACAAGCATGGCTGGACGTGGTGAGTAATGCAGAGTCAATATTTAGTGTACCAAAAGATATTTCAACTGATATTTCCACATTTTCTATTTCTTCTATCTATCTATCTATCTATCTATCTATCTATCTATCTATCTATCTATCTATCTACACACGTGAACAAAATTGTTGGTACCCTTCGGTCTATGAAGGAAAAACTCACAATGGTCACATAAATAACTTTAAACTAACAAAAGTAATAATTAAAAAAAAAATCTATGAATGTTAACCAATGAAAGTCCGACATTGTTTTTCAACTATGCTTCAACGGAATTATTTAAAAAAATAAACTCATGGAACAGGCCTGGACAAAAATGATGGTACCCCTAGAAAATACTGAAAATAATGTGACCGAAGGGACATGTTAATTCAAGGTGTGTGGCCTATATATAGGGCTCCAGGTAGTCACTGTGTTGTTTGGTGACATGGTATATACCACACTCAACATGGACCAGAGGAAGCGAAGGAAAGAGTTGTCTCAGGAGATTCGAAAGAAAATTATAGACAAGCATGTTAAAGGTAAAGGCTATAAGACCATTTCCAAGCAGCTAGAGGTTCCTGTGACTACAGTTGCACATATTATTCAGAAATTTAAGATCCATGGGACTGTAGCCAACCTCCCTGGACGTGGCCGCACGAGGAAAATTCATGACAAATCAAAGAGACGGATAATCCGAATGGTAACATAAGAGCCCAGAAAGACTTCTAAAGAGATCCAAGGTGAACTTCATGCTCAAGGAACATCAGTGTCAGATCGCACCATCCGTCATTGTTTGAGCCAAAGTGGACTACATGGGAGACGACCAAGGAGGACACCATTGTTGAAAACAAATCATAAAAAACCCAGACTGGAATATGCCAAACTACATGTTGACAAGCCACAAAGCTTCTGGGAGAATGTCCTATGGACAGATGAGACAAAAGTGTAACTTTTTGTCAAGGCACATCAGCTCTATGTTCACAGATGGAAAAATGAAGCATATGAAGAAAAGAACACTGTCCCTACTGTGAAACATGGAGGAGGCTCTGTTATGTTCTGGGGCTGCTTTGCTGCATCTGGGACAGGGTGTCTTGAATCTGTGCAGGGTACAATGAAATCTCAAGACTATCAAGGGATTCTAGAGAGAAATGTGCTGGCCAGTGTCAGAAAGCTGGGTCTCAATTGCAGGTCATGGGGCTTGCAACAGGACAATGACCCAAAACACACAGCTAAAAACACCCAAGAATGGCTAAGAGGAAAACATTGGACTATTCTAAAGTGGCCTTCTATGAGCCCTGACCTCAATCCTATTGAGCATCTTTGGAAGGAGCTGAAACATGCTGTCTGGATAAGGCACCCTTCAAACCGGAAACAACTGGAGCAGCTTGCTCATGAGGAGTGGGCCAAAATACCTGCAGAGAGGTGCAGAAGTCTCAGTGACAGTTACAGGAATCGTTTGATTGCAGCGATTGCCTCAAAAGGTTGTCCAGCAAACTATTAAGTTAGGGGTACCGTCATTTTTGTCCAGGCCTGTTCCATGAGTTCATTTTTTTTTATAATTCCGTTGAAGCATGGTTGAAAAGCAATGTCTGACTTTCATTCATAGAATTCTTATTTATTATTACTTTTGTCAGATTAAAGTTATTTCTGTGACCATTGTGAGTTTTTCTTTCATTGATCGAAGGGTACTAACAATTTTGTCCACCTGTGTATCTATCTGTCTGTTTGTCTGTCTATATATATCTATATATTAGTCTGTCTGTCCCTGAGATAGATAGATAGATAGATAGATAGATAGATAGATAGATAGATAGATAGATAGATAGAGTTTCTAATGTAGGGAATAAAACAGTAGGGCTTTTACCAAAAATATCAAGCACTGTTATAGAAAAATATAGCCATTCTGTCTTACATTATAATCTCTTTAACTTGTTTTTCTGTAACCGCCCATTTTTCTTTTTATATCAAATATATTTGCCCTTTTTTTGTTACATTAAAGAATAAAGCATACTGAAACAGTTACTAGTTGCATTTAATGTTGTGGAAGGTCTCTAAAACTGGTTTGTTAATGCTGTATTTACTGGGCCCTAATAGAATGTCTCGCGGATGCTTGTTTTGTCTAATGCTAATGAGTTTGTGTTTAGTGCGGCTGTCGGGGGTTGGTCAAATGCTGGCCAGATACTTTGAAATCAAAGACAAGACTAAAACAGGCAACTGTTGAGAATTCACTTCATGTGCTTTCATTCACTTACTAAATAACTGAAGTACATGAACAACTTGCAGTGAATCTTTCTAGATCTTTCTCGAACTGCCATGGCCACAGAGCAGTTTCCTTTGTGTTGAGGCAAATCAGCATCATGGGTCCAGTTTCACTCCACTTTGAGGCTTGACAGACTCATATTTAAACATGCTATGGTTCTCCTGCTTCCTCCCACTAATCTTCCTCTTATCACTGCCCCTTAAACAGACACCATGCTGAACCTCCCTCAACCACGGAGTTCTCCAGTAATCCCTCTGCACTCAACACATTAGCACATTCTACCTTTCAAGCTCTGACGGGCCTCTCTAGCTGACCAGTCTCTGTACTACTTCACTCAATTAATTCCCACAAATATCCAGGTTCCTTCTGTATAAGGAAAATTCTTCTTTTTTTTACTTTTGGCAATTTTTTTCACTACTCTACAACAACTCTACAACACCCTGCGTACAAAACGCCAGTGTCTTTCCTTCAGTTTGTCCCCTCACTTTCCATCAATTCTCCAGTTCACAACATGGTTCCTAATGGCTTCCTGCATATCGGGTGTCTTATATCACAAGGCTATTAAGGATGGCTGAGAGAACGTGATACTACATGTTGATCTCATTATACTAATCTCTTGTTTTAGAGTTCTCCAAAATAACAGCTGCAAAATCAATGCTTTATAAAGGCTTAACAAAGCTGACGTATGCAGATGAAATACCAATGTCTCTTTCTTCTCAGCCTTACAAAATTGACCATACTGTCCTGACTGCATCCAGTACAGAGGTCCTTTTTCTGAAATTCTCTTGACTACTCAGTGTCACTCACTTGTCTTGCTTTTACACCGAGAAGTAATGGCATATATTCACACATTTCTCGCTTTAAATGATTACTGTGAAGCTGCATGCTTCTAGATCAGTCAGTCATCAGTTCCGATCCTTTATAACCTATTCCACAGCTTCATCAACCATAAAACTTGCCAATGTTTGGATCACATACATGGCTCAGCATGCTAGCGCTTTGGATCCTACTTTGAATGTACGTAGGTTGATACTGTATGTGTTGATGATCCACATCTGGTGTTTTCTTTTAGTCACTCTCTATTGTTGTCCCACTATGCTAGTCAGCACTAATAAGTAGTCATATCTGCTCTACTAGAACTACAAATTGAGCTAGGGCATCCGGGCATCCATTACAAGTTGCAGGTTTTATGAGTTTGGTGCTCTTGCAGGGTTCCTTCTACTGTACCTACAGTAATTACTGTATCAGGCTATATCAGAAGGAACTGATATAACTCCTCTGAACACCTTCAGTGTTACTCTGTACAGAATGTTATGTGGATAATAGAGTAGAATCCAGAATCCAGTCTATAGTCTGCTATCTTAAAAATGTAAAAGAAAAGATAAACAGGCCCAGTGGACACGGGTTTAATCTACGCACCTACCGTTGCTCCTTAGGTCAGTCCCAAGGTTCATGAAGCGGATGAAGGGACCAGAGTACAGGGATAAGGGTGTGTATGGAGTTCCTCTGGTTGTCCATGTGCAACGCTACGGCCAGCCTCTACCTCTCTGCCTGCAACTGGCGCTGCGCTACCTCCGGAGACAATGCCTCGACCAGGTACAGTATATTGAATGATTTAATGCTATTATGTAATAAGGATCTAGACGTCCTACTATGAAGTGCACTCATTTTCAAGGATGTTTTGTTCTCAGGTGGGGCTTTTCCGTAAGTCTGGTGTGAAGTCTCGCATTCAGGCTCTGAGACAGATGTGTGAAAGTTCTCCAGAGAGCGTAGACTATGAGGATCAGTGTGCATACGACGTAGCCGACATGGTGAAGCAGTTTTTCCGAGACCTTCCTGAGCCACTGCTCACCAGCAAACTCGGAGAGACCTTTCTCCATATATATCAGCGTAAGTGTGTTGACCTCGCATGACTCTCACGCTAATACACAGCACATGGCATGAAGCATATCAAATCTCCTTCTCTTGCTTCTATTGTCTTTCCCTTTAGATGTCCCGAAAGAGCAACGCTTGCAGGCGGTGCGAGCTGCAATTATGCTAATGGCCGATGAGAACCGTGAAGTGCTGCAGACGCTGCTGTGTTTTCTGAGTGATGTCACTTCCTCCGTAGAGGAGAACCAGATGACACCTATGAACCTGGCTGTGTGCCTCGCACCTTCTCTCTTTCATCTGAACCTTATGAAGAATGACAATCTTTCACCAAGGTATCAGGCGTGCATATTTTCTCTATCTCTTTATGAATATAGCCTCGAGCATGTGCTGTTACTTGGAGCCTGGGGCAACTAACTTTCCTGTTATCTACTTTTCTTTTCTTTTTTTTCAAAAACAAAGTCAAGTTAGCTTCAGCAGACAGAGTGAATGACTTCTGGTTTTCATTATGACTTTTCTGAATCTATCAGCACACTTTATCTTCTTGAATAAAAAACTTGCCTATTGATAAAAAAATTATTGCGGTATTAAATGACTTCTTTTTCACAGGTCAATCCAGCGGAAGTACGCCACAGGACGCCCTGACCAAAAGGATCTCAATGAGAACCTCGCTGCCACTCAGGGGCTTGCCCACATGATCACTGAGTGTAACCGACTCTTTGAGGTTAGACTCATCTCTTCAAACATGTGAGACAATTGCAACACATCACCTAGACCACTGAGTAATCCTTGTGAAGTCAAATTGAGCACTTCATTTATTGTCATTTGACCTATATACAGCAGGGACCATTCCAAGGACCATAGTGCTACATACTCATAAGAGGCAGGTTGTAATGTCCACATGTCTCAGTGTTGTTCAGCTGACTTGACATTTGCACATTCATTTCCGTATTCATGCCAGTGCAGTAAAAATTTAAACTTCCTCCTGATGGGATTTGATCAACATCTTGTTTTTTTTCACTACAGGTCCCTGAGGAGATGATTGCCCAGTCAAGGAACTCTTACGTGGATGCTGAGGTAATAGCGCCCCCTCTGGATGAGCTTTGCAAACAGCTACAGCCGCATATGGAAGAAGAAGAAGAGGAAGAGGAGGAGGAGGAAGGCTCCTATCGCTGCTACATGGAGGGACTGATCCAGATCCTAGTAAAAGAGGCCAGAGACAAGACCAAATCCTGGGTGAGCCAGCACACAATAGACAACGTGGAGCTCGCATTCAAAAAGGTAAGAGCAGTTACATTACAAATGTTACATCCTCTTAACTTCGTCTAGAAGAATATAGGTTTCAGATTGCAATGCGGCTTAAAGATTTGGAGTAATGGAAAAAGGTCATGTGATGTGGGGTGAGTCAGTGTAAGAAGGGAAGCCATGCACCCATCATGCATTGTGTCCACTGTACAAGCTACTGGACCAGATTTGGGCAAGGTACACAAATCCCTTACTTGAGTAAACTTAGAGAAGTCCTTCAGTTACTCAATTAAAAGTATCAAAAGTACTGAGCAGGTATTAGCACACAGTAACCATTAGATTAAAATAACCTGTCTGTCTGTCTCTCTCTGTATGCTTGCCGACTGAAGCCATGCTGTTTCATCATCACCGTCTGCAACCACCACCATTTCTGATTTCAAAAACCTGCTAAGCACACGGAGGAAAACAAATCAGTTTTTAAAGAAAGTGCATCAGTGATTACGCATAATAGGGAGCCAGCAGTATTATTATCACTTCAAATACTAAAATAATACACACCACTCTGGTTATGTAACGAAACGGCATGAAAAAATGAGTATGTATGTATGTATGTATGTACTTATGTGAGTGTTTTTATTTATTTATTTATTTATTTATTTATTTATTGCCTAATCCTGGCCTCCTTCATTTACATAGACACCTCTTTGGACCTCATGTAGAGAATTTGAATGAACAGCTACCACATGCAAATGTAACACTCAGAACCACCTCCATGCCTTTTATCTGCACAATAAGTCACGGAGTAACCAGGGAAAACGCCACACCTGGCAATTCAACTCCTTGAACCAGCCGTTTGTTCCAATATTTATGAGCCCCCTACATTAATTAAATTAAAGTCTTGACTTTGTTCACATCATTTTACATTCAATATGGAGGTATACTGAGGACAAAATCTTGCCTTATTTCAAAATGTATTGACCTCAAGATAGATGCTTATAAGCTACAACCTAAGCACACACATTAAGACAGACACACTGACTCCTCATCCTGTCTCTCAGGTGGGAGATGGAACTCCACTGCGGCGGTGGCGCATTTCAGTTGAAGTCGAGGCTCCACCATCTGTGCTGCTGAACCGAGTTCTGCGAGAGCGCCACCTGTGGGACAGTGATCTCCTACAGTGGAGAGTCCTGGAAACACTGGACAAGCAGACGGAAGTGTATCAGTATGCTCTCAACAGCATGGCTCCTCACCCCAGCAGAGATTTTGTGGTACTCAGGTATGTTTACCTCAGATATAGAGATGTGTATCTGTAATAAATATTTTAATAAATATTTGAATACTACATTTATTGCTAAATAAATGTGTTTTTATATATGATAATAATATGATAATGTTATTAATATTATATAAATATATAACATATACTGTAATTCATACTATTTTTTTTTCCTGAAGTGTATATGCAGAATTTTGTTTGTCCAGAGTGGAGTTGAGTTCATAGACAGTCTTGGAAGACATTATCTGACATGCTCAGAATGCTGATTTACTGCCACAGTGCAAACACAGCCAACAGCAATGATTTCATTTTAAAGTGTCCAAATTATTTGCTCAGAATCCTATTGAGTAACTGATGCTACAACATTCATTTAAAAGTCACTAACAAAAGCACAGCATAGTATTAAACTCCGTGACAAAGTAGGCGCGATATCACGGGAATGGATAGAAAGACTTTCTGTTTCCATTTCCTGCCCAAGTCTGGATTGTGCTGATTGAGGACATAAGCAGAATCATAGTAATTTTCTTTAACCCTGAGTGTGTCATTAGAGGATTTTCATTGTGTAACATATAATGGAGAACGTTATCACACAGTCTAATTGAACTCAGCCAGGATTTTATTGCAATCATCTTGTGCAGTGTGACCAATAATCATCTTAAAGCACTGCTGAGATATCACACTCTGAGATAATTCCCCCAAATCATTACTTGCTGTTATAACAGCACTTCTGATGGCTCTTCGCTAACAATAAATACGAGTAAAAATCACGTTTGTGTTAGCTTTTAAATCCCCTTTTTCCTCATAATCCTACACATAATCCTCATAATCCTACTTTTTCCTCATAATATTACACACAATACTTCACAATGAAAAAGTAAAAACATGTTTGGAGTGTTTAGTTAATTTATAAATTAAATATTCAATTTACATAAGTATTCAGACCCATCACTTGGTACTTGGTTAAAGTACTCAAGCCTGCTTGTGAATGACTTTACAAGCTTGACACAACTTTTTTTTTGGGATGTTTCTTCTTGGTTGAATTGCTCGAGGTTAACCAGGTTGGATGGGCCAAGCTATTCTCAGTTTTCTCCAGAGATGCTGTTGGCACAGCTTAACGTCCTGAGCTGCCTGGAGAAGGTTTTCGCTCAGGATAGCTTTTCATTTTTCCGCATTAATTTTTTCCTCTATTCCACCTGGTCTCCGAGCCCAATATTTTTGGAGAAAAACTTTCCCACAGCATGATGCTGCCACCACTGTGTTTGGCTGTAGGCATGTTTTTAATTAGATGATGCACAGTGCCTCATTCCAATTAGTTCAATATTTATGTTATGAGTCCTTCAGGTAATATTAGGCAGCAGGCCGTCATGTGCCTTTTAGTGAGGAATGGCTTCGTTCTGCTCCCTCTACCATACAGACCTGATTAGTGGAGTGCTGCAGTGCTGGTTGTCCTTCTGTAAGACTCTCCATTTGGATCTCATTTATAGTGACCCTTGGGGTTTTGGTTACCTGTCTGACCAAAGCCCGATACTCACGATAGAGATTTGGTTGTTCCGGTTTTCTTCCATTTTAAGAATAATGGTGGCTGTCATGCTTTTTAGGCACTGTGAAATGTAGAAGCATCACAAGGACCACAGACAGGAGTATGATGTACTAGAGCTCAATTGCAAATGTCATAATGAGATTGAATCTCTATGTAAATGGGATATTTCAGTCTTTATATATATAAAATTATGAAAGAGAAGAATTATGAGGGGAAAAAAGGATTTTAATTCATTTTAAGATGAACATGAAATATAACAAAAGGTAGAAAATGTGGAAAGGGTCTGTTGGCGCTGTATGTATCTGTGCATATATGGATAGTTTGCCCTTTTCTTTTATGGTTTTGGAGTTGTATGATTTTAAACATATAGAATAGAATTTATTTATCATGAAATCATTTTTTTTTTCTGTTTAGGATGTGGCAAACAGATCTACCAAAGGGTGTGTGTGCATTAGTCACAGTTTCCATCGACCATGAGGACAGTGCACCTATGGTAGGGGTTCGGGGCATCATTCTGGAATCCCACTACCTGCTTGAGCCATGTGGGTCTGGAAAGTCAAGACTCACACACATCTGCAGAGTGGATATCAAGTAAGTGCTTTTAATAAGAATCAGTACTCGTTCAGGAGAGATGGTTAAATCATTGTGATATTATGTGTTAGAAACAATTCTCAAGCTCTTCTTTTGCTGTCTTTTGAGTTAAATAATTACTGTATATCATAATCATAAAACTAGCACTCATAAGTATTGTACTTAAGTTACTGGCCTGCATCAAGAAAAGAGATTGCTAAAAACCTAAACCGGGCTGGAGATGCAAGGCAACAGTGCTAACCACTACGCTACCATGCTTGCTACACAAGTGTTGTTGTTGGAGTGCAAGTCGTGCGGGGGACGCGGGGAAACCGAGGAAGCCCAACAACGACAATGCTTGTGTAGCAATCAGTGTAGTGTAGTGGTTAGCACTGTCACCTTGCACCTCCAGAGTCTGGGTTCGATTCCTGGCCAGGCTTGAAAAAAAAAAAATTATTAACATCTGTAAAATATGCAGTATAGTGAGTGCATTCCTGTTCAACCAGCAACATATTTTTTTACAGTAAACGTCTGGCAACCACAGCTGCCATTTTTTTACTGTAAAATTTACGATGTATTTTTTACACTGGGGTTAATCTGGGGTTGCTTCTGTTGGTCAGGTGTTGGTTCAGCAACGTTATGTGTTCAAAAAGAGGTCAGCTGGCTACCTGAATATAATAAATGGCCAGGTTTTTCCATTTATAGATTTTTTCTTCCCTGGTGACACAGGAATATTCCGAAATGACGATGCTAGGATTGATTTGGCTCAAATTATGAAAAAGTGGTTTGGGGGACAGGGCACCACAGAGTCCAACATAACCCCTTTGAGAATCTTTGGGATGTTCTGGCGAAGGCTTTCTGACTCTCCCATCATCAACACAATATCTTGGAGAGAAATTAATGCGACGGAAATAAAAGTTGTATCATTACATAGGCTTGTTGAAACTTTGCAAGGCTGTAATCAAAGCAAAAGGCAAAGAAATATTAGTGTGGGTGACTTTTTTTACTTTTTATTACTTTCTTGCTGCATTATTACTCTTGAGGAGCACATGACAGTAACTAAACATCAGCAACAATCATATCTCTTTCTTTCTCTTTCATACATGAAATATCTTTATAACATTAAAAATAATAAACATAAAAGAACATGATACCTCATTATACAACATAATACCAACCTCTAGTTCCTTGGCCTCCTAACAGAGTATATTACAGATCTATAGGATACACTGTTTATTCCATGTCTACCTTGAGTTTGCATGTATACTGTACATCAGTAGGGTCAAATTGTATTAATAGTAATGATCTTTTGTGTGTGTGTGTTATAAGGGGGAAGTCTCCTGAGTGGTATAACAAAGCCTTTGGACATATATGTGCTGCCCACGCAGTTCGCATACGCAACTCATTCCAGCCTCTGGACACTGAAGGCCCCGAGACCAAGATCTGAGCCCGTCTATGGAGGCCAGGGTTTGAACCAGGATCAGGGTTACAAACAGGGTTGATATTAGAGTTTGCACCAGGATCACATTTGGAATCAGGGGTTGAACAAGGATCAGGGTTTGGTCTAAGACCGAGGTCAGAAACAGGGTTAGGATCAGGGTTTGGCCCATGGGACAAACTTTGTATGCTAGAGCTAGTGAAGAGAAAGGTGAGAAAGTGAGAACGTTTGAAGGAGATTTGAATGAGAATGGAATGGAGGATTAATAGTAAGTGTCAATGCTGAAAAAAAACAGGAGGAATGAAACATTTTCAAAGATATAATGAAAATGCCTGAAGAGGTAGTCTTGTGAAACTAGAAGGTATGTGAATTGAAATGTCTAGTACTAGTGCTGGTCAAGACAATTGGATTCGTGGTATAATCGAAAGAGTGTAACTCATATCTGCTGGCAGTTATGTACTGTAAAATCTTATCACATGCGTAAGATTAAATTAGGGCACTTATTTTTGGATAGTCCAAACTGCCAGCTTTAGAGGAAACGTGGAGCGAAATAAAGGCCAAAGAGAGAGATATGAGGCTCCACGGCATCTCAGCTTAGTTTATACTGTAGATGCAGACTTCGTCTAAGTAACTCCTGCAGATACTCCAGTCTGTCTGTTGAGCATAGTACTGTAATAATGCCTATAGATTAGATTATGCTAAAGCATGCAGTGCTGCATTTGCCATCACCTCAGCCTAATCCTTACGAAGTATATAAGAGAGATCCCTTAAATGTTTGTGTGTTGCACTAAAATATCACTTTATGCTGTTGCATTTCCCATTAAAACAATAGCTAGATCCTTTGAAATGATTGTGGTGTGGAACGCTGGGAAGAAAACCACAATCGGACCACCTGAAATGAAAGTTTACAAAGCCGGAGTGTAAGATTTGTGTCTTACCAAAAAAAAAAAAAAAGAGGAAAAAAAAGGCAACTATCTTTATCTCCACCTCTTTATCTTTCAGAAATCTAGAATAACACTTTTTGGTTGCATCCTTATCTGTAACAGTGTTTCGTAGTGTAAATTTGATTACCCCAATTTTCTAGTATTTTGTGGCTTGTTTTACCCCAGAGAGTATTCACACTTTCATATACACTTTAAGTATTCAAAGAATGGGAAGAAAACTACTTGATTATTAAAGATGTGAATTCTTAGAGCTGGATTTGCCTGCAAATGTGTGCACACACCAATCCTAATCTTATGGACATCCATCCAAATAAGACATTAAGTATTATTATTATTATTATTATGCTTCCATGCTATACAATGTCTAGGACATTATTCCATTTCACTGCTTCTGAGAAGCATGTCTGTAATCATTGTTAAATACTGTATAGCTAGAACCAGTTGTGTCACTGTATATATATTTGCATGTGTATGTGAAGAAGTGTACATAAACCTATTTTACAGTATATTTTGTACATAAGTGATGCTAATAGGCAGATTTAACTGCTTCCCATGCTTATAGTTCTTGTGTCATATTGATATGCTGAAAATAATGCAATACCAAAATCTCTATGCTAATGGCTGCCTCTCCAGTGGAGTGTGAGTGTGTGTATGAGTGTATGAGATGGACGTGAGCTACATGGCAGTGTACATTACTGTTGTCAGGCTCAAAATTGTAGTTTGCGAAGCCACAGAAAGACGAAAGGTGCTGTGAATACTAACTGAGAGGCTTCATACAGCCAGTTCAGTGCCAAGCTGACCTGGGCCATTTGAAAAACAGCAGAAAGCCGTTTGCATTTCTGTATGGTTTACACTTTCTAATGCAAATCTGTGTTTGCTCTCTAAATCTTATAAATACCTGTCGTTTCAGCTGAGCTGTTACAAATGCTATGAATTAAGGAAATGCCGTCATCTCATTTTGATGATCAGGTAACCAAATGCACTGCTTACGAGAAGCTTGTTCATCTGTTTCAGAGACTAAATGTGAATACACCCGACCTCCAAGGCTAAGTAACTTTTAAAAGCTAACAGGCAGCTAACAACAGGATGGTGGTATTTCGCCTATTCAGTCAAATATCATCCTCCAAAGGAGCACATGGAATATATAGTCAATGTAGATTTTTTGCTAATTTTCACAAATATGAAGCATTCTGAAGATTTTTAAATGGCCCGATTTGATTAGCTGTGGTATACAGCCTTACAGTGCTATTCATATTATCTTTGTCCTTTCTGCATGTACTGTAAGTGAGTGTCTTTGTGTTTATGTGTCTCACCCTCTATTTGTAATGAATAAAATAAAAACCACTGAACACTCTTGCATCGTGATTACTGTGTTCTTGTGAAACTGTATTTTTATCCTTTAACCAGTAGAACCTCGTTTTATTACTCGGCAACTCTGCAATTTTATGTTGCAATACTAGTATTTAAAAAAAAAAAAAATTGTCTGGCGCAACCCAAGGATCCTCAATAGGATTGAGATCTGGATAGAGTTTTGAGACTGGGTCGGAACACAACAACAGGTAATGACACTAAGAGTATTGTGACCTATTGCTCGTACATTTGCTCAAAATAGTCTCTCATTCCACCATGCATTAGAGGCTTCACACATATGAAGACGTGCCATTTTTCAGAGATTTCAACCCTGCTTTGTGAGTTTACCGGACATGGTATTTGGTTAGTTCAATCTATTTTTCACAGAGAATGTTGTAAATACAATAACACCACATACAGTGGTGTGAAAAAGTTGATTAGGGTGTTTGTCACTGAAGCAGACTAATTTGATTTATAGTAGATATTTTGGTTTAAAATACTTTACAATATACATATTTATATGATAGTTTTTAAAGCAAATGAGCACAAACAGGTTTACAGTATGTTTTTTTTTCAAATAATTTTTATTGAACAATTGTCATATTAAATTAAATCTATTATTATTATAGAACAAAGGAGAAGAAAAATGAAACTCTCCACCCACCCCGAACATAAACAAAAACCTACACACACACCCTCCAGCTCAAAAGAATCTGTGTAAATTAGATAGGTCATACATACGCTCCGATGCATGACTTAGTTTAAATAATCAGTACCTGTAAATTTGCAAAATAAGCAATGAGTGGTTGCCATTTGTGAAAGAACATATCAGTAGAACCTCTCAGTGTGTGTCACGGGTCTAGCTGGTTGTAGTTGCTAGACCGGCTGATGGTGTTGCCGTGGCCATGAAGGTAGGCATGTACGCAGAGGGGGGTAACAGAAAGAGTCTTTATTTATAAACAGACAACTCAAAAACAGAACAAAGGAACTAAAAACAACAAACTCAAACTAAAACTAGGGCTCAGGAAAAACACAGGAACAGGAAGGGATCTGAACACAGGAGACCAGGAGCTGACACAGGGAACTAGGGATGAGGAAACATGGAGCTGGAGCTAACTAAGACACAGAGGGGAACAGGAGACAGGGCGAGACAGGCGACAGGGCGAGACAGGCGACAGGGCTAGGGGCACAGAGACTGACAGGAACTAGACTAGCTGGGTTAGTGAGGTTAGTAGCTACATGTTGTACTGGGGACACTGAAGGCTGACCTAACGGGGTTAGTGGCTAATAGTGTTAGTACTGACCTAGGGGACCGGAAGACAAAAGGCAGGGCACACATGAGGCTATACCAAACTAGCGGCCAACCTACTAGTGACCAGAACCACTAGCAGTCACTCCCACTAGAGATTAGCCTACTGGGGGCTAACCCTACTAGGGGCTAACCCTACTAGCCGCCAAGGCCTACTAGCGGCTAACCCTGCTAATGGCTAAACACTCATGTGGCTACACATACAAGGGAAAATACCAGAAGGCAAAACAGTACTTACACAGGACACAGGAGGAGACACAGCCTAACTACACAGTGAACAAAGCAGCTCCTTGAATCCACAGACACAAGGAAGATCAAGAAAACAAAACTAGAGCCCTCTGATAACTAAGGTTACAAAACATAAATCAAATATAAACTCAAAGTAACAAAAAGGAATGCCCACATGATGGTAATCCAGACAAACAAACAAACACCAACAGACACTCAGACAATCACAAACAATCAGACAATCAAACACAATGCTGGACCCAGTTTCCCAGAACAAACTGCTATTTATAGAAGGTTTTAATGAGCCACCTCAGTTCAGGTGAGCCTCATCACCTGACTGAGGTGCCTTCTGGGAAACTGAGTCAACCAACAGGAACTACACACAGAGACAGACAGACATGAACAGTGACCTCTAGTGGAGGTTCCTAACAGTGTGTAGTTAATCTTTAATCTCTAGTTTAGGAAAAGATCATAAATCTTTAATCCACTGAGAGATACTGTAGAGGGACACTTAATGGAGTTCCAACGTAAGAGTATAGAACGTCTGGCCAACAAAGATGAGACAGCGATCACATTTTTATGTGCAGAACTCAATGGAACTGAATCATCTGTAATGCCAAATATAGCAGTTAATGGATTTTCATAGTAATTTACCGTATTTTCATAGTCATTTACCGTATATATTACCAGAATAATTTAATTGCAAAGGCTGCAATGTACTATGGGTAATATACAAATATATTTGGAATGTATGTATAAGTTTGTCAATAATTTAAATATTTGTTTATATTTTAAATAATTTTGATTAGATTTTGATGAATAAATATTGGCAAAGATCCTCTTAATGAGATAATTTCTGCCATTATTAGCTGTTAGCCTAGACAAACGTGGTTGAATACAAAATTGCCCACTTTATTATTATTATTCACTATGAGATTTTTTTTTTTTCAATTTTTGATTTTTCAAATCAAAGGGTGCAGTTCAATTTTAAAGCTAGATACATTTAATATGAGCAACAAGCAAATCACTTAACGTACACTGCATGCTGTGTCCTGATTCATGCTGGCTGCATGTTGCATAATGTTGTGTACTAGAAATTACAATATTTTACTTTAAAATGTGGGTACTTAAAAAAAAAAAGCCATATACAGTAAAAGATTGGATTTACTTGGTAAATATCCAACACTGGATTAAACGTTGCGGGGCGGCACGGTGGTGTAGTGATTTTCACTGTTGTCTTGCACCTCCAGGGTCTGGGTTTGATTCCTGCCTGTCTGTTCACATGCTCTCTCATGCTTGGGGGGTTTGCTCAAGTCAGGGCTTGGTTTCTTGATTCTGCCCCACTGTACATTTACATCAGTCTATATTCCACAGCTTTTCACAAGCACAAACTGAATCAAATTCTCAACAGAGTGTGTGTCTGTGTGTGTTTTTATTATGATTTATTTATATTACCTGCAGCGGTGGAAGGCAACATTTACTTTGTTAATGTAATTAAGTACTTATTTCATGCATGTGTACTTTATCTGAGTAGTTTTCATTGCAGATTATACTTTCTACTTTTACTCCACTACATCATACAGCTAGTATCTGTACTCTTATTTAAAGTCAGGACCACAGTGGTGAGTAGTATTTGAAGTGGAAAATTCACTACCTGCTGACTGTAATGCGTATTTGCGTGAGTTGCCTTTCCTTCAAGACACGTGTAATAATCTTAACGTGTGTTTAGAATCAGCAAGGCTAAGAAACTAAGGCTACTGTGAGTTTTTACAGATCCTGTAACTTCTATTTTTACTTCTGTAATATTTGCCGTAGGGAATCTCAAACCTTTACTCAAGTACAGGATTTGTCTACTTTGCCCACCCGTCATGGACTCATTGAACACAGAGCAAGCAAAACACATCAGAATCAGTAGGAAGAAAATTGTGACGGAACCACAGCTTGTGATTCTCTACATTTTCCATGACACTCATCCTGTGGTTGTGGGGAGCCTGGAGCTCATCCCAGGAAGCTCAAAGAAAGCAGGAAACACCCCTCACAGAGCAAAAGCACACACACACACACACACACACACACACACACACACACTATGGGTAATTTGGAAATGCCAGTAACACATATGTTTGGTCCGTGGGAGAAACTGTTCCCCAGAGGAAATTAACAAACCATGCTAACTAATAAGCCACTAACCCTCCCTCACCAGTTGTCTTGAATTTTACTGCTTGACCACAAGAGGGCGGTGTTGAAGCATGAAAAATTAAAGCTGCCTCTCCAGGTTCCTTTTAAGAGGGTTTTTTTTTTTAAAACAAAACCTGCACATCTCACTGCCTGTATGTGATCTCAGTTTTTCAGTTAAAGCAGCATCTCTAAACACATTCTGTGTCTACAAAACCAAAACGCCGAAGCAGAAGTAGTGCGTAGTTCAACCCAGAGTAATCCATCTGAACACGCAGAGCAGGGTGACGTAGAGGACAAACACAGACAGTAAATCTTCATGAACATGCCTTCTGTGTCCTCATACAAGAATCTGGATCACTGCGAGGCACAAACCCATTTAGCCACCCAGCATATGTGTGTGTGTGTGTGTGTGTGTGTGTGTGTGTGTGTGTGTGTGTGTGTGAGAGTGTGAGAGTGCGTGTGAGAGTGCGTGTGTGTCTGACACATTTTGAGTTTAATTATATTACGTCAGCTCATTCAAAGCACCCTGAGCACAGATTGAAGGTATATGGAATGGAAAGCAGGATGTTTTGCCTAAAAAAAAATGTAAAAAAAATTTTGACTGTGAAATCTAAGTAATTTTCATATTTATATTGAAAAGGTTGAATTATGATCTGGAAGTGACAAGGTCAAACATAAGTGAGCAGCCTTTGTAAATATGAAAAATACATCACACAACCATCTGTTACCACTCACACCTCTGTGCACAAACACACACACACACACACACACACACACACATACACACATACTTGGCATCAAGACATCATATGAGGTTTGCATAAATTTAAATGTATTTGCATATAGTTTATATAGCTTATATTTAAAATAAAGATTTTAAAAAAAGATTAACAAAAAGATTCATAAGATGTGCTTTTTTGTTGCAGGACTGATTGCATAAAATAAGCAAACAAAAAGGTTTATGGGTTTCATCCAGACATTATGCTCTAACAGTCTCTCATCCATTCACTCTACCTCTTATCCTGTACAGAGTTGTGGTTGGCCACGAGCCCATTCCCAGATGACTCGGTGGGATACACCCTGGATAGTGTGCTGGTTCATCAACCAACACACAAGACCCTGGTGGTGCGAGGCCACAGCTCTAACCACTACTCCATCCTATGCCTTAACACTAAAAGTGAAAAGAAGTGCATGTATGATATAGCTAAATCTCTCTTTTAAAGCTTTTACAATCGAGATTGAAGCATTTCATCCCGGCAGCATGGTGGCGTAGTGCTTAGCATTGTGGCCTAACACCGCAAAGAGTTAAGGGTCCGAGTCCTGACTCGTTTCTGTACAGTATGTGTGGAGTTTGCATGTTCTCCCCGTGCTTGGTGGGTTTCCTCCGGGTGCAACATTCACGCTGCACATACTGTATAATGCAATCACTTGTAACCGCCACCAGGTGACAAGTTCCCACTGGATCCAGTTCACACTGCACTCAACTGCCTTCTTGTGACAGGATGCCTTTAACTGGCAGCAGGTGCAAACAGCAGGTGCAAATGAGTTTTCTGGCACACAGATTTCATCATCTTCAGCAACCTTTTGATCCTGAACAGACTCACAGTCTATCGTTTCAATTCAATTTTTATTTACAGTATATAGCGATTTTAACAGTGGTCATTGTCGCAAACAGCTTCAAGTATCAAAAACATTTGTATGAAATGGGCGAAGAAATATGTATAAATCAAATTGTTCGGTTTATCCCTGGTGAGCAAGCCGAGGGGATGGTGGAGAGGAAAAACTCCTTGAGATGGCAATAGGAAGAAACCTTGAGAGGAGCCGGACTCAACAGGGAACCCATCCTCATTTGGGTGATAATGGTTAGCAGGGGTTGACAATATCCATGGTCTATTCTGTCACCCTGGAAACACAATATGGGAGTGTCTTGCACCTCTTGCACCGTTGGGCTGTATGTGTGGAATTTGCATGTTTCCCCCCATGCTTGGTGGTTGTTCTCTGGGTACTCCGGTTTCCTCACAGTCCAAAGACCTGCAGTTTAGATTTTTTTGGCATTTCCAAATTGTGTGTGTGTGTGTGTGCCCTGTGATGGATTGGCATTTTATACAGGGTGTACCCCGCCTCCTGCCATAGGTCTCCTGGCCCCCCCGTGACCCTGTGCACAGCCTAAGTGGTATAGAAGATGTTTTTGGACAGTGAGCAAAAAACCTCACATGACCGTATTTTGATTTCAGGATCAAACTGGGCACCCTGGAGCTGTGAGCTAGCAGCACTACCCGCCTCGCCACTAAGTTTTCTGATCAGTTCAGCAGTTCCCAAATGCTCAAACTCATCAGGGAAATACTGTAGCAGCCTGCTGGGCGACTTGTTTTTATCCATCATGCTGCAAAACCATGAAAGGCGAAGTTTAATCAGTGTTAAAAAGATGTCACGCCATGTCCGTCATAATGCAGCACGCTGTACTCTAACACTGAACTAGGTGCTAGTTAGCACCCAAAGCAAATAGAATCTTGCATCTCCTGCTAATGCACACGGGATAAAGATATAGCATTCTTAGCATTAGCATAATCATGCAGCACAATGTTAACATCTGCCAGTATATCGAACTTGGCACACAGTCCACCTTTAAAAATGGATTTAAAAAAGAATAATGATACATAAACGTTTTAAGTTGTTCTATAGTTTAGTTCATTTTGATATATTAAAGGTACTTTAAATAATGAATCAAAAATATCTACACACACACACACACAATACTGCATGGGTGAAAGATGCAACATATTCACAGGAGAGATGAATTTTGTTAATCAGATGGTGTGTGTAATTCACTGGCCTGCACTTAACACATTATACACCATTGGGTAAGCACAAACAGGTCTGAAACAGCTGTGACACACACACACACACACATACACACACACGGTGTTTAGTGCAAGCACTGAGCTGTTCCCATATATACAGTGCCTCTAGAAAGCAACACCAATGATTATTTCACTTTTTTGCAGTATTGCAATGTCAAATGTAAGAATTATCAGCATGTTAGAATGTGCTGTTACAAATAAAATTTAATTAACTGTAACAAGGCGGCACTGTGGCCTCGCACCTCCGGGCTCCGTCTTCAATTCATGTTCATTTCTCCACGCGCTTCCCTTGGGTGTCCTCCTGGTACTCCGGTTTTCGTCCCACAGTCCAGACATACAGATCAGGTTAACTGCTTCCAAAATTGCCCGACTGTTGTGAGTGTGTGTACAGTATGTGTGCGCATGTCTATACGCACCCTGCCTCGTGCCCTGTCCGTACCAGCCTGATCATCTGTCATTGTCTGCACCTACTTCTAACTGGTTCATGTCTTAAGTTAGATGTTTTTTAGGCTTGAATGATTCATAGAGTCGTGATTCAATTATTCCAAATAACATTTCTCTGAATGTTGAATTTTCTCGGGTACAGGGACTAGACTGGAAATGAGAGGCAAAAACCTGATGAAATTTAGAGGCAAAAAGAAAAAAAGCCTTCAGGGAGCCTAGACTGGAAAAATCCAGACTAAAGGCTCTTTGGAAGCAAAATATGTAGAATATATATTTCTCCAACATTGCCAGATTAAATGAAGAATGGCAGTGGACAGCATGTCTTGCAAATTTCTGCCACAGATTTGGATTTAATGATTCTTTTACAGTTTTTACCCTGTGCGTTGGCTCATTGTCTTGCTGTATATTTCTGCTCTAAACTCCGATGTCTGCAATTTCCTAATACTTGGCTCTATTCATGTTGCCTGTGATGTGGACAAGCCTTCCGGTTCCTTCTGCTGAAAAGCAGTAAAAGAGCATGATGCCACCATCACCATGCTGAGTCACAGGAACAGAGGGCCTAAACATTGTGGTTTGGCTTTGGACCAAATGGCCCAGAAGTGGCTTCCTTCTGGCCACTCTCCTATAGAGCTCAGACGTACAGTATGAAGCGCTAATGATATTGTTGAGGTTGTTTGTCAGTTTGTATTAGCTCTTAAAAATGAAACTTGCTAAGAGACAGGGAATGAATGCTTGTCAGATGGGCAGTTTTTAAAATTGAATTATAAAAGTCTAGTCAAAAAAAAAAAAAGAGTCAAAAAGTGTTGTGTTGCAATACAGCTGAAAGGGAACTAATCACCAGTTGGTGGGGGGATGGGGGGGATGAACGCTTTTTGGAGGTCACATCAATCACTGAATAGTGGTGCTTTCACTCTAATCTGCTCCAAGCTCCACACATATGTACATAAATAATAGATTGAAGATATAAACTATTTATGTCTGTGTGTATGTGGGGTAGAGTGATTCCGTATGTGTGTGGCTGTCTTTGTTCTGCAATGTCTGTACTGTCACCACAATGAAAAGTCATCGTGTAGCATGAGTAGCAATAGACAGAGAAGAGGAAGAGTCATACGGTTGCCATGGCTACATGCTCATCTATCTTCTATTTTGCTTCCTATTTGGATTCTCACAAATTGTACCGTAAACAAAACTCTTATCTTTTTGTCATGCAGTGGTTCATACATCAGCATTTAGCAGCTTAAGAATAGAACCTGACCTCACCGCTACGGTACTGTAGGTTTTGCTCCTGCTTTTGCTCAGTGCATGTCTTCACATCAGTGACCACATTGTTGTATACCTGCATGGATTTATTTGCATTTAGAATATTTCCGGTGGTTTATAAGATGTTCAGTCTAGTGCATGCATGGAGGTGATGAAACCAGTGATGTTAAATCTAGTGCAGAGGGGATCACTCCTAAACTACTCCAGAGGCGGGGAGTGAATGCTATTCATCAGGATGAAAGACTCAATCTTACAAATAGAAGGAAACTAATTTCCAGAAGAGTTCTACAGAGAACTGCACTGTAAGTCATTCTGAATAAGGAACATCTGCTTAATGATGGTAAGCTATCAATCAGTTTATGGTTCATGAGATATACCAAGGTCTACATATTTATCTATGTGCTGTAGGTTTTACTCCAGAGCCCTCTTCCTGATGCAACACTAACCAGTTTATCCAGACTTGGGACCAGCAACGGGGAACAGACTGGTTCACAAAACCTTCCATTGACAGGGAATCAAACCCGGGCTACATTGGTCAGAACACTGCATGCTGCCAAGTAGTACACGAAGAACCAGTGGCTTTTTGATTTGTGTTCTACACTGCAACATGTATATGCATGGCTCATTTCTGTACTGTGAGACTGAGCTGAAGGCAGAGAGTGCCGTGTTTAGATACTAGATGCTTTGTCTCTGCTGCTGTCCTGTGCCTCACCGTCCTGCTTCCCTCTGTATGGACAGAACGGAGGAAACCTACTCTGCCTGTAGCATGTACAAAACACAAGTGTACACAAACTCATTAGCATACACACAAATCCAATTTGTTCTATGCATGATAAGTTTGAAATTTTTGCTGTCTCTGATTTTTTTCTTATGTTTTATTAAGATTTCATCTATTTATTTAAATATTTATGAATTTTGAAAAGATGAAGTCATGGTTTTATCTGTATTATCTGTTTGTCTGGGACGGTGTTGCTGCCTATCTTGGCCAGAAGATCATCCTTTTGTCTCAGGTAGGTTTTCCTGGTTCAATAAAGATTATAGAAGTGCAAAATATATCAAAAAAATATTTAGTTGAAATATTGCCAAAGCATTAATAAAACCTACACAACTTGAAGCCTAAAGAAACTAAAATTTGCACGATGTCATACAGTTTTACTGCAGTATTAAATAATATAATAAACACACATTAACTAATACACACACATGTAGAAATGGAAAAGAATATATATTATAGCATATTTTATTAAAAGAAATTGAAAAAGACATTGTGTGTGTGTGTGCTTGCATGTGTGTGTAAGCTGTCGTAGCTGAAGGACTCCCTCGTAAATCGAGCTAAACTGAAAAATGGCCACAGTATTTCCTTTTAGGGCCAGAATTTCACTCATGATGTAGCATCCACATCTTTCAGCGTGACTTTTTTGGAACCTTTCTTAAACAGCATTGTGAGAAAAACAACTTTCACGACCTGAGTGTAAACCTTTAATGAGCAGCCAGAGGACACAGTGGTGAGAAAAAGGCCCCTATGACCCCGAGGTAAAACCTTGACAGCAGCTAGAGATAATAGGCAGTTGCATTGTCCTCCGGTCCCTGTCCTATATCCTCCGTCCTCTCTTCTGTGTGGCCTGTGCTGTATCCCTGGCTTTAATACCCGTAGATACCCAGCAACTCTTTCCTCAGACCAATACTTAGAGTAAGCCTCATTATAAGGCAACTTATATACAGTGCTATTTGCATTCATTTACAGTACCTGCTTTAAACAGATTGTCTATCCCAGAACCAGGGATTTAAAAAATTTAAAGACATCACCTTACGTCTGGCATATTTTGGGAGAATTTCCCATGGTTAGTTACCCATGCCCGTAAGCACAAACGAGACATGAGACCACATTGCTATCCATTGCACTGTGGTGCATTCTAAGCTAGCTTAATGCCATATATAACTGACTAAAGACAATGATGTGTATTTTATGCTTGTGTCCTGAATGCACAGATCTAAATAAGCACTTACTGTACATGCATAAGAGAAATCTTCTGGAAAAAATGTTCATCCTATATGCTTGTAATCAGAAAGTACCAGGCATTTGCTGCGCTGTAAGTGCTCCATTGACTTGTGCACAAAAGATGGGAATAAAAGAGCTTTCATCTTATCTGACAATAGGAAGCAGTTAAGACCTTTATGTGGCTCCCTTTGTTGAATCAGTGAAAAGCCACTGTGCCAGTGGTGCCTTTTATGATACGCCAAACAAAGCATCAGTTTCTTTGAGGCATCCCATGATGATGTAGAGTATAACAGCACTGGGACTTTAACTATGCAGTATATATCACTCTGCTTCAGAGGCGATTGAGTTTTTCCGATTAGATTATTTGTAGAAACTATTAGATTTTATTTTTGACTTACTAATACAATTTTGCCGGCACGGTGGGTTAGTGATTAGTACTGCCGCCTTGCATCTACAGGGTCCAGGTTTGATCCCAGATTCAGGATGTGTGTGCATGGAGTTTCCATGTTCTCCCCATACTTGTTCGATTTCTTTAGGGTACTCGTGTTTCCTCTCACAGTCCAAAGATATGCAGATTAGGCCAACTGTAATTCCAAAATTGCTTGTAGTGTGCGAATGTGCGTGCGAATGTTCACCAGAGGACCTACCATGGTTATACAATGGGAATAAATACAGTGGTAATCATCATACGGTGGTAATCACCATAGGCCTTCACGACCCCAAGTTGGACTACAGAGGTTTCTAGATGGATGATTGGAATACAATTTTGAAGCCAAAAGTGCTTTCTGTATTTTTATATTCTAATTTAAAGTCTGAATGGAGTATACAAACACCCTTCTCTTTTTCAGGATATTTGGCTCTTTCTTTCTATTAATGGAGCCAAGCAGAGATATTACAAGCTTTTGCGGTCGTGTTAACCGCAGTGTGAGGTATGAGGAACCAATCTCAGCTCACAACGTGATAACAAAATTACTTTCATAAAGGTGTAAATTAATAATAGCTTCCGAATTCACCTACATTGTACAATCGTCCCGGAGGGTGCTGACGGCAATGTTGAGCGGCGTAGTGGGTATTGGCACGGCGAATGGCTGCTTTAGCTTGTTGCCACAGCCGCTGGCACCTACGGACCAACTTTTTGGGCCCATGGTACATCAACCTCCGGTTCTTGGTGATCAAACATCGGAGGCTGAAAACCGTGGCATACCTCAAATGGGATTAGCTCGGTGGTGGATGAGACGTGAAGATTGTGGGAGAGTTCAGCCCAAATGAGATAGCGGACCCAGGAGCGCTGTTGATCGGCGATGAAGCATCTCAGATAGCGCTCCAGTTGTTGGTTGGTCCGTTCCGTCTGACCATTAGTCTGAGGGTGGTATCCAGAGGAGAGACTGCAGGTGGCGTTGATCAGACGGCAGAAGGCTTTCCAGAACCGGGCAGTGAACTGGGGCCCTCTGTCCGAGACGATGTCCTTCGGGACCCATGCAGGCAGACTACATGCTCTAGTATCAGCTCGGCTGTGTCTTTAGCTGATGGGAGTCCGGCGAGGGCCACCAAGTGCACGGCCTTGGAGAATTGGTCGACAATGGTCATGATGGTGTTCTTTCCCTCAGAATCCGGCAGGCCCGTGATGAAGTCAACAGCAATGTGTGTCCAGGGCTGGTGGGGAACCGGGAGTAGTTGAAGTTCCCCCGGAACTTGGTTGGTTGGTTGGTGTCTTTGGCCCTGGCACACACTGGGCACACACTGGGCACGCCTGGACGAATTCCTCAACATACTTTGTTATGGACGGCCACCAGAAGTCCCGCTGAATAAATTGGAGGATGCAGCGAGTACCCGGGTGTCTGGAAAGGAGGGAGGAATGGCCCCATTGAAGGACCTCCGTTCTGATGTTGCGGGGTACGTAGAGTTGTCCAGACGGCGCACCTGCGTCCACCTCCACAACGAATGGTTTGCTCGCGTCTGGATGGAGGAGAATTGGTGTGGTGGTGAAGCTGTGACACAATTCCTGGAAGGCGGAGATGGCGGCAGAGATGAGGGTGAAGGGGTGAGAAGATGTTCGTGTCAGGGCGGTTAAAGGAGCTGCAACCGTACTGTAGTCCCGGAGCGACGATAGAAATTCGCAAACCCGAGAAACCGTTTTTAAGTTGCTTGAGGGTCTTGGGTAGGGGCCAAGACGCACAACTTCCAGTTTCTGCGGGTCCATGGCCACACCCTGGGGTGAGATAACAAAACTCAGGAACGTGGTGGAGTGCTCGTGAAAAGCGCACTTCTCCAACTTACAATACAGTTTAATGGGCGATCTCTTGAGGACCACCCTGACGTGTTGGACATGTTCTTCAGCAGTACGGGAGTATATGAGGATGTCATCCAGGTACACAAATGCCCACCGGCCTAGCATATCTCTGAGGATGTCATTAATGAATTGTTGAAAGGCGGCGGGGGCGTTGCAGAGTCCAATTGGAATGACCAAGCTCTCATAGTGTCCTGTTGGGGTGATGAAGGCCGTCTTCCACTCATCGCCCTCTCTGATGCGCACCAAGTTGTAGGCGCTCTGTAGGTCCAACTTTGTGAAAATGGTGGCACCAGAAAGGATGTCCAGGGCAGAGTTGGTAAGAGGCAATGGATGGCGATTCTTTATTGTGATGTTGTTGAGCCCCTGATAGTCAACACATGGACATAAGTTGCCGCCTTTTTTCTTCACAAAAAAGAACCCCACGGCAGCAGGTGAGGAGGAGGGCTGGATGGTGCCATGGCGGAGGGCGTCGGTTACATACTTCTCCATCGCCTGCATCTCAGTGGCGGAGAGCGAGTAGAGGTGGCCGCGAGGGGGAACAGAATCCGGCTGGAGCTTGGGGCGATGAGGAGGAAGGTGAGTGGCTTGTATTTTGCAAAACGCTGCAGCCAGGTCCCGGTAGGCGGCAGGGATGGCGTTGATGTCGACTTCGGGGGCCCGCAGGCAAAGTTCGGTGCAGGTCGGTCTCCATTGCATAATTCGGTGTTGTGTCCAGGAGATGAGCGGGTCATGTTGTAGAAGCCACGGGTGCCCGAGGATGATAGGAGAAGATGAAATGGGGGTGAGATGGAACCGGATCTCAAGTCAAGTATCAAGTATAAAGTAGGCTTTTATTGTCATTCCAACCAGTTAGTACACACTGAAACGAAACAACGTTCCTCCAGGACCAGGGTGCTACATACATGCAACAACATAAATTTACAACATACATTTTACATTTTTTTACATTTTACATTTTTTAAGTTACTCACAACATACATTTTACATTTTTTAAGTTACTCTTACATTTTTTAAGTTACTCAAAAAATTATCTGCTCTTGATGTTGGTCGATGATTAGGGTGATTAGTTGAGTCTGGGTAGTGATGGGGCTGGAGGAAAGGGGCCGACCGTCGACAGATGTAATCTGAACAGGCTGGGATAACGCCTCGAGCTCCACCCCCAGTTCTTTGGCATAGGCAGAGTCAATGAAGTTGTCAGCGGCACCGGAATCGATGAACGCCGTACTTCTGTTACGTGGCCAAAACTGGAGGTGTACTTGCACCATGAGACGAGAAACATTGGTGGTGGTGGCAGAGAGGTGGAGGGGGCCCGGCGAGTCGCTCTCCTTACTCACCGGGCCTGAGCGTTTCCCGGGCGCAGAGGGCAGATAGCTCTGTGGTGTGACGCCGACCCACAGTAGGCACAGAGCCCCTTCCTGAATCGCCGTTCTCGCTCTGCAGTGGTCAAGGAGGCGCGTCCTAGTTGCATGGGTTTCCCGGCTCTGGTTTCAACCACAGCGGAAGGTGGAGAACCGACAGGTCCAGTGGTGGTGGTGGAAAAGCGGCGTACTTCGGGAACTGGGGCGTAGGGCAGAAATGGGGAAGATCGTGGCGTGGTCGGTGATGGTGACGGAGTGGCAGGTGGCAGGGTCCGGGGGGCTGGCCTCGGACGAGAGAGTAGTCGTTGGTCTATTCGGAGGGCGAGTTGGATCAGCCCCTCCAAGGTGCCAGGCAGCTTTTGCCCGGCAAGCTCGTCTTTTATGCTTGAAGCCAGTCCCTCGTAGTAGGCCATCCGGAGTGCGGGATTGCCCCAGGTGGTCTTCACGGCTAGGGTCCGGAAGTCGGCGGTGTAACGGCTCACGGACAACCCTCCCTGCCGCAGATGATAGAGTTTGGAGTCGGTCTTCACCTCAGCAGCAGGATGTTCGAAGGTGAGCTTTAGCTGATGGATGAACTCGTTGTAGGAATGGGCTGTGTCTGAATCGGAACACAGGACCGCCAAGGTCCACTCAGCTGCCTGCCCCGACAGCAACGAGACGAGAAGGGCAATGCGCAACCGGTCTGTGGAGTATCTGGTGGAATTAAACGCAAACACAAGATCCAGTGCAGTTAGGAAAACACTACACTTCCCATCTGTGCCGTCCCATTTATCCGGTAAAGCTAAGTACACATCGGAGGGGGTCGGGTGGCGGCGGCCTAGCCGGCTGTAAAGCCGCCTCGCGGAGCGCCGCATTCTCTTGCCACAGCTCCGCGACCTCGCGGCGCAAAGCCGCAATGTCTTGGACGCTAGCGCGAAGAGCCGCGACCTCACCGCTCAGCTGCTCAATCAACTGAGCATGACCGTCCACGATATCACAGAGGTGAGCGTAATCCGCTGGGTTTACTGCTGGCTCAGTCATTCTGTCACAAAGCAACTGGAGGATGATCAGAAGACTAGCAGTTAGCCCGTGTAGCGTGGATGGTAAACCCAAACGCGGAAGTAGCGCGAGCAGGCAGGATAGCCACGCGATTTATTATTAGAACTCTCTCACGTAGAGAGCAAGAGTTTACACAATTAAACCCGCGTTATAACAACATACACTCAATCAGGAATATAACCCAAAATGGTGAGTACTCACGAAATTGAGGAGATAGCATCGGAGACAGCATGGGTAGACACAATGACTGAGCAGTGTGAAGCGCCATTTCGTTTCCTTTTATGCTTCCTGAAATGCGACCGTATTACTTCCAGGTCCTAGTGCCAGTCGTGTTATGAGTGTGCATGACAATTATAATCAATTATTGTGGCATTATTGTACTCGCTTACTCACTCATTGTCTATATACTGCTTTATCCAGTATACAGGGTCACTGGAGGCCTGGAGTTTATCCTGGGAGACTAAGGACACAAGGTAGGGTACAACCTGGATGGGGTGTCACTCCATCGCAGGGCACACACACATACTCAGACATTCATTCACACACTAGAGGGAATTTGGAAACACCAATTAGCCTAATCGGCAGGTCGTTGGATCTTGAGGACCCGGAGGAAACCGACTAGAACGTACAAACTCCATGCTCACAGACCAAGAGGTGGGTATCAACCCTGACTCTAAAGGTGCATGGTAACATATTAACTCTCAAAAATAGTGCTGTATTGCAGGCAAAGGGTGGTCTACCACAGTATGCAGTTTATTGTATGGATTTTGTCCAAAACTGTTTGTTTTTCACTTTAATTCATTTTTTTGCTGTATCAGATCGCCAGTGGGAATAAATGTGACATGACTTATCTTGGTTAAGGCTTTTACGTCACGAACGCCCTGCAGTCTTAAGAGACTTTTAAAGTATACATTATGTAAATTGAGCTTAAGTGTTAGTGAGTTCTTGCTTGCGTGTGTGTGTCTGTGTGTGATCTCCATTCAGGGTGTATTACTGCCTCACAGCCCATGCTCCCAGGACAGGATCCAGATTCACCGTGACCCTGATTAGGATAAATACATTACAAAAAAGTGAATGTGTGAGACTAAAAAGACACAGTGCAGGTTTCTCAAAAATAAAAATTCAAATCAATACACAGTGCCTTGTGATAGACCAACACAAAGTGGCACATACTTATGAAGTGGAGGGAAAATGATTAATGTTTAAAATGTTTTTTTTACAAATAAAATTCAGAAAAGTGTGGCGTATTTGTATTGCATTTGTATTCAGCCCCCTGTACTCTGACATCTCAGAATAGTCACCTAACTAGTAAATACATCATGAAGTCCAAGGAACACACTAGACAGGTCAGGGATAAAGTTGTGGAGAAGTTTAAAGCAGGGGGAGGTTATTAAAAAAAATCCCAAGTTTTGAACATCTCACGGAGCACTGCTCAATCCATCATACGAAAATAGAAAGACTATAGCACAACTGCAAATCTACCAAGACATGGCCGTCCACCTAAACTGACAGGCCGGGCAAGGAGAGCATTAATCAGAGAAGCCGCAAAGAGGCCCAGGGTAACTCTGGAGGAGCTGCAGAGATTCACAGCTCAGGTGGGAGAATCTGTCCACAGGACTACTATTAGTCGTACACTTCACAAATCTGGTCTTTGTGGAAGAGCGACAAGGAGAAAGACATTGTTGAAAGAAAGAAGTACCAATTCCAGTTTGAGATAAGCCATGTGGCGGACATAGCAAAAGTGTGGAAGAAGATTGAACTTTTTGGCTTAAATACAAAATGCTATGAGTGGCGGAAAATGAATACTGTGCATGGTGGTAGCAGCATCATGTTGTGGGGAAGCTTTTCATCAGCAGGGACAGGGAAGCTGGTCAGAATTGATGGAAAGATTGTTGGAGCCAAACACAGGCCTATCTACAGAGTCAGAGTGCAAAACACTTGAAACTGGGGCGGAAGCCAGCGGGACAATGATCCTAAACATACAGCCAGAGCTACAATGGAATGGTTTGGATCAAAGCATATTCATGTGTTAGAATGGCCAAATCAAAATCCATTTCTTAATTCAATAGGGAATCTGCGGCAAGACTTTTCTGAACAATTTCTGTTCGCAGACACCCTTCATCCAATCTGGTCACCCCAAAAGACTCACTCACTCACTCACTCACTCATTGTCTATACCGCTTTATCCTGTGTACAGGGTTGCAGGGGGCCTAGAGCCTATCCCAGGAGACAGGCATGAGGCAGGGTACATGCTGGACGGGATGCCAATCCATCACAGGACACACGCACACTCTCATTCACGCACTAAAGCCAATTTGGGAACACCATTTAGCCCAATATGCATGTCTTTGGACTGTGAGAGGAAACCCACCAAGCACAAGGAGAACATGTAAACTTCATGCACACAGACCTGAGGCAGAAACTGAACCAGTATCTGGAAGGTGCAAGGTGATAGTGCTAACCACAAAGCTATGTGCCACCCACAACTAATCTTTCAAATACATTAAACATTATGTCTTGCACCATTTAAAAAAAAAAAAAAAAAAACATTCAGTAGAAAGAGCTATTGAAGCTCAGCCTCTAGCAATGGGGACATCTAAAGAGACTTCAGTACAAGTGTGAGAACTCACTCTGGGCTCTTAAGGGAACACCTTGTTCCGTTTAGAAAGATGGTAAGATATTTATGAGCTCCACTGAAACACTATGCATAGCGCTGTGAGGCACTGATGGCTGCCACACACATTTTAAACTCAGACAGGAATTTTTCATTGCCTAACTAATAACTGGCCTGTGCACTGGATTAAGATTAAATCGAGTGCAAAGCATTCACATAGCAATCTCCACAGAACATACGGCACGCTCCTGGCTGTACGCCCTGACTCAACAGTGCGTCCACTGCACAACTGTGTCATCCAAGTGAGGCTAAAAGGGGGAAGCCCTACCTGAGACGTCATCTGGCCTTCTGCCACCCTGGTAATTTACATATCAGGATTGCCATACCAGGGCAGCAATTTTTCTGGTTTTTGCAAGATTAATTTAATGGCTAAACAAACATCCCTCGCTTTCATCAGGTTGATGTGTTAATCAACTAGCGTACCTACACTACAACCGCTAGGAAATGAGAGAGGTTACTGTGTTAACTAACTTTTCTCCAAGAAGACCCCTTTTGTTCTAGTGAGTTATGGCTCGTGTCTCCCTCGCTGAGGTGAGGATACATCACTGTCTGAGGTATTTGGGGTTTAGTCATAGGCTGATAACCCATTTCCAGAGCCTATTTCAGGAAAACTGGTCATGTGGCAAAAAATATTGCCTAAATAGGGCAGTTGTCCATTGCATTCACAGGCTCATTCAGACCTTTGAGCAATTTAGCATAGCCAGTCTATCTACAGACATATTTTGCGAGAGGGAAGAAAACTGACGCAAATCCAACGTACTGTACTGTATGTATACAGAATGAACAAACTGGCAGTCAATCCTAAACCCTACAGAAAGGACATAAAAGCCTATTGATTTAAGTTCATCACAAAAACCAGATTGCATGAAAGTGTAAACTGACTATATGAAAATTGGTGAACCAGTGTAATTTTTCTTTTTTTCTTTTTTAAAAAAAAAAAAGGTTTTTATTTATCATTTTTACCTCCCCATGTCTTAAAAGAATTAGGTAAAGCTGGTGTTATGCCAGGTGATGACATGAATGAATTTTTGACACTTTGGTTACAGTGTGCAATTAATTATGCATTAAAAAATATTTAATGTTTTATACATTTTGGGTTATCTTAAAATTTAGCAAAGGATGTTTTTTGGTTGGTGGGTAGACTGTTATTATGTACAAGCATTAATATTATCAGGAACACTTAAATAATGCAATAATGGTGTTATTGCCTACTTTAACACTGGCAGGAATTTTTTTTTATTAAGCTACAGGAAAGAATGTGTGTGCATTTGTATGTGTATTTTATTGAGTAAGTGAGCGTGTGGAGGGGATGCACGGTACGCTTGCTTAATTATTTAAGACAATAAAAGTTTGTGAAGTGTTTGAAGTTTGGTGGGTAAAAGAGTTCATCTAGGTGCCATTCAGCACATCGAGCAATGGACACCCCACCTCTGAGATATATCCATCATTCTGTGGCAGTTACTTATGGGGTCAGGTTTACACCCAAACGAATGTGAGCAATTGGGGTGAAGGGCCTTACCTGAGTGTCCAACAGTGGCAGCCTAGCAGTGTCAGGGCTCAAACTGGGGACCTCCTGATCAGCAGTCCAACACCTTAACCACTAGGCTACTCCTGCCCCGTTTGAAGTTTGAAGAACACCTAAATAATCTGCTACTCTCTTCGTTTATTGACTTTTTTGTTGTTGTTCCAGTTCCAATCCTGCTATCTAGTAGGTGTTTCAATGTATGTTCTCGATTCTTTATCTGCAGATTAATAATGCAGTTCTTTTTTGTCCAGTCTTGATTTTCATATCCATCTTTAACAATGCAGTGTGAAAAACAAATCTATGAGTTGCCACCTGTGACTGCACAAGCTGATCCTTGTTATTTGATTCTGATGAAAATGCGGTGGAACAGATGTGCCCCTCGACATAAAACTACTCTTGGTGTCATAAACTAACATACAGCTTCACTGAGATAGGTCATTTTAATCAGAAAGTAGCAAATATGAGTATCAAATTGACAGAGAGAAATAGAGAGAGAGAGAAAGAGAGAGATGATGATGATGACTTTTTTGCACCCAAGCTCTTTGGAGGATTCCCACAACATGGCACAGTGTAGGAATATTGAATGAGACCAAGAAAACGTCTGAATGGAAAAACACGACCATGCTGACTTCTCTATTACATTACTAGTTTGTAGCATTGTTTTAGGCCCTAAGCTACAGCTGTGTGGAGATCAGTTCTGTTGATCAAGCTTTAGAAAAAGACTCTATATTAGAAAGTGGTGAAGGGTCCAATGGGGAGTAAAGGCAAGAGTATTCCTAGGTGCTTAAATGTTCCAACTAAAGGTCAAAATATTATTGAATAAAGAACATATTACTTTTTTATTTCGTAGAAGTCTCATCTTGCCACTTTTTTTCAAATTATTAAAAAAAAAGCTTTACTGCCCATGTTTTTGCCCAACAGCAAAAGAAATTAGATTCATGTTTATTCACCTATATCTGCTCTTGGAGCTGGGATTGAATAAAATGGACCTGTCTTTTGCTATCCACTTTAGCATGGGATCTGTGGGAGGAATTATTTTGAGGAATTTAAAGGATTTTGAAGCAAAGCTCTGAACATGCTTTTAGCCTCCTATTCAGGCTACAGCTGCATATAAAGATGATAGCTTAACCAATCGACCCTACCATTATGACCACTGATAGGTCACCTGAACAACATTGATCATTAACTATATACTGTACCAGTAAACTGGTGACAGGATCATGGGCGCCCATATATTCTATATTACACATACAAAAACAAACAATTGATCACAGAAAAAAATCAGTGTTGAACATGACAGAAAGGCATCAAAGCATCCAGAGCACAACAGCCCAAGGGCAAAGAGTCCAAGGCCAGCCTCGAAACTCCCCAGATTCCAATCCGATTAAGAACCTCAGGGTTGCGCTGGACAAACAAGTCCAATCCCTGGAAGCAGTGCCCCGCAACTCACAGCTCTCAAAGGATTCTCTGTCAATGTTCGTGTGCCAGACAGCACTTCAGACCCCCAGAGCCACACCCTGAGGGGCCAGAGGTGACGTAAGGGGAACCCAAAACCTAGGTTGTGTTAATGCTAATGTTTTTTTTTTATGTTATGGGTGGTGCATACTAATTCAGTTTCATTCCTGAATACTGCTCAAGCCATCACAATTAACTGTCAGACCAGAAATGTTTCTGAGACACAGTTGCACCCATAGCATCCCTGTGCTTCCTGGAGGAGGAGTAGGAGGTAGAATCAGCTCTCAGTCGCTAAGGAGGACTGAAGGAAGACTGTATCAGCATCACTGTGCAGTCAGCAGATGTCTGAAGTGAGGACTACGTCTCTAAGATGTTTAATGCAGATGCAGCAAGCACATGGCTGTTGTTCGTGCTTGGCTTCCAGGGAGCTTAGACATTGCTACTGTAGAACAAAAGAATGTCTCAGAATATCTTGTTAGTCACTTACTTGCTAGCTTGCTAACCATGTGTGTCTTGCTCACACAAGGAATGTCAGGCTTTTATCAAGGTCTTTTATCAAGGTCTAGTGCAATGGCTAAAGTTTACACATAATATAAATAACAACTGTCAAATTATTAAAGATACACATGCATCATTGCTTGGCAGATTGTAGTGTTTAAATAGATTAATGGAACATTTATGCAACAGAGAAGAGCTGTCTGAACTAACCTGTGATTGTTTGTAAGAGCAGCCAGTGATCAGTCAAGTCAAGAGGTTGAGTTTCTGGTTCGTCAGATGCTTTGACTTTTATGATGCTTATGATAAAATTGTTTCTACAAATAACATTAAACCAGGTTAACAATTTCAGCTGAGATGACATAGAGATGACATCACTATCTTCATAAAACCTTTTTTTTTGTTGCATGAAACTGTCAGTTAAAGTGCTTTTATCAAGACTTGTTCATTTGGGTGCACCTGATCCGCAATACAACTTGGCACATTGTTTTTTTTGCTGGATGTCCTTCCTCTCTGGGCTTGGGATCAGCACTAAGGATGCATTAATTGAAAAAAGGCTATGGGCTTTGAACATGACGAGTGAGCCAGCAACGACCACTAATTCTAAATATAGGGTGGCACAGTGGCTTTGGGGGTTAGAACTGTGGACTTGTACCTCTAGAGTAGGGCATTCGAATCTTGACTTTAGTCCATGTGCATGGAGGTTGCAAGTTCTCCCTATGTTTGGTGGGTTTTCTGTGGGGGCTCTGGTTCCCCCACGGGCCAAAAACATGCAGATTAGGCTAATTGACGTTCCTAAATTGTGCATAGTGTGTGAATGCGCGGGTAAATGTTGACTGGAGATCCTACCATGGTAATAAAGTGAGAATAAATACAATAGTAATCACCACTTGCCACAATGGTGCTTAGTCATCCTACAAAGGTTCCTGGATGGATGGGAATAGAACCAAGGGCTTCTGCATGATGAGTGAGCCAGCAAGGCACACTAATTCTTTCATCAAGTGTGATGATTAATTTTGAGGGGATGGAAAATATGGGTGGCACAGTGGCTTAGTGGTTAGTGACCTTTAGGTTAGTGGGTTCGAATCTCGTCTTCAGTCCATGTGCGTGGAGTTTGCATGCGCTCCCTGTGCTTGGTTGGTTTTCCTCCAGGTGCTCAGGTCCCCTTCCCCTGGTCCAAAGGCACTTGTTTGAGGCTGGGTTTTTTTTTTATTTTTTTTTTTACAAAGATGCAGATCTTCTTCAGCTGTTCACTGACATTCAAGGTTCAGGAGCAACCAAAATGGGTTTTAGATGGGTCAGAGTGAGAGTTCCAAATAATGAACCAGGACCAGAACATCTTATACATGCAGGTTTAGTGTCTGGACCAACCCACGTGTCCTCCCCGATGGACATCACTATACTTGAATGTCTTCCAGACAGTTTCTGACCTGTGTGTGCGCGCGTGTGTGTATATAAGTGAGAGAGAGAGAGAGAGAGAGAGAGAGAGCGAGCGAGAGTTAACCATGATCTCACTGTTTCACATATTTCTATCTCATTATAAAATATTTCATCACATTCGTCACTAGCGGCCTGTTATCATTTATCTATTCTTAGGTTACTATTAATATCAGATATCGCACGTGCTCCTGCATGGTCCCCACCTTTATGGGCTCTTACTCAAATTGCTGCCCCTATTTCCACGTAGTGCACTGGAGTGAATGTAAAATCAATTCTATCGTAGCGCACTTTTTGTAGGGGGTGATACGTTCGAGATTGAGCCGCGGCCCGGTAAGCAGACCGCTATTGCGCATGCGCAGTGCTCGCTACTGCAGCCAGGGGGCGTGAACATGGCGTCCTGAGCAGGAGCACCGAGCCGGAGACCGCAGCGTTTCACTGGGCTTTCAGAGCAGCAGCACATCGCGGGCAGCGGGAGAAGCAGCGCGAGGGGACCGGGGGCAACACGCGCAGAAAGCGAGAAACGGGCTCGTATGCTTCCAAGAAAAGGATAAACAACAGCGGTGTAATTTGATTTAGCGGTTTCTGTTGTTGCTTTGTTATTTATTTATTTTTATCCCTAATTTAATTTTAATGCGGTTGCAAAGCCAGTCGGTGACGCGAAGCAGGTGAGAGCCGAGCCGAGGCGAGGCGAGGCGGCCGCTCCTGGTGTTCGGGGGGGTTTGGGCTGGAAATGGCGAGCGACAAGCCGCTCACGGCGCCGCTGGCGGAGCGAGAGGCCGCGGCCGGCGGGGATGCGATGGGCTCCGGCTCGGGCTCGGTTGTGCTGCCGGCTGGCGTCATCAATCCCGCGGTTCCGATCCGCAACATCCGCATGAAGTTCGCCGTGCTGATCGGTCTCATCCAGGTCGGAGAGGTCAGCAACCGGGACATCGTCGAGACCGTGCTGAATCTGGTGAGTGGAGGAGAAAGCTTCATCATCTATATCTGCCCACAATGGCTCTCAGCCCCCATCCCCATCCCCATCCCCGTGTGTGTGTGTGTGTGTGTGTGTGTGATAGAGATTCCCCGCGAGCTGCTCTGGCCTCGCAGTGCTGCTGATGCTCATCTCAGATGATGTCATTTAAAGCGTCTAAACTCAAAACCTCAACACTGACCGAATACACACCGCGGAGGAGCTGATCTCGTGTGTTGACAGCGGAATTCATAATAATAGTAATAATAATAATAATAATAATAATAATAATAAGAGCTGCAGACATAGGAGTAAAACCACGGCCCTGTTTTTGGATCATTTCGTTTCCAGACTGTTATAACGTGAAGCGCGCACGCGTATGTGTGTGTGTGTGTGTGTGTGCTGCGTTTAGACATTGTTATTCAGACACAGATCGGGTAGCGTGATGCTCTGGCTGCTAACAATGACTTGCCAAATCTCTCCTGTGTGTGTGTGCTTTTGTTTCTCCTCTCAGTGCTGAAGCAGTAAACAGGCCAACAGCACACCAGACCTGCTTTGTGTGTTAAGAAGTGAAAGTGTTGTGATGATGATGATGATGATATCAGGGCAGTAGGGACAAATTCATTAATACTGAAAAGGTTTAAAGGCGAGTGCTTTATTTACGCACACGTTCCTCCCTGATCTTCCAAACTGATGAAGGTTTAGAGATATTAGGAGGTGGGATTAAAGCAGAGTTTGTGAGAGCGCTTGTTATGAAACTGCCCATGAGACACATTTAACACCGGATTTATGAACGCGTGAGCATGCGAGCTCGGCCCAGCTGATAGGATTCCACTCTCTTCACTAGATGAAGAGTGAAGCTAGACAGAGAGTGAGTGAGAAAGAGGCCTCATCCGGGCCTGTTTTGTGAACCTCCGGAGTCACGTGCGGAAATAAGTCGGGCTTTAATTGATGACGTCAGGTGAAATAAAGAAATATGTGGATCAGGCAGATCTCATGAATATGGCCGGAGTAATTCTCTGTTGTAGATGCTGCGGCGCTCTCAGTGCGCATGAATTCACCAGGACAGCATGTGGAAGCAGGTGGAGGAGGAGGAGGAGGAAGAGGAGGGGGTTGCTGCAGTGGTGTCGCGCTCGGAAACCTGGACTGAGCGGATGGAGATGTGGAGGACAGACCAGGGGAGGAGGAGGAGGAGGAAGAGAAGGATGGGGATGATTTGAAGTACCGATGCGTATCACAGGGGGTTAAAAAAAACAAAGAGGTGGAGGAGCGTCAGGAAGGCAGGACTGTATGTGTTTGTAGGTGGGCTAGACCTCATGCATTATGCAGCCCTGACTGAAACAGCAGCTTGTAATCCATTGATTGATCCAAACTGCCATTTCGAGCAGCATATGCGGTGATCGGCTAATTAATAGGCCTCTCCGCAGAGGCTTAACCACTAGAGCTCGTATTATTTAGTGAAAGTAGTTACACAGAACAAGTGCTTGCATGGTAGGTTCGATTCGTTTAAGCTTGCTTTGGGCCTTGAATTCACACACATGCGTGAATTCAAGATGCGTGAATTTAACATGCAGCAGTTTTGGTCAGTTCTAGGCTTTCTTGTTTGAGAGTGAGGTCTACTTTGTGCTCCGTTTCTGTCCTGCAGGCACATGGGAGACTGAATGCGTGTTTCCGGATGCTTGTTGTTCTGCTGTGAAAGTAACATTCTCTAGTATAGCTTGGTGCTTCTAATTCTTCCTTAGCTCACAGACACATGACTCACCTCGAGGTGAGAGACGATCTTGTTAAGAGGAAGGTGTAGACCAACATACAATGTGCATCAGTTTAAATAGCAGTGCTTTTGAGATTTAGGTAATTTTCTGATTTTAATTTCTTCCTACATTGTAAAATGATGCTGAAGGCATCCAAAATATGCAATCTCCTTTGAACAGTTGATATTAAGATGTGTTTGCTACTTACAGTATGCTCTGTAAAGCCTTCAGAACGGCTCTAATCTGAGTTTTTTTTGATTTTTGAGGCTGGTAACTCTAAATGAACGTCTCCTCTGCATCAGGGGAGGGTTTTGGTCTTGCTTGACTGGGCAGGTTTTCATGAGAGCCAGTTGCATCATGGTGCTTGAAGGGCTTTAGAAATGCACTTGACAATACTGTTCTTGTATCCTTCCTTCATGTCTTAAAATAATAACTGACTGTTGCTGCTGTTGTACATTAATATCCTAATGTGGCAATATGTGTTATTTCACAAGTTTTGAAAGTATTAAGTACTGTTCTAGAATGTAGAGAATAAATCACTAAACAAAAAACATCAAATTAGACAGTGTGTCCAAACTTTTGCCTGGTATCATATATATACTTTTAAACCTATGCTAGATACAAACATACAAACTGTACCTAGCATAGGTTTAAAATGAAGGAATGGCATTTCGTGAAATCTATATCTGGTCATAAGCACATTACGTACCACAGGGTTGGATTTCCGAGCTCATGATGTCTGTTGCTGGAGGACGTCTGTAATATTATGATAGAGGGGATGACGGGTTGAATAAACTCCTGCATAAATCACAGAAATGGGAATGTCTTCATAATGCATGTACAATACATGCTACTGATAAGGGCCGGTCTGTACCAGGAACTCGACAATTTGCCAGAAATCCCCAGAAGTGTTGGCTTTTAAAAATCATGAATATTTGATCAAGTACTAGCTTCCAGAGAAATCAGGAGGAACTCGTCCTGGTTTGTTTTTATCCTGAAAAGAATGCAAACCCTCTTTTTTCGCAGGATATTATGGGATCTTTAAAACCATGTCCAATGTCGTGTACTGTATATACTGCATACATATATCACCCGTAAATACCAGGTGCGACAGATTCTCATGTTAGTAAATTTCAGAAACACTTTGGAAATAATGAATGCATGTAAACCTAATCCAATCTGAATAGGGCAATAATCTCATCTTTGGATTTCCATGTAGTCGAGCTGGTCACGTGAGCTCTGGCCCGGTGCTGTTCGGGTAACCCCCAGCGGAGCTGACATAGTTGCTATTGTAGTCTTGGCAGCAGCAGCATCTCTCTGTTCACTCTCCGATGAACTCTGAAACATTGGAGTCAACACTTTCATTTTTTATTCTTAAATATATTGCACGTTGTGTCTGAATCTTTTTTTCTTTTCTTCTTTTTCTTTACCAGGTGATGGTCAATTCAGTATTTGGTATATGCATTAGTTGAAAGGACATTTTGTATTGCTGAACACTAAAGAAACATGTTCTGCCAAGATTGTAAAAATGCCTCCTAGTTATAAGATGTTAGTCGCATTAGCGTTTCTCTGCGCTGTCTAACAAGCATCTTGCTGATGGATGCGTTGATGGTGTATGTTTATGGTTGAACTAAATAGTACAGTAGCATCTGCATTTACTGTGTACGAAGTTTGTATCATACAGTATAGATATATATGTATCTAGAGGTTGACGGGTTGCTAAGTAAGCTACGAATGAAGCAGGGTCTGCAGCAGATGTTCAGTTTCTCTGCACAGAAAGCAGCAGAATAGTACAGGAGCTCATCTTTTATCAGCTTGTATTGGAACCTGTGCATGTACAACTGGCTGCGATGGATTCATAGGCTTCATAAAGTCCGGCATGATTAAACACCTTGTTTTCTGTGTCCACGTAACACCCAGAATTATTCCTCACAGAAATCCATTTGTTTAGTCAATAAGAGCAGCTTAAAGCCACGTGGCTTCAGACATTTTATAGCCATTGATAAAGCAGTACTGCCTTCTGAGAATGTGGCAAGTCGAAACACCATTGATGTTCCACTAAATGAGTGACCTCGCTTATTTTTTCATGTGCTGAGAAGTAAAATGAATGTGACTGATAGTGTAAGACACGCTCGCCTCATGAGAGCAGAGTGTCACAAAATGTTGAACAAGAAAAATGTTTTTTTTTTTTTTTAATAGCAATTTTCTTTAAAAGCTCATCGTGTTTCTCATACATACACACACACACACACACACACACACTGTTACTGTGGGCTTAATGCTTAGAACTCTCCTGCCATTACCAGAGCATCATTGTTGCCATGGAAATGGAGCCATGGGACCTCAGCACTCGCTTCCCACCTTGCCAACTGTTGTCAGCTGTTTTTTTTTTTTTTTCCCAGCCGCATCAGCAAACCAACTGTGACTTAATCCGTGGAATAATCTTTTTTTTCATTGCTCACTATCATTTTAATGAAGCGCATAACAAAGGAGAAAGCAATGAAACTAATTTATTTTTTGTCAAATGATGCTTGAATTGTGCTTTATAACCCACGGCTGTGTGGTTCGCCAGTACACCAGGGATACCTCGTATCCATATCCCCCCTCTCTCTCTTTCTCTCTCTCTCTCTTGTGACTGAGATGCGCTGGTCTCTTGACAACAACACCTCATTAGTTCCATTCCTGCTTTGCAAAATCGCCAAGGTCAGAAGTGGAGGTTCGAGATCATGCGGTCAGCACAAACCGGTCTGAGACAGAGGACAAATGCAGCATTGAGATGGTAATACAGCGTGTAGAACAGCACAGAACGGGCCATCACAGCCTAGAACAGCTGATCAGCAGCACTTTCTGCCAGTCCTTTCACTCAGGCCTTAACAAATCATCGACAGCACATCTGTGCTATATAGTAGCGCAGTGTACAGCTCCGGCCATGGGATATGTACAGGATGAAGCAAACAGTACGACAACAGAGTTTGCATAATACAGTTGGATATAGTTACACTATTCCTGCTGTCTAACATTTTATTGAAATAGCTTTATACTGGTGATGGGAATTACCAGGGAGCACCCTATACAATATTATCCTGATATGTGGGTGCTGATTTGATCTGTATTGTGATTCTGTTAGTGTAGTTAAGGAAACACCACCTGTAGTAATATAGAGGAAATGCAATAGTACACAAAATTAATACACAAATTAAAGGAGTTCCTGGGAGGCCAGTGTTGCAGGCAGTCTGATCATGGCCTGGGAGAACTTTCTACCACGATGGTATCCAAGCACTCATTGCTTTATCCGTAAACATCCTGTTTTAATCATTCATTCTAGTATATCTGTGAAATAAGCATTTTAATCTATGCAGTCTGGCCCTGCACAAGCTGATACGCTGCCACATTGATTTATCACAAACACCTCAATGTCTCAGTGGCTAATGAAAATGGGAACAAAGCCCAAGTGATTCCAGCCACATCTCTACACGTTTTAAGATCACCTTAAACCAACAGCAACACGGGGTACCACAACCTTTTTTTCCTTGTATACAGGACACAAGTAGCAGTGCATGTTAAATACACAATTCACTGCCTTTCCCTTTTTGTACTCCTTCAGCAAATCTTGCATGCAAATAATTTGCATTGATTTTATGAACACGCGTCCCTGCCGTATACGATCACAAAGTTCGTTAAGCTTCTGAAGTCGTAGCTCCGAGTGATTTCATTAAGCTGATCCGTTTCATTACAGATGAGCCATCAAGAGACAGATTGTTGTGTCTTCCTTTATTATTGACCAGACACCTTCCTTCATTAGCTAGCGACAGGCGGATGATCCATGCTTCCGTCTTCCATCTTAGTCAGGAGGAAATGCCTTGAGCAAACCAAGTTTATTTCGCAATAAATCATTTCTGAAACAGTGGTCACTGGCGGCTTTATGTCGTATTTGCGTCTGGGTTTTTCTGCTTAAGGATGGTTTAACTGAAGAAGAGCAGAGCAGACTTTGGAGACTTTGCACTTCCAGGTTAAATGATTGACAGTACTTCTGAGAAATGAATGCCTCCTTTTCCAACTGATGGATGTACTTTTTTTTTTTCTTTTTTGCTACTGGGGAATTTGCATCATGTCTGTATATCTTTTCTACATGAACAGCGAGAGATGACATCATAGCCCGAAAAAATCTTCATCTCTAAGGTTTCCTTGCCTAGATGTTAATTATTTAGAGATTATATTCCATCTGTTCTGGAACGTATATATTTGTCCCTGTGCTGCAGCATTCAGATATTAAACAAATCAAATTGCGCTATAGCAGACAGACCAAACTGCAGCCCTTCCTGGGCCACATCAATATTTTTGTGAGTCTCTACAGTAGATGTTCATAATATAAAGTTATTCGCGATACTTCCAAATATTATAATCTATTGTATAGATTATGAAAAGTAACTGGCTCTGAAGATAGATGATGATTTATGTTTCTAGTGCAAACAAAATCTGTTACATACATATACATGTACTGTAGCTCTATGCGTGTAACCTTTATTTATTGTATGGGTTTTTGTTTTGCTGGATTTAAAAAAAAAAAAAAAAAAAAAAAATATATATATATATATATATATATATATATATACTATATATATATATATATATGAAGAGAGAGAGAGAGAGAGCTCAGGATTGTGCAATGGTAACACATTCTGTTTTTTCAGCACAGCCTAGGCAATATGATGGACTGAATTTTTTATTTCATTTTAACCAGCATGACTGAGCAAAAAAAAAAAAAAAAGAGGTCACAGGAAAAGAAAGAGGATGTTTTTCTATTTGTTTTCGATTGTTCTACCACCAAAAAAAAAGAAGTGTGTATACAGTATGTATATCTATGTATGTTCCCCCTGTGCTTGGTGGGTTTCCTCCCACAGTCCAAAGCCTTGCATATTAGGCTAATCTGCAGTCCCAAATTGCCCATAGTGTGTGGATGACTGTGTGCATGTTTGTGTGCCCTATGACGGATTGGCACCCTGTCCAGGGTGTACCCCGCCTCGTCTCCTGGGATAGGCTTCAGGCCCCCCGTACAGGATAAAGCAGTATAGAGGGTGTGAGTGAGTGACCGATGCTATGGTTGACTTCTTCACTTTGAAATCACTTTATATGAAGCGTAAAGCTCTGGTCAGTTTTTGCTTGAACTAGGGAAAAATACAATATGTTTAATAGTTTTAAACCAGTGTTGTCAACTAGCAAAAAAAAGGATTTAAGAAGACCATACACGCAGTATGTTCTGAGCCACATAAGCTAAAACTGTTTGGATTTGCAACTCTTCAGTTAGCGATGGCCGGTGGGCATCATGGCCTTTTTTTTTCTTTTTAAAAATCCGTTGAGACATCACTACTCTGTAGCTTCAGGAAGTAGTCCATGAAGATAAAGGGTTAATGCGAGCATATCATATTCGCATCTTCTCAGTGTCTCATTCTTCCTCTGTGATCACCACACAGCCTCATCTTTATTTTTACTGTTAATACACGACTGCGGCAGAACCAAAGGGCTTTTCACACATCATCGATGCAGACCCACGCTCCACACATCCGTTATGTTAAACACCTCGACTGTGTGTATGTGTGGGCTGAACGAATAGAGCTCCCTGTTGATTTTATTGACGGATTTATTCAAGGACACTTTTGAACATAAGTAGGTGTGGATGGAGATATGAACTTAATGCGTCTCTCTGTTTTTTTAATTATTTTTTAAATTTATTATAATTTTTTTGTTAATGACTTTATATTGCTGCCCGATGCGCGATATGATGTAGACAAGATGGAGATGCTGAATTGTCCAGGCAGTGTGGCGTGCCCTGGTTGAGTGAATTTACTCGTTAGCCTCCTTATTAGCACATTGTCCTGCGCCGTGTTATGGCCCACTAAAGTCATTTCTAGCCTGATTCTTCTGAGCAAAATTCTGTTTCTTTTGGTTATTTTGCTTCCCTTGTTTTAAAACTGCCAACCATTTTCTTTGATTAATGAAATGAGGAAAGGAAACAAGACACAAAACATAAATGCTGATCAGTCAAGTAAGGTCAACAGTTAAAATCTATTCAGCTTTTAAAGAGCAGCAGCTCCTGCGGCGATCATAGAAGTAGCCTCAAGGCAGCCTAATTCGAATGTTGATCTCACAACAGCTCTGCTGGGAGTAAATATTAGAGGATTTTTAATTTAGCTGAGACAACTTTGCATGATCATTGCCCTTAGGATGCATAAGTATGGTCAGATTAATGGGCAAAAATCTTCATGATGTTTTCTAGATATGGGGGGAAAAATCAATTTGGTGTTTTTTTTATTTTTTTATTGTGATCCTATTGTGTGGCAAATTATTACCACATCAATTCTCAAAATAATACTAATAAAAAAAAACTTTTAAAAAAGTATATTAAAAGTAATATTAAAAAAGTATATGATGTATGTACATATGTGTACGTGTGTGTGTGTGTATGTATGGAGAGAGAGAGATTTCTCCAAGGTTCCATGGTGTGTGTGTATACACACACACACACACACACACACACACACACACACACACACACACACAGTGGAAATCTCTCTAATGACCTAATGACATTCGCGTGAGCACAGTCTAATGGAATCACTGCTATAAAGTAAAAAAACAAATGAACCAGCACCAGAGCAGAATCGCGACAGAGCAGTGTTTCTGTGTAGAGCAGAGTGTGTGTGTCTGTGTGAAGCTGGGGAGGGGGGTGTAAAGGCGAGAGTGTGTGTGTGTGTCGGTGTCAAAAATCTTTGCTCATCTTGCGGAACATGAACTCGTAAACCGAGTTACTCGCAATCCGAGGTTCCACTGTATATAGATATGTGTATATGTATGTATGTAATACAGATCGAATCAAAACCAAAGTATCATGATAATCTGTATTGTATCGTGAGCTTCCTGGTGATTCCCATCTGTGTATTGGTTTTCTATATAACGAGCCAACACTGGATATGATATAAAAGTGTACTAATACAAATGTATACAAAAATGTTTTTTTGTTTATTTTCAGTGGAAAAGGAAGAACATTAGGCAATGGTCAATGATGAAATTAATAATAATAATAATAATAATAATAATAATAATAAAAAACAGGAGATTCAAAGAACTTTATTAATCCCAGAGGGAAATTGCTTTGTCTTGGTTACAGCTGCTTTGATTTATTTACCGGGAAGAAAGGAAAGGAGTACTGGATCAGACAAGGAAAAAATTTAAATGAAAGAAAAGAAAAAAAAAACACATATATATATATATATATATATATATATATATATATATATATATATATATATATAAATTGCACAAATGGTACTGGTAATCAGATATTTCACATGGAACTGATATTGAGCTGTGGGAACTGTAGTGTATTAATGTAATATTATACAGTAACTGCTGACAGTCTCTCCCCTGTAGTGTAAACTAAAGAGGGGTGAAAGCAAAAGGACTTAATTATGCTTTCCTGTTAAAAACTTGACAAGAAAACTGCGATGTCTTAATTCTATCAAAAACCTGACGAAGGACCTGCTAATCATTACACAGTGGTCACACTTCATAACGGCACATATGCTGCGTTGCAGTATTTCAACAGTGCTCCCTGCTCACAAACAGACAAACTCCCTCCATTCAGAACACCATGTGACGTCAACAACGTAGACATCGCTTCCTCCGCGTTGCCCTGGTAACGTAAGCACCTCGGACATCTGTGGCTGCTAAAGTGGAGATTTCACACTGCTGAAAGAAAATATTGATTATATATTGAGGGGGGGGGGAAATATAGTATGTGCCAAAATGTACAGTACTGAAATGAAACGACAAACAATATTACTTTCTGGGCATCTTTTAGTTTATTTCTGCTGACACTAGCATACACACTTATTAGCATGTTGATTTACCAAAGTATGCGTTATGTAAGAGTTTGAAGTGCGTGTAGTCAGTGTAATTTCGTTCACGCAGTTTCTCAACCCGGATTCCCGGAAAAAATATTGCTGCAGACTCCTGAAAAAGAGACGATTTGCTCGCATAATGTAGGCACGCGTTTGCCTGATCTTTCCAGTTGAGCATACTCTCTCTCTTTAACACTCACAAGCAACCATCAGGTTGTGTATGATCGTGGAAATGTGATGGGTAGGGGAAGTCAGTACCACATGAAATGAATCATCCTGGAAAGTGTTCCTGCAGCATGGCTAGAGCTCGAGCTTTTCCCCGCCTACAAATGTGCGAGTTTCAGTACTGTATAGTTTGGCTCATAGCGTATATGCAACTTGTGAACAATTGGGATTTGATTAATAAACAAGTTAATATAGAGTTCCCTATAATAGTGTACCTGTGCAGTCCACATTGCAATACAAAACCAGCAACTAAACAAACCTACAAACCCCAAATGAGCTGTAAACCTGTATTGCTTAATAAATTGCACAATAAATTCTTGGTTAAAAATCTGGTGTGATGTATTAATCCAAATGTTATCTTCTTATTTATATTCTTTTATATATAGATTTTGTATTTTTCCGACTCCGTTCGCATGGAGTTTAATTGCTCACTCATAAGCACGTTTTAAAAAAGGTACAGCGCCATCTGTTGAATTTTCGAATGAACGGAAATTTTTGTTACAGTGAAGTGTGCGGAATGAAGGTGTGGGATCGCGTTTATTTAGATTGCAACTGCACGCTTGTAAGCACAAATAAAAAAATTGTACAATGTTTATTATACAGGTATGTCTAGATACACATAGATTTTGTTCAGTTGATGGTTAATGTCCTTTACTCTGTACGGTGTAAGATGATGTAGCATGTTTAGGTTAGGAGCAGTAACAAATAAAAATAGACTTATTTTTCATTTTATTTGATATCTATTTAAATAATACTAATTTGATCAAGAATAGCTGTTTTGTAGTGCAGTATGTGAAGGGAAATCATCTCTGATTGTGGCGATTGTCAGAGATGACTTGATTACACCGTCATGTAGTGTTAGTGATGTTCTACTTTTTTCAAGCTGACCTTTTGTACTTTAATAAATTAATCTGAGCTCCAGTTTGATTAATCATGCCTATTGATTTTTTTTTTCCCTTTTGACTCGTCATTATCTGATCTCTTGAGCGGTCACATGTATGAGTGATTGGGAGGATAGCTAGCAGGGACTTTACATATTAAACACATATTAGATATTTTTCTTCTGCATGGCCACAATGATGCGCTGGCTGATATATTGTCTCGCTACTTATACCCAAAAGGGATGAATTTATCTATTGTGTAGGTTAAGACCCGAATCCATAGCTCATTAGCACTTTAGAGCACAATACAATCCCCAAGTGCCTCACGACAATCATAAGGGAGACGTTCTTTAAAACCTAGCATTTACAAGCAGAAGGTCAGGGGTAAGAGATCTTTACAATCTGATTATTTTTTAACATAGCTTTATCAGGACAGACAACGGAGTAGGACACAGTGATTAAGGCTTGAAGTTGATCCTGCTGGACACAGTTGGCCGTAGTGCTGTGTGTTGTCTGCTTCTCTTCATGTTTGTCATTAAGGACCTCTCCGAGAGCGATCACGCTGTGCCGAAGTAGATGTGCTCCAAGCCTGATAAGGTGTTAAATGCTTAGGCCAAGCATCAGGCCTTCTCTTCATGTTCCTCGGTGGATCCTCATCTATAAAGACTTCCTGCTGTCACTGGATGAGAGCCCAGAGTCACTGAAGAAGTGTTAGATTTTACTTTCATCATCAAACATCACCGGTATTTCTTGTGATATGACAAGATTTGCGTTTTTAAGCAGCATTCATATCTCCCAATCAGATAAGGACTCCATTTTGTTAAAAAAAAAAAAAATCACAGAATCCTTATCATGGCAGCACACGTTTATTTTATAAATATTGTCCACTAGAGCGTATTCGGCAAATATCGAGTCACGTTTTGTTTTTCCTGAATTTTCCTACACACTTAACACAAATGAATTGCATTTTGTATCTTATTAACAATCTGTGTTCTAGTTTGCCTTAAACTGCTGATTCACGTTGTCTGCTGTTTTTATGAAGCTACTGATTTTTAGTTTATGAAAAGAAAATTCTTAGGGGAATCAAACAAATGTATAATTTGAATCCCATTTTAAATTAAGCGTTAACTCCCAAAAGTATCATTACAGAACACTAAAGGGGTTTGTGCTTTTGTCCCCATCAATCTTTCACTCTACAAAGAACCTGTTTCTGAAGGCTTCTCGCTGAAACACACCAGGCGACGTTCTTCCAGTTGAGATGAGCCCGTCCACATTGTAGTATCACATTGGGTCTGTTCTTGTAACTAATTTACATTAATGTGGGCTGATGTCCTTTTCTGAGATGCGTTTTTGATCAGCACAGTTGTAGAGTCATCATCTGATTTGCTGCCACCTTCTTGTTCGCTTTAACCAGTCTAGCCGTTCTACTCTGACCTTTCTTATCCACAAGGTGCTTCCACCTGCAGAACAACTGGTTGGATATTTGCATAAATGGATAAAATGTATGTGTCTGCCAAAGTGGCTAGTTAGCGTATAATCTTAATAATAAAGATTCAATCATGCATGCTGTGGGTTTATGCTTTGAAATTCTTGTATAAGAAGAAGCATTTAATGCTATGGCAGTGAAATCAGTGAACTTATTGTTTAATAATTGTAAAACAATACATTTCCTTATTAACGAGCACCTTTTTGGAAGTTACGAAGCGTGAGGCAGCACTTCGTTCTGTGCGGTAGGAGCAAATCTTTGGCTAAATTTGTTTAGAATTGTAACAAATTCTGGAAAAGAAAAAATCTGGATATTTATAAATTTGTGATACTAATAGTATCGCAATATAAATATCGTGATGATAAAGTATCGGGTAATTCCTGGAGATTCTGATCCCTGATAAACCGGCTGTTTAACGGCGTGCATGTGGGAGACCGGGACTGAGCGAATCAATGCTCTGCTTACAGTTAAGTAAGATTTTACTGAATAATAATCATAAATAAAAACTATTTTTGGCAGACGATGTTTAATTCAAATTTAAACCGAGTTTAAAGTGTGTGCCTGGTTATCATTAATGATTTATCGATTGTATGCTCGCTATCAGTTAAGACGAATTGTAAGAAAAAGTTATCATTATCATATTATTATTATTATTTATTATTATTAAAGAATAACAGTGTTCTTTAGCGTCCACAGTTTTTTTTTTTTTTGTGTGTTAATGTGTTTGAATTGTGTGATCATGTACATTCGGGACAGACACCTTGTGCAGACTGGACGCAATGTGTTCGAGGCTGATGGTATACTGTAGCATAGCGCACTGGGTATCCTATTGAAGATATTTATTTAGCTGTGATGTTTCTAGTTAATATAAATCAGTTAGTTGGTAATCTATAATCCAGAGGCATCTCCTCACACGTTGCTGCCACCGATTGCTTCCACCATATAATCAGCCACAGATAAAAGCTCATTGCTTCAAGGTCAGGGCCGAGACCACTGAGATTATGACGAGTGAAACCAAACTAATTCTTCAGTCAGGAGGAAGTGACCGAGTCGGAGAAAGAGGCATATAGTGAGCGGGGAGGGATTGTTGTTGGCATGTGTTATGAAGGAGAGATCCTCAGAGAGAAGGAGACGGATATAGAGGGAATAGAAGCAGAGGATTTTGTTTGACAGAAAGGTCAGGTATATACAGTATGATAATGTGGCGGAAAGAAACTGAAAAGAGTCCTTGCCAATATTTCACATATTTCTGGATTGGTAGAAGCTCTCCTGGTGGGACAAACACACCAGCAGTAAGCAGAACGAGCTCAAGAGTCGCTCGTAAAAGTCTGCGATTAGAGATCAAGCACTCCTGATTTGGCCGATTTCCGTGTTTGAGAAGACAGTCAGATGGTGTCTAAGCATTTTTGTGAAAGAAAATAAACGATTATAACTGCAGTGAATGCTCAGGTTCATCGTCTAAGCTTTATGAATCTCTGTGTTCAGCTTTTTAAACATGTACATTCACAAATCAGGGATTAAGCTGCATAAAACTTCATATTCCGTTCACATTACAAACCACGTTGTTTAATTCAGATTTTTTTTATCAGATCGGATTTGCATGTCATGACGGTTTGTGTCCAGAATTACAAGTGACTTTTATCTAACTCGAATGTGGACGTATCTGTCCTCTGAAACAGCATGCATGTGCACATTGATGCATCTGGGATAAAACACGTCATATTTGTGTGCACACTTGTTTATTTAATTTAATGGATATGATTTTAGCAAAAAAATATGCTCGGGAGCTTGCTGTAGAGATGGCGAGCTGTATTTATTTTTTTGAGGTCCAGAAGAAGGAAGAAGCAGTTCTATCAGCTTTTGCTAAGCACTGCTATGAAATTCCCGCGCTGCAGACGCTGACTGATGACGCCAGCGATCTCCGTGCATGACGAAATGTTGAATGACTGCATATTGAATATGCATTCGATCAAAGACCACATACGGAGGTGACTCGTATCCGAAAAACATTAGGATAAAAACTTGCATTAGGATAAAAACTCAGGTTTACTCTCTTGATGCTGCTAATGTGAACACAGGATTGGAGACTTTTTGAGCGTTCAGGTTTCATGTTGGCAGAACACAGACAGGTGTGTAAAAGCTTGACTTGCTGGAACCCAGGTGGTTATTCTCTGTCCTAAAAATGAATGGTAATCCCTGTCCAGTGCTGTACTTGGGCGTGTACCTTTAAACTGGTCATATTGCTCAATGGGAATTGACAGCAGCAATGGAGCAGGGTTGCATGTGTAAGTAGACACCGGCACATGCATCAAGTTTTCTATGATTTGCATGCCTCACATTACTTTAATTACTCTAATCGCTTTTCGTCAGTCCGTAGTAGATGTACTGTACCTATTATTATTACTTAACTGCTGGCTGTGATTTTTAAGCCACAAAACAGATGTCCTCTTGTTAGAAATCAAATGATTGGAAGGAATCGTAATTCTGATGGATCGGTCTGACTTCCTGATCCGTTTGACGTCTTTTCTGTCCCTCTCATCGTCCACTTCATGTTTCCAGCGGTCATTCTGACTTTATTTGCTGCAGATCACCATCTCTTACTGAACATGAGGATTGAATTTAGTATCTATAATGAAGAATAGAATTGCATTAGTGATTACTGTGAAATGGCGATATGGTCTTATCTGTGTGTGATAGATCATGGCAGAAATATTCATTACAAAAACGATGCATATTTTTTTGAAAATAAATCTAATCAGATTTGATGAGAATGCTGATGATGTAGCTTGGACTTCATCCTTTGAAATGGTCCACAGTGCTGACAGATTGTTGTAGCTCGGACGGATGTGTGTATCAGTGCATCCTTCCATCTGATATCCTTGCATCATTCTTTTGTAAAATGCCTCCGAATTTCATGTAGTAAATCATTGGAAACGCAGCAGCTGGGCTTTTTTTTTCTTTTAAGATCCGATGTAGCAACCGTGACGAAGATGAGGTGAAGGTGAGGCTTGCCAAATAAAATTAACTGCCCCAGTACCCTCAAAGAATGATTACAGCCTTGTCTATGCCCGCGATCAGCGGCTGTGATTAGACGGCGGTTACGTTACGCTCTGATGGCAGGGTTTCCGCATCATCCTGATGGAAATGCACCTCAGTCCCAGCACGGCCATAAAATAAACGGATATAGATTTCATTTGGCTTTCATGTTGAAAGCGCTACTCGCTCACTTGGGTTCCTTTTATGCCAGATTTCATACCTATGAAATAGTTCTGTTGAAATACTGAATGCTTACCCACAATTCCACACTAATGAATTAATAGCATTAATCAGAACAATAAATTTTTTATTGTCTAATGGCTGAATGAAAGTAAGGTCATAGCTGTGTTGTGTTTTACTTCACACACTGGTGTAATTGCTACTGTACAGCCTGGGAGCGAATCTTCTCCAGCTTAAATGTTGAATTTTAATCCGGTGCTCTTCGCATGACCACGTCTACACCCTCATTTAGGCACCAAGAACAGAAAATGCCGATGTAGTATTTGTGCTGAAGAAGCTCTGAATGTACAGAACTGTGCAGAAGTCTTCAGCCCACATTTCTATTTCTATTTCACTTCTAAAGAGACGGACTTTCTTGTATACTTTTTTAAATGCAGATGATGACAGATGATCAGGGGATTAGTATACTGGTGATGCTGAGTGTTTGGAACAGACGAGAGGGGAAGTGAGGTTGCTGCTGAGGCTATTACATAAACAACTAATTTCAATTCTACCTTTAGGGCTCTTAAGAAATGAGTGGTGGCTCAAGAATGTTGCACAGCACTGTACATCGCAGAAAACATCCGTTTGTTTAAAGAGAAGAAACGATGCAGCAATTAAAAAACACTATACTTAAGCCCTAAATATAAGTAATTATGGCGGCATGAGGGCAGTCAGAGAAGTCAGACAGTGAACATCAGTGATATTGAACCAAACATCAAATTGAAAACATCAAACTGAAAGTCTGCCTACTGTATGATTCACTGCTCTGTTTAAAATTGGTTAACCTGCTGCCAGTGAGTCTGTGCGTTTCCCTTTATTCCTTTCCCCTCTGTATGATTAATATAGCACCATCTCTCACACACACATACACACACATACAAACTTATGCCTTTTTTTATTTGTCTATTAATATACATGTCATCACTGTAGATAATTTTTTTTTGCCTCCGTCTGTGATTCTGTAAACTAGGTACGGGAATCACCAGTCACCTGGTACATAATACGCATACAATATTATTCTGGAAACCTAATAAGTGCTGATTCGATTACAATCGCGATTCTGTAAGTATCACGTTTTTTATCCGATCTGATATTACATTTCTCCCCAATTTTGTTACAATTTTAAACCTTTTAAAAATAAAAACCAAACCATGCATTTAAACGATAAACAATAACTTTTATTTTGGGTTTATTGCTACCACACGGGAGGAAAATGTCTCAATTGTTCAGGGTGCACTACCTCCCTCAGACTCACTCATCATCTATACTGCTTCATCCTGTATTCAGGGTCGTGTGGACCTGGAGCCTATCCCAGACTTGGGGCACAAGACAGGGTACACCTTGGACAGGGTGCCAATCCATCACAGGACACACACACACACACACTATGGGCAATTTGGGAACACCAATTAGCCTAATCTGCATGTCTTTGGACTGCCGGAGGAAACCGGAGTACCCGGAGGAAACCCACCAAGCACGCCAAACTCCATGCACACAGAGATGGGAACTGAACCTGGCCGGGAATCGAACCCGGACCCTGGAGGTGCAAGGCAACAGTGCTAACCACTACACCACCGTGCCACAATTTAGGATTATAAACTAATGTTGATGGTGATGTTTATAATGCCATTACGCCTCAAATGCCTCCAAAGTCTCAAAACTCGAGAGTGCGTGTTAAATGGCTGTGAGCATGTGGGCTTTAAATGCGTGCACACGGAGCTCCTAACATGTGAATTTTAACAAATTTTACTTTGAAATGTTTAAAGACTTGTAAAGCGTGTATACTGAGTAGGTTTGACACTGATTCGCTCACAGAGTTTGCGCCACTCGAAGCCTTCTGCACTCGGTATAGGATCATTGATGTCTGAGGCTGATGGGATAATCGGCGGTCACAGCCAATCAAACTGAGAAACAGCAGTTTTTGGTCACTGCCCGATCGACCGGTTCATCTCTATCATAAATGTAAAAAATATGTTTTTAAATATTTTGAAATCCTGAATGTACCTGAATCGCCACACACAAAAAAAACTGAATCGACCCAATCTCTACTGTCTGTCTGCGTGTGTCTGTGTGTGTATGTCCGATGTGTGTCTCTACAAACACACAACTCGTCCTGTCCTCTCCTCCTCCTCCTCCTCCGACAGCCTGCTGACTTATGATTTCAGACCTGCCAATTTTCCACTATGCTGTTTTCGTGCTTAGCGAGAGCCATTTGACATTCACGCTGACCCAGATTTCCCGCATCCTGCCTACCGGCCCATATTAAAACTGACACGTTCTTCCACCGTGAGGCAGGGAGACATGATTGTTTTTAAGAAGCGCTCTGGAAGCCGTCTCCCCGCGCCAACGTTCTGGTTTTAACCAAAGCCTGTCATCCTGCGTCACTGCGTGGGACACGGGTTTAAAAAAAAAAATGCAGAAAAATAACACAGTGAAAAGATAACCAGCTGAACGCAGGACAGAGCTGTCATAGTCGAGGAAATCATGAAGACATGCCGTGTGGTTCTGGAGATGGTGGCGATCTGTATGATGGTGTGTGTGATAACAGCAGTACCGTTCGTCAGTGACTATGGCTGCAGAGGAGTATAGAGATGGAGTCAGTACAGAGATTGTGAGTAAGGAATGAATGAATAATGAATAAAGCTGATGACTGTAATTATTTTCTTTTTTCATGGTAGGGTTGCAGTTGCATTTCAGTGGCAAAATAATGACAGATCATATTGTTTCATCCCTGCTACAGATAGGAAAATGCTTCACAGTAAAGGCCCTGGTCCTCAGTGTGGTCATGCCAGGAGAGCTACTTTTGAATTTAAAGGAATGAAGGTCAAAGAAAACTAGACACAGACAGACGGAGGGAGTGAGGGAGGGAGAGAAGGTTTCTTCTGGTGCCACGTGGGGAACAAACAGCTCGAGAGGCTTATTCAGCTCAGACATTCTGATCAGACCAAGAGGAGAATGAAAAGCTGCAGGGAAAACAAGAGGATTTAGGGGCGCTGGAATGTTGAACTCGGACGCAGTGTTCCTGTGAGAGCGGCCGAATGGCAAGCGGTTTCGCATCTTAACCTTTAGCTGACCCTTCCTCAAGTGATAGGACAGAAATGGAAATTTGGAGCGTGTACATGTTTAGTTTTAGTAATAGATGCTATAGTAGTTGACTGATGCAAATAAAACGGGCATGAATGTACATAGTTACATTGCGAAAATGATTCTATACCAAATGAAACCAATTCAGCTGGCAGCACTATTGTCTACCTTTCTTTTATTGGAACATTGTCTCTTTCATGTCACTTCGTATCAAGTGTATACTGTATGTGCTCGTGCTGCACAGTTTAATCACATAGGAATTGAGTCTGTAATTAGTGTAGAGATTTGCCTGAAGTGTACCGAACATGACCGACGGACTCGGAAACTCAGGTTGAAACTGTCCAATCAAAAGCTCCATTCATCAATGCAATGTTTTAAATTTGTGTCGTGTGTGTGTGTGTGTGTGTGTGTGTTGTGTTGGTGACCAGGAAAGGCAGATGAGTTGCTTTTTAAATGTAAATATAAATAATTAATATGAAGGCATCAGAGTGAATCAGTAAATCCCAAACAGACAGGAAATCACAGATGCTGTTACATGCATGAAGATGAAGAAATTTTGAACTAATGAAATGTATGAAAAATATAAGTTGCACTATTTCTGGTTCCATTATTTGCTTTTAGTCAATATAAATCAGTTTGAATGCTGAATGGTACATTTTATAGTTCAGTATTGTAGTCTCAGTCGCATTGTGTCAGAATCATCGCAATGTGAATTTGTAATCAAATCGTGCATCCCTAAGATGTGCACAGGTGCATGCCAGTCCTGCTTGGCTCCCTCTCGGAGGAATTCCGACCAGTTCCGCTTTCCTTTTGTTGTTCTTTAAAGCCAGATACAATTTCAAGCCTTGATGCCTCCCTAAATAGGGTAATATGGTCGTATTATTATATATCCATTATTCTTGAGTCTAGTGTAGCTTAAAGAAGCATTGTTCTTACTGTAATTTGCGCTAATAAAAAAAACCCTAAAATATCCTTGATGTGTTTGTGAAGATGAATAATCGTCATTTCCTATTTAGTAGTGAAAATGTTGAGCTGTGGAACCCCAGACGCACGTGCGTGGAAGGTGATTTCCAGTGTGGAAATGTGAATTTCAGATTTAGCCGTGTGACCCGCTGAGCTGGAAAGAGCTTCATCACTGTGTGTCGAGAGAGAAATTGAAGGCCTATGAAATTAGATTGGTAGCATAATGAAGAGACTAATACTATATCAGTCATCAGGTTGTTTTATACTGTAAGTAGCGTGCTTCTGCCACTCTTACACTTTCATGTAACGTCTTTTTGTTTTCCTAGTCGCCATTTCTGCTTCGAATTCATATTTGTCCTCAAAAGGAGAGATTAGGCAAGCCTATTTTTGCTGGAATGTCACTGACTGCACAACATTCCTAATGCAAATGTCAGCGGCGCTGAATGTGATTGAAAGTGAAAATGCCAAAAATGTCGGGATACGACTAGACAGAGAGAGCAATGCAAAGAGAAGAAGAGGATGAGTTGCATTGCAAATGGCTCAGGAAGCGACAGTATAACCCACACTGTTATATTCAAGGTAATGTTGAAAATTGTACTACCCCATGTCCAACATTACACAGATCAGCCTAGAACACTAACACCACAGAATATTAACACATTAACATTGGTTATGAATTATACCAGTAAGCTGGTAACAGCATCCTAAAGCTCACCCATGCCACAGGGACCAAAAGTCAGACTTTCTCATCTGATCACATAAAACAAATGCATAAAAAAAAAGGAAACTTCTAACTCCCCAGGTCCCAGCCTGATCGAGCGGACATCAGAGGAGACGATCTCACGCCTTCACTCATGAGAAATTTCATTAAGTCCCAGTTTGACTTGAACATCGTTTGTAATTTAGTCACCTGAAAGTACTTTTTGAGTCTTTCAGTTGACTCAGATTATTTGTGGACTCCATGGCAATTGTCATTTTTATACATTTAATCTTGGCCTTCAATGACATTGCACAGTTATTATTATTATTATTATTATTATTATTATTTAAATATCAGGTACAATGTGGATAGATCAGACTGTCAAGATGGGAGTGCTGAACATATTACTGCTTGCTGAAGCTGATATCACACGAGGACAATCAGAATCTGTGTCCAAGTGCAGTTCTTTATGTTACTAATATTTATGCCTCAAATACATTTCAAAATGCTTTAAACTAGGAGGCAGCCATTAAAGAAAAATGATGAGGAATTTGGCAGGTTTGTTTTTTTCCTCAGGAGTTGGCGTCTGGTTTGCCGGATGTTTTAAACGTGTTCGAAGCATAAATATTAGTAACAAGAGGATCCTTGTTACTTGGTGCCGGTGTTTGCAGGCTTGTTGATGCCCTCAGGCTTGGGTTCTACTTGCTTGAGGTTGTTTTGCATGATGAACAGCCTTACACAACAAACTGCACACATTTAATGCTGTGGTCATAGAACAACCATCAGAGCTCCCAGATAGTCCATGATTTTACTCAGTTTCAGTGGTCGGGTTAAAGAAATGAAAGGCATTTTAATTCTGCAAGCCTTAACTGTGTGTATATGTGTGTGTGTGTATATGTGTGTGTGTGTATATGTGTGTGTGTGTATATGTGTGTGTGTGTATATGTGTGTGTGTGTATATGTGTGTGTGTATGTGTGTGTGTATGTGTGTGTGTATGTGTGTGTGTATGTGTGTGTGTATGTGTGTGTGTATGTGTGTGTGTATGTGTGTGTGTGTGTGTGTATGTGTGTATGTGTGTGTGTGTGTGTGTATGTGTGTGTGTGTGTGTGTGTGTGTATGTGTGTGTGTGTGTGTGTGTGTGTGTGTGTGTGTGTGTGTGTGTGTGTGTGTGTGTATGTGTGTGTATGTGTGTGTATGTATGTGTGTGTGTATGTATGTGTGTGTGTATGTATGTGTGTGTGTGTGTGTGTGTGTGTGTGTGTGTGTGTGTGTAGCCTCTCAAACCGTCAGTAAGAAATGAGACTGAACTTGACTTATTCACTTCAATTTGCATTTCAGCTAAAACTCGAATCATTACTCATAATTGATTTTGAAATATGCTTAATTTTCCTAATTATTATTGCAGTTGCAGCCTTTGTATTAGTGATGGTTACACGGGGTTGCAGTGTGTAATCAAGGCTCTAAACACACTGGAAGATAGTCTTCGATGGTTCTATATGATCCAAAGAGTGTAAATGAATTTATTTTAAAGTGGAGACGTGGATCAACTATGTTGTTATTAGAGTTGTGCGATTTTATCGATTGATTTGTTGGTCTCAATCAATTTAATCGATGGGTCAGTTTTTAGTTCAGAATGGTCCACTCTTTTTTAAAATTTTTTTTATTCAGGTTATTCAGGTAAACTTTCAAATGTCAAATGGTCTAAGATGGACAAATTGCTTAAGAATGTGGCATAGCTTTTGCTGAAGATAAGAACCGCTTCCGTCTTCTCCAGCATTTTGTGAGATTATCGCTTCTTCTCCTTTAAAATCTATGAGTGGTGCAGTGCAATAGTGCAGACCGCCACCTGCTGGACTGGAGCTTGGAGCAGAAGATTAGCTGGAAAAAAGGATGATGACGTTCTTTAAGATGTGACATTTAAAGAATCAACAAAGCATTAAATGTTAGCATTAAATATTAGATACTTAAGTAGTTTAAAATCTTTTGTAGACAAATCAGGCATAAATTTCAGTCCTATCAAAAAAAAAAAATGTAAAAAAGGATGGGTAATGGGGAATTAAATTGAATCACCACTGATCCACAGCACTGGTTATAATGTGCTACTGGTGTAATGTCAGTTGCAGCATGAGGTGGAATACATGCCAAACGAGACAACACACATTTTAGGGCAGCTCGTGCACAATTTTCAAATGATTTCCTTCTTCACATGCCTTTAGCCTACAGGAAAACTCTATCCATAGCTGCAAGACGTCCACTTTGCATATCATTACTGGTGCGTCTGATCGCTGTTCGAGCCTTTGTCTCTACGCTTCACATTCAGAAAATCATATTTCACTTGTTACAGAGGGTGTTATGTAATGAAGATCTTACATCATCTAGCTGAATTGTTTTTTCTAGCCCTCATGTCTTCCTTTTATAGATGAGCACATCTGATTCCTGTCTTATTGATTTTGAATCCAGCAGGTTAGCGCACAGTGTCTAGTTGTTTCATTGTCATCTAAAGCACCCTAATGTTTGAAACCTTGAAAATTCCGTGCTGTGGTTTTTGCCCCGTGTTGTTATTTTACAGGCAAATATCTCTTCATGTGTTGGTAATTGACTATCTGCTGCTCCGTGCACACACGCAAATGCAGAAGTGTCCTCTTCATCGTCCTCTTTACCGCCCACATCTAAAGCACCGAAACTCCAGGGAGTTCAGCCAGCACTGGCGAACGTTGTTTAATACGGCATTTACTGCCCTTGAAACATCCTGCTTTGTAGCTAAGGTTTAATTTAGCAGTAAGCCTAATCACGAGAAATGTAGAAATATACAAAAGAGTATTGTATACATAGCAGATGATCTATGAAGTGAAATCCATCACCTGCCTATAGTTATAAAAGATCTGAGCTTACTGCCTGGTGTAGCCTTTCATCAGTGCAGCAAAAACATGCTGCTTTTGCCTGGCCTTACGTTTGTCAAGCACAAGATAAAAGCCAGAGAAATGCAGGTTAATAACCAGTGCACCCCTGCCACTCCACAATGCACTGCTCCACGGCTGCTTAGCAACAGCAGGGGGAGGGGGGGGAGTGGACTGGACGTGGCAGAGGATGATCATTTGCCCAGTTAATGAGGAAAAGCAAGACGAAAGGAGAGGCATTATAGTGAGGAAAGCAGAAAGATGGTTAACATCTGGTGAGAGACGTGTGGAAATAACTTGATACAATATGTTGTACTGTCAGGCTGTCTTCCAGCCTCACTAAATCACCAGCACTCACCCCTCACATGACGGCTAGGAACCATGGACGGTGACAGATCGCCCATGCTCCTTGGAAGACACTCCCCCCACCCCCATCCCCACATAAATATGCTAACAGTCATTCATGATTGGCTAGCGTCACTCCGATTGACAGGAAGGGAAGAAAGAAGCACGATTCCACCACAGCTGAATAAACAAATACTGACTCAAGGGGTCCATTTGTGGTTCATATTTTTTTGGTGCATTTGGGGTTGTCATACTGTACCTACAGTACCATGCAAAACTCTCGAGCTACCCCTAGTTTCTTCATATCGAATTAAATGAAATAAAAGAAACAAGAACAGCTGTTATAGTGTGACGGGCTGCAAAGTGCATAAAGATACAGTTTAAGAATCAGTTGTTTATGTAACCACCTCAGTGATCCTTTTAGCATCACCGGTATACAGTACTAATCACCGGCCTGATCACCCGTCATCATCTGCAGCTGTTTCTCACTGGTTCGTGCCTACGTTAGATTTTTATGCCGGAATGATTTATTGGTCACTGTGCGGCTTAACAAGCGAAAAACATTCCTGTGCAACTGGTCAGGTATAGGGACTGGACTGAAAATGAGAGGCTCAAAAGTCCTTCGGGAACTTGGAGAAGTCTGGCACTTTGGAAACAAACTTTAAAGAAACGAGAGGTGGCTTGAGATTTTTGCACAATAGTGTAACTGCAATCTTTTTGTCAAGTTGCAGTTAAAAGTGAAATTGAAATGATTGCCTAAAGAGGCAGGAGTCGAGTCCAAGTGCTGAATTCGCTTTCTTAATAAGTAGGAATGCACTGATGAGCTGAACAACACCAAAAGGCCTGGAGCCCCAAGGAAGACAACCAAAGTGGAGAGATGATCTCAGAATTCACACAAACAGCCTAGTCACGAACAAACGACTGACTGGGGTTTCTCCTTACCCATTTTTCTTTTGGTTTTAGTCCTGGGGTTTTGCTTCTTAAGAGTCACGACTATATACTGTATATATGAAAGGAAAAACCACCATGAAGACCAGACAGCTCTCAATGGGACAAAAACCAAAACACGGACTATCTTTATGTTGAAAAAAAGCAATTGCACATACATTGGGCATAGCTACTGTAGTTCTGCAGTCTGAAATGTCCTGTCAAAGAAAGACACCACTGGGATACTAACAACCAGACGTCAACCAGGCTGGCTAAAAATAAAGCACTTGATGACAAACACTGAGGGAGCTGTGGAGAAAAAAACCCTCACCAACAGCATTTACAGGACATCAGCAGTGTATCAGACATGCATGCTTCTGGAACATGATCACTGATCTTTATTGGTGTAGTAAATAATAAAAGGAGCAGCAGAATGATGTTCGCAGTCTATAGAAATATGTCTGCCAGTTTACAGAGACATGCATGCAGTTTAATTGGGAGGGGTTTCATCATGATGCAAGACAATTACCCAGAACACACACCGACATGACCAAAGCGGAAAGTTTTGGACTGGCCATTTCACTCAGCAATCTTTCACCTAAGTGAACATGGATTTAGGCGAGACTGAAGGGAGAAATCCCCCAAAGCTCACAACAATTAAAAGACGCTGCAGTATAGACCAAGAGAAACGTCACAGAAGCAGGTCAGTAGGTCATGCACACACGCACGCACACACACACCTTAATCATGCATCATGAGCAATTTGGAAACACTATATGTATTTGGATTGTGGGACGAAACCAGTTTGGAATAAACCCACCAACGTGGGAAGAACATGCGAACTCGACACACACATTTCCGCGCAAGATTTAAAAAAACTTCCCCCCCCACTGTTTTTCTCCCTAATTTAGTTGTGTCCCAATTCCTCCCCGTCACTAGGGGGCTCTCACATTAAGCTACTACTACCACTCAGTCGGGAAGGCTGAAGAACATCACGTGTTTCCTCCGAACCACGTGACGCCAGCCAGCCGCATCTTTTCAAACTGCTCGCTCACGCACCGTTAGGGTAACACACTTGGAGGACAGCGCTATCCGCTGCTTCCGTTTGCGTGAGCTCACAGTTGCCCCTGATTGGCTGTAGAGCCGTGATCAATGCGGGAGCACCAAGTACCTCTCATCCCTCCTCTCTGACAGAGCTCGGCCAATCAGCTGTCTCTAGACCTCCGGCTGTGAGAGGTTACAGCATCACCCGGGAATCGAACTGGCGATCTCCGGATGAGAAGCAACGGTGTTAACCACTAATCCATATTTCCCTTTTCCTTTTATGAATCTTTGCCAAACAACTTACAACGGTAAGTCCTGTAAGTAAATGATGCCGTACAGTACATCATAGAAACGCTGTCCGCACTCACACTGCACTTACATTTTACCATTCTGTGGCAATATATTACTTTTGATTCAAATGAAGAAATGGTGTGCTGAGGTGGCCGTAGAGAACGTTGCAGGGCACTGGGTGTGTTTTTACATTGTTGTCTGAAAAAAAATATTATATAGTAACAGTATAGCTTTATTTATTGACACATACAAAGCAATAACTTGTGAATGAGATTTCATGAGGAGACGCTATTGCAAAATATATTTTTTTCACCACTGCATTCCATGTTTAGTTGTCTTTGAACATCCATCTAAGGAATAAATACTTTCTGTAGTCCATGAGAGTTAGTTTAGGGAACTAGGCTTTAGAAGTGCTGTGAGTCATGTCACTTTGTTTTCATAAAGTCTTTTCTGGGAATGTCTTTAAAGAAAAATGAAAGTCATTAAAAAAAAAAAAGCGTGCAATCCCGCAAGCTGATTAAATCCCCATTATGACGACGGATATAAAGCCTGACATTATTTTGGCACATGCCACATGCGTGTTTCTGTAATGCCACATGAGTTTTTTTCTCTATAAATGAATCTGCTCAATCCAATGATGTGGTCAAATCAGCATTCGTCTCGCAAACATCTAGTTTATAATGTGCATCGGTTGCATCAGTATTGCAGACAGTGTACCAGTATTACAGCTTGCGCTTGTCATTTAGTGTCGTTTATTAACAAATTCTCAGATAACATATTGAAAAACATTATTAACAATGGTGCCTGGGTATAAAAATAGAGAGCAGAAATGTACGAGACAGGTGATTAAAAAAAAAGAAAAAGAAAAAAAGTATGTGTTTTTGTGGTTATGGTAAACTTTTTAAAATGGACTAGTGTAGAACTTCTCCGGTTAGTTTAAAGTCATAGCAAAGCCATTTAGTGACTTTCATCTGATCTGCAGCTCTGATCTTTGTGTTCCATGTGAATCTCTTACAACATTTCATTCATCATCTTCATTCATTCATCATGTTTTTCCAGGTCAGAGTGAATCTGGATCTCAGTTCATTTTCATTCAAATACAGTTGCGTCATTGTCACCCAAAAAGCTTTACAGAATAAAAAACAATAGAGAAATGTGTGCGAACATGTGTATGAATCCAAATGCTCAGATTGTCCCTGATGAGCAAGCCGAGGGCGACGGTGGCAAGTAAAACCTCCCTGAGGTGGCGCTAGAGAGACATTTTGAGAGGAACCGGACTCAACATCTTGAGGAACCCATCCTCATTTGGGTGATGACAGATAGCATGGGTTGATCTGCATTCATACTGTGTGTTAGGAGGGTGTATAACAGGAAAGGTGTGTTTGTGGTCAGTTTCAGTCACAATTCATCAGAGAACATCTGTCTGCATCAGCCGAATCCAAGACCATTCTCAGTTCTGTTCATTCAGTTTATTTTTATTTATTTTCATCCTCATGGTTAAGAGGGCCTGTATCCAGTCACACACACACACACACACACACACACACACACACACACACACACACACACACACCTACCTACCCACCCCAAACAGACCACACAGGGCCTCGTTACAAGCAGATCTCCAACCAGAAGCGGGCCAAATCTGGAGATCATGGAAAACTTGGGCACAAGGCGAGTTCTTGTACTGTATATACACAATATACACACACATTCTCAGTTTTGTTTGGTCAAGCTTAGTCAGTCCATCTACTAAACTGTTTATTGGAAAGCTGGGAAGAAATAAAAATATTTGTGGAATACCTGTAGATGAAAAGCATCATGTTGGCTTTTGTCTCAGACGAGAAGAGCACGGCAAAAATATGAAGTTGAAGTTATTTCAAGTGATATTAGGGGCAACCTGTGTTTAATTATGGTTTAAAAAGCATTGTCTAATTCACACATTTCTGTGTCACACTGTGTGTGTGTGTGTGTGTGTGTGTGTGTGTGTGTGTGTGTGTGTGCGCGTGTGCGCGCGCTTGCGAATCTCGCTGTGCCTCAGACGTCTGTGATCTAAAAACCGAATTAGTGCCAGGAAAGATGGTAGGAAAAAAAAAACTAGGAGTTGAATATAGCTGCTGTGCTTATCTGATTAGAGTCATGAAGGCACACAGAAAAACACACACACACACACACACACACATACAGAGTACTTTCATTTCATTCACTAGGTTTTCAGCCTGTGAAGGCCAGCTCCTCGTTTGTCCCTCCTTTCTCTTGGTGTAAAAGTCTGAGCAGTTGCAGGATGGCGGGATGGCTCTTTTTAAATTCAATTCCATTCAGTTTTATTTATATGGAGCTTTTAACATTGGTCACTGTTGCGAAGCAGCTTTACAGAATCCAAAAATTATGGAAATGAGTTAGAAAAGTGTGCGGAAAATGTATAAATTATAATTATCATGTTTTAACCGCTTGTGTGTGTCACTGAAAAGTGTCCGTGCGACATTTGTGTGAACCAGATGTGTGAAGAATTGTGTGTGAGTGTACAAAAAATAAAAACAGCACCATGTTGAATGGCAAATGAGAAAAAGCAGTGTGTGTGTGTGTGTGTGTGTGTGTGTGTGTGTGTGTGTGTGTGTGTGTGTGTGTGTGAGATTGTGTGCATACTTGCTTCAGCTGTGTTATCAACCTCATTTCCGAACACCGAGCGAGCTGCTCCTCCTGGATATCGTGTAAAGGGTTCCTCTCCAGGGAGGGTTGCTGGGGTGGTGTTGATAGAGCGGTGCTGCCGAGGCAAGATGTCAATCCAAACCCCTCGCGCGCTCTTGACGACACTTTCTTCCCCCTGAAGGCCGAATGATAGTCACCTTGTTTACAGAGCTAGGGTTAGCTGCACCAATCAGAGCCAGCTGCAGAGATGAAGGGGATTCTGGGACACTGGCTTGGCCTCGAGACTCCCCTTGAGTTTGGCTGGCAGTTTCGGCATTAAAATAAGAAACAGAAAAATCCATTCCAATGCCGTGACTTTAAGAAAAAACTTGATTTGAAAGATCCCGAGAGCCTGAATTCTTAACAAGCAATAAGTGATGCTGTCGGTTTTGTGTGTGTATAAAGGTATACATACTTCCGTATATTAGTAATATATATAATAGTGACTGGGTAAAGTGCAGTCGTTTACCCAGAGCTTCTTCTCTTTATTATTCAAGTGTCACGAATAACTACAGTTAACATAAAGCCAACGCGATACACAGCTTTAAGCTAAACTCCGCTCTTGTTATTGACGCACATCAGTCCAGAGTGGATGCACGTGGTCCTGTACTTTAGGATGTGGCATTCGAGTGCTGGTCAATCGGTATTACTTAATCAGGCATCAGAGTGTGCCAAGAAAACTCTGCCCACACCATCGTTACACCACCCCCACCAGACTGGACCGTTGATCCACGGCAGGTCGAGTCCATGGATTCACGTGTCTGATGCCAAATTCTGACCAGAAATCAAGCTTCTTCAGACCAGGCAATTTTTATCCGGTCTTCCGCTGTCCCTTCGGCAGCTTTGTGCAGCTTCATCGTCCTGTTTTCTTGGCTGACTGAAGTGGAAACCAGCATGGTCGTCTGCTGTTGCAGCCCATCTGCCTGCAGGTCGTGTCGTGCATTCCGTGGTGCGTTCTGCTCAAAACAAGTGTGCAGAGTCTGAATTACTGTAGCCTTTCCGTCAGTTTAAACCAGCCTGGCCACTCTTCCCAGCTTGCGTCTTCCGTTACCAAGACGTTGCTGAATCTGCTGTCTCTGGATTCTCTTTCCATTGCACCATTCTGAATAAACTCCCGAGTTATGTGTGAAAATCTCAGATGATCAGCTGTTATAGAAATACCAGCCCATCTGGCACCAACAATTTATGCCACAATCAGAACGGCTTCTTTTTCTTGTGTCAGATATCTTAAATATATTGTGAAGATGGATTGGGATCCTGTCCAGGGTGTACCCTGCCTCATGCCTCAAGTCTCCTGGGATAAGCTCCAGTCCCCCGTGACCATGTACAGGATGAGTAGGATCAAAGATGAAGGTGAAGATACTGTGAACTGCACTGATTAGAATACAATATATACAATACACTCACTTTTTACATCGCTTATGCTGTACAGGGTAGCAGGAGGCTGCGAGCCTATCCCAGGGCACATGGTGCATGAGGAAGTGCATGTACCCCAATGCATTATAGGGCACAAGTACGCACACTACACGGAGAAAACACCAAGCATGGAGAGAACACGCAAGCTTTCACACGCAGACCCGGGACGTAAACCAAACCCTCGACCCTGAAAGGCCACAGTGCTAACCTCTACGCCACCGTGCTGCTCATATAAAGAATATCAATGTATTAAAAATCAGTCTTAACCAAAATATACAACTAAGTCTGTTTCTATGGTTCAACATATTTTTTTTTTATCTCAGTTTGTTGCAGGATCAGAGCTAAATGAGTAGTCTTTGGTCAGTATCACATGCAACTTGTTTCCTCATCATTCCTGTTGCTCCGTTTTCACGCACGCTCTATTTCACCATATGTTCGTTCATCACTGTAGCGTTACAGTTTCCCTTCACTGGAACTAACTGGCGCAAAAATGTCCCATCTTGACAGCGCCGTCCGTGCACGCAGCAAGATCGATGAAAATGTATTTGGAGTGGAAACACTTGATTGACCTCCCACACAACCCCACTGAACACCTTTGGGATGAACCAGAACACCTCAGGCTCCCTCACCCAGCCTTCAGCACCTGACCTCACTAATGCTCTCATGGCTGAATGAACAAATCTCACACAGCCACTCAACAAAATCTAGTGGAAAGCCTTCCTACACAAGTGGAGGTTTTTATAAATGAGTGGGCTGTTCAAAATAAAACAACAAAAAACCCAATACGGGTGAGATTTTCAGGTGACCACATAGGGTTCGTACCTACAGTACATGCTTTTGATTCTGAAATGGTTACATTTCCTCTATGCATCAAAATAATCCGCCAAGCTTAAGAGTGAATGTGTGTAGCATGCAGCAGGCTGGGATTCAGAGCGAGTAGCGTTACACGACCACGATGCACATCTCCTTTAAACATTCTGTACAGCACATAGCAGATAAAATGTTTGTTCTGCAAAAATCAATAGTTTTTTCCTTTACGCTTTCCTGGCCAGATGCTGTTGTGTCAAAAATATTTTGTCTCTTTTTATTGGTTTGGGCAGATTTTCTATAGTATAAATTCACACCTCTGCATTCTCGAATGAGTTCCTTTACTGCTTAAAAAAAGGCTTATTTTTGGGCTCTTATTTTTTTAAACCCTTTTCTCATAGCGCTTCCTATTCTAGCTGAGCAGAGGCTGTTATTTTCCTCCCATAATGCCTTTATATTTATTCATTTGTATTACTCACCATAGCAACAGGAAATGAGTTCTGTGCTGCTGGAGTTTCACTGCTGTACCCTGACATTTGAAGTGACAGCCGCTCACCAGTCAGAAGAATTGCCATCACGTTGCCGATCAGTACAGAAGCAGGCCTGGCAGCTGCACAGTTCGCTACACACCATGCTTTCTTATCGTACACTTTTCTGTCAGATATATACATTATCTTTTACGGTATATACAGTTTGGACTATTTGGACAGGTTATGATTTTTGGGGAGCACATGTCTCATTAGAAAGGATTTACAGTAGAAAGCTATTCGTCATAATTACCGTCAATCCAGTCGAGAAAGGTGTGCAAGGAAATTCCATGCAGCTCATTTTAAAACACACTGATTTGAGTTTTGAAGCTTTTGTTGCAGGCATTGTGGCCATAAGACGCATTCAGGCTTATAAGCGTGCTACAGTAGGAGCTCAGTATTGTAAGAAATAAGGCCAGAAGTGCTGCTTCTCTAAAGGATAATTCCTTTTAAAAGTTGTGTATATAATATATTGTTCCAGGTCTTAAACAGGGCCAAAACAGAACATAATTATTCATTAATGTGTCATATATAAGGTGGTGTAGTAGTTAGCACTGTCGCCTTGTACCTCCAGGGTCCAGGGTCGATTCCGTTCCTGTGTCCATGTTCTTTGCATGTTCTCCTCCGCGTACTCCGGTTTCCTCCCACAGTCCAAAGACAGGCAGGTTAGGCTAATTGGTGTTACCAAATTGCCTGTAGTGTGTGAATGAGTGTATGAGTGAGTGCGATGGAAGTCTCCTGGGATGGGCTCCAGAACCCCCCGTGACCATGAATACAGGATAAAGTGGTATAGAAGATGAGTGAGTGAGTGTCGTACATAAAACTTACAATCATGTAAATTCAGCCTGGATGTACTGTACACTGCCTGACGTAGCCCTTAAAGCTCAGAGTGTTTTAGCTATTATGTTTTGCTGTTTTTTTACAAATTTTTTATTAACATATTTAGCACTCATGATTGTACAGTATAGAGTGACATCACCCTTTTTTAAATTTTAGTACAAAATATGCAATATGATGAACTGAATTTTAGGCAATATTAACCAACTTACTCAAACATGAGCAATAAATTAAAAACTGGGTCACTTTGGCAAAGAAATACAAGAAATGCACATGATGATGTGTTTCTATGGTTGTTTTCGGGTTGTTTCTATGACGAAATAATAATAATAATAATATGCTCATTTTGAGAGTTTTACATTTTTGCAATTTTTCTCATTCCCACATTCTGGTACTGGTTCCATTTACCCATTACAAAAGAAATGAGAACTTTTGTTCCACCTGATGTATCCGAAAACCCAAATACACAGAAGTCAGAAGTCTCCCCCTTAACATACACCAGCAAGACTTCCATATAAGCACATTATATATTTATCAGGTCATCAGTTAACTTAACACTTAACTAAATCTTGTTGCCACATAACATTGCTGAACCCACTGTAGACCTGACCAACTGAAGCATCTCCAGATCACAACACTACTCGTACTGAGGCTTGTACAGTGGCCACTATGCATGATGGGAGCATCGCTTCATGCACTTTCCTTCGTACCCTGATGAACCCATCGCTCTGGAATAGTGTCGGTCTGAACTCATCAGGTCACCTGACCTTTTTCCGATGTTCCGAAGTCCAATCTTCTTGCTTCCTGGCAAATACATTCCCTTTGTTCAGATTAGTCTCACTAGCAAGTGTTGCTTTCTGTACAGAAAGCTCTTATTTTCACTATTAAACATTCCTTTTCCCACCACATTTCTTCCACAAAGCTTGACGGTTCAGCACTGTTCTTCCAGGTTTTAGTAATGTGTTGATGGGTCCGTATCACAGATCCAGGAATTTCAAATCGCCCTAGTTAATAATTTAATGAAGTAATACAGTGGCGACTTTTTTTTGGCCAGTGTACTGTACATCCCCATCTGTAAAAAAAAAATAAAAATAAAATAAAATAAAATTTGCATGGAACTACAGTAAAACATGGACAGAATGAAACATTTCTGAATGACCACCCCATGTAAAACCATTCCAGTTCAAATCAGGCTCAAGTCATATGTTCCTGTTTAAAGAGGTATGTAATTGTTGAGCTGATTGGTGCCAGTGATTAGCACTAATGCACTTTTCGTGTCATTTTATAATTTTACTTTGGGAGTCGACGCATCCTAATAAGTGCTTTGATGTTTCATTGCAATGATTTGTAAAGACATGCATGAAAAAAATTATACTCATGAGGGTCATGCCATCATGCCATCATTTCCTCACAATTAAAATAGTGAATAAAAAAATGGGAGTTAATTTGCAAGTGAAAGAAAGGTCCTGCTCTTTGGCCACACATAAGAAAACCCTGTATGAGGCACTATCCTGAGCATCCATTAGCGCTGACTCACCTGCTAAATGGACAGTACTGAAGGAGGAAACAGCAGAACCATCATCGTAATTATCACCATTTCCATCATCATTATATACACTGATGGTTGTACTAGTCTGGAGCTTTAGCTGTAATTTGGGAAGATATAAAAATTGGCTAATTGAGATTTTGCACACCGATCAGCTATAACATTAAAACCACCTGCCTAATATTGTATAGGTCGCTCCTGTACTACCAAAAACAACTCTGACCCACTGAGGCTTGTACAGTACTCCACACGTATCTGCACATCTGGCACAGTGTCTTCAGCAGCAGATCTTTGAAATCCTGTAAGATATAAGGAGAGGCCTTTATGGAGCAGAGGAATTTGAGATCTGAGGAATTTGAAGAACAATTCAACACCTTGAACGCTTTCATGTTCCTCAAGCCATTACAGTGTGCCAGGGTGCATTGTGCAGCTGAAAGAATTCACCGCCAACTGTTGCTATAAAAGGGGCGTAAGTAACATCCCCATGAATGCCAGGACACAAAGTTGCCCAGAGCATCACACTGCCTCTGCTGGCTTGCCTTCTCCCCATAATGCACCATAAGCCTTCTTTTTTCATAAATGATGCCAATATGGACCCGGCCAGATTTGAAAGAAATACCCAGGCACATCCTTCCGCTGCTTTCTGTTCTGATGCTCATGAAGGCATTTCATGGGTGAACACGGGTTAGTATGGACACTTGCACAGCCGTTTTAATCTTTTTCAGCAGTGTGTGCTATAGACGCCTATTTGTGGGTTCAGACTAAACATGAAAGCCTTCACTCAACATTTGCATACTTGAGCTCTGGCCACCCACAGCCTTGTCACTGGTTGTCTTTTTTTTATTTTTTTTTTTAGATACCGATCACTGTGTACCAGGAACACCCCATGAGACCTGGCGTTCTAGAGATGCTCTGACCCAGTGGTCTAGTTCTAAGTTTGGCCCTTGTCAGATTCTTACAGAATGCTCGCCATTTTTTTCCTGCTTCCAGCACATCAACTTTGAAAACTGTCTGTTTACTTGCTGCCTAATATAATCCTCCTTTTGACACGTGCCACTGCTACGAGATTATCAGCGTCGTCACGTCAGTGTCTCTACAGTGTCCACTACAGCTCTGGAAATATTTGGTAAAAACCGATAAAACTTGAATTAGTGTTTTCTTTTCTCAGGATAAGTTCTAGTAAGGACCGTCCTTTGGTGTAGCTCTGGTGCAGTGGGCTATTAGTGATGCACAATTATTAGCACAAAAATTGCCTTTGCAGAAGCCTGCTAAGTGCAAATTAACATTTTTATTGCTTCTGCGTGAACGCTGTGGGTGTCTTAATAAATGTGCCGTCGGTATGATCCCACAAGAAAAAAAAAAAAAAACTAAACAAAACGGTCCATCACGATGCCTCGAATAATCAGCGCTGTGGCTCTCACCTGTCTCTTTATTAGAAGCACCACATTAATTCTGGGTTGGATCCACTTTGCTCACAGAGCAGCCTCAGCAGTCTTCCTGACACGGATTTTGAGGTGTTGGAAATATTCCTTCGAGATTCTCCTCCATGTTGACATGAGTGGGTCACATAATAGTTCCAGTCAAAACTCCCCTTTTATCACGTCCCAGAGGTTGTCTGTTGAACGCAGTACAGTATGTCGGCAATGCCGTTACTCAGCTGGCACACGGAGATGGCGCGCTGTAGGTGGTTGGCTGCAATAATAGATTCCCCACACCATTACATCATTACACCCCCCCCATCACCACCACTGGTCTGAAATGTTGACACAAGTCCCCAGTCACCGACTCCAATCACCACAGCATCGTAAGCATAATACAGAACTGCGTTCCTGCCCCAGTATGAACCACCGTTTTGGTTCGTATTGCACAGCTGGATGTGTTGCGTTTCTGTGGATGCTGTTTTATTTCGGAGTTTAGGAAGTCGTCGTGAGTGGCGGACTGCAGCCTGAGCTGTCCAAGTTTGTTGTCTAATCTAAAGTAGACACCAGTTTTGGGAAATGAGTTTCTGTTCTATGTTTAATGTTCCTGCACTTTCTTTGTATCTGAATCTGAGAGCGTGATCAAGACCCAGCTTGCACTGATCTTTATTCCCAATTCTTTCTCGTGTCCCTCTTTTTTTCCCTTACTCTTACTTGTTCTCTGTTCTTTGTGTTTGAGTCAGACTGATAGAGACAGGGGCTGTGTATCTTCATCCATGTCTCTCTCTCTCACACACACACACACACACACACACACACACACACACACACACACACACACACACACACACACACACTTACCCTCCCCCATTTCTCACTCTCGCTCTCTCTTTCTCTCTCACTGTCTCTCTCGTTTTTCTTTGTGTCTGTTCCTACAGCCTCCATTTTTGCTCCTGTTTATTCTTTCCCCTCCTCCCCTCTTCTTCTCCCGTCCTCTCCTCTCTTCTCCTCTTTGCATATTTAGCAGCACATTTTCCTGCTTTGATAAATCGTAATCCTCAGACTCGCTCATCTTTTTTTATTTAGTATTTTTTGAATGAAAGACACGCTGACGATGTGTGGAGGTGTAGGGCTTTATGGATTATTTGCAGAACACACATCACAACAGATGAGTTTAGGTTCAGCGCAACCAATTAGTCTGTTTTTATTTAGACAAAAGCATTGACTGACCTGAGAGCAGTCGTGTAAAAGTGCAAATCATAATCACAGGCAATCCTAGATAGACTTACTGCAATTTCAAGGTGTACTAATATTATCACAGTACACTGTACATTGTCTTGTGACTGCAGACTTGGGTATCGAAGAGCTCGGATTAAATTGTTGCCTGATCGAAAAAACGACAGCATGAACGAGTTCCTGTATTCAACAGTTAGTTCCAACCCAGTGACCTGATTGGATGAGAGTTATTCTACAAATGGTGATTATAGAGCATAACAGCACTGGGACATTTGGCTACAGTATACAGTATATGCACCACTCCATTTCCCAGGTGTTTTGTTCTCCTTACCTTTTGGCTATGTACTGTAGCACCGGTAAGGGTTTAAAGCTACTTTCATGCTTTTAATTACCAGAGTTGGGTAACATTTGTGGTTTTAACGATATTGGTGCCAAATTGAAGCTTTCAAAGTAAAAAAATATATTAAACGTTTAAAGTATACGTAAATACAAAACAAATTTACATACTAATTTAACACCAGTAACAGCAAAGTAGTAGGTTAGTATTCTTTGCATGCTTGAAATCAGTTTCAAATTTCAGCAATTATAGATTCAAGATTCAAGAATTCTATTCGTTACAGACACAAGTACAACAGTAGTGAAATTGCCCAAATGAGGATTGGTTCCCTGTTGAGTCCGGTTCCTCTCAAGGTTTCTTCTTATTGCAGTCTCAGGGAGTTTTTTTTTCTCTTGCCATTCTCGCCGTCACCCTCGGCTTGGGAAGATCTCATTATTATCTAAATACATTTTTTCTCATTCATGATGACCATTGTTAAAAGCGCTGTATAAATAAAATTGAATTGAATTGAAATGCAAGGCCTCCAAGTGGCGCAGTGGTAAAAAGCGCTTGCCCTATCATCCGGAGATCGCTAGTTCGAATCCCGGGTGGTGCTGTAACCTCTCGCAGCCGGAGCTCTAGAGAGAGCTGATTGGCCGAGCTCTCTCACAGGGGAGGGATGAGAGGTACATAGTGCTCCCACATTAATCACGGCTCTACAGCCAGTCAGGGGCGTCTGTGAGCTCACGCAGCAGAAGGAGCGGATATATATATATATATATAAAAAATAAAAAATTAAAATATATTACATCTGGTAAAAATCCTCCCCCCCCCCCCTCCTGGCTTTGCTATGGTCCGTACCCTGCTGATGTCCATACGCTGTTAAACACGGTGCACCCCTCTGCTTTTACTGTAACTTCATCTCGTGTATACTAGAAGATTTCATTAGGTTTGACGTGTGTTCTCCTTTACACGCAGCTGCTGAAAGACATTTGTTGCATGTCACAGTGTTGTAATATCCATTGTTGTGAAATACAGCCCCATTTTAGAACGTTTAGCTTAAGGCATTTTAATTAATACAAGAGTGTTTAGCTTAGCGAGCTAATGCTATCTGCTGCCATGTACAAAGTGTAATTACTGTGTCCGTGCGCTGCATTCACGCGGGTGCTCTCATTTCCCGAGTTGTGCTGTTAAATCGGAAGGTGAAAACAACAAGCACACTTGCGTTACTACAAAGACGATTTATTATCATAATCTGTAGTACTAGTATAATCTGTATTATAATCTATGACATATATACAGTATGTATAATCTGTAGTATTGGTATAATTTTAGTACTACTATAATCTGTAGTACTAGTATAATCTGCAGTACTAGTATAATCTGTAGTATTGTCATAATTTGTAGTACTAGTATAATCTATGGCATATATACAGTATGTATAATCTGTAGTACTAGTATAATATGTACTAGTATAATCTGTAGTATTAGTAATTATACTATATAGTACTAATATATAGTACTATATTATTATATATTATATATATAGTACTACATATTATACTAGTACTACAGATGATACCAATCCTACAGTAATCTGTAGTATTGGTATATCATCTGTAGTACTAGTATAATATGTATTGGTATAATCTGTAGTATTGGTATAATCTGTAGTATTGGTATAATCTGTAGTACTAGTATAATATGTACTACTAGTATAATCTGTAGTATTGGTATAATTTGTAGTACTTTTATAATTGGTAGTACTAGTATAATCTGTAGTACTAGTATAATATGTACTAGTATAATCTGTAGTACTGGTATAATCTGTAGTACTGGTATAATCTGTAGTATTGATATAATCTGTAGTACTAGTATAATCGGTAGTACTAGTATAATATGTACTAGTATAATCTGTAGTACTGGTATAATCTGTAGTACTGGTATAATCTGTAGTATTGATATAATCTGTAGTACTAGTATAATCGGTAGTACTAGTATAATCGGTAGTACTAGTATAATCTGTAGTATTGGTATAATTTGTAGTACTAGTATAATCGGTAGTACTAGTATAATCTGTAGTATTGGTATAATCTGTAGTACTAGTATAATATGTACTACTATAATCGGTAGTACTAGTATAATTTGTAGTACTGGTATAATCTGTAGTATTGGTATAATTTGCAGTACTAGTATAATCTGTAGTACTAGTATAATCTGTAGTATTGGTATAATTTGTAGTACTAGTATAATCGGTAGTACTAGTATAATCTGTAGTATTGGTATAATCTGTAGTACTAGTATAATATGTACTAGTATAATCTGTAGTATTAGTAATTATACTATATAGTACTAATATTGTGCATATTATACTAGTTCTACAGATTATACCAATACTACATATTATTGTAGGATTGGTATCATCTGTAGTACTAGTATAATATGTACTAGTATAATCTGTAGTATTGGTATAATCTGTACTAGTATAATCTATAGTATTGGTATAATCTGTAGTATTGGTATAATCTGTACTAGTATAATCTATAGTATTGGTATAATCTGTAGTATTGGTATAATCTGTACTAGTATAATCTATAGTATATATACAGTATGTATAATATACAGTATGTGTAATCTGTAGTACTGATATAATCTGTAGTACTAGTATAACCTAGTACTAGTATAATCTGTAGTATTAGTATAATCTGTAGTACTTGTACTTTCCTGTTGTATAAAAGCAATATTACAATACTCAGGCTGCGCCCTCATGCCTATCACCACGTCACAGCTGTGCTGATATTCATTACAACAGAATAAACTCATTTCTAGACCATGTTCCTTTCATCAAGGTCCATGATGTTATTTTTTTTCTTTGTCATATGAAATAAAATAGTTGCACTTTAATAAACAGATTTGAAATCAGAATCAGACTGCTGCTTGTTTTCATTCATTATAGCTGATTAAGCGTACTGTAGGTGTTTACTGCTACGTGTACTCAATAACAATATGCAATCAGTTGTATGATAAAAGGATCAAAAGGGGAAACCTTATTGATGTGAAATAGAAATAGAAAGAAAATAAATGTGACCTGAAATTTCAGACAGAGTTCGTTTTCAGCCAGGTATGTTAGAATTTTGGGGGATGTAAGGCAGTAGTGATCGTAGGGATAATTAAAAGATGATTAATTGTGCATTCCAAGGCTAAAGTAAACAGGAGCGTGTAATGAGGTGGAAAGGCAGACGGAGGGAATTGGTGTGCTTTAGGAATTAGAGATGCTCTTTTGTGTTTTGTGATCCTTTTCTGACTCCCTCTCAACGAACCAAGCCGATGCTCTGCACGCTTCTGCCGCTACATTATCGGAATACAGGGACAAATCGTGTCCTTTACTTGCGCGATCTATTACTTCCTGTACAGTGCATCACTAGACAGGGTCAGCCTGGTGTCTTCATGTTAATTATAGTGTTAGTATGAGCAGGTTGATGGTTATAAATGAGTTTTCCTTATGTTTGCGTATGCTCTCTGCTGTCATATGTTGCATACATGCGTGCGTCTGTGTGTGTGACAAGAGGATTGAGTAGCACGACGGCTGGTGCTCGGTGCGCACCCCGTCGCTTTTGATGCCACTGCACGGCGCGCATCAAGGCCGAGTACAAAAGCCTGGATGAAGCCGCGGGTCATCGGGAGCAGCTTCAGAGTGCTGCAGGAGGAGCTGCAACACAATGCACTTTAGCTTAACGAGTCTGAGCACATCATTATCTCTGTTGTCTATGCACAATGCGCGCACACACACACACACACACACACACACACACACACATATTTCACACATGGCAAAGCTATTGTGTACCCTTTACACATCCTACACACTCCCCTCCCTGCACACGTTACCAATGTCATACATAGACCTTCTACTTTCTGTAGAGCTACTGTCTAACACTTCCTACACTCTTTACACATTCTGAAACACACACACACTTAGACGCATGCACCGTATAGAGTATATCACGCATTCAGTGCCAGCACTGTTAGTATTTTGTTTTGCTTTTAGCATTGGATTTGCGATGTATTGCTGGGATTAGATTTGAAATGAAACTGACTGTAAGCTTAAAAGGGAAACGTACACTTCGGAGTGGATTTACATTTATATTGGATATAAACCACATCATCGCGAGTAAAAATATATCTGATGAGAGCTCGGCCCTGTCCTGTAGACTCCATACAGGTTTACACACACACACACACACCTTTACTTTATTGTTTGAGGTTCTACACTGTTATCAGGAGCTCGCACACTTGACACGTAGTGCTGAAATTACCTGCAGGAAACTATTCCTTCATTTATCAGGAAGAAAAAGTGGACAAACCATGTGCTCGTAGAAATGATGATTAAAAATATTTAAAAATCGAGCACGGAGATCATGGACTTGTACAGTACACAATTTGTTCAAAAACATTGAAAAATGTGCATCACTTTCATTGTTGTTGTTTCACGTCCCCAACGTAACATATTTCTGCAGCACTTATGGTAGTCATTTGCTCGAGCTCATACCATACTGGACTCGCTCGCGCCTGGCACTCAGACGGTCTCGGACCTGTTGCTTTCGTCCGCACCTGAGGAACTTGCACGAGGATTACAGTGACATGGGATAGACTGGTGCTGCACAAACATCTCCATCGCGATATGGACCTGTGCAGGCTGCAGTTTATTGCAGGTAATATATGCATAGTCAGGAATGTATGTAGAGTTTGTTAATAAATTTAGTATTTGTTAATTATCACAACATCATTTGTCCAATTATTTGCTGTTGGTCTGGATTAACATGTTTGAATACACGTTTGTGATTTACATTTCTTTCTGTAGAGTCTATAAATCCTAAATAATTTATGCATCATTTTCCATTTTTATTTATTTTATTTCTGTACAATTTTTGTACATTTTTCAGCCTTAAATATAAGGAAGCTATATACAGCTTTCTTCTATTTATATCCAATTTATAATGTCATTATAAAACTATTAACTTTATAATAAAATGTTATAAAATGTAATATTTAATCATTTCTAAAAACGTCTTAGTCGTATATTAAAGTATGAGTATGAAATATGGAAGTTCTGTTTTTAATTTAATTGTACGCTCTAGTGCAGTGTAGAAATGTTTCTTATTAGGGCACACACAGTTATATAATCCTTTCACTGCATCTCTTATTGTGTAAGGTCGTGTCCGTGACGAATTTGAAATCGATTTCACCAAGTAATCTGATTGGATAAGACGCGTAATGATAGATGGTGAAAGCACTGGGACGTTTAACTGTATGCATCACTCCACTTCCAAATTCGTTAATTTCACTAACTGATAGTCGAAACGTGTGCAACAGTAGGTCTGTACAGTATGTCACAGAAAACACGTCTGATACCGTGATGTCATCTTACAGTAAACAACACCTTGTTATTTATGCCTACAAAGCTAATTAGCTTCTAACAAAAGGCTGAATCCCAAATATATGTGTAATTCCTGATCGAGGGCACTACTTGGTGTGTGGAACAAGGGATTGTCCTCTTTCCAAAGCGCTCGCTTTTCATTTAACGCTGTTTAATTACTCTGTCGCCAGCTTCTCCAGTCACGGTTAGTTCCATCAGGCACAGGAGGCTACATGTTGCTGAGCAAAATAACTTGTTAAATAAATGAAGAAGTCATAATCTATTAATAATAAATGGTTGTCTAAAAGCAATATCCCACGTGAGGTCGTGCTGGATATCGGAACGGCTCTGATTATATATATTATATCAGCATCACAGCCGTGCTGATATCCAACACAACGGCACTCTCGTGTGATGTTGCTTAAATATTGCAGTTTAAATCATCATGTTTATCAAAAGAGTTGCATCGAAAGCTGTTAATTAAATCGTAGAGCCGTAGAGTAAACACTGCATATCAGTCATGTTAGTGGTTTCTCATGACCTTTGTAAGGATGGAATGTTACGATGCTGAACTTATGAATTGTAGCACTAATGTAAAGTAGGGGACGGACTACATGAGCCGCCTGCTTTTGTGTTTCAGCTGTAGAGCACATGACCTGGCTTATTGTACGTTCTGCAGGAGAAATCTCTCTCTCTCTCTCTCTCTCTCCCTCTGTCTTTGAGTTACTGTTGGTAGTTTCATTCATAAATATGAACAGTTGTCCTTGCATGCCATGCTGGTGTCTGATCCCTGCTCAGATAAAGAAGCTTACACATATTGCTCAGGTCTAACATGGCTTTGTATTGCGTATCTCGTACTTTGCTCCGATTGGTGCTTGGTGGTTGCTCTCTTTTATAGACTTTATTTTAAAGGAATGTTTACTAGACACTTGTATATATAGATATTGTGTATTTGTTTGCTGCCATATGAACCTTTGAGCCATAACTCTATACAGTTATAACTCTGACCCCAGTTCTTGATTCATAATTACTTTGATGCAATCTCTTAACACTCTGTTCAGGGTCGAGGTGAGTGCAGGATCTGGTAGGTCTTTACGGTAAATCTCATGGCACAGAGTCTTAAATAGAGTAGCATTTCTGCAAGAAAATGGGGAGTGTGATTGCTGAAGAGCGGTGGAGGAGAAACTTCACAGTTGGAGAACTTTGGACCATTCATCACAGTGGGGAGAAAATAAGAGGGATGAAAAACAACAACAATAAGAATATAACGCCAGGGGCCCATTGCAAACATGTTTGCACCAGCACTACGCGGGATCTGAATGGACGAACGAGAGGTGGAGCTGTGTCGATATGTCAGAAGTGCTGAGAGCAGAAACGGCGACAAAACCGACAATGGTGCGAGCCAGAATAACTGCAGACATTTTCGCACTCAACTTGGCGCTCAGGATCACCTGGGGTCCTCACGACAGGTTTATTTTCCACATAGAACATAATCTTCCCTCAGGACTACAGATCAGTAACACAGCTTCACACGGCATTTCAGGTCCGCGATCAAAGTCTACAAAACATACAGTAATGACAGTTTTATACCACTGCAGCGTGTGGCCTGAGGTTCCTTCAAATTTAGGTTCCTCCTGCAATCAGTTCCGCTTATTGTCCACTTTATAGCCGAAGTGACAGATATTATCATGCAGTGCTGCACAGTATACCAGTAATAACAATAGTACAGTACAGAAAACGGTACTATTCCAGCATTTTAAATGATCAAAACTGGACTCGAAGAGACGACAACAGCAAAAAGAGACCCAGAAGAGAAATCTGTAAATATTGTAGCTATAAAATGGTGCGGAAAATGCAGCGAGCGGCTAAACACAGCAGCTCAGCCGCGCACATGCTGTTTTAAAGTGTACTTAAGCTGATGTTATACTGGGACGTTTGAGAGTATTTCTTCTGTTTCATAAGGCATAAACACACAACATATTTTTTTTCTTTCCTCTTAGAGAGGACAGATAAGCAAGTACAACTGAATGTACATTACATTTTCTCCAGTTAAACGTAATCTCCCAAACGTTATACTAATAGACTCTAGTGTTTCCCGTAGAATTTTTGACAGATGAGGATCTTGGAGGTTTTGTCCGCCGCACACACTAAAATGATAGGATTTTTATTTCTCACACAGCACAATATGTATGTATGGTTTCGTGTGAAGGTCAATGAGAACGAGGAGTGAATGAATAAGATTTATTACACAAAAAGCTTCCAGTTACTTCACAATGAAGGAACAAACTATTTTTAAGAAAAATAACTATAAACACACAGTATGTTGACAACTTGAGCTACAGCACTGCAGGGGACTCGCACGCAGGGGTTAAATGTAAAGCTCCGCCCACTACCAACAGTGAGGGGTCCATTTAGCACAAATTTAAGCAGTATGCATGTGATCTCTCTCTTGTATTCCCTCCCTCTCTCTCTCTCTCTCTCTCTCGCTCTCGATGAATCACTCACTCGATCTGAAAACATTGATTTTCTGGGATATTGCATGTGATTTCTGGGCGTCAGGGAGCCGCTATCAGTGTGCAGGATGTCTGTATTAGCAATACAACACTCTTTTAGCTTGTTCATGTGCACCATGAGATAAAAAAAAAAAAAAGGCCTGTCTTGTAGGCATGGCAGGGATGTCGTCGGCATGGCGACTCGCCATGTGTGCACTATTATACAGGAAACGTTGGAATCTAGAGTCTTAAAGTGCATGACCTGGGCGTCTGTGTAAGACTAAAGTCGTCTACTTCTCAGAACAAAACTCACCTATTATACATTCTACAAATACAGTATGAATACAGGATTCATATGGCGTTCATAGAATATACATTATATAACATTAATATTAATGATGCCCATTTAGAAATGAGTGATTTATCATGCCTCATGAAACCCAGGCGTAGTATTAGTCTAGGTTTTATTGCTATTTTTTTTTCTATAAACAAAATTTTTTACTTCTTTTCCTACAAAGATATTCTGACGATGTGATATAACTTTTCTAGATTATGATAAATCTAATCAGTGTCATCAGAACGTACAGTACAGAGGTACAGTATCTCACAATGTAATTAGACTTCTGCTAGAACACATTTATCATATTTTCTTTCTCCAGAAAGCAAGTGCCTCTGGCTCAGGGAGAAAGTATTGAAAAACTACAATTTTGTTATTGTGAAAACACCGTTGTGACGTGAGTGGACCTTGTGCTGTGGCCAGTTTATTCATCGGAACCGAAGTTAATCTATAGCATTTGACAAACGTATTTGAAAGTGGATTTCATGTATTTAATTGTATACACGTTACATGAAATGAATTTTTAGTGCATGTACACTGTTTTGCCATGTGGTAAGGATTTGCCTTCAAAACTATTCAAAGTGACGGGTTTTGATTTGGGGTTAAAAAAAAACAAAAGAGAAAAAAAAAACATCTGAACCCTAAATACAAATCTTTTAAATAAAAATATAGATTTTATGTAAATAAGAAAATGATCGATTAGTCATTTTAAGGTCTGTTCTAGATGAAAAGATTTGTACAATGTAGCACAGGAATGTAGCACAACATGGATGTAAAACATTGCTAGAAAAATGTTTTTGTCACTAAATTTGAATGAATATTTCTGATAAACAATCATGATCTCAATATTGATCAGAATATTCATTTTGGCCATTTTTAACCATTTTGGCTGGTTTTAAAAATATCTATGTATTTGTTGGTTTGTTCATAAATACATACATACTGTACGTACTTGTGTAACTCTTCCTAACACATGCAAACCTACTGTATGTCACTCATCTGTGTTCTCTCATGCACCGGTCCAGCTTTCCCCCGCTTCAGTCATGGCCTGCTGTTTCTGACTTTGATGTGAGTTCACAGTAAACCTGGAGCTCTTTGTTTCACACCGATTCTGTTTTTAACGTGCGTCTCCGTGTCCAGAAAAGACCATCGTCTGTTACACTCAGACGTACACGGCCTCATTTATTTATCATCGGATTTGCCCTGGAACATGCTCGAGACTAGTCATGGTGCAGCTTCTACTTGTCTGGCACATGCATGGTTAATTGCAGAGCGCACCCAGGGGTATGAGGGGGATGTGCCTCTAGAGACCTGATGCACCAGTTATGTCACTATTTTCCCTTACATCCATTCATCATTTTAATAGTGAAGATGTAGTGGGTTGTCTCGAAGCTGTGCTTTGGTTTGGGGAACTGGAGAACAGAGAGGGAGTCAATGTGTGAGCCGTTCCCTCTCCAAGGTGCTGAAATCACTCTAGTCTGACTAAACATCAATCGTTTCACTTCTTCTTCCTGGTCTCCCTGTTGATTTTGCTGCTTGTCCATTATGTCAAAAGCCAGCCGTGTCCCCTGTGTTCAGGTCACGTGTGTCAGTAGAGTTCAGGCTCCTTTTAAGCCTCTCATGGCAGTGGTTTCTCACTTCTGTTTGATGATTATTTAATTGGCACTCGAGATCTTTGTGTCTTTGTGAAGTTGTTTGCTTTGGCCTGCAGGGAGCTGCAGTGGTGCTGCGACATTACAGTAGCATTCACAGCTCCACTGACGGTGAGAAAATGTGTAATTTTAAGAAATGTACTGTAAACCTTAAGTTTTTACTCCCCATTTTCTGGCCATGAGGTCAATGCCAGAGCATAAAGCTATTAATTTTTGATCAGACATTTAGAAAAGTACTAACAGTCTCTCAGCAGGGAAGTCGAAAGGGGATTTTAGCTAAGGTTGTTACAGAACCTCTAATTCTAGCAAACTGACTGCTAAATGAAATCATTCTGCATCTTTTAATAACCGGTGAAGGGTTCACACAGACATTCATTCATCTACAGCAACCACTTTATACTGCTCAGGGTTGTTACTAAATCACTGCTTATAAAGTAAGGGGTTCATGATATGGAACAAAAATGATATGATTGGGCTGAATATTGATCTCTGTATTTTCCATAAAGTGGATGAAGTGTGCAGCTGTAAGTCAAAGTCACATGTGTAAAAGGTCATTGGCACTTTAATTAAAATGGATGAAAAGAATAATAATAATAATGCAAAGACAGAGATTCATTCTTTGTTTAAAACATGGTATAACACAAGGCAGTGAAAAATATGCAAAATAAGTAGCCGATATTAAATAGAAATAGGCTTATCTCTGAAAATACTCCTTCAGTTGTTCTCCACAGCAATAACTGATTGATTGCGATTGAGTTACATACAGCAATAAAAATGTAATAATAACCATTCTTGCTTACTTGCTCTGACGAAGTAGTTTAGTTTTCTACTGAGGTAGACTGCAAAGCGCCCGGAGTTGTCATAGAGAGAAATAAATACATGTTGAGGGCAGATTTTACTACACTGTGTAATATTCATGCCTGTAAAGAAAGCAATGTCTTACATGACAGATCAGTGTTTAGATGGAAACAAAATACCTACAGTAATGTATAGTAGACTCCTTGTTTTTGTATGAAAATAGAATGAAGAGTGAGCGTGTTACCAGAAGAACTCCAACATGCTCAGTAAAACCTCATTATTTACTTATAAAATCTGTATCTAACACTATTAATTCTTTTCAAATAAAGAGTTTTCACACCATCTATTGAATGTGTTTCTTATATTACTCTTTAGTTCTCTTTATAGAAGTTTCTTTTGTGTGAAAATGTTTTCATAACCATTCTGGCATACAGTATGTAATTATTATTCTTTTTTATATGCACCCAAGACTTTTTGCACAGTACAGTACGTAAAACAGCTGTTGGGTTTTACTGAGCGTGCTGGAGAATTAAAGATCTTTGAAAAGAAAACTTTAGTGTTTTTTTGCAAAACCCAGAAGTAAATTTTTTTGCCTCCGATCTGAAAATTGTCGTGTAATATGTTGCTTTCTTCACAGGCATTCAAATATTCTTCTGTAATGTTATTTATGTGTTTATTTATTAGTTTTAAGTTGCATTTGGAAGTAGTGAATAGTTTTGTGCATAATAATAGAGACATAATAGTCATGCGGTGTCTAAGATTTTTGCATAGTACTGCATGCTCACATATCATACTGTATATCTCACACACACACACACACACACACACACACACACACACACACACACACACACACACACACACACACAGCCATAACTTGAACATATTATCATTGCCAGGAAAACAGTCTGATACAAAAGGATCTGCTGCCAGTGTCATGGTGCCAGACGCCACAGCGCACACCCTTAGAGTTCTTGTGGGATTATTACCCAAGAGGTCAGAGCGTCCCTAGTGTACGTGTACATGTGATGTGTGTACACACAGACATCACTGTATGTGTATGTACTGTGGTTGTATGTGATGGTTATGGTGATGGGTATATACAGATGGATGGATGGATATACATCAGACGAATTCACCTAGAAGGGATGCCAGTCCATAACAGGGCACCTAGCATAGACACGTACACAGTTCTTGACACCTTGGAACATTTTAGCTTAGCCAGTCCACTTTCAAGTACTTTTGAAATTATACACAACCCTACTTTAGGAAGAGCATTTCAAGTTCAGGTTTAAACCTTGGACCCGTGCAGTCGTTACCCTTCCTGGTGCATCACCATGTTGCTGGTTTACGCAATCATTATTTTTTCCACTTCATTTTTATTGCATATTTTTCTTAGCATTCCACTCAAAGCACTCGCACGTCACTGCTTAATAAAGCACCAAATGAAGCACTATCCACTTGTTTAGCTTAAGATCGTGTGCACATTAACTCCCTGCTGATGAGTGAGATGTAGGCTCCATCATTACAGCAGTTCACTGGTGAGTAATGAATTTCTGAAGGTTCTGAATGTAGCAGCAGGGCTCATGTGTAAGTCTCTTGTTTTGAGACAAAGTAAGCAATTTCTCTTGTGTCAGGACCAAGTATGGGGTCACTGGATTCACCGACATGTGAATTAAACTTGTTTATCAGAATGGTCACTGACATGCAGTAGATTTTTTCCCCAGGTCTGAGAGTCTCAGACATGCTGATGAGGACGAATATCCTCCTAGACGTGTTGGTTAGAATGCGGTTCAAACAGAAAACAAGTCCCACTGGTAATCCCAAGGTTTCTTGAATGCCAGATCAGGGACTGCTTGTGAGGAGGAACGACTGGTGAGGATGTATTTGTTATAATTTGAGCCTGAAGGGAAAAAGAGACAAAAAAAAGTAATAACAACCAAACTATAATTTACAGATGATACAAACTGTGCCGCTTAAGTCAGGATTATTCCAGCGCTGCCTTAAATTACTCTTTGCATTGCGTTACTTTATATTGGTTGGCTTCCTACCTGATATTAAAAAACATTGCAACCGCAGCAGGATTCATGCTTCTCCATCTCCAGCATTCTTCCTCACCCTAGTGCTCATTTTTGTGAGCAAATTCAGTTCATTCTGGATCTCTAGTCTAATCTCAAGCCTCAGGTCTTTATAGCATTGTAACGTTACTGCATGTGAGATGATGCTGGGATCAGACACGGGCACAGCTCTCATGTTGAGTGTGTGTGTGTGAGAGAAAGAGAGAGTCTGATTATACACACATTTCTGCATATTCCTTTGCATTAATTGCGAGTCAGGGCCATTGAATCAGCACAAATACAGTAATCACATCTCGAATGAGTTCCCGGCGCCGTTTCATTCAAGAGAAGCACTGATACCGGACTGCATCATTATATAACACAGAGCAACACTATTTTGCCGTACTCTGCGTGAAGTATGATCATAGTCGTGGTTTCACGTGGCCTCAAGTGCCGGAACAATGTCTGAAAGCTAAGCCATGTGGAAGTTGTAAAACAAACCATGTGACCACATGCAGCAAAAAAGAAACAAATGTGTCCAGTTCAGCTGAATAAACATTGGTGCATTGTGTGAGGACTGCATTTCTTAGGAGGGAAATTTCACCTACGAGCACACCGCACACTCTGCACACACTTGTAGTTTTATTGTAGCAGATTGAATGTGCTCAGAATGCAGGCTTTTGGAGTACAAATGTGCTGGTAATCGAATCCTTTATAAAGGCAGGACAGTGGAGCAGCCGCAGACTGCAGCAATAATGAAGCCTGCGCAGTGCATGAATGAAAAATTGCTCTTCATAAAGACTTGAGAAATGATTTGTTCCAGAAAAACAACAACAACAAAGCAAACCTAGTATTCTTATTTATGCACAGAGTTTACGGCCCTTAGTGGAATTTTTTGCCAGGTCAACCCCCCCAAGCTCTCCCCCCCCCCCCCGTCTCTCTCTCTCTCTCTCACGTTTGTTCTTTCTCTTTCTAAATTAATCTGAAACACTCAGGTGGGCTTGCACACTTCTTTTCTTAAGGCTGTTTGGCCAGGATTAATTGGTGAGTGTGTGATTATTCAGAGCAGCATGCATGTTACTTTATGCTTTTGCCTTTTAATGAGTTCTGCTGGTTAGACTTGCGTAATTGTGCTTTTGCACAGAATTCTTTCCTTTTCTTGCTCTTTTCTCTTTTGTCTCTAAATTACTTTCATACCACACCAGATATGACTGTACCTTGCTTCATTGTTTTAACATCGAGGTAATTTAACTCAGACGTGAGCGCAGCTGCTGAGTAACAGCACTGAATCCCACACAGTTCGTTCTGCAGTTTTCTGCAAGTTTCTCACTGGTGAGGTCACACAGCGAGTGAAATCCGTCAAAACACTGCGTCACATTCTTGTTTTTTTTTTTCCTCATGTCATTTGTTGTGACTACACATGTCTGATTTTATCCAGTGATTGAGTGAAATATTACTGACTTGCAACATTGATGCAATCAGTGTGAACAAATCCAGGAGATTTACAGATGGGAAATGTGTGTTGATGAGACAGAGACGAGACAGAGACGAGAGATGAGACAGAGACGAGACAGAGACGAGAGATGAGACAGAGAGATTTGTTGAAATACAGACGGGTTTGGCGCAAAAAGCTCCAACTCCAACAAGCTACCCTGTTTCATTCACCATTGTTTGTAGTACGTAAAAAAAAAAAAAACCTGACCCAAGAGTGCTGAATACACTTGCACAGTGGCATAGAAATCCCACCGCCAACTAGTGGTTAAGTGGTGTAATTGCAGAGTCCCTCAGGCACACCAGCTCTAAAGTATAAACGCTCACAAAGCCGTAGGCTACACATAGACTTGACGCAGAAGCATAAATCAGGCTTATGAATGATTAGCCAGCTTGGAGCCCAGGAGGCAGGATTTCTCACCACATTGTTAGAGAAGAAGCCTAACTATTCTATTAACTATTTTCCTTATTCTTATTACTGATTAGAACAAATTAGGGAAAAACCATGGCTGCCCTACTTGTACAAAACGTCATGGGTTTAATGGTTGTACCGCCTGAAGGTAGGTTACTAGCATAATCTCAGAGCTGATGCTAGGTGAGGTGTAACAATGTGCAAAAGTCATGGTTATTAAGTACATACCTTGGGTTTCAGGATCACTGTACAAAAAACAAAAGAATTAACAATTTTTCATTTATTATGAAATTTACTTAAAAACTTAATACAAACTTGTAAACAGTAGCAAAAACTGTACAGATGTGTCCAGAAATGTCCAGAACGTACAAGAAATGCACAAACTGTAGAGGTACAGTATCTACAGTAGGTGCGTGAATTGTTACAGCGCTATCTATAAGCAAACACTGGTTCTTTTAAATGAGGGATCAGAAATGAACAAAGTACACTTCTTAAATTTAAATAAGTTACGCTGTATTCACCTAAATAATTAATCAAATTAAATCAATTAATCAGATATTCGTTGAATCTGGAACTCTGAATATCCAGTTTGCTGTTTGAGTAAGATCACTAGCTGATTTATCTTCTTAGTAAACGAAACCCAGTTTGTCCAGTTTCCAACTTCATCTTCACCGAATGCACAAGTCAGACATTTCTCATATCCAGTAACGTGGTCCAGTTAGCATACCTTAATACTTAGTTTAACCGGCTTTAAAAGTCATGTGTGAAAGAATTCTCATGCTTCCAGAGCTCCGCTTTCACCATTTGAGTCCTGGAATATGTCTGTGCCGTCAGGGAAGACAAACTCCATTGTTGTGATAACCTGGTCATGCAGTACATTCAGGTCATCATGGCTTCATTTTCGTGCCACATAACATTGCTGAGGCAAGTAAAGCAACCCCAGATCATAACACTGCCTCGGGAGGCTTGTACACTGGCCACGATTCGGGAATTTCCTTCAGGATCAATAAAGCATCCATCCATTCATGACTCATTCAGATCACATGATCTTTAAAAAAACAAATTAATTATTGCTTCAAAGCCATGTTCATATTATCAGCCTAAAGTGACTCAATTTCTATTTCTTTACCCTAATGTGGCACAGATCTGATTTAATGGCTGTCTGAACTCACAAATCTGATGTTTTTCCGATCACTTCTGGTTCTAGAGCATATACTTATGTGCTACGTCATGTGTGGTCATGTGTGATGTGCGCGGCGCACTCCCCGATGTCAATCCGCACCAGGATTTATAGCAGTGCTAGCATTAGCTTATAAAACAATTAAACTGAAGTGTCTGGCTTTCTACCGTCTTCTGGACCTCAACAAATACAGCACGCTCACTGCCTGCCTCCTCCAGAGCAAAACCCCAAGCATGCTGTATTTTTTGCTAAAACTGCATCCAGTGTTTGAAATGAATGAGTGATCTCACAAACTTGTGTTTTAACCCAGATGGCGCGAGCAAAGACGTTTCCCACATTGGGGTCAGACAAAAGCCACTTGTAATTAAGAATGTGAACTGTAATGACATGCAAATCTGATCTGACCAAAAATCTGAATTGAACAATGTGGCTTGTAATGTGAACACAGCCTCTCACATGCTCTCTCTAGTAAACTGCAACCTTTATCCTGATTAGTCTGATTAACAAGTAGTCTTCTTTAATTATACTGCTGTTTAACACTGTGTGTGTGTGTGTGTGTGTGTGTGTGTGTGTGTGTGTGTGTGTGTGTGTGTGTGGAGATTGTCTTCATTTTATGATTAAACATACTGTAGCTGTGATTTCTACTTGTGATGATTTATGCTGCAACTTCACCAAGCGTTTAAGTGATCTCAGATCACGGTTGTTCATGACTTTGTCATGCGCACATTTTGAGAAGTTGATGGTTTAGGCTTTACCGATGCTGCCCAGTAATTCCAGTAATGTTGATGATTGATGCAGGTCAATAATCCGACTCTTCTGAAACAGTATTGATTCATTTTGTCCATGCAATGTGCATCATTAAACTGATTTTTTTCCAATGCAGTGGCTGCATCTAGTTAAAAAAAGCTCATTGTGATATAGCCTTAACTCACTCATTCATTATACTGATGATCCTGCACAGGCTCGCAGAAGGCTTGGAGCCTATCACACTGATTTTCACAACACAGGCAATTTGGGAACGTGAGCCAAATCAGCTTGTCTTTGGACTATAGGAGGAAACCAGAATACTGAGGAAACCCACCGAACACGGGGAGGGCATGTGAACTTTGTTAGTCTTAACCTATTGTAGTATTGGACTTGTCTAGTTGTCCAATAAGAGTGTAGCCTCCACGATTCTGCAGCTTCTGGGCAGAAAACTATATAATAGGTGTTAGACAGTCCCCCATGCGTAGGCAGTTGTCTGAGAGTACTCCTGCCTTACCCAGAGCTTCCTCTGTTTTTGTAGAGATCCTGAAACCCGTGGTACAAACGCAGCTTTACTGTACCTACCGTGTTGTTGCAGCAGAAACTAGAAACAAAGCTGTTCTATTCAGTCAGTACAAACTACACAATCACTTCCTCCAGCAGCGGTACACACTCGGGCAGAGCGAGAGGAGTGTGTTAGACATAAACCCGCTGAGTGGAGCCGTACTATACAGTCTGTATTTAATGGCCTGTCTTTAGAGCAGCTCGGAGGGAGGGAAGGAATTTTAGCTGGCCGTTTACTGACCTTTCCCCAGCGGGAGCTCCTCCCAAGCGGAACTAGCCTTTTCTGACACACACAAGACATAGCATCTGGTCCTTAATTTGAGAGAACTGTTTTATTAATAACTTCAGTTACTCCGGCTTGGCTTTAGCGGTACTACAACGCCGAGATTTTAAAGTAGATGAGTAGAGATCTGTCATTTAGAGTTATCTAGGATATTTGGACATGGCCGAGTATGTTGTATGTTCAGGACCGGGTAATATGATGATTAATAATATGATAATTGATTAATATTGTTATAAATGAAATCGCATCATGTTACAAGAGCAGATGTGGTGCTGAAAATATTTTTATAGACCTACAAAACTGTGCAAAAGTCTTGAGCTTACTGTGACAGGCTGCAAAATGCCAATTTAAAGATCCAATTTAAAGATTAGTTATTTATGTAACAATTTCAGCTGCAGCCTCATTTCCCCTCTCATTTTTTATTTCCAAACTCTCAGCATTCAGCATCACCAGTGTACTAATCACTGGCCTGATCATCGGTCATCATCTGCTCCTGTTTCCCACTGCGTCATGCTTCAAGTATGCTTCAAGTAAAATGCTTGAAAGATTTATAGGTCACTTTGTGGCTTAACAAACAAAAACATCTTTTTGAAACCCAGTGGACTGGACTTAAAATGAGAGGCAAAAACAGTCCTCCAAGATGCCTAAAGCCCCTCCTCGAGACTACGTTAAAATACAAGAAATCGGTCTCTTTGGAAGCAAATGATGATGTTATGCATCCTAGAAATGGCTTCAGCGATCATCTCGTCCATCTCTACAGTTCTGCAGTAAGGCGAGTCTAATCTTGAAGCGGTTCATACGAGAGCTGTTGTCGGGTCGGCTGATACAGGGACGTCAAGACTACAACACAAGACCAGTCACCTTGACGTGCTGCTAGCGGATGAGCGGTAGGCTGCGTTTTCAGGAAAGCACCTGCCGCTCTTAATAACTGTAACACTTTCTTCTGACCTCATTTTTAATGCCTACTCAGAAACAGCTGTGACTCTCCCATCCGTCTGTCTCCTGCTTACCCCCACACGCAGGTTCACCTTCAAAAGACCTTGAAGCTTTCGCTGGAATGCTTGCCATATTTGCTTGATTGCAAATCTCTGGAATGCTTGCTTGATTACTATCCTTTTTTCGGGTTGACACTTACAGCACTGACACAATCGTATGAAACTAAAAAGCAGCTAAACGGATTAAAAGAACAATATATACAAGTTTCATTTTTTTAATTGAATTATTGAAATAAATCAAGTTTTTGATGATGGTCTAATTTGTTGAGATGCACGCGCGCGCGTGCGCGCGTGTGTGTGCGTGTGTGCGCGTGTGTGTGTGGTAATTCTTATAAAGCATTTTATTCTAAATAATTAATCTGGAATTGTAACCCTCTCCCCTCTTTTATCTTCCCTTCTTTCTAATAATACCACACATGCACCATATGGAGCTATGCACTAGGCAGTGTGTGCAGGAATTATAAAGAGAGATTTAAAGGAGGATTTAGACAGACAGCTCCTCCACCCCAAACACTCCTGGTGCCTTTCTCGCTAATGTGATGGACCACAAGCGGGTCGGGCTTGGTCGTGTCCTTGTCATTGATGTCTGTAACGCATGGCTGGTAGTCTCAGTCCCGCGCGCTGGGCGATGTGGATGAACTAATGACATTCTAGTAAGAACTTGCGATGCTGCATCATGTGTGATGAGCAGTGGCACTAGTTTGTTGTCTTGTTGTGAGCATTGGAGAAATCATATCAGTCTGCTGAAGCAGAACCCTTTTGTGACGGAGCTAATGCAACCCTCAGTCCTTACAGTGGAACTTTGTGCTTTGAGTTGCTGTGAAGGTAACCTTTGTACATGGGTATATCTTAATAATAATAATAAAGAAACAAACAAAAAAAAACGAAGAAGGTCAAAGCGGCAAGCTCTAGTTTCAGGCAGTGTTCTAATGTAATGAAGTACAAAAACTTGCAATGTAGGAAGAAATAAAAATCAGGAAGGTCCATGGAATTAGGAGGTGTATCCAATTGTTCTGTCTAGTAGTGTAGATGTTGACCTTTGTATCTGTGAACCCTGCAAGACCTCATCTGAATCCCGTGATCGACCCAGTGAGAGTTTTGTCTTGTTGCATGTTTTTCGCTTGTTTTTACAAAAGTAGCTGGTGAAATTGTGGAAGTAAGGATAGTTAATAACATCGCCTCAGCGTTGTATGTTGGGTTCAGATGGTGACTTTGCATCAGGGATGATCACCGGTTGCAGACAGCAGCAGTTGTACTTGTATGGTTAATGCCAGAAGGGAGAAGTTTGAGCAGAAACCTGGTAATTTGATAATATAAAGCAAAGTGTGTTCGTGCTTGCCTCACATAAATAGCACGCACACACCGACCTTCAGCGGCTCCTCTGCGCTCCCGAACCGCCGCGCAGTAACAAGCAATTACATGTTTAATTGTGTCCCTAAATAGATCCGAGTGCATGTTTTTCTGCTGCCAGAGCGCAATGAGGTGAAGAGAAAAGGGGAGGGACATAAGCATCAGTCCAGCCACAGGAAGTGAGTCAGCGGCCTCCGAGCCAAGGTTTACGATCTGACAGGTTACGGTGACCACGCATGCCCCATCACAGACCGCAGAATGCAGTACTGACATTAACTGTTCAACCATGATACTGTACATCCTGTTCCATTTATCTACAATCTAGTGCTTTTAACAGCGCCTCTGTCATGCTCATGCACGGGCCTTGTGCATCATGTGTGAGCCACGTTGAACCCCAAGATCATCAAACACAAAATTTAAATCAGAAAGCTCTCAGCCTGCACTATCAGCCATACAAGCTGGCTTTCTCTCACACCTGCCCGTGTAGTCTCTGTAATCCCCTTATATAATGCATTATGCAGCCTGTGAGTGAAACGCTCTACATATTCTCACAGGCTATTTTAGGACGCTGGAGAAAAAGCTCTTTTTAGGGAATATATTTAGGTAATTAAGAAAGTGTATGCCAGGAGTTTGGATATCACACATAATTGATCTAAATACTATGTGCATTTGGCAACTCGTTCTGTCCTGTCGGCCTGCGTGTAGGTAGGAATTGGAACAGTTTGACAACTTTTAGATTTTGAAATTGGGATATTTGGTGGATTTGTCACACATATCTGGCAACCTCCATGATCACCTTAACCTAGAAAATAAGTCAAAAATCAAAAATATACAGCACTGTAATAATTCACTGTCACAACACAAGCATTATATCACTTATTTTGGCTAAGATAGCTGCGTGCTGGACATGGCCAGAGGACAGGGTTTTTTTTTTCACTCCCACTGTCACTTTTTCTGAAAAAAAAAAAAAACTTGAGCAGTCCTACCTATTCTTACAACCAGTTACCCTAATGCCACCTGTTCCTGCAGAATGTTCTTCGTATTTTTCCTGCAACACTTGATTAATGAAAAGTGCAAATGCGTTGTGCTCACACCAGGCCAAGTCCAGTAGGTTCAAGTCAAACCGGGACTTGTTTCGAAATTAACAATGAAGTAAATGAAGGCGTACAAACCAATGACGGTTATAGAAGACTTTAAATACAGTATAGTGATGAGACCCTAAGCTGAAGTAAAAAAAATCCAAATGGTTAAAAAGTTTTAAAGGAGGCCATACGTCCGTTAATGCTCTCTGCTGAAGTGGCTCAGAGCACACTGCAGTCGCTCGCGAGAACAAGTGAGTGGAGCACCAGATCTGTAAAAACGCATCTTTCCGTGGAAACTACACACGATCATTCACACACACCACTTGCACATTACAGGACCTTGGCTGGGAGTTACTGTGATGTTGACCCCTGTCCAAGCCATTTCCATGTTTGGGCCATTAAAGGAGTTCCTGGGAGGCCAGCGTTTCAGACGTGGAGCAGGCAGTCTGATCACAGCTCTACCTTGATGGCCTCATGGTATCCAAGCACTGGTGAAACACTGGGATAAATGCATTAATGTAGAGGTTTATATAGGGAAATATATATAAAAGTCCCGGTTTGACTTGAACACATTGTATATTAGTGTATAGCATAAGGGTTAAAGCTCTACCAGATACTGAATAAGTGTGGCTTGCATTTCTTTTTTTACTAATAATAGGAGTTGGAGATTGGAGATTCTTGTCACGTGTACATGGACACACACACACACACACACACATACACACTCACACAAACACAATTATTGGATAGTGTGGGGTCGTGGAGTCCAGCATTAATCTTCAATGCCTTTTACTCGCTTAATATACATGACACACACATATACACGCACAGACGCGCGCGCGTACACACACACACTTGGTGCATGTGGAGACAGTAAGGGCTGCTGTGTGTTTGCAGAAACATGCTTGGTTGGGGTTGTTGTACACCCTGCTGGCTGAAGATAAGAGGTATGTGTGGGTAGATATTGCTCTCTCTTTCTCTGTCTTCTCTCGATCTCTCAGCAGCTCTCTCTCTTCCATTTCCTTTCTCCTCACCGAGCATTTCAGTCCAGGTGTCATGTTTACCCACAGTGCTGTCTATGATTCATGTTTTCATTTTTTGAGTGGTATTTTATTGTAATTACTCTAAAATAAAATTAAAAAAAAAGAGTTTTGTTTGTTGCTGGTTCCTAATTGGTTTTTAATCGTTTGAATTCATAATTTAATTAGTGTAGGTGTTAGTGGCTAATTGGTTGTATGATATTTCATATTACACAGAGGGTATTATTATGGTGGGCATTTGAGTATACCCCCGCCTGGTTCATGTGGCAGCCAGTAGATAACATTCTGAGCCTGATCGCTTTCATTTGGTCGGATTGCGAAGGCGGCATGACTGTAACCTTTTTAATGAAGGCATTTTAAGCATGAAAGTGTCAAAAACTTTTACATATGCTCTGATTTGTTCTGTAAAATATATTTAACTATTTAGATAATGTTTTTTTTTTATTAACTGTTACATAGTCTTTAAAATTAACATAGGACAAAAAACACATCAACTCAAAACGAAGAGAATAAATTCGGTCTGGTCATGACTGATCGTGTCTGCTGTGTCTGGTCATGTCTCCTCTTGTTCTGTCTCTGATTGGTTATATCTCCTGGTCTGGTTATGTCATGGCTCGTCTGGTATTGCCTGGTTATATGTGGTCATGTCATGTTAGGCCAAAAGCGATTTTTTCGGACTGGTCTTGTCCGGTCTGATCTGGTCATGACTGATCGTGTCTGATACGTCTGGTCATGGCTGGTCTGATCATGTCCCCGATTGGTTACATCTCTTCTGGTCTGTTTATGTAATGGCTGGGCTGGTCTGGGCTGGTCTGGGCTGGTCTGAGCTGGTCTGGGCTGGTCTGGTCTGGTCTGGTCTGGTGTGAAGCCCTAGGAGGGAAGCCAGACGGTGACTAGTCATGACACTCCAGGCACTGTTATGACAGAAGGAAAGAAAACGCAAGCACCCAGACAAATACAAGGAGTATGATGAAAAACAGTGTAAGTATCAGGACAACCAGGCACACTGTCGTTCTGCAACGGGTTTGTGAAAATGTAATGCTACTCCATACAGAGACATCCTACAGTATACAACTGTGTACTTTGTGGAAATAGCTAGGAGGAAAAGCACATATGGCTCTGTTGGTCAGACGTCCAAAACTTCTAGCCATATAGTGTCATTAGTCTTGCCAAGGGTTCACTAATAAAACTGCAGTTGCAAGAAAAAAACAAGTACATCACAATGTAAATACCATTAACAGTATGATAGAAACAGTATTCTTGCATACCTTAGAGCTGGGAGTCACAGGTAGACTGTTGATTCGATCCGATTCAGTAGCACTGCGGGATTTATTGTCTAATTTATTGTTCTCAAACAGCTAGATTTCCTACAGGCTTAAAGGTATTAAAAACGGTTTATGTCTTTAATAAACACTATAATGATGTGTAACTTGTAAGTGCTATTTATTTTTTCCTGCCAATCTTCTGTGCCATGTTTCAGTACTGTAGGTGCTGTATCTGTATCTAAACATAATCTGTCCATTTTAAGCCATTTAACATTAGTGTAAATCGGCACACATCAAATCCACATAATAAATATAAACAAATCCAAGCAAATCACAACAGGTACACCCTGATGGTCCGCTGAATTGTACATTCAGTGTATGCGTGTCAGATGTGTGTTAGGTGAAACTCTATAACATCATATGCATGGCATCCAGATGACTCCTGACCAACAACATGCCCGATGTCTGATCACTCTGTCCACCATACATGTATTTATCAATTTCTTACCACCTTGTGTTTGTCCCTCATTCAGATTGTTCCTGTCATTAAAGTCATTAAAGCATTAAACTCGAACAGTTAAGGCTGTGGGTTACTGATCAGAATGTCAGGGTTCAGCGCTGGCAAGTTGCCACTGTTGAGCCCTTGAGCAAGGCCCTTAACCCCATCTGCTCCAGGGGCGTCGTATCGTATCCTGGCTGACCCCGCGCTCTGATCCCAGCTTCCTATCTGTGATGTACGAAAAAAAATTTTGAATGTGTTGTAAGGTACATGGGACAAATAATTGATTTTTTTTTTACACTGTACATTGAGATTCTGGTATTAACCAGATTGTATTTTGTGTTGTGATGTAAATTTGAGTTTATTAGCAGGTGTGCCTCGGGCGTGTCCTCTTTCATTGCTTCCCTGAGTTTCGCGGTGGGTCTCATCCCCGCTGGATCTTCTACACACGCCGCCAGTGACTTAGTTATTTGGCGTGTTAGGCTTTTAGTTTTCACTACAGCCTTCATAAAATGAAACATGCCCACGGACAGGTTTCTCCTGGGTAGCTAGGATTTCCTCGTTTCTCTCTGTCTCTTACCCGCCCGCTCCTCTATTCCGTCCCTCATCATCTTGCCGTTTCTCTCCAGCTTTCAGTCTTCTCTCTCATCCTCCCCGCTCGTCGGTACGGCTCCTGTCCCTCGCTAATACATTACTGCAGTATGCACTGATCAGAGAGGCGTGTTCACTGTTTTCAGCCAAGAAATGTCGACACAGCAGCTTCAACAGTAGCATTGTGTACTGAGTGTGTTTAAGCTTTGTATGCTGCTGCTGCTTCTTCCAAGGCTTTTCTACAGGAAATGGACAGGGACAGGAGCCAGGGGCGAGACCGTACTGTCCAAATCTAATTAACCTTCAGAGGTCTTTATGCCAGTGCTGACCAGCATAAAACTGACCACTAATAGATATAGCTCCACACCTCATCTTAGAAGAAGCCTGAAAGTTTTGGACTGGATTATAGCACTGAATAATATTAGTGCAAGTGTAAAATATAGTCTGGTGCAAAGTGGTGCATTGGTTTGGTCACTCCTGTAACGCGGATTTATCTCATTTTGGAAAATAGATTTGACTACAGGATGTTATCTTATGTACAGTAAAGTGAAGCTCTATTATATATTCAGCTCCTTTGAGTGATTTAAATTTTTTTCCGTCATGGTTGTCAGTGTTGTCATGGTTGTCAAAGTGTTTCCCACACATAGAGTATACTTGGGTAGGCAGCCCAAAAAAAGAGGCGCAAATATACTTGGGCGGCCGTCAATAGACGTACATAGAAGTATATTTGCACATATCTGCCATCCATGATCGATTAACTGGTAGCGTATAGTCGCTTTCGCGCCAACAGAATAAACGTATATACATATACACATATATACACACACACACACATACATATATAATGTGTGTGTGAGTGTATACATTTGTTTTGTGTGTGTGTGTGTGTGTGTGTGTGTGTGTGTGTGTGTGTGTGTGTGTGTGTATATACACAATGTATTTGTTATTGATTTATTTACGTGGGCTGTTCAGTAAGCGGATGTTCTTTTGTGGCCAAACCTCACTCTGTCACCCTTTCCGTGTCTCTCCTGATGATGATGGATCGTGACATGATTGACTAGGGTGGTAAACGGAAGCCCAACAGAAACAGCAGGACCACTGGACTGCATTTCCCCAGGCGGACTGAATGAGCAGATGGCCATCACAATGGATCCAGAAATCTTTGAGAGATAACAATAGGCCCTTTCTACTTGGTTCATTGATATGTGTGTATGTGTGTATGTGTGTATGTGTGTGTGTTTAGAGAGAACGAGAATGTGTCAGTACGTGTGTAAGCGTGAGTGACAGTAAGAGATTGGCTGCTCGGCTTGTCCCTGACATGTGACTGCTGGTGTGTGTGATGACAATTAGATTTTGGTTGAGGTATCAAGGGCTGAGAGAGAAAGCGAGGGTGCAGGTCGGTTGGTGTCTCACGAGTTGACGTTGCCGCACCGTAAATTGGGGAAGGAGTCCGACTGTAAAGCATGAAGGAACACACACATCACACATGAAGGATCACCAGGAGAGCATGCAGTGATGGTGCTCCTGTCAGCCGTAGGTATTTCACGAAGGTAGGGTAAAGAAAGGGATGGCTGTAGGTCATGTTCAGCACCAAGCATCTCTTTCCCTGTCTTGACATTACAAAGTCGAGCTTCATTATAGTAGGGATATTAATAATTAAACATTAATGATTAACCACTTAAAAGAATTAACAATCAGTAATGTTAAAATGTTGTTTTGCGTCATATTTCTCCGAAGCTTGTCCACTACAAGAGGATGCACTTGTCATTCAGTTAGTTTTGTATATTAATTATTCAATTGAGAAAAGGAGTGCGTCTGGTTATCATTAATGCTTAATCGATTATTAATGAACATGTACAACTATAGGTTAAGAATGACGTGTGCAGCATGTTATTTCCACAGCAGTATTGTAGAGTCTCTGGAGCAAGTTCACCCATTGATGTTGTTTAGAATATCAAGAAATATCTCTTCCCGTGACACACAGCATGCAGTGGGTCATGTGGGACTGCACAGTGATGTGATATAATCACACTCCCTCCTCGTCAGCAGGAGCATACTTTTTAGAAAGGTTCACATTACAGACATGTGCCATGGGTAATACACCAATCAGCCAAGAGATGGACTCCACAAGCTCTCTTAAGGTGTGCTGTCATATCTGGCACCAAGCTGTTAGCAGCAGATCATTTAAATCCTGTATGTTGCAACACTCATGGTTCATCCCACAGATGCTCAGTCAGATTGATATCTGGACAATTTGGAGGCGGTCATGTTCCTAGAGTAAATGAAGTGTATGATGCTGCTGAAAGAGGCCACTGCTTGGTCTGCAACATTTTTTGGTCTGGTTCACATGTTAAAATAACATCCACATGCATAACAGGACCTCAGGTTCTCAGCAGAACACTTCACAGACCATCACACTGTCTTCCCTCAGATGCTTTCTTATCACAGTGCATCCTGGAGCCATCTATTTCTCAGTTAAGTGAGGTACACACACCCTGATGTGATGGGTACAGCACCCATCCCCAAAGAAAGTGATCCATCAAACCAGAGTAACTTCTTCCAGTGTTCCATGGCTCAGTTCTGATTTTCGTGTCGTGTTTTCATTGTAGGAGCTTGCAGCACTGGACAGCAGTCAGTATGGGCACACTGACTAGTCTGTAGCTACGCAGTCACATACACAGCAAGCAACAATGTATTGTGGGCTCAAACATTTAGTTTTCATAGCCAACCTTTTTAGCACATTGTGCTACACAAGCTCTTCTGGAATAAACAAAGGCCTGCCTTTGCTTCCCATACAGATTAGTGAGCCTTGGAAGCCCATGGACACCAGTTGTCCTTCCTTGGACCACTTTTGGTAGGTACTATCCAGTGCCCCAATAGAGGTGCTGTTTTGGAGATGCTCTAACTCAGCGTTTTATCCATCACAGTGTGACTCTTGTTGAAGTATGAGATCCATGTGGTTGCTCATTTTTTCCTTCATCAACTTCGAGAACTAATGGTTTACTTGCTAATGATGTAATGATACCTTGACATGTGTCAATATAAGGAGATGATCAATATTATTCACTCCACCTGTCAGTGCTATTAATGTTATGGCTGATTGGTGTGTAAGATATCCCACACCGGTTATGTTGTCCTTCCATTCTTCCATAAGCTGCTTATAAAGTAGACCATTTCATTTTTCTTTCTTTTTTCGAGTGCTGTGCACAAGTAATGGTTGGTTTCTAAATTCATGATCTACCACAACAAGAGGTCTGCTAGCTGTGAACTGCTGACTACTACTGGTTGGGTTTTTCCTCATAGACTTCTTTCTGCCATTACATTATAAGGATATCACTGTTTCTATACTGTATTTGACAGCCGACGTGGAGGAGCTGTGTGGGAGGAAAGATCAAACCTCTGGAAACTACCAAGGTTACAGCAGTGCCTCAGAGCAAGTGATGTCTGTGTTGATCCACATCAGTCCTCCAGTCTGTCTATCTTATTTCCAATCCAAGTACCATGTCTCTCTAATCCTAATTCTGTCTCATCTGATCTGATCTGATTGTACATGTATAGTTGAATTCAGCTTATTCTGGTCAGGGCTGCATGGATAAGTCAGTTGGGAAGTGAAAATGAAACTAAAAACCTGATGCAGAACATTTTTGAGCCAAAACTAACAACGTAAAAGTTTCACTGTTGTCATTTTAACACTATGTGGACACTCGATCAAGGTTGGCATTCTTACGTTTTTTTGTGTATAGTGATTTATATATTATATTTTATAGTGTTTATTTCTGTTATATTTGCCAGGTTTAGCTGTTCTTTTCTTTACAAAAAAAAAAAGATGATGAGCATTACATTTCACAGTTGAGCATACCCTTTCATTTACACTTAGCGAGATTTTGTTTTGTCGTGCTAAAAATATGATGCATGAATTTGAATTTGGATAAGCGGTCGACGATGGATGGATGGTTTGAATGGAATTTGAATCTGTTTAAATACAAAAGAATAGAAGTTCAAAGAATTTAGACTATGTCATTCTATAGTTTTAACAGTTAAATAGTTAAATTAAAAATTTTTTTTCAAAAAATAATTAGCTGACCTTTTTGGATTTTTTTTAAACCAATTTTTTCCAGATTTTTTTTGCAGGTAAAAAGTAAGTAGATTTTGAGCATGATGAATAGTCTACAGAGCTTGCAGTAATTTATTGTAAAAAGTTTCCAAGTGATTTCATTTTGCTTGACCGCCCATGCCGGCGGACAGTTTGCATGAAATGACTATAAACAAATGTTTCCTGATCACTGACTACGTTTCTCTCAGTGTAGATGTTTTCAAGTCAAACTGGGACTTCAGATTGTCTAGAAGTACAGAACACAGATTATGAGAGTAAAAACTCCCTTTATTCTCTATAGAATCCCCTGCATCACTAATGCTCTTTCCTAGAGTTCTACTAGTGCTTGGACACCATCAAGGCAAAATCCTCGGCTCGACCGACATTCACAGACCTACGGCCTTCTTTATAAATATTTGCGCCATTCAGATGTTTCAGAAACATGAGCTTCTGGACCGAAGTTTAATTACCGAGTACGCCAAGGATAGAGATTAAAGGCTTGAGACTTTTCTTTCTTTCAGTAAATATTTCACATAATATTTACACTCCGTATTTTTTAATTATTTATTTATTTTTCCTTCCTCTTTTCAAGATTGTGGTCACCCGTTAATTACAGTCTCCCCTTCAGCTCACTCACCTCCTCCTCTTGGTCTATGAAAAGCTCCTTTCGGCATGCGTTAAGTGCTTAATCTCTGATCTCGTGTCTTGATTCGGCTCTTGCTACACAATGGCTGCAAATTATCCCGTGTAGCCGAATACACAATTAGCTCCCTCGGCTGCCGCATCGTCCCTTTCCGGGCCCCTTTGAAGGTCCCGATTAACGATGCAGTGCTTCAATGAACCTTTGTCCACTCCACAGGCTAATGGCGGCTAATGGCTGACCAGCCGCGCTCTAGCCGCGTCTCCCCTTTGACCTCAGCTCAGTGTCATTAAAATGAGCAGTGATGCTGCAGTTATGCTCGTTTGCACACACATCAGCTTAAAGATGCAAGGCGTAAGTCGGTAGGCCAGGAAAACATGTTCCTCAGCGAGGACAAAAGGAAGGTCATGTTGATCTGTGCATTCCCTTTGTAAACCAGAGGTCTCGTCGAGAACTGTGACTTTCTGTACTACAGCTGCCGCTACAGGAGAATGAGTTTATTATTAAATCGGTCACGCTACAGAGAGTTGTGCTCCCAGCATGAAATTTCTGGTTTATAACGTGATTCTTTTTTTTGGGGGGGGGGGGGGGGGGCTCATTTCTGTTGGTTTATTAGCGTTTCAGATTTAGAGCTCATTAAAGCACCTTGCTCGGTAACCTCGGCTGCCTCTGAAGTGTCCTCGCATGCTGAGCCAATTCTCCACGGAGCTTTCGAGAAAAAGCCATGCTTGTGCCGCTCTGTACCACGTGAGAGACCGGGAGTCTTTGCAAAGTCTTGGGCTCTGTTCGAAATTTCTGGGTCATCTTCACGATCAGGCGTGGCGAGTGCAGCAGAGATTGTGTAACACTTCTCCAAACCTGGCTGATTTGATAGATTGCCACATGTGGAGAGAGAGAGAGAGAGAGGAAAGAGGCCAACCTGGAGTGTTTGCTTTATGTCTTGGCTTTATGTGGAAAATAGTAGAGATGAAACATTCAGGCCGCTAAACTGTAAGAAGAGAAACAAAGCCTTGTATAGCAGATGCTCAAACCGTGAGCCTTAAAACAACTAAACCTCAAGCCATTCAACTAAAGGGGCACAATACGATTTTCAGAAGGCGCAGGCCCGTTCGTGCGAAAGCAGACAAGAAGACTTCTGGTGTCACGCCCAACACCCGATTGTACTTTTTAAAATGATTATTTATTTCATTGAAATTCTCTGCAATAAGTGCTGCCTTTCTCTCTGGAGTTCACAGATCTTGCAGTGTGGCGCAGAACTAAATGATGTAATCACCAAGAAACGCCGCCTGCTTCTGCTTCTGCCCCGAGCCCAGGCAGTACTCTATATTCTAGTCCAGGGTGACGAGATCAGACAGCGATTTAGCAGTTTTGCACTACTTTATTTTTTCTATTTGTACAGAAGCTAACGTAAAGCTCACTGCCGTGCCATGATAAATAAAGGCTGCTGGAAAAGCCATCCATTTTTGTTTGGTATCTACAACTACAACTTCAGAAATCTTCTGAAACAGACGCAATTAATGAAATTAATACACAAGTAAATTCTAATCTAGCAGGAATTAGCCGCGCTGTTTCAGTACTTTCAAGAGGGAGTCTCTCGCTCTCCTGTATATGTGCACAGGGTTGCCAGTTCTACACATTTAAACCCATTAATGATGAATAATACAGTGGTACCACGCATTTCCCCTTTTAAAATAGAATTTTTTTAAACGATATGCCTCAGAATACAAAAAATCGGAGCAAGAAGAAAACGCTTTCAATTTTGTTTTTAAAAGCTGCCGGTGCCAAGAGTAATCATAAAATAAGGTTTAGTGAAGTTTAATGTCTGCTTATTTCATATTTTACTTCCTTTACACATCTTTTCTAAATACTGGAACGGATTATTTGCATTTACATTATTTCTATATTGAAAATGCGCTTCACAATACGGAATGTTCACCTTAAGACCTCGGCTCCTGAATTTCGGGTTAAATTCGTATGCTGAGGTACAACTGTAATTGATCAGAACCGGACACACATTTTTTATGGTTTACTTAAATGACAATCCAGTGTTCCCAATACACTGATCTGTTTGTTCTGATAACAGCATCAACACTGACAGCCAGATAAAAAAAAAAAAAGAATATTACTTAAAATGTGTAAAAATCATATTTAATCGTAGAAACGCATATGCGAAGATCACTGTGAAGATACTGGCGGCACCCGTTAAACACTCGCTAATGACCTATGCAGTACCTATACAGTACCATGCCTTTAATTTGAGGCATGAACCAGTGAGAAACAAGTGCAGCCGTTGACAGATTATTTAGTAATAAATTGCAGTTGCCAAAAATTGCCCAAAAAAAAAAGTTGCCAAAAATTTTTTGTTAGCTGGATTTTTGTAGTTTAAGGTTTCTTACTTCAATATGTTATGATGGAGAATCTTACAGGCGTTTCTGGATCGACATGCCTCTCTGCCACCCCCACCCCCCATTGTGCAGGATCTGGAAGTGTGAAAAGGATCTATTAACTTATTTTCTAGATGAGCAGATGCACTGAGGGGTTGTGGAGCTTTTTATTATTGGTGTAGAACGGACTAGTGATTTGTTGTCGAGACTAGGTGGAGTGTTGTTCAGTCCATTTCTGTCCACACGCCCGTCTGAAATATCTGTAAATGTACTGGGTTATAAATTTAGTTTTGGCTCATGCGTGTAGCAGAAAGCTCCAGAAAAGAGTTGTGGAGCCCATGCCAGCTGCTTCCCTCCCTCTGGCACTGGCCTTGAAAGGATTGCTAGTCTTGCAGTTGCATAATTAGATGCTCAGCGGTCCACTAGAACAGGTTTGCTCATACCTCTGGCTCGTCTCGCAATTTCAGTTTTACTTCTAATTATGCTGTTCAACAAAGCCTTTGGTCAAACAGCGTGGCCTTGATTGGAAATGAGGGATTCGTGTTGCATTGTTAAGTGTGTTTAAAGCCGTGAACATTGTTCAACCGAGACCTGCTGTAAAATGATGATTATGGTAATAGTCTCTATTTTTAATGCACTCCAGAACTGAAATGCCTAAAAGGATGTGAATAGTAAACAGCATCGTATGTTCCATAATTTAACGGGCCGCATCCGTTCAGTGAGTGGAAACGACTCGATTTATGGATGGAAATCTTCGCAGTCTAGCCTTGTGGAAGTAAATGGCAGGAAACCAGATGGTTAGTCATGAACTTCTGCAGTCCTTGACCTTCAAAGCAAATGGCTGCAGAGAGAGAGAGAGAGAGAGAGAGAGAGCAGCTGGCAGTTCACACAGTCATCTTATCAGTCTCGCTTAAGGTAGCATCCTAACTGAATAATGATACAGCGGTTCTGCTTTCAGACCCCACCCACTGCACCGTGTTGCTCATGCAATTCTGCATATCTTTCTCCTCTAAAGGTACGTTCGTGGCTTAGTGGTTAGCACCGTCACCTTGCACCTCTAGGGTCGAGTTCGATTCCCATCTCGGGTCTGCGTGCATGGAGTTTGCATGGTCTCGCCGTGCTTGGTGGGTTTCCTCCAGGATTCCTCCCACAGTTCAAAGACAAGCAGGTTAGGTTAACTGGCGTTACCCGTAGTGTGTGAACGTTGACTCGAGGTCCTGCTACAGTTGTAAAAATAGGAATAAATACAATGGTCACCACTGGTCTCCATGGTGCCTAGTTGGACTACTGAGTCTTCGAGATGGATGGATGGAAGTTATGTTCACATTATCAGCCTGAAGTGTCTCGATTCCTATTTTGTTACCCTAATGTGACCCGGATCTGATCGATTATTACCGTCTGAACGCACAACACATCTGATGCCACTTGAGTGACAACGGTCAGATCGGAGTTCATGCACCTTTATTCCTCTGCATTCTTGGGGCACTTGTTGACGTCATCAGTCATCACCGGCTTCATAATAGTCCACATGATGAGGCTTCATTTGGTGAGACATATTCTCTAGAATTATTCCATATTTATTTACACAAGTCATGTTTAAAGCTCTAGAACACTGCAAGGAACATTAGACCGTGTCATTTAGTTTTGTTTCATGTCTTCCAAGTGAACCTAATGGTTTACATCTTAGAGGTTTCCGAAAGGTGTCCGTGTTCGAGATGTAACGTCTTCAGGCGTTTCTCACCAATGAGGGAAAAATAAGGTTTTTTACAATAGCAGCTGATCTGTTTTGTGTGTCCTAAAGAGTGGTAATCCAGGATGCCATCCTCATTGTGTGGCAATACAAACGTTAAAACGCAACTAACTGCCAAAGAAGGTTCGGTTCGTCATTAATGGTGAACCGCTAACCTTATTTATTATTGTAGCTCTTAATTTTTTATTGTTTGCCTAGATTATAGCAGAGCTGAGCAGAACTGGATGGAGCTGAGCAGTGAGATCGGAGCTCTTTGATGTATGAGGTCACTATAGGGGAAAATCTGATTGGCTTATTTTTTTTCCTTTTGCGCTCATGTTGTGTATGAATGCAGACTGGAGAGCTTTCTGAGTGTCTAAGAAAATAATTCAGCATAATAGATCCACTTCTCCAATTCTTGTTTTTGAGCCAATGCATTTGGTGCGTGTTAAAATACTGATCAGAGTGATGATCTCTGCAGCAGCGCATTAGGATGCTAAACTAAATGTAGATGAAATGATAAAAATACTCATTTCCTTCTCTGGAAAATCAAATCTGTCCGTATTCACAACAGCACAACAACGTACCGTGTGCGGAAGGAAAGGAGTGTTCAGCAGAGTGAGCATCATACACACAAACACAACAAACTTGACACTTGTGTTGTTGGACTTCAGGGAAGGAGATCTGAATCGACGCGCTTGTAGGGGAAAAGCTTTAATCCAGCGCTCAAAAGCCTACTGCGGTTTGTCCCTGGAGCCGAACTCTTTAAGGCTTGTAGAAAAAGTACAGCCCAAGTTCAGCGTAAGGACGAGTTCATAGAGCACATCCTTCTCCCCGTCGTCTCCGTGATCTCAGGAGCAGTACATCAGTGCTCGTAGTTTAAACTTGGATGTACATGGGGTTAGTGATCAGAATTCAGATGGCGCTTTTAAATATTATGCAGTATGTGACTGTCTGAATTCAACTTCTGCAACTATTCAATTATTAAAGGCTACAGATAAACATAAGGCTTGAACTATAAATCCAAAATATGTCTTTAGGAGCCTAATCAAATTTTTAGGATATCAAATTGAACCCTTTTCATAATATAACCAGGTTCCATTCATCTAACCTGTTTTTCTGGAGGCATTTGAGTACAGTTCAGTACGTTCAGAGGTCAGAGCATGCATGAAAGTACAGAAGTGCTGCGTTTAATAACCATTATAGTTTGTGAGAATGTGACAGGTGAAGTTGAGATCTGACGACCTGAACTGTCTTAGTGTTTGTGAGCGGTCTTGAACACAGCCCTGCTGTACTGTCACGCGTGCTCCGGTACTCGAGCTGGACAGGCAGATGCCGGAGAGGAGGAGAGCGTCGGTAATAGGATTAAAGACCGCTGCATGTCTTTTCGATTTGTTTGGAGAATGTGTGCATAAAAACTAGTTGCAAAATAAAAAGATTAAGTGCTCATAGGTCCTTTTCAGTTGCTATCTACTGTATATCCCTGGAATGTTAAAAACAGTGCATTAAATATTAACATTACATTATGAACATTATAAACATGATGTGGTCTTAAAGTCGTCATGTGATGGTTTGTATAATGTATACACAATCATCTTTTTATTCTGTGTGAAAAAGAAATCTGGCTGAAACCCAGAAGTTCCAATAGCATACAACATCGACAAATAAGTCTGTTTAAACCAGGTTCACTCAGGATGTGTCTGAAACCAGGGAATATGTGAAGCAGTGTGCTCGAATAGAATACAGCACCTTCTGACCTGATGTTAACATCACGCAAGGTGTATGGGGTGTATGGGGTCAGAGCGGCTTCACAAAACACTTACACATCGCGTTTAAGCTCTACAGAGTGTGTAAAACCTCATCATTTTACACTAGCAGCACTAAAGCAGTCTGTCTGAGTTGTATTGATTTGAGAGCATGTTTGATTGCATACGGTTGCAGTTAAAAGTTTACATTCAGTCAGCATGAAGTGAGCAAGAATGTCACCGGAGTATTGCAGCGACCTTTTTGAACTGGTCTGGTTCTGGGACAGAAATTGATTAGACCGTGCTTAAGGCACTACTTCTTTGTACCATGTCCAGGTACAATTGCTCCTTACTGCACTTTCAGGAGACCACTGGATATCAGGAAGTAACTGAACTACTACGGTGTAACAGCACACCATCAGTGACAAATGGCAACTGCACCCATTCACTCAGGACGCGTTAAAAACCGAAGAAAGACATCTTGCCGAAGCATGTGCTAGCAGGATAACAGACATGTTCATAACTATTGGAACAGACCGGGCTCACAATATGATTGCTGCTGCAGGGAGTTTATCATTTGAAAGATTTTACTTTAACATTTGTTCATTTTCAAGATATCATACAACTACATATTGTTTCCTCTAACCAGTTTCTCATGCATTTCTTCATTCCACAATTGCACTTTACATTTAATTAAATTTAATACAAGTAAATCTGATTTTACAATTGTGATTAATCACAGTTAATGACGGTGGTTAAGTCGATTCAAATATTTAATTGATTGAAGTGTTTGTGCATGTACAGTATGTTTGTGTGTGTGTGCAGTACTGTACAAACGTCTTTGCACATGCAAATACATGCTATAGAGCAAAGATGTATAAAAATATAGCCTCAGGTACAGCTTGTGCAGTTTTATTAAGGATCTTATCTGCTTAGGTGTCCTGAACATCCTGCAGAACCCAGCGCAGTCCTTCTGAGGACTTTGTCGCACCTGCTTCTTTTTGATGCATGCAAAACCCAGAAACTTTTTTTTTTTCCCTTGAAAAGTGTTCCATTTTATGCTACTTTCTTTTCTGGCCTACAGATATTTCTATAATAACGTTTTTTTATTGTTGTTGTTGTCTGGAATGCTAATGCTTGGAAATTTTAAATGTTTATTGTACTGATTTAATAATAAAGTCTTATATATTAGTCTCTAATAGAGACTTTATATATTTATAAGACTTGTAAATTTTTGCATACATACTGTAGATAACTTGCTTCTTTCAAACACAGCTTAGAATGTGTAGTTTAAAAGAAAAAAGGACAAAACATCAGGGGAAAGCAGCGCCCCCTGGGGATTCATCAGTCCTCGAATCCTTAATTGGCTTTAATTGCCCCCCCTCTGTCATTCAAAAAGTGACACAAATTGTGTTGATTAAGAAAGCCCTGGGACATGTACAGTACGTGTTCTAACAGAAATCACTGATATTTAGAGAGAGAGAGAGACATGCGTCTTTAAAAGGCTGTATATTTACTGTTTAAACTGTAAAACCTGCCAGCTTGTTATAGTAAGAGAAGGCTTTCTCATAGATGTGCTGGAAATATTTACACATCCGTAATTATTACCAAACACTCCATTCATGCATACTTATCCCAGGATTCATATTTATAATACACTCATACTTAACATCATTTAAGCACACTTGTCTGGCAAGTCTGTATAATGTAACTATCTATTATCTGTTCTCGAGCTTTGTTTGTTTCCTCTTAATGCGTCTTCCTCATGCTGGTGGTTTCTCTTTGTCACCGTATTCTCCGGCTTCCTCATATTGATTCGAGTAAAACCTCCTTGCGACCACGTGTACTGTTAAAAGCCTCGTACAAATACAGTCCAATTGGAACTGGAGTTTAATGATGATGGATATGTTACAATCGCTGATATATTTGTATGTTAATCTGGAGAAAAGGATTTGAATGTTTACTGATGTCAATAGGAAATTATACTAAATGATAATCTAGGAATCAGTAAAACAAAAGTTTGGTGGGTTAAAGAAGAAAGTGCAGCAGTACCTCAGCATACAAGTTTCATTCTTAAGGGAACATTTCGTATTGCGAAACACATTTTCCCATAGGAAATAATATGAATGCAAATAATCCGTTCTGGCCATGCAAAATTATTATTGATATTACCAAGTTCCAACACTATAATCAAATTTTTGTATATAAAAACAACCAAACTTTTAGAATAGACATGTAGATGAAGTAAAATATTAAATAACTAGACATTAAACCTCACTTAACCTTAATTTCTGACTCCTCTTGCTGTTTTTACTGACCGCTTTAAAACTAAACTGAAAGTGGCTCTGTTTCCTTCTTGCTCCCGTCCTTGCCAATATTCGAGGGACCCTTGGTGGCATGTCTTCACAAAATCTTACACAAAATGCAAAAAAAAACAAAAAAAAACAAAAACAAAGTTATGTTAATTCGATTGGTTTAGCTTTTTAAACGCTTGGGAGTTTTGAACGGCTCCCGGACGTACTTGTTGCGTTCGACTCGGTTCGATCGCGCGTATGCTGAAAGTGCTTCATATGCCAAGGTAGATTTCTTGCAACATTTTAGTTCTTAAGGTGAAAATTCTTAAGGCTGGCAGCTTGTATGCCGAGGTCCCATTGTACAAGTGTAGCTTGTGTTTCTGATGTCACACGGAAACCTTGTGACCTCTGGATGATACCGCTGGCACAAAAACATACATGCTTGTATGCTCATAACATTTATATGAATTAAACGAAATACAATACATATGACTTCATTCTGTCAGACTGTCCTACATTTTGCTCAGACTGGCCGTATATATTTTCCCCTTTTCCCTTATTTTAGTCATTTTCTGAGATTGGCCCCCCTTTGCATCATTCGCGGCTTCACAGCAGTACATTTCTAAGAGAGCCTGTTATCTGTGTCCCTGTGCCGAGTTGTTGAAGTTATCGTACCAGACGTGATCTCTTCCACTCAGCCTTGTCGCTACATTTACAGGTATTCTGAGCCATATGCAGTTTTAAATGCCATCAATTTGTCTGATTTCTCGCTTAGATCTGGCTAGAGATTTTCCCCCCAACCTTGCTCTAACCCTAGCCATGCATGGCATCTTGGAGCTTGTACCGTAGACAGTTGCCGGGCAACATGACATTAGATATTGAATGGGAGTTATATTTGTGCCTCGAAGCAGAGCAAACCCCTCACCGTCTGTCCTGCCCCGCGCTGCGGTGTCTGAGGAAATGACGAACGGCTTTGAAATGGCCCGAGACTTGCTGCCAGAAATAAAGACGTCTAAATGTTCGCATTCATCGGGAGATGTTCTGTGCGCTTATTGGAAATCTTAAAAGACAGGAAGGTGGAAAATGAATTCCTCCACTGCCCCTAAACACTACAAGACTGTGGCCTAATTTCAGCTAATGAGTTCCACATTCCTGGGGATCGATGTGCCTGTGACGGCCCTGCGCAATCCCTGTAGTTTCGATCCGATGCGGCAGAGAAGCAGTGACCGTTTAAAAGCCGAACGCAGTGTCTGAGCATCAGCAGTGACGAGGCCACTTAAAGGCATGTGGCAGAGAAATGGAATAACGTATCGACTGAGCAGAATTGCATTGCATTCATCTTATTATCTCTTGAGGAATGCCACTGCTATATCCGCTTAGTTTTTTTTTGTTTCCCCCTCCAGCCTGGACGCCTAAGCAAATAAGATCCCCCTGCACTTGTTTATTGGACTCTGTTGTTCAGCTCATTTAAAGATTAATTAGCTCGTTTCTAAAAACAGAATAACTAGCCTGCCTGAGATGGGGCTAATTATCATTGGAGGTCGGCTGGCTGGCTGGCGGGCTGAGTGTGTTGTACACTAACTGCTGGAGCAGGTGTTGTGTCTTTGGCATGGATTAAGTTGACAAAGGAGAGGAAGAGGAAACTCTTTATGGATAAACTGCCTTGGGTTAAGAGTTCACATGAGTGGTGGGCATTTCTGATGAGAATGAAGTGATTTATTTAGCCGAAGGTCATTTCTGTGTCCCATGTCTGTGGTGTATAGGCGACACACAAGGAACTACTATCCGTCTCGCATCTGTGTTCGGTTGTTTATTGTACGGAGTCACTTTTCTTCTTTCTGCAACTCCAATGGTAGGAATTTGACCAAACTTTTCAGAAAGCATAGATGTGCATTAAGGGACCATTAGGGGATCATTTGGATTCATACTGTACATATTTTCTTACATTTTATACAAATTTCCATAATTTTCTTTTGCATCAATGACTATTGTTAAAAGCGCTATACAAATAAAATTGAATTAGTTGATGAAATTTTATTTCCTTTATTTCTTTCTAATGCTGTCCAATATACACTAACACCCTGGTTTAGTAATGTGACTACATTGTAATACGTAGGGGTGCTCCGATCAGGATTTTTGGGACCGATCTCCGATCACTTGAAGCTACTGTATATCGGCCGATACCGATTACAGGGTCTACTTACCATGTAGCATTATTTATTAAACTATATCTAACAACAATGTAAATTAAGCATTGAAATTACAAGAAGAGGAATATCATGAATTGACAACTGTATTTATTGTCAAGCAACATGTGCAAAACGTCAACTTAAAACAGAGCAGCCTGTGCTTGGTTAGTAATTGGGAACAGCTTAGAGCTCGACAAATACAATGTTCCTGTAGATTGTATAAAATGAAATTAAATAATAGACAAGTAGGACGTGAGTCGACGGAGGTTGTGCAAGGACCGTCAAAATTTTTACATGTTTAATTTTTTGCGTGGAAAGATGGAAACGTAAAATTAAACATGTTTAATTTCGACTGTAACGTAATCACGTAGAATTTACATTACTAAAGGGGTGGTGTTACTAGCACCCCTAGTAATACCAAATAACACCTTTTTGTTGCGGTGCACTACAGCTGAATGTGTTGCTCTGATGAGTTCTTAAGGTTTAATTTTGTATTGCAAAATGCATTTCCCTGTAGGAAAATGCAGATAATCTGCTCCAGCCACCAAAAAATATTACCAACATTGCCAATTTACAACACTATAATTATATTTTTGATTTTTGCACAAATATAATTTGTGATTTTTGCAAAAAAGTAAACTCTCTTCACATATATACACATGCATATTACATCACATGTATATTATAGTATAATCATAATAATTACACATCCCAACATTGCAACATTCAATGAAACAGCTAAACTTACTGCGACAGGTTAGAAGTCGTGTTTTTATATGCTGAAGTGCGCGTGTGTATTGTCAGATAGAGAAGACATCGCAGTATGAAGCTATTATTTTGCGAGCGAAACATGATTTGTATATGATGCCAGGGATGCCGGCTGAAAATTTTCTCCCACTATGCCGTCTGACTACAGCTCGGTTCGGTCGCTCGTATATCAAGAATGACTCGCGTGCCGAGGCAAATTACTTGCAAAATTTCAGTTCTGAATGCGGAACTTCTTATGGCGGGCCGAAGTACCGCTGTAGTTTCCTGGACAACCTGCTTGTATAGTTGATGTTTAATACTGTAGATTTGCATTAGCTATTTCATTGTGTCACCTGAGTGCGAAGCATAGGGATAACTATCCGTCATTTTCGTGCCAGTGTTGTCCGTCATCTGTCATCATCACACGTTTTATCCTCAACTCATCCGAAACCATTCATGGGAATCTGATCAAACCTTCACAGAACCTTAATCAGGAAACAGAGATGTGCACTAATTTATTTTTAGAAGCAGGCAGGGGACATATGTCTTCTGTGGAAGACGCATCCCCCTTTTTTTTTTTTGATAAACATATCCTCTCTCTTCTCTTCTCTATTAGTTTCTTTATTGAAGTGTGTACAGTAATATAGTGGCTATTATTGAAGTCATAAAAGCAGTCTATTGCTGAGTCAACAGCTGACATTAATGATGTTTATAGATCTATTTGTTTTTCAGAGGCCTGAATCCAACGTAAGTCATCAATCAAAAGGTTAATAATTAATAAATCATACAATCCAATCATAAACCTAATCTTAAATAATGGTGACTTGATGTTTTCACCACAGATATTAAACACACACACACACACAGCCCTCTTGCTTTCAGTGCTTTGAGAGGCATCATTCTGAAGCGATGCAAATCCACACAGATCAGATTTACACCAGCATTGCCTAAAGAATGACTGCTAAACCTCTAGCGAATCTGAATCAACTCATCAGCTCATTAGCGAACCCTTCAACTGAGCTGAATCAGTTGTGTTCGACTAGAAGCGCACTAAAGGCCACGGGTCCATATACTGTTTGCTGGTTTCTGCTTCACACAAGCTCGCACTATTTAAAGGGTCCTGTGTGGTGTATTATCACACATGAAATCTGTTTTTTAAGGAACGCTACCAGGCCGTGTCTTTAACTGTGTGCCATCTGAAGCAACCAGTGTGCGTGTGTGTGTGTGTGTGTGCGTGCGTGCGTGTGGGAGGGAAAGAAGCTCGCCTTGTGGTGATGCTACTCCATCTTTGTCTGATGTGGTGTTGACCCTTCAGCGTGAACAGTGTTTATTAACATGTAGATTGGCTCGCTGTAGCCTGAGGTGTGATGTGTTGTTCAGGGTTAGTCTGTTTGATGCTTTCTGTGCAAATTTATGCACATGCATGAAGTCTTCATAATGGCACGCCGTGCTGTATTTATCAGCATCTAATGTGTTTCAAGAGAGTCGCATTAAGATTCAGTTTCTTTTTAGTGTGTCTGTTATCGACCACTAAGCGTCTAACAATTAATCTTCCACTCACTAATGGGTCCTGAGGGGTAATGGTGAAGTAGTCATCTGTTGGAGTGGTCATCCTTGGCTTGTGTTACTGCCAATGTTTGTGGCTTAAGTATTGAAGACATGGAGTTATGCACTTGATTGCTTCATACCGTGCCCGGGAATGATTGTTCTCCCCCCCTCCTGTCTGCTCAGCTTTCACATTAGTAACATTGTTCTGGACCAGGGTACACTCTCTGATACATTAGGTGGCAGCATTCACCTAATGCTTAGGTGGCGCATCCACCAAAAAACACAAAGAAGAAGTGTACAAGCGAATGATATTTTGGCGCACACAGAGATTTGAGAGGAGATGGACAGCACTGATGAATAGTGGTCCACTTCCATGTTTAGTTATGGTTAGCATTCAGATTAGATTCGAGCCACTAGCAAGTACACCGCGCCATGCTCAAGACACCCCATTTTCAGCACATCAATCCGTACCCAGTTATTTAAGAGTGTTCATGTTGGCAAATGTATGCCGCAGTCCCTAGTGTGAAAGCACTGTAAATACACAGCTTACAGAACTACTCTCTAATCTGTTCCAGCACATAAGATTAGAATGAAATTTAACTCCATAATAGAATCGAAAGATTTGAAAAACATAAAAGAGCTAGTCCCTTTTGTCCCTGTCGTGGTCACGATAGAACAGTAAACTCAGGGCCATAAAATCAGCTAGTGGAAGTATACATAATCCGTCATTAGCAAGCGGTACGATATGTAAACCCAGGTAAGTCCATTCCACTTTCAGGTTGTAACGTCAAAAAAATGTTCAAAGGTTTGAGGGTGAACAAACCTCCCATTTTTCTAACCGGGCTTGGCTCGTAGTATGCAGTGGCTGGGTAGTATGGGGTGTGGCAACCCATCGACAGCAGGGCTTGAACTCGGATCCTTGAACTGAGCAAATGTAAAAGGATTTTAACTGAGCTTGAATTGGATAGTAGAGCTGTGCGATTTAATGGATGATGCAATTTATTTAATATTTTATTGGCCGATTTTTCGATAACTTGGATAAACTTGCAAATGTTGATTGGTCTGAAATTGGCGAATTAAACTTAAAACACAAAATACGAAGCGCTTGTATCGTCTGCGAAATTGGAGTTTGGAGCAGAAAGGGAAGATTATCCCTTTGTATTAGACATGATGAGACGGTGTTTTGTAAGTCAGAGGTTATTCATGACATCGTCCGCTCCTAACACGTCGTAGGTCTGCATCCCGAGTTTGTTTATACACGCCTGAAATAGCGATCATAGCTTAATAGCAACCCAGTCTGTCTGCCAGGTTACCAGCTTGCATTATTGATATGCTAATTGGATAGCACTTTAACATGCAAAACATTTCATTATCTCTCTTTCTATTGGCAGAGGTTGTAGCGATTTATCTGTGATTAACGCAGACACGTTGAACACGATTCGGGAACCCGAGGAACCTGGGGTAGTCGAGCATGGCTCAGCTTTGTGCAGATTTTTTTTTTTTTTCCTTCCCTGGTGCGATATCATTCATGGAGAATCTAGTTCTTGATTCCAACGTCTACCTTGTTTACCCCAAGGTGCAGAGCTTTGCATTAGAACCAGCCAATTTCATGGCTGTTGAGCGTCTAGAGCGATGACATTGATTACTCTTTGCCGCAGAGCCGTGCCTCTGATTCGTCTGTGTGCTTTCCCTTCTTGGTGCTGCGTCACCCTGGAACTTTATACGTGATTATCCCAGATCTTGGCCCTGAGCCTCTGCATAAACCACTTAAATAGTCATGTTCGTCTGCCTGATGGACTTTTTTTTTTTTGGGTTATATCTCAGTTGGAGCCTTTTTGATAATGAGCTCTCTGGCTTTTCCACCACACACTGTTTATTATCTCTATTCTTTGAATTTTTTTTTCTTTTTTGACAGTATACTCACTCTCTAACCCATGCTTGTTTTTCTTTTTTTCCCCCATTTTCCCCCGTCTTTCTCAGCTGGTTGGTGGAGAGTTTGATCTGGAGATGAACTTCATCATCCAGGATGCGGAGAGCATCACGTGCATGGTGGAGCTGCTGGAACACTGCGAAGTCACGTGCCAGGCCGAGATTTGGAGCATGTTCACAGCCATCTTGCGCAAGAGCGTGCGCAACCTGCAGACCTGCACGGAAGTGGGTCTCATACAGCAGGTGCTGCAGAAGATGAGCTCCGTTGACGACATGATCGCAGGTACTAATGGCTCATGCTCAGCTTTCAAGTCTGGCTAGGATCATTTACACGAAGGTATCGCAAGAGATCATAACTCGTCTGATGTTTAGTCTGGAGTCGGAATTCACAGCAGTAGCAAATCACTGCATTAGAAAAATGATTTTTGGTTGTTTTTTGTTTTTGTTTTTTTGTCTGTTTGGTGTATAGAAATTATATTTCCATTCAATATAGACATTCTCATAAGGAGCTTTCATGTAAATTTAAATCCCTAATGAACAAGCCAGAGATGACAATGGCAAGGAAACAAAAACCTTGAGAGGAGCCAGACTCGTCTGGGGAACAGTAAATAGTGGCATCATGAATCATTGCACTTTCCCAGCTGTATACTGTAACAGCAAACAATACTGAGTGTGTTATAAGGATGCTCTGTATGAGAGTATTGTAAATATGAGTTCTGGAACAAAGTAAAGGATAGTCTATCATTGCAAGATCATAACAAATCACACAGTCCACTAGCAGCGCAGCGACCTGCAACATCAAGGTGAGTGGGGTTTGATTCTATTTATAGTATATTCTATTTAAGTCAATCCAATTCACTTTTATTGAATTTAAGGACAGGGGTAGCTCAGTTGTTAACAGTCCAGAAGGTCCCAGGTTCAAACCCCACCACCAAGGTGCCACTGTTGGGCCCTTAACCCTCAACTGCTCTGATGTCTAATGAAAATGTAAGTCGCTCAGGATAAGGGCGTTCGCCAAATGCCATAAGTGTAGATTTCCAGAAATTAAAATATGTATACATTTCTTTAGCTTTATCAGATTGTCCCTAATGAGCAATCCGGAGGTGACGGTGTTGGCAAGGGAAAACTCCACGAGAAGTCATGAGGAAGAAACACTAAGAGGAACCAGACTCAAAAGTGAAACCCATTTTCACTTGCTTGATACAATGATCGCAGGACCATAAATGTGAAGGACCATAAATGTTTGTTAACTTAAAGTCCATATTGTTAAGGTTATCAACTGTTCACTGATGGAGGCTTGGATACAAAACTGTTCATGGAGTCCTCTATATTTCTGCTGCTCATTTTAAATTCATATTGAGGCTTTAGCAAGATTATAATATCAGTTATTACCCCCCTTTTTTTTTTTTTGTATTAACAAATCCCAAGTGAATTGCCGGGTTTCAGCCTCATGACTGCTTGCTCGTTATTTAGGGCTTAAAAATGACTCACAGTTGAAGGTGAAACTCTGTGCTGCTGTTCCTCACTTACTTGTCTTTAGATGGCTCTAGCTGTCTGCTGTGGATAAAACCTTCTCAAACCTAATCAACATGTCAAAACCCTAACTGGGATTTTCTCCAAAACCTAGAGAAGAACTTGCTGGATGCTGGATTAAGCAGTCAGACAATTAGCTGGAACAGGAAGACTGGCAGGTGGTATGCAAGGTTAAGAAGAAGAAGGAGCCTTCGTCATTATACAGTGTACAACGATTAGGGGTGTTGTAGACAGCAACACAGACAGACTAAGGTACAAGATCGATATTGGACACGTGTATGGTAATTAAATGATGAGTAGAGAGACGAGCATTATTGCACAAACCAAACTGTGATTATTCCACCAGCCATGACGTGTTGTGTTCATCATGTCGAAATTATGATTGGTCTGTTTATAATTGCACCGGCGCATGTAGTGATAACGTACAGTAGATAGGTAAGAAGAATGATAGTAATAAAAAGACAGATAAATGATTGCACTAGTTCTATAGTTGTATAAAGACTACAGAGCATTATTGTCAAGGCATCTCCTTAGTGCTGTAAATCTAAAGGTGATCATCTTACACATACCCAGGAGAGCACAAGCAGGATATGAACAGAACTTATAGGATTTTTTTTTTTTATTATAGGAAGTGCCAGATTTATTGTGTCAATCCTTCTAAAAATGAATCGTCTCTCATCTAGCTTTGTGAAATCAAGCCCGGTGTCTGCACTTACTTACTGTTAGTCGTTCATGGAAATTTATTCTATTTAATTCTGACAATTTTTAATGGAACAAAATCGTGACAGCCGTGGAGTATTTTTAAACTAGTCCAATTTCGGGTAAGTCCAGATGCCTGTCTTGGCCTCCTGCGACTCCTACAACAGAGCTGTTCAGTAGGGCGAGCGAGGGGCAGCATGATTCCCGCCCCAGTGGGCCTCTATTAGTGCTCGTTGCCGCTCCTGTGCGATATTAAGTCTGTCAGAGCTACATGAGGAAAGCGCTTGCTGTCTTGTCATTGTGGAACATCATGTGAAGCGAGCAAATCACTGGAACATTGGCTTATGTCTGTTAAACAGCATTTTTAAATTTTTTAAAAATCATTGGTCACTTTAAAGAGGTCATTAGTATTGGTATAAAATTGAAAGCATTATGGGGTTGTGAATGGGAACATTATGAAGATTAACTCGAGGGTGATTAATATTGTCTGAGGTTCAAGCATACAGGGGAATATTTCCCTAGTGTGGCTTCCTGCCTTTTTGTAATATTACAGTGTGTTCTAGGTTATTAGCATAATTGTTAATGCATTCTTATGAATTATTTATGAGGACAAAGTATTTTTCTGCTTGAAAAAAAGAAAGTAAGGATTTGAAATTGCATGTTTAGCTAAACTTCTGACTTTAGTGTTCTCTCTCTCTCTCTCTCTCTCTCTCTCTCTCTCTCTCTCTCTCTCTCTCAGACCTCTTGGTGGATATGCTGGGAGTTCTGGCCAGCTACAGTATCACAGTTAAAGAGCTGAAGCTGCTGTTTAGTATGCTGAGAGGCGATAATGGTGTATGGGTGAGTAAAATACACATATTCCCTCAACATGAATTGATCTACGCACAGCTCGCTGTGAGACATTTGGACAGAATCCGAATCTTTGGGGAATTTTAAACGGGCAGATGCATCCCCTAATCAGGAAACATCTTGAGGTCTGACGTCAATGAGGTCCAGAGCCTGAGGGGAGAATTGTGCTACAGGCCACCTCAGTACAAGTCGGCAGGAATGATGGACAGGCTATTGATTATTTAATGTTTGGATGTACACCAGGGTCATAGCAGAATATGGATTTTTTTTTTCTTTCATTTCGTAATCTCATCCATACTTAATGAAATGGCAGTGGTGGCTGTGGTCTACTGATCAGAAGGTTGCAAGTTGAAGCCCCAGCACAGACAAGCTGCTTCTGTTAACCCCATGGGCTTGGCTGCTCCAAGGGCACTGCGTCACGGCTAACCCTGTCCTCTTCCCCCAACTTCCTAACATACTGAAATCTGTGGGAAAAAAAGAATCTCTCATTGCACTGTACAGCTAAGAGGAAGAAAAGCCGTCTCTTCCACTCTGTCAGTCAGTGAGATGCTATTTCTAATTAAGGACACTTGGCGCTCGTCTCCTCTCTATGAGTGGCAGTTCAAGAAGATGCCATGGTGGCTTTTTGTACGTCTTTGAGGAAGCATGTGTTACAGTTCACCACACAGGGTTTTTTTTTTTTTTTTTCTTTTGAGGAAGAAAATTTCTATTTCTAAGAAAAGTATTTTTTTAGTAAAGTCCGTCAGCTCTTATTATCCATTCTTTTAAACAACCTTCTTTGTCTCCTTTTTGTCTCTGGTCTTTCTGAAGCCGAGGCACGCAATCAAGCTGCTGTCTGTCCTGAACCAGATGCCTCAGAGACATGGCCCAGATACCTTCTTCAACTTCCCAGGACGCAGTGCAGCGGTGAGACTCTCTCTCTCTCTCTCTCTATCTTTCCTTCTCTTCCTCACAGCCTGTCTTAAAATTAGACTAATATATACAGTACTTCTATCAGTATATACACTGCCTGGCCAAAAGAAACAAAAGTCATACACATTAATAATTCCTCCAGCTGTGTTTAGCTCTGGTTTACAGTGTGTATCAGCGTGTCCAGTTCATGTGTTCACTACGAGTCCTCTGTAAAGACCATAAGGGAAGAAAAACTCCATAGATTTGTTAACTTGGTCATTCAGTACCTTCAGGTCATCAGCTGACTTTATTTTATTGCCAAAGAACTTTACTGCACCCAGACCAGACGAACTGAAGTAACCCCAGATCATAACGCTGCCTGCAGAGGCTTGTACAGTGGCCACTATGCATCAGTCTCACTAATAAAGCCAGACTGCTACTGTAGTACCAGTCATGTCATTCTTGTCACATTGTGCACGTGGAACTGTTGATTCTTGATACGAAGCATGTACGTGATCTCGGATCATGATCATTCATGATTATATTTTTCCCAACAATATTTCTCTTTCCTAGAATGGATGGTTCATGGTTCGTTACTATTTTTCCAGTTGTTAATAATGTGTTCGACAGTTCAACCAAGTCTCATTCATTTGGCCCGGCAGTGTAAAACATATTAAAATGTGTTACTTATAATGTCTCTTAAAAAGTTTTAAAAGTTGTCAGAGACGAGTGTCCTAGCTCCTAAATCTGCATGTTCTCTTTTTAACAAGTACTTTGCTTTGCTTCTCCTGCTCATGCATTTATTCCTGTCTTTAAGTTTGTGTTCTCATGTGGTGTGTATACAATGTCTTCTCTGTCCAGGCCATTGCTTTGCCTCCTATTGCTAAGTGGCCTTACCAGAACGGGTTCACTCTCAACACATGGTTCCGAATGGATCCTCTGAACAATATCAATGTAGACAAGGACAAACCCTACCTATACTGGTAAGCACTGCCATCCTGTACCAGAGTTCTTCCCTGGTCCAGGCTCCTTATTATAACTGTAAAACACCATATTAAACTAAATGCCAGTGATCTCACGGATCTAAAGTTAAATGAATAGATATACTGTATAGTAGCAGATGAAAGATCGGACACAAGTTTGCATTTACATTCTAGAACAATACTGGATTAAAAAAAATTTTAAACTATGTATTATGGCATTACGTTATTATGGTCAGTTGTTATTTTAAGACCAAAACTTACCTTTTCTAGTTAGAAATTAGAGTTACCAGCCTCAGAAATTAACAGCACTGCAGAATGGAGGTGTTACTGTATGAGTACAGTAGATATAAGTAGCAGATGCATCTCAGCTGTTCATATGCTGTAGATGATTGCATATTTTGGATGCCTTCAGCATGGTTTTTCAATGAGGAAAGAAATAATAATAATAAAAAAAAAAAAACAGGAGAAACTATAGAGCTAGAAACTGTGTCCAAATTTTAGACAGGTGGTGTGTCTATGAGACTGATGTGTTACGCTTTTATGTGCGTGTATACACTACCTGCGCTGTTATTTTATTAAGTGTTGGCCTATATTTCATGTTACTAAGAAAAGCTCTGTGCTGAAAGGTGTCCTGCTGGGTGGTGTAGGTAAATATCTGACTAGCTGAATGTCACAAGGAGAAATGCAAGAAAGAAAGAGAAAGCTGTAGCGAGATGCCTTGGATTTCTTGTTAACTTGTGCTTAGTCGCTTCATATTAATATATTTTAGTTTAATTACCCTTCAGGAAAAAAAAAGCCAAATGGTTGAGTCAAAGAAACCTGAAATAGCTTTATTATTGTGAAAAGCTTTATATACTGCATGTTGTTTTAAAGACTAAGACCATCTACACTCATTTTGGAACCGTGAATTTTGATCTTTTATTATTCTCATGGTTTATTTTGAGTCCGTTCAGTTTGAGAAGCCAAGCTCCACCAGTTTATTAGCGTTTAGTATGATGAAGAACTTGCCTAAAGGTTCTTGTGCAGGTGTGTGTACACGCAGTAGACCATTAGAGAGAATGTACCAAATAAAACCTTGTTTATTTTATTAGAAGTCATGTGTGTGAGTAATGGCATCAACCGTTCATTATATTATACATATACTGTATGTGTGTGTGTGTGTGTGTGTGTGTGTGTGTGTGTGTGTGTGTGTGTGTGAGAGGAAAGCACACTGCACACATACGGACAGCTAAAAACATTGTTCTCATTAGTTATTATGGCAAATGAAAGATGTTTGTTGGGACGGCGAGTGTCTGCAACACAGCGAGGAGGGAGGATATAAGCGAGCGGTAATTTGTGCTGAAACGCCGAGGCTCCTCTCGCTCGTGTAAATCATTTCGTGCAGCGTGTCAAGTGACTTTCTTAAAACAAAAACATACATCTTAAAAGACGGACCTCTACTTTTTAGTACGATCAATGTTTCCCCCAGTATTTCCCTTCTGTGTCGGAATATCAAATGGTGTAGACCTGGACAGACTTGTCGTGTGTGTGAGGTACTGTATTTCTGTAAAGCCTCAAGTGAAACTCGTGTCTAATGCGGATGCATTCTGTAAGTGTTCGCGTCCAGGCCAAATCTAATGTATGATCTCTGCTATAAAATGTTTCATAAAGTGGTTTGTGTCAAAACAGTGTTTTTTAAAATCACACAGCTGTATTTTTGATTCTTTGTCCAATTGATTTGGGAGGCTTTCTTTCTGCACTTACTGTATACTGATGATAACATCTCATTATGTAGAGTAACATGCTGAATCCCGAGAGAGAGAGAGAGAGAGAGAGAGAGAGAGAGCTGCCTTCTCAACAGATCGCGTTTCGCTTGCGAATGCTGTTCTTTATGCTCCAGCCTGACACAGCTGCACGCATGCACACAGCTGTGTTCCTCTGGAGTTCTCTTATACCGTTAAGTAGCAGTTTAACAGTACACGCGTACGAATTCGTACAGTTCGGGACAGGAGGTTCGGCTTGATGTGTATGTGTGTGTTACAGTGAACTCAGAGAGAGAGACCTCGTAAAAGCTAGACTCTCTCCATTAATTTCTCTCCAGAAATAATCTCTCCATTTTTCCGTTAATCAACTATAGGCAGTGTTTCTGATTTAGCAAATGAACATACTGTATATGTGTGTTGATTAATCTTAGGTTAATACTATATGTAGGATACAGTGGTGTAGTACAGGGCATTTAACGGCAGGACGCTTCACTTTGTTCATTTCTGATGCTGTTGATTTGACGTCATTCTGTAGACAGAAAGCGAAGTGGTATCTTACTGTATATCATGACGTTCTCCCCATTTACTCTGTCAAGAAAGAGCAGTTTCCTGCAAAGATAGTAACAGCGCCATCACCAGGAGCACATAGTGCAAATAATCATATTAATCAATAAACATATCCTTCAACTATACATTATTTAACAGAACTATTGTTTGCACGTTTTTGTTAGAGATTACTGTAAGATTACACCTAGATTCCTAGACGTCCGTATGTTTTTACTGTAGTATGTACCTTTTTTATGCATTTCTTATATTTTCATGAAATTATGGCCAGATATAAGTTTGTACAGGATTATATATAAATGTACAATAAAAAAATGGGTTTGTACCAATGGATTCAAAACCGAGGTATGTTTCAAACCATGACTTTTGTGTATCGCTACACCCATACTGGTAAGCTAGTCTGACATATTCTGGTCTGAATGACCTAAATGAATGTAATCTGACACTACTACAGAAAAATATTTGTGTACTATTTTATTACAAAAGTACTACGTGAAGTGAAAAGTAGACGTGTGACTAAGGTAAGTAAAAATAGTCATTTATTTGTCCTTCGATGTAATCAGTGCGCTGAGTGAAATTCCCAGGATGAGCCTAGTGCTTTGATTGTGGTACAAGTGCATCTACAAAGGCAAAACTGAGTTTATATTTCAGTCTACACTAAAAAAAAATTTTTTTTTAAACTGGGCTCCTTCTGGGAGTAACACGTGTATATGGTGAAGAACTGGAAAGTTTAATATTTGAACCCAACGCTCTGCTGTGTTTGAGGAGTTCAATGTCATCTTTTCTTGCCTCTCTGCAACCTTTCTGTCCTAGTTTCCGAACGAGCAAAGGAATCGGATACTCTGCCCATTTCGTGGGGAACTGCTTGATCGTGACATCACTGAAGTCCAAAGGCAAAGGCTTCCAGCACTGCGTGAAATACGACTTCCAGCCCAGGAAGGTCAGACTGGTGCATTCCACCACACCTCGGCACTTAGTGCTTCACACATCTTTTCCATCAAGTATCAACTAAACAAGCTGCTTTCCCTGGAGAGTATACGGCTGACATGCTATTATTAATACCTCTAATCTCTAGCAAATTTCCTAGAATTGAATTGGCCCTGTAGTCCTGCAGAGATTTCCACTGGACCTTCCCAGTAAATATCAGCAGCTTATAGCTTAATAATAAAAGAATCTTTTTCTTTTTTTATTTCATTGTTTTGCTCATATATTCTAGACTATTTTAATTTCAATGATTACAGTTTACTTATGAAAATCAAACATTCAGGATGTGGAATTCGTCATTTGTAGCCATTTTCCTGAAGGGTTTGTGCAGCATGGTGGCTCTTGATTTAATGACTCGAGCCTCCCTCATTCATTTGTGTACTGAACTAGACTGGGGGATACACGGACAGTTAAGCAGTATGAATAGTAAGCCTTGGTCTTCTTTTTGGTATGAACTAACTAGTTCAGACAAGGATCATCTCACAAATGATGGAGTTGCTGTGACCCAGTTGTCTAGACATCACAACTTGACCCTTCCATTTTAAATCAAATCCTTAATCTTGTCCAACACAAGTGTTTAAAATGGACAAAATGTTCACTTCCTGCCTAATACAGTACCGTATATCCCAGCTACCTCCAGGCAACTGTACTGTAGCTACTGTGACAAGGATCAAATTGGGATGGCTAGACTACAGGGTCAGACTAAGTCCAAAACTGCAGCACATGTGGGATGTTCTCGTTCTGCAGTGGACAGAGTTTGGCAAAAGTGATCCACGGAAGGAAACTGGTGCAAAGGTGACAGGCTCATTAGTGCACATGCGGAGCAAATGCAAACCCAGTAGAAGAGCTACTGTACTTCAGATTCCTGAACAGGTTAATCTTGGCTGCAAATGATGTTGGAACACTGAGCACATCACTGTTTTGGGGGCAAAAGGAGGATATATATTGTGATGTTCTTGGCATGGAATGTTAAAACAAAAAGAAATCTAAATCATTGTGGCGAGTATGATAGTGTGTCTGAGAAGCGTCTGAGTTTAATCCTGGCTCTGCTGTGCTCGGACATTTGAGGTGGAGCCGCGCTAAATTGACGTTAGATGGGAAATTCTGCACTCAGGACGCATTCATGTGTAAACTCTCTGGTATCTAGGTTAATAAAAGAGCAGAAGTGTACCTTTTATATGTTAGAGTAGAACAACAGATCACTTCTATGACAAATCTAAAGAAACATTAAATAGTTGTATTTCTTTTTCTTAATAAGTCTTATTTATGACAAGAATTTTAGACCGGGGCAAAAAGCCCTTCAGCGGTCAGGAGTCACTGGGATCAGGAAAACAGCTTTTCTAAGAAACGGATTATATTGATCTTTACAGAATAAGAAAGGTGTTAAATGATATTAGTGTGATCCAAGTGCAAGTGTTAGTAGACTAAACCGAAAAGCAGTATCAAAGAGTGATGAAGAAACAACAGCTTCCACTAAGATCACGCTACAAAAGAATGTAAAGACGAGTGGGGAAGTAGATCAATGATGTTTCTGCTTATAAATGTGATCGAAATAGATTTGTAATATTTTATATAATACAGTTATATGGAGATTTACTGTCCAAGTCGCCATTTTAAGGGTCAGAATTATTGGGCCGTATCAATCAAGAAAAACAACTAAGGAATTTTTTAAATAACCAAAACTGTGTTAACCGTTAACGTTCAACATATTATGAAAGCATTTATGGACAGTGCTGAAATGTCAACTTTGTGGAAGAAATGTGGTCAGAAAAAACTATCATGATTAAAATCATTTATTCACTTGAACGTGCATGGTAAAAAAAATCAACAGTAAAAATGATGCTGTAAATATGTTTAATAATGAGAGTAAGAGCATTCCCATATGGATACAATATGAGGAGAACTCGCAGGATTGGGACTAAACAGCTAAACACTTGTTAGTGAGACTAATCAGCATCAGGGTAAGAAGGGAAGCGCATGAAGTGATGCTCCCATCATGCATAGTGGCCACTGTACACACCTCTAGTCTCTGTGGTGTTACTGTATGCTCTAGACTCAGGAATGTTATGAGGCAATAAAATGCAGTCAGCTGATGACCTGAACGTACTGAATGACCAGGTTATTATCACATCAATGGGGGTTTTGCGTCCCTGATGGCACGGGGATGTTCCAGGACTCAGATTGTGATCGAGTGGTGCTGGGAGCACGAGGACGTTGCGTGCTGTAATCAAAGCGGCAGGTGATTGAATGAAATCATAGTGTGTGTGACTAGTCAATGGATGGAACAAATATGTGGCGGGACTTTTCCTTTTTTTTTTCAGCTCTGCAAAAAAATTGGCCGAAACTTGGGAATTCTCAAGAAAATTGCGCATTGCACATTTCTGTGCGTGATCATAAGGCAGCATTCAGCAGGCATGGATTGAGCGAGTGACACGGGAGCACTGCGGACGTCTTTTTGATCCAGCAAGTTTCATACTAAATTCTGATTGTTGTATAGAAATTACTGTAAATTGCATAAATTGACAAACTATTCTAATTATTTAGTTTGACGTAATTAAAATAAATAAAAAAAACGTCAATGTCTTTAAAGCATTAAATTTTACTTTTATCCGAACGCTTTTGGGCACCACTGCAAATTCCCGTAAGATTCCCACATGAATACTGTTGGATATAAAACTTCTGCACTGATTAAGCGATCAGGTGCTAATTGGAATGTGCACAGCAATAGTGTGTGTGTGTGTGTGTGTGTGTGTGTGTGTGTGTGTCTCAGAGGGGTAACTCTGCAGCACACAGGCTTTCGGACACCGCACTGATGTCACCACTGTTTTGCTTATATAGTATATGACATGAGAATTAAAATCCTCGTTAAGTTCCCTCACTGCTCGGCCGCAGTGAATGGATCCATCTGGAGTGCTAGGTGCAAACACACACATATGTTCTCACAGGAACACACACTGAAGACCTGGCAGCACTGTAGGTGACACGCTGGTGCTCACACTCTAGCACATCTCAGCACGGCACGAGGGGGCAGCAGCTGGACAGTAGCACTGCGTTTCCCTCCCTCAGACACCTGCGCTCACCCTCTCTCCATCTCGCTCACTCACTCACACACACACACACACACACACACACACACACACACACACACACACACACACACTATCAAAAAGCGCCAATCTCCCACCACTACATCTGGATTTATCTGGTTTAACCTCAGACCTCCCAGATTTCCGCTTCACACTCCAGCGGCACGCATCGTCCAATACGAAATGAATCTTAAACACGGCAGATATTTGACGCGCGGTGCCGCCTGCAGATGGTTCTCAGAGGAGAAGAACAGTGGATTGGCTGCCCGTTGGAATGAAATTTGCCAGATCTCCCAGAATCTCACACACACGTGTACACGCGCACACACACACACACTCACACACACACACACACGCACTGTGATGGTGCAGGCTGCTGGAACGTGCGCTCTGCGTAGCAATGAAGCTTGCTCACCTAATTAGCGCGCTACCTTGTCGGGCGATTGGAACAGCTCTGTGTGTGTGCTGTGCATGGGCGAGAGGGGGATAGTCAAAGTTAAGAAAGACAGAAAAAACAAGGTGAGAGAGCCAAACGCAGATTATTCTAGAGATTTAGTGCACTCTGAATGATCTGAGTGATTTAACTCACTTTAGCTTCGGTTTGAGTATGAGCGACCATGACATTACCATATCAGCCAAGTCTAAATCCATGCCTTCCCCAGGTACGGTTTAATCTCCAACATGCCGCCTGCTGAAAAACACAGTGTTACATTCATGTTCGACACTCTTCCTATGACTGAGGAGCAACTGACAAACTGAACATGCTGTGCATCCATGCAAATAAATGATGGTTAAGATAAAGTCAAGGCCATTTAAACTAGCTGGAAGATGCAGAGGAGTCAGTCGAGCAGAAACCACTGTGTGCTGTGATACCACTAATTACACCCTACAAAGTGTTGTGACTCACAGCTTGTATTACAATAAAAGTAAAGGGGTTTGTAGAAACATCCTACAAGGTCATTCGTAATTGTTTTAAAATGTTGACAGGTTGTTTAGCGAAAAAGACGCCACAGCAGGACATTATGCAATGCCCACGCGTTGGTGTTACTGAGGCGCGACCAAAGTTTCCGTGAGTTTGATTGTAACTTTGGTAAAAGCTTGGAAAACAAATAGGACAAAATATAAGAACCTTTTTTTTGGGTTGATCATCACCCAAAACGTTCAAGAATAAGAGAAGACTTTCTTATAAACAAGAAACTAAAAAGTACAATCATAATGATGCATAATTTTCAATACTCATTATTGACACATGATATTTTTTTCCTGGTTTAAATTATTATTTATTTATTTATTTTTTTTTATACAAGACTCTGTAGCCAGTGTTGTCTGGTTATGTTGCACCGATGCAAGTGATGAGGTTGTTAAATATCATGATATTACACATAATAACAGTGTGGCCTTAGAACACGTCTGATTTTAACCAGGCTTTTTCTTTGTCTCATTATTGTCTCCGTTGTTCTCTCCTTTGTGGTGCAGTGGTACATGATCAGCATTGTGCACATCTACAACCGCTGGAGGAACAGTGAAATCCGCTGCTACGTCAACGGCCAGCTCGTCTCTTACGGCGACATGGCCTGGCACGTCAACACCAACGATGTAAGTTTCTTTCTTATGATCAGCACCTCTACTTTAGATAAGCGTTTCTCTGCCCGAGGATAAGAGAAGCAGCAAAGACGAGGATTAAATGATGATGGGTTAAACTCTGCAGCAGGAGGAGGTGATAAATCAGACCTCTTGGGTTGCTTGTGTGTGTGTTAGTGTGTATTTTGTGTACATGAGATTCAATTCAAGACAGAGATACAGTATGTACTGTATGTATAAGTGAAAGCACACAGGAATCGAGTGAACAAGTTCAGAAGGCTCCACAGGAAGCTGTCCGATACGCAGAACAGATGCCCTGATAAACCAATGCTATCCACTCCATCTCCCACCTCTCTGGTTTCCGCCATCCCTCCCCTTCTTTCTCTGCTTCAGAGTTATGATAAATGTTTCCTCGGCTCTTCGGAGACGGCCGATGCCAATCGGGTTTTCTGTGGCCAGCTTGGGGCCGTGTATGTGTTCAGCGAGGCACTTAACCCAGCGCAGATCTTCGCCATTCATCAGCTGGGACCCGGATACAAGGTAACACACCCAAAATTCCTGATAAATATTAGGATAATGACTTAATCTAATGTAATGGATTGTTATATTATTATGTAAAAAATATATCAAAACAAATACATAAATGTATGAAATATTTCAGCATTAGCGTTCGAATCTCATCCATCTGCACGGAAACTAAATGCAGACAGTCGAGATTGGAACCCCAACGCCGAAGGTGTGAGGCGACAGTGCGGACCACTAAACCACTGTGCAGCCCATTTTTGTATTTGTACTTTTTAATATAATCAAGGTGCAAGGTGACCATATTGACCAGTAAATCACTGTCACCTCACACCACAAGCGTTGGGGTTTGAATCTCATTTGTCAGAGTTTCCACGTTCCAAGACATGCAGAGTAGGCTACCTGGTGATTCCTGATTGCCCATAGTGTGCATGTGTGTGTGTGTGTGCCCTGTGATGGGTCGACACCCTTTTCAGGTGTACCCTGCCTTGTGCCATGAGTTCCCTGGGTTGGCTCCAGGCCTCCTGCCACTATACACATTGAAAAACGGATGGATGAATACAAAAATAAAAGTGGAATTGTGTACATTATTCATAGTATTTTCCTATATGTTCGTTAATTTGCTCTGAATCACTCAGGTACACACAACTTAAATACCGAGTACACACAACGCAACACAAATGTGGCATATGGACCTTTTATTTTGTCTCTATGTTGCTCAGAATCATTACTGTTAGGAGTAGAGTTACTGCATGCTTCATTTCCTTTCTGACAACTTCTGAACCTGCAATATCTGAAAAACATGAAAAACATGTCATCAGTGTACAAGCAGCCGATTTTTCCCAAGCTGATCCAGTGAGTGTCATTCCTGTATAAACGATTTGCTCTTCAGCTACATGATTCATAACATCGTTGCACATCAGGATTTTAAATGTCGATCAGAGCATATTTGAACGAGTGTGTGATTTTAATGCGTCTGTATTGAGTTACGCTTCACAAAAGCATGACAAAGTGTGCATTAGGAGAATAAACAAATATTGTTCTGTTATTGATGGATGTGTGTTATTTGACTTCTAGAGACAGTGTGTATTGGAATTACCTAAAGTGGACACAAATCTGTTCCATGAGAAGAGATGTTTATTTAAATTTTTTTTTGGTTAAGTGCTACATTATTCCCCTCAGTGATAATTGATGTCCTCATTCAATAAGGAAAATGTGCTAGAGTTACAGTAACAAACATATTTAACTGACATCATCTCCAACACATTTTTAAATATTTTTAGAAGTCTTATATTAAAGATTTAGCTAACATTAGTCAAGGAACATTGAAAAAAAGACAAGAATGGCCAAATGAAAGAAAGCTCTGAGTGGAGCAGTGAAAGTTCTCGGGTACAGTCATCCCAGGCAGACTCGGTCAGTATTCACTGATCATTATCAGATAATGGCACAAATTGTTAGGGCCCTGGGATCGTTTCTGAGAACTCTTGACCCCAAAGTCTGGCTCATTTTCATCAGTGAGAACACAATCGCTCGGCAACCGTGCTCGAGTCCACTTGAGTTGGTCTCTGTGCTGTCCTGGGTCTGGGATAGCTCAGTGGTTAAGGCATTGGACTACGATTCAGAAGGTCCCAGGTTCAAATCAAATGTCGCTCTGGATAAGGGCGTCTGCCAAATGATTAAATGTAAGAATGATACAGCATACTGTGCTTGGACATGAACCGAATCAGCAATCTCTCCTCTGAAATGTTTGTGCGCCAGTCTCATCACTGACTGTGTGCTAGTTTCATCCTCTGGATCTACTATACACAGCCAGAGCCGATAAAGTAGGAAAGCACACAAGAGTGTTGCTCTTGACATTTTCCCAGAAAGAGCAACAATATTAGGCATACTGTAGCAGATCAGTCAGCATACTTTTTTCCCTCTTCTCCGCTTGTGTTTAATGGTGGCTCACAAATCAAGTACCTGTAGGTGCATACTGCCACCTACTGTATCGGAGGGTGTAAATACACAGGTTTTAATCAATGTGACCACCGGCCAATGGGGGACTCGGGAGGGGAGCAATCGTTCCTGGGCATGGTGAATCGGTGAAAAAGTTTTTTGTCCCCACATCTCCAGTTTAAATCAACATGGCTACAAGAGTTCACTTGGTTATGTTATGGAAAGGATTACGTTTTGGCTCCTAAAAAAATTATTAGGCTCCTAAATATATGTATTTTGGGTTTAGGTTTTAGTCAAAGTCTTCTAAAGATTTATGTTTGTCTGGAGCAGTATGTAAATACCACATCTAATATGATAAGTGTCCACAGTAAGAGTTTTAGGACTATTGAATGTCATGGTGTTTTATGTACTGCTACAGCTAATTGACTCTGAAGGACCTTGTCACACAGCTGTCTTTCTGATGGCATATTTGAACTACTACATAATTCTCAACCGATCACATTGAAGGTGACAATCCTTTGGAGTGTGGAGGTGTGGATCACATTGTGTGGTTTCTAAAGCAAGAGACTAAAGTGTGAACTGATCACAATTCAAATATGCAGCGACTGATCGCTCTAAATGAAGCTTATACGTATATATGAGCTTTTGTTATGAGCTCTCTCTCTTATTCTCTCTCTCTCTCGCTCTCTCTCTTATTCGCTCTCTCTCTCTCGCTCTCTCTCTCTTATTCGCTCTCTTTCTCTCTCTCTCTCTCTCTCTCGCTCTCTCTTTCTCTCTCTCTCTCTCTCTCTCTCGCGCTCTCTCTCTCTCTCTTATTCGCTCTCTCTCTTATTCGCTCTCTCTCTCTTATTCGCTCTCTCTCTCTCTCGCTCTCTCTCTCTTATTCGCTCTCTCTCTCTCTCTCTCTCTCGCTCTCTCTCTTTCTCTCTCTCTCTCTCTCTCGCGCTCTCTCTCTCTTATTCGCTCTCTCTCTCTCTTATTCGCTCTCTCTCTCTTATTCGCTCTCTCTCTTATTCACTCTCTCTCTCTCTTATTCGCTCTCTCTCTCTTATTCTCTCTCTCTCTTATTCGCTCTCTCTCTCTCTCTCGCTCTCTCTCTCTCTCTCTCTCGCTCTCTCTCTCTTATTCGTTCTCTCTCATGCTCTCTCGCTTCCTGTCTCTTTGGGATTCTTTCACTAGCCACCTCACTGTGGGTGTGTTGCTCTACTGTAAGATGCTCCTGCTTGCTTTTCGGTTTTAACTGCAGCTCTTTCAGCCTAAACACAAACGAAAGTTCACTCCTTTTAAAAAGTCAGTGCAGCTTTTAACAGAGTGCACAGCATCCTTTCAGGTATTAAGCCTCTCCTTTTCTAGCATTTCGGGCACTAAAGCTCTTCTACTCCACTAATGTCTGAAGGGTCAGAAAAATATGTCCCAGGAGGGCACATGGGATCAGATTTAATACAAGCTTGAGCTGTTCAAAATGTCTTTTAGGGTGTGTGAGTGTCTGTCGAAGCTGAGGTTGCAGGAGATTTACTGTTACTGCAGTTTGATTCACAGACCGGGCTGTTGTGGGATTTTTGGCTGCACTGACATCAACACTGTTCTGCAAAGAGGTTTCCTTTGTGTCTTTAAATTAGCATGGTTGGCATGTCAAGGTTATTTGAAGATAACTCGTTTCAGTACAACATCCTTCAGAGGCTCATAAGAAGCTCCGATCCCATACACCTTTTGTGTAGATGGGGACATGATGGAGTCCTAGCTGTCCCTGAACAAAAGCTAGGATCCTGTTAAAACAGGGAGTGTACTACTGTAGGTCTAGTCTGTGAAGTAAAGAGGTTTCACATGCAAAGCTTTGGCTTAACACCATATAAAGCCTAAATGTTGCTGGCTCTTTAATTGGTTAGTGTTTCCTGGACAGGTGAACTGGCTGATGGTGCTAGTGCTAACTGTGTATTTGAGTACTGCCTTATACAGGTGATATTGCCTCATACAGTGGAATTGGGGGCAGTTGATCTGGTCCCTTAATTCCTTACCAGTTCTGGTATTGAAAAGTATATTTGTCTACTCTAACAAAGTCATGACAGTTAGTTAGCTATATCAGCCATTAGGGCAAAGTCAGAGTGAGTGGCTTTAACTTGCACAGAATCTCAGATTACTTAGAGTTGAGCCGACTGAGGGCAACACGTGTCCTGGGGCTGTAAAGTGGTTTAGTGGAGGCACAGTTAATGTAGTTTCTGCAACCAGACATGGTAGCCCTGCTCAGGGAAAGGTACATATCGACCTCTTTACTAGCATCGAATCAAAATTGCAATTTTCTTTCTGGCAGATCTAGACAACTTGCTGTGAGAGTCTGTGACTGGCATCCAAATGAGTTAATCTGCATTTTCTCCTTAGCTTCTGAATCTGACTGGAATTCAGCAACTGGGCCATATCGTCTTGCTTGTGGCCCTGAGATGACCACCAAGGTGTGGTTCCCCTGGTCTATACGCTAGATAAGGGACAGTCAGACACTTACCAAGGGTACGTAGGGCTGAAATCTACATAGAGGTTTCACGTTAATGGTCAGTTTGTCCATGATGGACTTTCTGATCCTGAAAATTGTTTACTTTTGCCCTGGTCCACAAATTAGACAGAAGAGGTTTTGTAAACCATATTTGGTAATAGATATAAAAACCAGGTTAGTAGATTAGTACTGTGGCTCATATTCTCCCCCTAGTGACTCAATTCCAGAAATATGTCTATATACTGTACTCTCATACAAAGCTGTCAGATTGAAGTGACTATAGCAAAAGATGACATATTCTAAGGCCAATCCAGATCCTCCCCCATATTCTGCTGAGACCGGGAAGAAGTATCTTCCGTATCTGACCCAAGCAAAGGCTAAAAAATTGTATGTTATGGAGAGAAAACTGATCTCAAGCAGGGAGCTGCATACAATTACTTTAGCTAATTCAAGCTAGTTTAGCTGGGTTGTCAGTAAGAAACACGTTATGGTGGGGAAATCCGCAAAACCATGCTAACAGCTGGCTAGTCATAGGCCTTCTAGATGATACCCAGTGTGATACCTTGTCCATCGTCGTCAATCCAGACTAGGAAGTGATAAGAGGTATGTCTTGCGTACAAAGCTGTGTGTTAATGCTAATTAATGTTATTCAGTTCTCACTTGGTAGTGACGTTAGTGTTGTGGGTGATCATTACAGTACACCAGAAGGAGGAAGGTTCCCTGTTGAGTCTGGTTCCTCTCAAGGTTTCCTCTATTACCATCAAAGGTTTTCCTTGCCACCATCGCCCTCATCAAGGACAAGCTGATAATTTTGAATCGACCACATATTCTCATATTTCATACACATTTATATCACCTTCTTTTGATTCTATAAAGCTTCTTTGCGACAGTGACCATTGTTAAAAGCGCTATACTAATGTAATTGAATCGCAAAGTATCTAACACTGAACTTGTTCTGCTGGTCTTGTGAAAGCACAGGTGTAGATATTTGAAACCCAGCAAAAATCTCACTGTCTCTCAGCAGCTTTGTCACATATTCTTTTTCCATGTTCATTCTCAGGTATTATTTCAATCTCTGTAGCCTTCTCTGCTGGAGTTTTTCCCTTGTTCTTCCTGCTCTCCTTCTCTTCTGCAGCCGATCCGCAATCACGGCGGACATGTCTTCCTTTCATTACACACCGTTTCATCCATCTGATTGGACATCTTCACTGCTCACTCCGCTGATAGGAACTGATTGCTGCTGAACCTCAATGCCCATCCACTTCATCCAGTGTGTTCCTCAGTGAATGTGTGGAGATGAGGAGTGAAAAGGTCTCGTCATTATTGATTAAACAATTAATGGCCTCATTTTCGAGGGTAGTAGGTGAAATTGAAGCCATCAGTGTGAAAATTCCTTATTTGGCTGAAATTAGGCAGAGCGGACTTACTCATTTTTATATATATTTGTGTGTGTGTGTGTGTGTGTAGGAAATCAAACACTTTTAGACTATCTGTGAGATCACATTCAAGTTGCGTGGTCTAAATTGTGTTTGAAATCTATTTAATGAATACAATATATTATTGAACATTTATTAAAATGCAGTGTTCTGGTGGTTGTTTAAGGAAACTTGAAGTTTAAAGTGGGTTTTAGTTGAAGCACTGTTATGGTATAAATGATCACATTGAGTATTTATTGAGTAAAGAGCCGTTATTGAGCCATGTGAGGGTCACAATCTCAAGCTCTGAGATGAAAAGTTGGGTTCTTGTATTTTCACTTTGTGTAAGATACAATTCTCTCCATCGCTTTCACAAAGAGTCTTTAAAAGTTTAGGCACCCCACTATGAATAACAGATTTTGGTGATTTTTTTATTGAAAAGATGAACACAGTCTCTGTTGGAAATGGAAAAATGCACAATATTTTCAGCAAACATTGGTGCATAGTTGCTTCTTATGCCATAAATTGATCAATATATATATATATATATATATATATATATATATATATATATATATATATATATATATATATATATATATATATTATGGCACTGTGCAAAAGAGTTCCAGAGTCTCAGATTCTTTTAACAAGGTTTCAGACCTTAATCAGCTTGTTAGATCTGATGCCGTCATTAGTAAATGTCATAAATTGAACAAAAAAATAAAAACATTCTTGTGACACTGTGCAAAAGTTTGGGCACCCTACGTAATCCATACTTAGTAACACCTCCTCTTGCAGATATCACAGCTTGCAAACGCATTTTATAGCAGCTAAAAGTCTTTCAATTCTTGTACTTGGGATTTTGTCTCATTCTTCCTTGCAAAAGGCTTCTAGGCCTGGTGTCTAGGTGTGCACAAGGTTTGAAGAATCAAAGAATCTTTTCAATTAAAAAAATCACCAAAATCTGTTATTTATCAAGGGGTGCCTAAACTTTTGCATAAGACTGTACCTCTCCCCTTTTTTTAATCCTTCTTTTGCCACCCTCTGTTCTCTCTCTCTCTCTCTCTCTCTCTCTCTCTCTCTCTCTCTGTCACTCTCTCTGGGATGTTCCTCTTCTGAAGACATTTGAGTCATCATGGCTGCCTCTGACTGAGGGTTTTAATTATTCAGGGGCAGAGCGAAGCTGCTTGAGGCCTCGTTGTCGCTCACTGCTGCTTACACAAACGCTTCAAATGAACAGAAGATATCGATTATTCATAGCCTTATGAGTGTGAGGCTACAGGACTATATAATGGCAATAATTGACAAGTAACCAGTGCTTGTGTTTGACAGGATATGATATCCCATGTTCGAAACTATAATTGAATTTCAGAGCTTTCAAGTAATTTTAAATAATATTAAGTATACAGTATTAGTCTAAGAGATAAGCGGCGAAGAGCTGATTGAGAACCAATTTCAAAATGTGGAAAGCTTGCTGCAGGACCAAAGAAATAATCTGTGTGTGAGTGTGTGAAACCCTGATTCTGCTGATTACAGCATATTTCTAGGATTCCTATTCAAGAGAAACTAACTCTGATTTAGTAGGTCAGGTTTGTAGCATTACGTGGAATGTGGTCTTTGTGCCCATTAGGGACAGATTGGCAGATTTTAATTAGCTAAGGCCTTTTTGTCTAATTAGCTAAGGAGCAGTATACTGTATGACCGAGCCTATTACTGTATGTTGCACTCTTACAGAATGTCCATTAATAGTAGCACTGTCATCTGTATTACTCCCAGAACCTTTAAGACTAAAAAACACAGTAATCTTTTAATGTTTTAATGTTGTTGTTTTACATTTCTAAAGAGGATTCATGTAAAAATCTGCTAAAATAACCTCTCTGTTCAGGTTTGGTAGGTAAACCATGCATCGAGAGCAAGGAATTCCTCCCCTGGTCATGATACAGTAGCTCAGTGTGTCGTAGTGTATTATTCACTTTTACTTGTTTTTAGCTGTTTTTTCTATTAAATGTTTAATCAATTACTCATTTGGAATTAGTCATGAATAACTCTTCTGCATGTCTAATAACCGTAAAACTTCCAAAAACCTTACTTTTCATCTAATTTCTCACGTTGTTAAATATGCATTATGATAGGCCTCTGAGTAGCGCAGTGGTAAAGCTCGCCCTTTCATCTGGAGATTGCGAGTTTGATTCCCGGGTGATGGTGAAGGAGCGGATAGTGCTCTCCTCAGAGTGTGTTACGCCACCCCCCATCGTACCCCATCTAGCACAAGTATTGGGCCTAGGGAATGCCATGATATTGCAGCCCAAACCATCACTAATCCACCTCCCGTGCTTCACTCTCACCATGCAACAGTCTGGGTGGTACACTCCTTTGGGGCTTCTCCACACCGTAACTCTCCCGGATGTGGGAAAGACGGTGAAGGTGGACTCATCAGAGAACAATACATGTTTCACATTGTCCACAGCCCAACATTTTCTCTGCTCACACCATTGAAACCGACATTTGGCATTGGCACGAGTGACCAAAGGTTTAACTAGCCCGGCCATCTACATTGACCCTGTGGAGCTTCCGTCAAACATTTGTGGTGAAAACAGGAGAGTTAATGTACACATTTAATTCTGCAGTGAGTTGGGCAGCTGTGGTTTTATGTTTTTTGGATACAATCCGGATTAGCACCCGGACATCCCATCCCTCTTGCATCCACATTTACTCCTGTTGGATGTGGTTGGTCCTTCTTGGTGGTCTGCTGACATTACCCTGATACATCACAAAGACTTGCTGTCTTGGTCACAGATGCGCCAGCGAGACGCGCACCTACAATTTGTCCTCTGGTCAAATTTAGCCATGAAACCTCCATGAAACACTAAGTTGGCCAGTGTTTCAGTTTCATTGTTCAACCCCCCCCCCTCTCTCTCTCTCTCATATATATATATATATATATATATACACACACAGTACAGTATGTCACAAAAGTGAGTACACCCCTCACATCTCTGCAAATATTTAGTTATATCTTTTCATAGGGCAACACTGCATAAATGACTCTTTGACACAATGAAAAGTAGTTTGTATAGCAGTGTAAATTTATTGTCCCCTCAAAATAACTAAAAATACAGCCAATAATAGCTGAACCCCTGGCAACAAAAGTGAGTACACCCCTAAGTGAAAATGTGAAATGTCAATATTTAGTGTGGCCACCAACATTTTCCAGCACGGCTTGAATACTCTTGGCCATGGAGTTCACCAGAGCTTCACAGGTTGTCACTGGAATCCACTTCCACTCCTCCATCACAACATCACGGAGGTGGTGGATATTTGACACATTGTGCTCCTCCACCTTCCTTTTCAGCATGCCCCAGAGGTGTTCTATGGGTTTAGGTTTGGAGACATGCTTGGCCAGTCCATCACCTTTTCCCTCAGCCTCTTTAGCAAGCCAGTGGTCATGTTGGAGGCGTGTTTGGGGTCATTATCATGCTGGAACGCAGCTCTGCGGCCCAGTTTCCGGAGGGAGGGGATCATGCACTGCTTCAGTATGTCACAGTGCATGTTAGAATTCATGTTTCCCTCAATGAACTGTAGCTCCCCAATGCCAGCAGCCTCATGCAGCCCCAGATCATGACACTCCCACCACCATGCAAGACACACTTGTCTTTGTACTCCTCACCTGGTTGCCGCCACACACGCTTGACACCACCTGAACCAAATAGGTTTATCTTGGTCTCATCAGACCACAGGACATGGTTCCAGTAATCCTGGTCCTTAGTTTGCATGTCTGCAGCAAATTGTTTGCAAACTTTCTTGTGCATCATCTTTAGAAGAGGCTTCCTTCTAGGACGACAACCATGCAGAGCAATTTGATGCAGTGTGCAGCGTACGGTCTCTGCAGCAATGGTGAATGCACTCATCCGTCTGTTTTCCAAAGCCAATCTTTGGATCTGATGCTGAGAACGTGCACTCAGCTTCGGATAAAATATAAAATGGGAGGGTTATGGGAGGGTTGTGTCAGGAAGGCCATCCGGTGCTAAACTTGTGCCAAGTTGTGTGTGGATTTTCGCGTCTCCTCGACGGTAACAGCCGAAATACTAACATAAAGCCTTGCTTACCTAGAGAGGATGGTATCATGTAGAAACCAGAGTTACCAGTTAAGGCTAACTCTTTACTGTTCTATCACGCTTTGTAACATTCTACTGTACTATGAACCAACCACTGTCCAGGTCAGGTCAGATATATGTGTATACTGTATATCCTATCATGCTAAAATATATGTGCATAAATATGTGCATAGATATACAGTATGTACACAATGTACAGTATGTATAGTTTAATTAAGTCTCTGAATGACATCAGCTGCATTCTTCTCAGCAAGGCTCCTGTATTTAGCACTTATTTTAACATGAAATCTATATAGGAAGCAGCCACTTTAACCTTTAACCCTGTGTCACATATTTTTAAAAGTCTACGCCCATAAACAAACTGGGTACAGCTGCGATGTGTGTGTTTGTGCGTTTGTGTGTGTGTGTGTTTGTGTGTGTGTATTTGTTTGCGTGTGTGCACTGTGGTGAGTCATTTTACTTTGACTAGGTGTTAGGTCTTTCTTTAAAGAATTTTCACACGCCAGATTATCCAGTTCAAAGTCTCATTCCACCATGCACAGCAAAATTAAATTAAACATTGTGATACGTCGCACTTCATGGAAGAAATCATCAGCGCAATGAAATCACCTAACAAATAAATAGGTTTTTAAATGTCCCAATTTGTGAGGCAATTTTTGGCGCTCTAATAATAATATTAATAGCTAAGGTAGGTGATGAGAGTTCACTGGCGCAGCAGGTGTGTGAGCAGGTCTAAAAATGATTCATACTTCTAATGATACAAATTTCTGTCCAACATTTTTATATGCTTTTTGAAATTGTGAATGTATTTTTTTTTAAGGCATGAATAACAAATATTACTGAGCTTTAATGGAAAGAACTCAGTGACTCAGTAACGACGCCACTTTAAAGATGTATTGTATTGTCCTTGATGGCGTCAGCAGCGTCTCAGAGCACACTTCATTAATGGGCTGCTTTCGCTCAGGGCGACGATGTGTTTCCATTACGAAAGAGCACAAATCTGCCGTTTCCGGTAGCACTCAGTGACACAGCAGGTCTGGTGCGTGTTTACATGTTGCACTAACGCTAGCTTATGTGTCTACCTACGTATCCATGTATGATTAAGTATGCACAGCTTACTAACAAGAGCTTCGCAACTGTTGTTGTATGATGAACATCACATCATCATTTTTTAGGGGGTTCGGGCCAGCACTGGGTAGAAAACAGGACCGTTAGTGGCTTTGGGGTTATAATAGAAAAGTGCAGAGGTGGAAAGTGTGATACAGTTCTGTACTCCAGTAAAAGTACTGTTACTTCAGTGAAGTTTTACTGAAGTACAAGTAAAGTTACCAGTCTAAAAATCTACTTAAAAATTTACTCAGAGTAAAAGTTACCGAGTTTTGTTTGTTCTCCGCGCCATCAATCAATCAGTGCAGTGGTTTGCTGGGGGAAATTTTTTTGCATTATTGTTTTTATTTTATTTTATTATTCATTTATTTGTTACTCAGTAAATGTAGTAAAGTACAATACTTCTATCAAAACATACTTAAGTAGAAGTAAAATTACAGATTTTACACAACCCATTACACTAGCATCAATGCATTCTTCTATTAATTACTGTACATGAATGATGAATCAAAATTCCAGTTTTATGCAAACCTGGAACTGTACAATGTGTACAAGTACGTAGCTAAGAGCTAGTTGAGAGTGTCGAGACACTGTGAGTGAATTGCTTACTGTTCTTCTAGACTTAAAATAGTTTAAAAATAGCTTTTATTTATCACATATGTTTTACAGCACAGTGAAATTCTTCTGTGTGTGTATTTATATATACACGCCAGGGCACAGGGTGCCATAATACAGCGTCCCTGGAGCAGATAGGGTTAAGGGCCTTGCTCAAGGGCCCAACCGTGGCAGCTTAGTGGACATAAGACTGATCAAAAGCTCGGTGGTTTAAGCCTCAACACACTGAGCTACCACTGAAACTGACCTTCATGCGGTTTTCCACAACATTTCCAAATGCAAAGTTTTAATCTAACTAAAGTACTGTTCAAAGGTCTTGAGCCAACCCTCATTTCTTCATATGAAGTTAAATGAAATGAAATGCACAGTGCCTAAAAACACAATTTTAAAACTGGTTGTTTATGTACAGTAGGAAGCTCTGCAGCAACCTCATTTCTCCTCTCGTCTGTTCCTATCACTCCGCATCAGCAGTGTACTAATGACTGTCCTCATCATCTGTCCTCATCTGCATCTGTTTCTCACTGCTTCATGCCTTACAGTTAGGTGGCTTTTTGATGAGTGATTCATAGCTCACTGTGTGGCTTAACAAACATAAAACAAACAAAAATGCTTTGCTTTTTAATTCTTGTCAACTGGTTTCTGGATATTTTCTGAGCACTTTTTATCAATTTCAAAGAAAAAGTTATTAATAATAAATAATACAAGAACAACAAACAATGCGTGCCCTGTAGAGCTGTGTTCCACTCCCCAGACAGAAGGCAAAAAGGATAGAAACACAATTTATATGACTAATAGAATAGGTTCTTCTGTTCTTTTTGAACCCCCAGCCTCACATATTGCTTTAATTGGCTCTATATATTATTATTAGTGAAATCCAATTTATTTATTTATTTATTTTATATTATGCATCAATCAGTAAGCACTGTCACAAAAAAACTATATCTTATGAAAAACTTATCTGTAATAAAACGTAATGTGTGAATCCGTGACAGTTAAAGAGTGTGTCTGTGTCCCCGTGTCCATGCTAATGAGGACACTATAGCAGAGGCTGTCCAGATGTCTGAGCAGCATGTGATGGCTTTATGTTTCCATGGTACCATGTGGTGGAGGAGGGATTGAGGTGACCTTCTGTCCGTGTGTGTGTGTGTGTGTGTGTGTGTGTGTGTGTGTGTGTGTGTGTGTGTGTGTGTAAGTGTGAATCTGTGTGTGTGTGTGTGTGTGTGTGTGTGTGTGTGTGTGTGTGTGTGTGTGTGTGTGTGTGTGTGTGTGTGATGCATTTCAAGTTTGCATTTGCAGACAGAATAACTGCTGCTAATGTGTAAATGAGGAGACTGGGACAGGAATGTTGCTTGATGGTTGGAGTAAAATGGGTGTTGTGTGGTTACATGGCTGTGTCTATAAGGCTTTTATTTTATTTCATTTATGGCATCATCCAGAGCTACTTGCATTCATTCTATTTATACAACTGAGCAGTTAAGGGTTAAGGGCCATGCCAACTTCAAACCGAGTATCAAAATTGAGAAGAAAGTGATTTCAGTGACTTTGAAGGTGGCATGGTTGTTGGTGGCAGACGGGCTGCTTGAAGTGTTTCTGAAACTGCTGATCTACTGGGATTTTCACACACATCCATCTCAAGGGTTTACAGAGAATAGTCTGAAAAAGTTCTACGTGTGAAAAATGCCTTGATGATGCCAGAGGTCAGAGGAGAATGGCCGAAGCTGATAGAAAGGCAACCGTACAGGACCTCAAATAACATCTCATTACACCCGAGGTGTCCTGAAGAGCAGCTCTAAATGTACAGCACATCAAACCTTAAAACAGATAGGCTACAGCAGCAGAGGTTTATACCAGGTGCCACTCCTGTCAGCTAAGAACAGGAAGCTGAGGCTACAATTCACAGGAGGTCAGCAAAATTGGATGGGAGAAAGTTGGAAAACATTGCCTGGTGTGACGAGTCTCGATTTCTGCTGCAACATTCCAATCGGGGGGTCAGAATTTAGCGTAAACAACATAAAGCATGGATCCATCCCGATCCATGATTCGTTTATAAAACTATACAACAAACCTTTTATTATAAATTTTACGGTATCTCATCTCATATCATAATTAAATAACAAATAAAAAAATAACATAATATGAAGCACATATACACACATTCATCATGAAAGATCTATTCATGTATTTTACAAATTGTACAAAATGAAATTCTTCAGCATTGGAAACAATTTTGTTTAAGGCTATCTAATTTTACACAATTCTTTGTTGTACTTGGCCTGGCTTTTAGATAAAGTCCTTCCTGGTGGATATTCAGTGAAGCACAACACTATTTATTTAAATTCTTAAATGTTGCTTGTGGAATTCTGCGGCACAGCGCGAAACGAATTGCGCGCATTCTTAATGGCCACATCTGTATCAACAGTTCAGGCTGGTGGGATCCTTGGTACCAAAGGAGCATGGTCTAAATGCCACAGCCTACCTGAGTATTATTGGTCGTCCCTTTATGACCAGTCCAGCAGGATATTGCGCCGTGTCACAATGCTACGGTCAAACTAACGGCCTCCGCGTTCACCAGATCTTAATCCAATAGAGCACCTTTTGGATGTGATTTCTAAATTGCCCCAACAGCATATTTTCATTTAAACAGACAAGAAATTAGATTGCAGGGTGATATCAACTGGGTTAGACAGCAAATGGCTGCTCAAAAATAAATAAATAAATTCCAAACAGGAGGACTTTAATAAAACTCTATATTCCCGGACTGAATTTACCCAGGGTGTTGTTGCACACCTTAATAATGATGCAGTCACATTTGCATACATCACCATGACTGTGCAGGTCGTTTCTCAAGTGCTGATATTGAGTTCTGTGATGTGATTAAGGAGAGCCGCATTCTCCACGAGTGAGTAGTCTTTCTGTTAAATCTCTCGTTTAATGGTCTCTCTCTTTCTATTTCTCTCTCTGTTTCATCTGGAAATGTACATGCACGCAGTTTGATTTATACACCCTGAGCTCTCACACACGAGCAGGTAGGTGAGGGAAGAAGGTACTGTACTGTAGAAAGGGGTGTGAGAGAGATGTAGGGGAAGACTGAGTAATGTAGAAGCAAATTCTTCTACAGTATGTGTTTTAGCTAAGGAGCAGTCCGGCATAATGGTTTTCTCAGCTTCTTCTGCTCAGCTTTTTTACACATTTTCTGTATGTTCATTATTTAGGCATTTAATAATAATAATGTGGTTTATTTAAAATTTTGTGTCTTGTGTAGAGTATAAGTGATCAGCAAGTGTGTACATGATAGTTTATACTGCCTTCACACTCTTAACAGTACCGCCCCGCACACACGTGCGCACACCTTTTTGTGCATAATTTTTCCATGTATGAAACAGCAGCATGTTAACACTGTAGACCTCTTGCAGCTGTTTAAATAATTTTTTCTAATTGCTGCACAGTTATAAACTCCTCATCAAATACATGACGGCTTTTTATTAAGTCGAAAGAAAAACATTGAATTAACAGTGATTTGCTACAATTATTATAAATCTCTCATGTATGTACATTTGCACAGCTCCAGAATAAAACCAGCTTTTAATCTACTTTTAATGTATATACAGTACGTAAATAAGGTGCGTATGCTGCAGCACAGCGGTGTAGTGGTTAGCACTGTCGCCTTGCACCTGCAGGGTCCGGGTTCCATTCCCGTCTCCGTGTGCACAGAGTTTGCAGTGAAACCGTGTTCTCCGGTTTCACTGGTTCATGCCTGAAGTTACAGTAGATGCTTTTTATGCTTTTGTGCTTGAATGATTCATAGCTCACTATGTGACTTAGCTAACAAAACATTCAAACAATTAAACAATGGGAGCAAAACAACTCCTAAGAAGCCTGAGAACTATTCCTCAAGACAACATTAAAAGATCCAGGAGTTTTGGATTTTTTTAAAGCAAAATATGAAGGAATAGTAGGACATTTAGGCAGCACTGTATGTTTATACTGTATAGGCGGGCAGGTTGAGTCAGCGACTCAGTGATCTGTGCTATAGGATCAGAGGTGATGGATGATTCCATGATGTGTAGAATATATGCATAAGGTGACGTGCTCATCCTTTAATGGCGTTGCTCTTAATGGCCTGAGGGGAGTTCTGCAGAGGCAGCTGATCTCTGTGCCATTAGAGCGACAGCACCTCTGCCGTTTCATTAAGATAATGCACCCGTTCATGTGCACGCGCTGTGATTTAGGAATGAAAGCAGCTTTGTTTCGTTCCGCTGCAGCGGTGCCCTCAGAGGCTCGGTGCCAGAAATGTCAGGAAAACAAGGAGAAAACGCTAAAGTGAACTCGCATTGTGGGTTTACACAGGATTCCTGTTTGAGAATGTGTGTGTGTACAGTGTTAGAATGGCTCAGAAACACAAGTTTAATTGGTAACATTGTTATGTAAATAATATTGTGGGTAGGCAAGGCCGTCATTTTGTTATAAACATTTCAGATCCTTTTTTGTTTTTTACCCATGCATGCTTTTCTACTATTTACCCAGATTCTGCAGTCCTCACACCACCTGATGTCCACATGTATCTCGGCTTCACTATACATGCTCAGTGTCTGTGTAATGCTTTGTTTTAACAACATGACGATTAACTTTTTATGTTACTTGAAAATTAATCCAATTATATTTACATATAGGCATTTGGCAGACGCCCTTTTTTGTGACTTACATTTTTATCTCATTATATATCAGAGCAGTTGGGGGTTAAGGGCCTTGCTCAAGGGCCCAACAGTGGCAGCTTGGCAGTAGTGGGGTTTGAACCCGGGACCTTCCGAAGCATAGTCATATGCCTTAACCCCTGTCCTCCATTTATTTTTCAAACAATCTTAATAAGTGATGGGTTTGAACCCGGGACCTTCCGAAGCATAGTCATATGCCTTAACCCCTGTCCTCCATTTATTTTTCAAACAATCAAATAATAAATGACGGTTATTAATAAGGTTGTGCGATTTGATCATTAATGAAATGTCATTAATTATGTGTTGATAGATTCAATTATTTGAATGTATTCAATTCAGAATCGAGTCACACTCTGAATTATTTAAGTAAACCTTCAAATGTTAAATTCTCATAAATTGATGAACAATAAAAATATAACAATATAATCTTAACAATATATATTAACAATATAGATTCATATTCCACAATATGTAAAAAAGATAGATCATCAGTTTGTTTGATGGATGACATTCATTCATTCATTCATCCAAGAGATTTGGGGCACAAGGCAGAGTGCCAATCCATCGCAGGCGCACGCTCACTCACGCGCGCACACTCACTCACGCGCGCACACTCACTCACGCGCGCACACTCACTCACGCACGCACACTCACGCACGCTCACTCACGCACACTCACTCACTCACACACGCACGCTCTGGAGAGACGACGACGGTAGATGCCAATTAGCCTAATCTGCACATTTTTGGATTGTGGGAGGAAACCAGAGTACCCGGAGAAAACCCACCGAGCACAGAGAGAACAAACACACATGCGCACAGACCCGAGGTGGGGAACTGAACCCTTAACCCTGAAACACATTTTTTTTTTTTTTTTTTTAATCAACAACACACAACAAGTTACACAACATTTCAACGCATATTACGTACTCTTAGTATTTTTTTATTACTTTAAATCCTGTAAGAAATATATCTGCTTGAGACAAATCAGATGATTAACACTGAATCAATTTGAATCGACAGTCAGAATAGCCAAAAGTCCATTAGGATTGAGTCGATTCAGCGGCCTTTGCATGATTCACAGCCCTAATTATTACAGCTTGATGTTTTAATTAGCCGGTCAGGTAAAACATGCATATGAATGTGAACTGTATGCTGTTAAACCCATTAATATCGTGAGTAGCAGCCTATATGGACCAGAAATTTTAATTCCTGCTGATTTATTTATAATTTTTTATTTTTTTTTGCATGTGCTTTGTTTAGAGAATTAGAGTTTAATTCTGCTGTATTGACTGTATCCACAGAGCACCTTTAAGTTTAAGTCAGAGAGTGATATCCACTTGGCTGAACACCACAAGCAGGTGTTGTATGATGGGAAGTTGGCCAGCAGCATCGCCTTCACCTACAACGCTAAGGCCACAGACGCACAGCTCTGCCTCGAGTCCTCACCCAGAGAGAACGCCTCCATCTTCGTCCATTCACCCCACGCGCTCATGCTGCAGGTTAACACACACTACATAATCTCAGACCAGGGCATGGGCTTCCATGCAGAACAAATGTTCCCACAACTCCGATCTCACATTCCGGCGTCCCTGGAATTTCCATCCTGTTCTCTCCTGTCCTTATTGCGCCGTCTCAGTGTCTGTAGCTTTAAATACAAATGAGTCACTATCATGGGCCTTTGACGAAGAACATTTTTCTAGCCAATCAGAACTCACAAAAGTTGAGGCAGAGTCCAAATCGCTCAATCCTCCCTTTTCCCCTTGCCAGGAATGACATCATAGAGGAAGAACATTTAAATGCTGTGTTTAAGCACATTGATGAACAAAAATGAGAACGGAAGGTTTTTTCCCCCTCATATTTTATCTGCGCGCGCGCACGCACGCACACACGCACACACACACACGAGACCCATGTTAATGTTCAGAAATGATCAAAATATGTTTGTTTTTTTGCATAATGTTTATGCATGTTTATAACTTCGTGCAGCATTTGCACATCTGCACAAGTGCGTTTTCTCCAAATTCTGTTTTTGTGACTTGTAATAAAAAAAAAAAAAATTAAAAAAAAAACAGGCCAGGGAGCGACTTGGCTACTGTATATTCTCTCTAGGTGTGTGAGGCTTGTGTGTCTGGTGATCGCACTAGTACATTGTTATCTCTGCATGTAGGACGTAAAGGCCATCGTCACCCACTCCATCCACAGTGCCATCCACTCCATCGGGGGCATCCAGGTGCTGTTCCCGCTCTTCTCCCAGCTCGACTACAGGCAGCCCAATGACAGCCCTGTGGAGACCACCGTGTGGTGAGCACACACACCTCTGACCTCTCCTTAACTTTTAAATCAACAAACCCAGAGACCTCTCCTCCCCCTCACAGCCTCTCTCTAATCACTGCTTACACTTTGTGCTCACGCACACGCGCACACACACACACACACACACACACACACACACACACACACACACACACACACACACACACAGTTTCAGAAGTATGATTTGATCAAATTCAGTTCTGTACAGTCATCATGCCGCTGTGTTCTCTCAGCTTGCAGGCATAATCAGTCTTAGATCTGTAGTAGCGCTAGCAGGCATGATCAGTAGAATCCAGATCTGCAGTGCTTCAGCGTAAGAGCCTCTGGGGAGCGCAGGGAAAAACAAACTTCATGTGAATGCAAGTTAGTGCCGCCATCCAGTCGCTTTGCTGCGCAGCAAGCTGAGAGCGCAGGAGAAACTAGAATTTTAAAGAGCTGGGGGGAAAAAAAACACCAAGGAGAAGTGAAAACAGGCCAGGCGAGAGCGGAGTGCTGAGGACTTCATCATAACTTTCGGTGCATGAAGTACATCATTCAATAGCAGAGCTTAGCTCATCGCCGCTGCATACACTGCCAGTGGGAAATGACTCCGAGAGTGTATTAGCGCGTCCGCATCGATTGCTATCGCGGATCAGTTGTTTCACTGCGAGCTATTTCTGTAAAAGAGATTACAGGAAGGCAGACGTGGCAATAATAATCAGCGTTTGGTGTGACTTTATTCATACGGATGCTGCGTTAGAAGGGAGACTGGCGGTGTGATGTTAATAGTTCTGTAAGGTGTGATTTTACTGCACGTACAAATGTAGAGAAGCCATAAAGAATGTTACACATCAAAACATAAAGCTAAATCTGAAACGCACATGCTCTACTCAGAAATGAATAACTGAATTATGAATAAATATGTCCTCATGCAGATATTTCATATCACATTAATATCCCGAGGCCCAAAATCTTGGGTACTCGTGCAGAACGGTTATGCTGATATGTACTGTACTGTATGTACCCCTGAGATTCGTTCATTATAAAAGTGCAGAGTTTGTAACATTTTCTCGAAGGTATGGAATGTATAGTGTAGTGTGAATGGTGTGTGACATGGAGATACTGTGTGTGTGTCTCCAAGAGCAAAAAAACTTGCTTGATTAGGATTAAGCTTGGAGTAAGATAAAATTGTGTATGTGTGTGTGTGTGTGTGTGTGTGTGTGTGTTTGGCACAGTGCCACTCTCCTGGCTTTCCTGGTGGAGCTGTTGAAAAGTTCTGTAGCCATGCAGGAGCAGATGCTGGGAGGAAAGGGCTTCCTGGTAATTGGATACCTGTTAGAGAAGGTAAGGTGCAGTAGTGAAGCAGGTTGAGAATAAGGTTTATATCACAGAGTTTCATCAGCCATATGTCCCTCACTGTCTCTCTCTCTCTCTCTCTCTCTCTCGCTCTCTTTTTTCTATCTCCCTGTCTCTCAGTCATCCCGTGTGCACATCACCAGGGCTGTCCTGGAACAGTTCCTCTCATTTGCTAAGTATTTAGATGGCCTCACACATGGAGCTCCTCTCCTGAAGCAGCTGTGTGACCACGTCCTGTTCAACGCAGCCATCTGGATACACACACCTGCAAAGGTCAGAGCACGACTGCCAATATCTGTCCTGAGTATGGGTGGGATCTATGACAAAATAATGTCGGATCATACAGTATGTTGTATATATGTATTGCAATATATAGGTTCGCTAACACACTGCCTTTTTTTTTTTTTAAGTAGGAAGCATAAATTATACCCTTTATATTTTTTGATTGAAAGATTCATCAGGTTACACAATAAGTCAAAGGCCTTGTTTAAACTGCCAGCCCAAAATGGCAAATCCAGATTGGAATCATGTTGTTGTGAATGAGAATGTACTGCAGTCTGAACAGGAAAAACACATTGAATGTTACTTTTGCAAGTTTGATATGAAGCAAATCCAGAGGAGGTTTGGAATCAGATTCAAATTGTTGTCCTTAAAACAGATGCGTCTCAGTCTGGATGCTCTACCTGTCCAAGTCTGATTTCAAACTGTCCTATACAGTATGTTGAGGTCCACACAATCACATGGTATGAAACATGCTGAAAACTCATTAAACACAAGCAGATAGACCATGGAAAAATCATAAATTTGTAGAAGGTGAAGTTGCTGTAGTTCTGGGGTCACAGAGGGTCTTTTTTCTCCTTTTGGTGCTATTACCGCCATGTATATAAACTCTGCGCCCTTGAATTTCCAGGAAGACCACAGTATGGAAATGCAGAACAATATTCCCTGCATAGAGGACAAAGTGAAATGTCTGATGGCACTTTGGGGGTGCATCAGTACAGGCAAAGTTAGAGGGAATGTACAGAAACAGTGCAACATATATTTTAATATGGTGACAATGCATCCAGTGCAGATGGGTGGACAGTGTGTCCGATTTGTGCGGCCAGTCTGAACAGAGCCAAATGCCGTCTGATCACCGTGTGGACGGTCAGTCCGAGAGATCAGATTTTCTGAACAGATCAGATTTGCCTGCAGATTAGTACAAGGCCTAATATTCTTCTGATTAAAAAAGTACATTTTTATATAAATGAAATGCACACTGACAGGAACCGTAAAATGCAGCTGACCCGATCGTTTCAGAATCAGCATCATTCATCTTTTTCCACTTAAAAAGTTTCCATTTGAAATCTGGTTCCTGCGTTATTTTTGTCTTTGCGCAATGTCGGTCTGTGTGTGTCGATGTCAAAGCTGGAGAAAAGGATAATTATCCACCCTAAAAAACCCAGAAATGTCTAAATATGACAGTAACAAAGCTCTCACATTACTGCTTCCATGCGCAGAAGCTGCAACCAGGTGCTGAACTGAATTCATCATCTTCTCTCTCACGTTGATTTAACATGTGGTAAGATTGGTGGTCTTTGTATGATTACCAAGTCAGAAATTTAAATTCTAACCGCTAGACGAGCTGATTAATCAATTGTCGGCTCCTCATCAAGCATGCTGAAGCATTTCACCTCTACTATATGTAGTAAATATGTTCACATGTTATTGTAGATCCACCACAAACCAAATGTTCTCGAATGTTCTCGACTGCCCAGGTTTGCTTCAAGCTTTCTGAAAATCTTTCTGGAAACTTTTGACAGATCTGATGTTCTTCATTTCTCTGTAACTCCATACTGAAGAACATCACATCTGTCAAAACTGTATAACTGCTAATTATGTTTTTAGCAATGAGATTTTTTTTGTAGCAATATTTCAAAAGTGTGCATTGGCCATGTATGTTCTGGTCTACCATAAGAAGAATTATACCACTTGAAAGAACGTGCTTCAGCAAAAAATGCACAGTGTTTCCACGTCTTCTGGAAACCTGGAAAATTACAGGGCAGGTTCGTCATGGAAAGCACATGAAAAAAGAATGAGCTTGAGTTGTCATGGAAAATATGTCTTTCTTCTGTACTGTACCTCTGCTCTTCTCTTCCTAGTGAGAGTTTTTAAACATATTTTATTAATAACAGTGTGGTACTGTAAAAGTGATAAGTGGTACAAATCAATATACCTGTGTAGAAATGTAAAAAAAAAATAATAATAATAATAATAAACACTTTATTCGTACAGTATATGCCATAGGGATTCATTCATTAGTCCATTGTTAAGTACATTTCTAAATACAAACAAAGGTTTTAAATAAGAAACGCTTCTTTTAACACATTGAAAGTTAAAACACAACAACAATAATAATAATAATAATAATAATAATAATAATAATAAATGCAATTTCAATAAATCAATGGTTTCAGTTCAACAGCAAATTGATAAACCTCAATTGGAGGCTGATCATTTTGATTTCTGGATGTGGAATGTAGCAAATAATCAGCAGCTGATTTACATAAGACCCATTACTAATCAACCCCTTAAACACCAAATACACCATCACATCAAATATAATTATCTGTACAATAACTCCCGTTTTAAATGTATATAGCCTGAATACATATCGTTATAAAATGCATTTGAACAATTACAGTGAAAAGAACAAATGAAATATCAATATTTAATTTCAATCTTTCCAATACTTTATTAACAGAATAGATTTCATGTATGAGGTGAGTCAAAAATGATCCGCACTCCGGTTATATTAAAACATCTGGCTGCTGTCTCCCCAGGTGTGAACGTGTTACATAACTGCAGCGTGAGCACAAGTGCATGCCCCGCGTGATTTGCACGAAAGAAGAACAGCGTGCAGTGATTTTGTTTTTTTTCATAGTCTGTACCTGGTGCCGTAATTTATCAAAGACTTCATGTGCAGTATGGAGTAAGTGTTTTGTCGAGAAGAAGTGTGTATGACTTGGAAAGAGAAGTTCAAGGAAGTGTTAGATATCAAGAAGGAGCCGGACACCTGTTTCACAGAAAACCCTGATTGTACTGAAGACCAACACTAATTAGATAAAACAGAAGAAAAATCTCAACATGAGCTAGTAGTTAGGGCATGCAATGATGTGTGAAGCCTTTCACCGATTATTGATATGTATTGATTTTGTATTAAATGGACTTTCAGTACATTTCAGATGACTGACCGGACCTAATGATTAAATTATTAAATGTGGTTCATCGTACCAACGTCATATTTTGTGAGTTTGCTAATTAAAACATGCTCATTTAAGTTCCTGTACTCTATTTTGTAGACTTTCCTTTTTAAGATATACAATCAGTTGCTTTGTAAGGGCTATAATCCAAGTAATAAAAGATAGAATGACTTACTTTCGAGACATAAAGTATGAAAGCGCTTTTTTATATGCGCCATAAATTAGCAAATATGATGATAAATACTAACAGTGGGCTTTCTATTTTAAAAGACATCTCATAATAGACTACACTAGAAAATGTCATGCAGCTTGCATAAAGAGTTTAAAATCCCATATTTAAAGCATCTATATCTCTCAAACTAATATAGATAAAAGTCTGAAATATTGCACTGCTACACTTTATTGGGAATAGTGGCAATGATTTCTAGAAATATGTTGTAAGTAAGTAAATCTGAAGTGCTCAGTCAGGAGACGTGTTTCTACCTTTGTGGAAATGGAAAAAACTTCATTCCTACTGTAAAAGAAGGAAGGGTTTCTCTACGGAAAATAAATTACACTAGTGACTAGAGAGAGAAACTAAGAAAAATTTACA